>JALPQD010000139.1:2400000-3000000 GCA_023101885.1 Typhlomys cinereus
CTCCTTCCTTCCTTCCTTTCTTCTTTCTTCCTCCCTTCTTCCCTCTCTCCCTCCCCTTCCTTCCTTCCTTCCTTCCTTCCTTCCTTCCTTCCTTCCTTCCTTCCTTCCTTCCTTCCTTCTTTTCTTCCTTCTTTCCTTCCTGCCTTCCACTATGAGTTAGTTTAATTACGGTAACTTATGGCACATGGATAAAGGAAATTTTACAGGAGCACAGGCAACTTACCAGTGACTAGACTACTGAAGAAAATGTCTCCTTCCCCCGCAACTGTTAAGCCTATAAATCCTCAGGGAGGGACATAATACCCTTATATGAGCATTCGGAGGAGCCTGGTCTTATTTGGCCATCATAAATGCTGAGAGTTCAAGAGCGCCACTTCTCATGCCCAGAAACTGCCTTGTACAATACTGCACCCCATCGTCCAGTCCTTACATTCCTCTCACCTTCTTTCCCTGAGCTTTGGAGAAGAAATCACCAGTAACTTTAAAAAAAAAAAAGATTATTTTTATTTTTATTTTTCCCAGTTATACATGCTCCTTGCTTCCTTCATTCATCCTCCCTCCCTCCTTCCCCTCCCTTTGTGCATCCAGCCTGTCCTTCCTACTCTCCTGTTCTTTGGCTTATATGGGTCCTGGGGTTCCCTCTGGATTATCTGTCCTAGTGGAGGTTCAGGCCTTTCCTTTGGTAGACCACTGATATGGCTCCCCTTCCTCTGTCTGACCCCATGACTCTAAGGATCCTGTTGCTTGAAATTATTTCTCCTGACCAGTAGTAACTTTTTAACTAAATTCACTATCATATTTTTTCTTATTTCAGTCCATTATCATATTTGATACTTTTCTTTTTTTCATTTTTATGTGTATGTGTAGTGTGTATGCATGTGTGCATGTGTGTGTGTGTGTGTGTGTGTGTGTGTGTGTGTATTTACCTGTGTCGGTCCATGTGTATACCTATGTACATGTATGCATGTACCTATGTGGGTGGCAAGCCAAGATTGATAACAGGATCATTGATTGCTCTTCCACTTTTTATTTTTTATATTTAATTCTTTATTTATTTGAGAGAGAGAGAGAGATGTATATGTGCACCATGGAGCAGGAGTGGAGGTCAGAGGACAATTTCAGAAGTAAGTTCTCTCCTTCCACCCTGTGGGCTTCCAGAGACTGAACTCGGGTTGCTAGGTTTGTGAGCAGGTGTCTGATCCACTGAATTGGTTCACCAACACCCACTTTATCTATTTATTATCTATCTATCTATCTATCTATCTATCTATCTATCTATCTATCATCTATCTATCTATCTATCATCTATCATCTATCTATTTATCTACTGTCTGTCTGTCTGTCTGTAGTCACACCCAGAACCCACTCCAGTACTCTAACCAGTCACTTGCTTTGAGGATTCCCGGCTCCTTCTGAGCCTGGAATTATAGGGCTACACTCAGCATCTTATACCCACTCAGCATTTTACGTGGGATCTGGATATCCGAACTCTGGAAGAAATAAATTCTTTTGTTTGTAAATTACCTATTCTACTGTGTTTTGTTATAGCAACACAAAAACCTATCTTCTTTGACTGAGAAAAGCTGCTTTTCCTGTGTTCTTGCTGTGTGAATAGCAGACTTTCATTGGCTCTAGCATGTTTGATGAATAGTGACTTGAACAGGGGTGGTCCAGCCATAGGTCATGATATGGGAGGTGTGTTTAGGCAGAGATAATACCTTTCATGTTGGTTTGACTTTTTTTTTTCTTTTTTGAGAGAAGGTCTCATGTAGCCCAGGTTGGCCTTGAATTCTTGAGCCTCCTGCCACCAGTTCCCAAGTGATGGGATTATAGGCATTAGCCACCATGCCTGGCTTCAGCTTTTAAATGAAATATTCTTCTCTGAATTTTGCCTTGCTGACATAGGGAAGCGGGAAGGTGTTGAAGCATGCTGTACCTGAGAGGTCCTCCAGAGTTTGGGTTGGTAGTAGGTATTAGTCATCTGCATATTTTAGAAGTGTTCTAGAAGGCAAGGAGTATAAACAGTAAGCAGAAGCAGAGACCTGCATGTGTGAGAAAGACATGCCTGTCATTCATAAAAACAGTTCCCCGTGATTCCTGGGCCTTGAATGGCCCTAGGCCCTTGCTACCCTGCACATTCTACTGTGCTCATTCCCTACTTCATCTATTCACTTCAGCTTTCTCTCTATTTCTGGTCTTTTTTTCCCATTTTGAACCAATTGAATTTACCACTAAGTTAATGTTCCCTAAAATCTGCTGCGATCATGTTATTTACATGGCCAATTCCTGGTTGTTTCATTGCCTTAAATGAAATTTAAATTCTTTAGCAATGGATATATAGTTCCTTTTAACTTCATCCTCTAGGATATTGTCTCTGAAAGAGCAACCTCTTTATTTCAGTAATTGTTACAGTTTGCCTGCATGTTTGCTGATAAATGACCATCAGATGGCTTAAGGAAACAAGGGGTTTATTTTCTTACTGATGGTTGGTTACAGTCTGTAGTCCAGCTTGATGGGAGAGCATGCACCAACACCAGGGCCAAGGGAACTGGCCACACCATCACCACATAATGGCTGAGAGAGGGACGGTCCTTACTTGCCAGACCAGCATGTCTGGCCAAGTGTACAAAAAGGATGCCATCTCTCTCAACCAGCTCTCCGTGATTTATTCCAGGGCCTAGTCCCACCCACCATAGGCTGGACCTTCCCCATCAGCTAGACAATCTCCTTCAAGTTTTCTCTGGGCTCAACTCAGCCACTAATTCTCTACAAATGTGCCCAGAGCTCAAACCCTCAACTGTCAAGTTGACACCTGTACCCAACCATGACAGTAATTAAGTAAGGCTGATCATAATGGAAGTCACTAGCTATATTCTTCTTGCCATGTGATTGGCAGCTCCAGAAGGACATGTTACAGAAGGCAACAGTGACTGAGGTTGAAACATGAGTCAAGGAGATGGATCTCTGGTTGTGAACGTGGATGATGATGTATCCTGGGCTGTACTTCTGATGAGAGACTCTCTTGAGGCTAGGCTTTCTTCTCTAGTCAACTTCTTGCCAGTTGACAGGCTCTGCCTGACAGTGAACCTGGCCATGTGTCCAGTAGCCTTTTCTTTGGTTTTCAGATTCTAAGCATTTTAACTGATTGCAAAGAAAGAGCCTTTTAGAAATCATTTAACATTGAGTGGAGCTAGAGCTCTGAGGTAGAGTGCTTGTCTAGCTTGTAGAAAGCGTGGGTTTAAGTCCCGAGTGCTGCCTGGAAAACAAATAAACAAAACAAAAAACCATAGGGCCTGGAAGATGACTCCATGCACAAACCTGGCGACTGGAGTTTGATTTTAGGAGCCTACATGGTAGAGAGAACATGCTGTCTCTGTCTCTCTCTCTGTCTCTCTCTGTTTCTCTGTCTTTCTCTTTCACATACACACGTATAAATAAAATATTAAAAAAATCATTTAACATTTGCTTTGAAAGCTTTGACTATCACTTTGCCAAGAGAATCGTGACTAAGTATTTTTGGCTGTACAGCTGTTCATTTGGAGAATTTTCAGAACTCTTTTAGGTTTCATAGGTCAACATTTAGCCATTTTATTCTGTTGTTCAAAAAAATGAAAAGAAGCATTAAGAAAAAGGAAATATAGTACAATGATCTCTTTTCCTGTAATAGCTCTCCATTGTCTGTTGACTTCATCCTTTAGAAGTTGCCTGTTAGAATTTTAAGGACTGGGTGATGACTTGTGGGTGACGTGCTTGCTGAACTAGCATGAAGACCTGAGTTTGGATCCTTGGTACTCGTAGAAAACCAGGCGCAGTAGTATGTGTCCAGCATCCCGGTGCAACATGGAAGGCAGAGGCAGGAGAAGCCTCAGAAGCTCACCGGTCAGCTAACCTGATGTACATAGACCGCAGCAGCAAGACTTAAGGTGGAGGTGAGAGGACTCACACATGATTTGTCCTCTAACCACCTGTTTGCTTTGGCTCGAGTGCACTTTCAGTCATACATGTTCATGAACACGTATGCATACATACAAACACACAGAGATAAAAATCTTTCTTTCTTATAGAACCCATTGTCTTCACAGTTCCCCCATCTGTGGTCTACTTCTCTAAAGGATCCTGGTCTTTTAGCACATTGGTCTGTCAGATTCTCCTTCCTTCTCATAACATGCCAAGCATATTTCAACTTCTGTGTCTGCACATCACATTCATTCAGCCTAAAATGACCTATTTCCCATCTGTAGTTGCAAGACTCAGCTTAATATCAGCTTAATACATATTTCCCCACATCAGAAAGATGATAAATTATATATCAACATTAATAAACACTTTTAAAATAAAATAAAGCATTTCATCAGCAACAAATTTTGCATGATAAAATTTATAGAGGAAGGGGCTGGAGAGATGGTTCAGCAGTTAAGCCTTTGCCTCAAAAGCTGAAGGACCTGAGTTTGGATACTGGATCTCACCGAGTGAAAACGATGGTGGCCTGCACCTCTGGCCCTGGAAGGCCGAGCGTGGGAAACACAGAGCAAAGCAACAGGGAGGTAGAACAATCCAGGGTGATTCCCAATATCTTCCTTAGGCCTTCACAGGTACACACACACTCAAGTGTGCTCTGGTACACACAGACACACACACACAATAAACAAACAAATAAAATTGTAGAGGCACTGTAATCAATTGACATCAGAGTAATAGAAGAAGCATTTTATTATATTTACCTATAGAATCTGCTGTATAAAAGACATTCTGTGGGCTGGAGAGATGACTCAGAGGTTAAGCCTCTGCCTCCCAAGAAGAAGGCCCTGAGTTTGGATCCTGGGTCACCTGTAAAAAACACCAGATGGAAATGATGATGGCCTGTACTTCCAGCCCTGGAAGGTGGAGCCTGGAAAATTCCAGAGCAAGGCAAAGTGGAGGTAGAAGCAATCCAAGGTGATTCCTGAAGTCACCCTTGGCCCTCCACAGGCACACATAGCACTCTCTGAAACATAGAAACACACACACACACACACACACACACACACACACACATACACAATCAATCAATCAATCAATCAATAGACTGTTTAGTTCCTCCTCTCTGTTGCTGTGAGACAACATTCAAACAACCAGTGTAAAGGGGAGAAAGGGAGATTTATTTGGCTATGGTTCAGAGGGGAGATATAGTCCATTATGACAAAAGACATGCTGATTGGCAGAAGCCAGAGGTGATTCAGGTCACAGCCACAGGAAGCAGAGAGAGCAAGCAGCCGACTGCAAGCGCAGGCTACTAAAGGAAACAGGGTGGGACTACTTAGCTTCAAGACCTGCCCCCTGTGATGTGCCCTCCGGCAGCTTAGCTCTACCTTCTGAAGTTGCCTGGAGCTTTAATAGTAGAGGACGCAAGCACATGAGGCTGTGGGATATAACTCACATTCAGATCATGACATCGCATTTTTAGGTGATATGTACATGTCTCTGGCAGCAAGAAACACAGCTTAGTGGCTATATGCCTGGCCAGAGGCATTCTTTCCTGGAGGCTGCCACTCAGGTGAAATCCAGATCTTGGCTTACAACTGCAAAAAATTTTATGATGGCTTACTATAAGCCAAAAATGGGGTTTATTAGGCAAAGTGTGGACTTTATTAAGAAAAATGTAAGATATGCTTAAGTTTTGGGGATTTTTTTTTTTTTTGTTTGTTTGTTTGAGACAAGATCTCACAATGTAGACATGGTTGATCTGGAGCTTGCTGTGTATAAGAGGTTTGCGTGTAATAGTGATGACCTTATCTCTGCCTCATGAGCGTTGGGATCACAAGTGGGAGCTGCTGTGCCTGGGCTACATGCTTAGATTTAGTCATAACAAAGGAAAGGTGGGGAGGGGAGAGAGAGAAGCACACAGACAGATACACAGACCCTTCTCAAGAGTCAGAGTACTGGATTTTAGATAGATGAATTCATGAGCAAACTTAATAGAACGGAGCATTATTCATCATTATTCATGAGTTAAGGTGGAAATCCAGAAATGGGTTGGGATTTTCCCAGAATGGGGTTTACTCCTCCCTTTCATGCACTTTTGTCCCTATATGGATTTTTCTGAATGTGTTATGTTGTACTGATTGCTTTTTTCCTTGCTGGGATAAATTACCTAATAAAAGCAATTTAGGAAGGAATTTTTTTTCTGGCACACAATTTGAGAGTACAGCCCATTATGGAGGTGAAGGTGTGGCAGCAGGAAGCTGAGACACCTGGTTATATTACATCCACAATCCAAAAGACAGAAGCTTGCTGGCTTCTTTTTATTAGTACGAGGACCCCAGTCAGTAGATAATGCTGCCCATATTTAGGGTAGGTCTTCCCACATCTGTTAACCTCATCCCTCACAGACAGGCCTAAAGGCATTCAGTAATTCTAAATCCTGTTGAGTTGACAGTCACTATTTAGCATCATAAAGCATGGCATCAGATGCATGATGGGAGTAGACAGTTGGCAAGACTTACAGTTGATGGTCATCTCAGTTGACCAGATTGATCCCAGCTCAGAGATTTCATTATCCACTAGCCAGCGTGTAATTTCTCCCTTCTCCCCACTATTTCCAGATTGCCTGCCTCACTTTGATTCCCAGAGAACTTTGGGCATTTTGCAAACAAGTTTGGGGATAAAGAACCCTGCAGCATTGGGACGGTCATTCCTGTAACATTTGACAACTGTGGCAGGATTGTCTGGCATCAACAGGTTAAAGCTTAGAAATCAGCTTCTTTTTAAATGTACTTGTACGATACTTCACTCTCACTCATCTTTACCTATGCTTGGCCTTTCTGTCCCATATGTAATTGAATTAATAATGGCTGCAGAGATTCTCAAGAAAACAGAAGAGCAGACTTTTTAATTTTAATTAAAATTTTTTTAGATATTTTATTTATGGAAGGGAGGAAGAGAAATAAATAAAATCAGCAAGTATACCTGAACAATTACTCATTTTTATTTTAAATGTCCTTTCTCCCATTTCTACTCATTTGAATCTTTCTATACACTTTGATTTAGGCAATTGTAGTTTGCTTTGTTCAATGTTTTAAACTTTTCAAGTTTTTTTTGTTTGTTTGTTTGTTTCATTAACTTTCTAAAGACCTGTGAAGAAAGACAGGCTTCCAATGTCAATGTGAATATTCAAGTTCACATGAATATTAACTGATAAAACTAGAAGTAAATCCTAGATCTTCTGGCTTCTTGTCTTGTGTGCTGTAATTTTATGTTGGCTTTCCATTATCTCTCTATGAATAATGTCATCCTGCCTTTGTGTGTTACCAAAGGACAAGGGCATTGATGCTAACTATAGCAAGTAAATAATAATTGGAACTGGTTCAGCCGCTATCTGAAATCCACTTAGTCTTCTTTACCTCCTTCAATAAACTACTTGGTAGGTAGCTAGCCATTTTCCCATGATGTCAAAAGTATTCTCTAGATGTCTATTATAGATTAAAAATTTTGAATTACATGATAATATTCAAATTGATTTTGAAGTTGTTTTAATTTGTCTTTTTTTTCCATTAAAATGGAAGTTCCTTGGGACAGAGACAGTTTTGTTTAAAGACAACTTTTCAGTATCTAAAACTGTACTTGGTATTTTATGCCTATTTTACTGACTTATGGTTTATAGCATATGGTTTCCTTACTTTAAGAAATGGCTGCCCTGCATCAAATGTCAGTGACTTCTCTGAGGTCTGTTTTGTCCTTTAGGTCTTACTGGAGTGGTGTGGACATAGACCTGAATTTTTGGAGCTGAAACAATTAGTTCACGTAACCAAAATCTGTTAATTGGTACATAGGTTTATCTTTGTATATACCTTTTCTCCCAGTGCTGCTTGAACTTTTGCAACAGTGACTGCTCTTTTGGTGGATCTCCATGGCAGAGCTACTTTGTCCGTCACTTCTGAACTGTTACCTCTGATCTATAGCATTGGCCTCTTTTAGAGAAGACACTAGCATGTAGTGTATATTATTTTGGAATAACAAAGATCTTTAGAAACTGGGCTTGTTGCCTCGGGTTCGTAGGGTACTTTACAGAGTAACACGAACACCTCTTTGCATCCCTCGGCTCCCTAACATAGAGCTTTGTAGATGATGGAACCAGCCCGTGAACAAACTGCGTTCATAGCACAGTTGTCCGAGAAGAAATTTTCTCCCAAAATTAAATGTGTCTGCAAAGGCATATGCAAACTATTGGAAATTTCCATTTGAGCACTCTATTCTGAGGAACTGAGGCTAGCAGTGCCTTCAGGGTAAAAACATCTTCAGTTGGTAAATTTAGATTTGACCTCTGGTGAAGACTTTCACATTCCTACAACTATTCTAATGTAGTCCCGGTAATCTCAGTCTTAGGGCCTCTACCCTGAAAGTGACAGATGGTTCATCTCACAATGTTTTTACTGAATTTTGAAATTTTTTGTATTGATTGATGAGGTAAAATAAGAACTTTGCATTTGAATTTTTCTCTTTTCAGATTACAGGGGGAAGGGGGCGCAAAAGATTCTTTCATTTGATTTCTTAACCCCTGGAGAGTATTTACTTTCATTTGAGGTTTTTATCCCTAGAGGAGAAAAAAAAAAGACAAAACAAAGTATTTAAGTTAACAAAAAAATCCCAAATTAAATTTTATCTGAACATCAGAGATTTATGCCTCTGTGAAGAAGTCCTGCAGCTGTCTTAATCCCTGTTTTGCTTTGCTCCAGTGTCTTAGAGGGTTGACTTGACTGAAGGTGAATAACTTCATTGGTGTTTTCTGAGAGATGGGGAGGACATATAAAAACGGCGGATTGCAGCCAGTCTGCCTACCAGTCCAAAACCTTGCTAAGAGTAAGGAAGTTATGGAGATGAAGCATGAAAGGGATCTAAAATAAAGTCCTGATTCTTCCCTGTTCCTGTTGAATATGAGAATTGTCTCTCATATTTGATTATAAGCAAAATGCTTGGTTTGGATGGCCCCTCCTTTTTTAGACAGACAGGGAGGATGGAGTTCGAGCTTGAGCTCTAGACCTTTCTAGTCGAGGCGTCATTAGAAGTCCTGTAAACAAGCTCACCTGTTGACAGCCATGGCACCGCTTTTGTTTCTGCTCTGGCCTCTGTTGTAGCCAAACATCAAAGGACAGGATCCCACCCACCTGCATTGCCTCTGATAATCTGCTGACTGAGGGATGTGTGCCTGAGCCGAACAGGCAGAACAGCCATTGGACACATGCAGGTAGTGGGACTCCAGTCTGCCAGTGAAATTCTTCAGCCGAGGCAGCCTATGTGAAGCACTTACTTTTGGAAAATGAGTATTTTATATTGTATAAAATAAGACTAATATTCAGTTAAGCACTACTGTGTTTATATTGTTGCCTATGACATTTTGGAGGTAAAATAAGAGAAGTGTAGGACGGTTTTATCTCCCACAAAAAAACTGTTAAATTGTTTTAAGTTCATTATCATAAAACCTTTTTAAAATCACTTTAAAAATTTAAAAAATTGCAACCTAGCTACTTTTAAGACAGCTAGATAGCTGTAGAATCTTGATTTGTATTTGAATTTAGCTTAGTATTATTTTAAAGTCTGTGTTCACAATCACTGTGTCGTGGGGTTTCTTTCTTTGGGTTTCTTGTGTTCTGGAACTAAAGATTGAAACCAGAACACAGGTACAAGAGGTACAAGCAGGGATTTTATTGAAAATGAGAGAAAAGGGAAAAAACTTTTCGATGCTCAGTCTAAGGGAGGTGAGAGGGAAGCCATTACCTTAAGGTGAGGGAGCATTAGAACAAAAGAGATCATTACAATCAGAGAGAACAAAGAAAGTGCCACCATGAACACTTGGCTAGGAGAGACAGCTGCCTGAGACTGCAGGGCAGGAGAGTTGGTGGGAGAGGTGATGGGTGGAGCCACAATCTTTATAGTCTGGCTTGCCCAGAAGTTACTAGGGAAGTAAATGCTGGAGGGGTGGTGGCTGTGGTTCTCACAGGACCTGACATTCCTAACCTTGCTAGCTGTCTAATAGAAATTAAATGATCCCTATTAATTGGAGGTACTTCCTGATCTTACAAGTTCACAAAGAACTAAGAAAAGCTCTGTTGCACTCAGAAAACTCACACTAGGGGATAGCCAGATGGCTCACAGGTAAAAGGGTTTCCATCCAAATGTAGCAACCTGAGTTTGATCTTCTGAGTCCATACGGTGGAAGGAAAGAACCAGCTTCTGCAAGCTATCCTCCGAACTTCTATAGCACATATGTGCCTGCTCTCTCTCTCTCTCTCTCTCTCTCTCTCTCTCTCTCTCTCTCTTTCTCTCCACACCCCTATAACAAATAATCAAATATAAAAAAGACATCAGTGTCATGATGATGCTCAAAGAGTTTTGGACTTTAGGGCATTTCAGATAACAGGTTCTTTGATTAGGGATAGTCAACTTGTATTTATTGATATTATACAGTAGTGGCTACATAAGAAAACACCCCCCCCTTTTTAAAGGAATAAACACTGAAGTATTTAGGGATAAAGGGGCATGGCATTCCATGGTGTCAGGTAGCTGTGAGATAGAGGATATGAAGGCAAACAGCAGAACGTAGATGACTGAACAGATGATAAAATTGATAAAGAAAATTTAGTAATTTTTCTCCACTTGAAATTATGTGACAAAAATATTTTTGATGGCTCTCATTCTCTTAAGGTGGCTAAAATTCAGAAACCAGAAAAACTGAACTGAACCATTCAGCTAAGAATTATGGTCCATGATTTATTCATGCTACTTCCATTGAGAAAGAATTTGTCTCACTAAATTGACGTGATGTGCAGCAGCAGTAATTCCACAGAGAAAATCCATAAGGATCTCTTTGTGAAGTCATTTTTCTCTGTCCACCTTTACATGGGTATCAGGAATTGAAACTGAGGTCACCAAATTTGTACACCAAGAGCCTTCACCCTCTGAGTCATCCTGCTTACCCCATGATTTGTTTTGTAATGATAATTAATGGATAATCTACAACATAGACTATGAATGGTCTTTTAAAAATATTGTTTATTTTGTACTTATAACTATGAATGTTTTCTGTACTGTCTTTTTTAAAAAAAATTTAATTGGGCTGGAGAGATGGTTCAGAGGTTAAGTCTCTGCCTCTCAAGCAAAAGGTCCTGAGTTCAGATCCCAGATCCCATGGGGGGAAAAAAACCAGACAGAAACAATAGCAGCCTACATTTCAGGACCTGGTAGGCAGAGCCTGGGAAACTCCAGAGCGAAGCCAGAAGGAGGTAGAGGCCATCCAGGATGATTCCTGAAGTCACCACTTGTCCTCCACAGGGACACACAGTACCCTCTGATACACACACACACACACACACACACACACACATAAATAAAAAAAAGTCTTAAGTTTCGCTTGTCAGTTCAACCTTGGTTATGTGTGAGTGAACTGTACCCTTCATGGTTTTGTCAGTCATTTCTCCTTTATTTTATCCAGTAGTATCTACCCTTAGCTTCGTTGAGGTATAGATTGGGTTAAATGTGAAGGATATTAAAGGTTTAAGTTCATGATTTGATGTATTTTAATACCTTCTTGCATTCCAGAAGTACTTCTAAATGCTGATATATTTTTTAATGATGAATAATTTGATTTTCTTGGGTCAGGCAACAAGGCAAAGGTGGACATTCCTTCTGATTATTGATTCCTTATGATTATTAAACCCTAGGTTTAAGCAGGTCTTTTGGTTTTACTGATATGGATTTGGGGTGATATGAGAATTCTCATTCCAAGATCTTTAAGCATTGGTCCATTGGCCCAAAGGTAACCTTGCCTCTAGTTCTCCTGATGTGACAAGCAGCTATATAGGTCAAGAACTGATTCCCGTGTCCACACCCATACATTTTTCTATTCTCTCCATTTTTCCCAAAGTTTTCAAAGTCTATTATGTGAATAATGCTGACCAAGGAAGTCTTGGTTCTTCCCCAATGAAGACCTGACTTCCTGCTAGATCTGGGCCTTTAAATTCTAGTTTATAGAATTGTAGAGAAATCTACGTAAAGGAGGCCTTAATACTTTTCTTCCATAGGCATGATTGGAATATATTAAAGTCTGTCCATTTAGTTTCTGACTAAATCTGCCAGATTGGCTGAAGCGATCAGTTTTTGGGTGAACAGGCAGGTTCTGTTGGTTTTACAATTGTTCAAAGTAGTTGACTCCTGGTTTTGTCTCCCAGTTAACAAGACTCTTATGAGGATCGAATGAGATCATGTTTATGAAAGGGTTTTTCAGCTATAAAACACTGTGTTGATTCTTCCCACCTTCTTCAAAAGTTGTCATTTGAATTAGATGGCTAAGTGTCTGACTTCACACATGACTCTAGATCCTTTCCTTTCCTCAGACTCACATTTTCTTAGAGAATGGTATCTAGAGTTTAGACCTTAAGATACAACCTAGTTAGTACACAAAGCATTTAGTGGGCAGTAGCAGTGGGGAATAGAGATTTCTTTGTTCCATTGTCTAATCCCTTTCCTGATAACCTTTATCCACAGATTGACATTTCAAAATGAAGCTCGGTAAGGATGTGGCAACCCTGGCCAATCGCGATAACCTCTTTGTATGTGTGGCATTTGTGTGTGGGGTTGGGTTGGTGTTTTGTGGGGAGTTTTGTGGTTTAGATTTTGGTTTCTTTTATCTAAGGCTAGCTTCTAAAAATTCTTATTTGTATAATATTAGCATTGATATATTATCACCACAATCACCTTTACCTACCACATACACCAAATTCTTGCTAAGCACAGGATTCTCTAAGCATTGGAAACTCTAATTGACCAAATTGTGTCCCCTCCAAATCATATATAAAGTTCCATTCTGTACTTCAGACACTCTGGTGTCTGCATTTGAAGAGAAAGATACACTGGAGATACTTATACACAGAGAAGAGACAGGCGAGACGGCTGTTGTTGGCAGGCCAAGAAGAAAGAAAGAATCCAGAGGAAAATGGACCTTCCAGCCTCTGAGAAGTGTGAGAAAGAAACGTGCCATTCCAGGCTGTGCTGTTTCATTGTGGTGACTCTATCAAACTAATAAACCAATAGGGTGACATTCCATTGGAAGCCAACAGAATTAGTTCCCACAATCCCAGTTGTTTAGAACCTTTTCTGCACACTCAGCCCTTTTTTAATTTGAACAGCACTATCTTGGTCATTTCAACTGTGTCTTTTCTAGAGAAAGGTAAAGGGAAATGCTACTTTCTAGCCATGCTTATTTCTGCTTAATGGTACTATCATAAATCATTATAGAAACCACATTGAGAAATGGAGACAAATAGATGCTGCTGGCAGAGTAGGTTAATTGTCCCTGTAGCTGGAGAAGGTCTCAAGGCATAGAATTTCTTTGATTACTACCACTCTGCCTTCCTCCCCTGCTGATGAGTTTTTTTGTATTATCAGAGGCATCATATGTTGTTTCCTGATCTCAGTCTGAAGATTATTAAGTACCCCTTTGAGTTCCTGCCTCACTAATGATGTTCAGGCTATTCTGAATGGCTTTGGTTTGGAGGAGTAGAAAGAGTAACCTCCATCCCTTTCAGTAAATATTGTAGTTTATCAAGTTATTTATGAGTGAGTCGAGTGAGTTTGCATCTCATCAGGAATGGTAGTGAGTACAATTTGAACTTCAGATTAAAGTCAATAGCATTCTTTAATATATTAAGAGTTTTTTTTCTTTTTTTACTTGAGAGAGAGAGTTTTCGTCTGTGTCTGTGTCTGTGTCTGTGTCTGTCTGTGTGTCTGGTGTGTCTGTAGAGGTCCAAAAGTGATTTTTGGCAATCATCCTGAATTGCTTTATGTTTTTGCTTTGCTCTGGAGTCCTCCCCCACCCCCCAGCCTTCCAGAGACAGAAATGCAGGCCGCCACTATTTCTGTCATGCATTTTTATGTGGGAACTGGGATCAGAACTCAGGTCCTTCTGCTTATAAGACAGAGGCTTAACCCCTGAGTCATCTCTCCAACCCAAGAGTTTTGTCATTTGGTTTCTTGTAGGTTTCAATGAAATTTTTTGCCCTTAAATTATTTAGAAGTTATTCTCTAGGTACTCAGCCCATTCTTATGTATAGTTCTGTTTAACCAAAAGTTAGTATAATTTCCTACAGATTAAGCCAGAAAACCAAGCCATACTGGATGACAAATGCCCATAATCTCAGTGTTTGGGAGACTAAAGCAGAAAGATCAAGAGTCTAAGGCCAATCTGAAGTACATAGCAGGACCTTATCTTTTAAAAAAATTGTGTATAAGATTTACTATATGATCCAACAATACAACTTCTGGGCTGATGTCCAGAAGAAATGAAAGTAGTATGTTAAAGAGACATATATACTCCTGTTTTATTGCAATATTGTTTACAATAAGTAAATGGAAGCAACCTAAGTGTCCATTAACAGATGATCAGATAAAAAAATGGCATTGAATACTAGTCAGCAATAAAAAAAATAACATCGGTGAAACTGGAGAATATCATGTTAAGCTCAAGAAGAAAAGCGTGCATGACACATACATGGCTTAGAAAAAGTTGATCTCACTGGCAATACAGCTCAGTTATATAGCTCACATATAAATCTTAGTTCACACAAGCGTTGTATGAATAGTTTTCCTGAGGATATGTCACATAATTGTCTTTCCATCGCAGGTAGGAGTTCTGTAACAGGCAAAAGTAATGATAAGAGTAAACAGATGCGATCATAATAGTCTTGGTCAAATGACAACTGTTTGTTTGGAGGATCACACCACATAACAGAAAGGTCCTGGACTAAGTCCTCAGCACCCCCTTTCTCCCCCCCATAAAAGGAGGAAGAGGAGGAAGGAGGTAGAAGTTGAAAGTAGAATTTGGAATTTTTAGTTGTGACTATATGCTTTGTCAGTCTGGGAAGACTAAGCTTTATGTGTTGGTTATGTGAACCACAAGAAGTCATAATTAAGTTCAGTAAAGCAGGAAATGAATAAATAACATCTCTGTGTAGAAAATATTGGAAATGACGAGAAGAAGTTGGGCTTGAGGAAGAAATGTAACCTGTCTCTCCTCTTGCTTGAAACCAGTAATGATTTAGCCAAGAGAGTGATGCAGACTTTAGTGATAAACCCAGAGCATAGAATGGCCAGAAAGCAGAGGAAGTTCGTGATTGGACAAATGGGGAATGACCAGTGCACTTTAACATTGAATAAATGGCTTCTTAGGAAGGAAACTGGAAGATTGTATGCTGCAGAGAACCTATTTTTATGATTGACTCTTGAAGTAGATCAGTTTGTAGACTGCTTACCTAACTTGCACAAAGCTTTAGGCTTGTTTCTCCCAAAGGGACCAGCCCCCTGCAGTGCATAAACTAGCATGTGGGATACAATTGTGATTTCAGTATTTAGCAAGTGGAGGCAGGAGGATCCAGAATTCAAGATTATCCTCAGATATATGACAAGTTTGAGACCAGCTTGGGATGTAAAATAAATAAATATTATTATTAATGATAATTCTGAGAAAACCATAGAGAAGTATAGGAGTAACTAGTGAACACAAGATTACTTAGAAAATATTTTTAATTTTTCTGGCAGACAGTCATCAGATCTTATTTAATTACATAATTGTACTTTAAGAAGCCAATGCCAGTTTTGACCTTTCGATAAGCCAGGAGGTTAAGTTTATGTAGCTACAGGTCATAGGGCAAACTGTGACTGAAGTTTATGCTCAGTAAAATCCCCTTGTACCTGAAAGTAAAACTTAAAGAAAAGTTTTTCAAAATTGTGCTTCGTGAGATCTAGCTAACTTGATGTATACTCCTAGGATCAGTACTGATTGTTGGGATCATAAGATCCCCCTTTCCTGCTTTCAATCCTTCATTGCCAAGTTCGTCATTTTTTTAAAGAAACACATTAGAGCTTCCCAAATTTGTTAATGTTAAATGATTTAGGTCAAGAAGCTTTCTGAAATACTTGTAAGGAAATAGTAACAAAATGATAGAATTTTGGTATATTTCATGTTTAACTTGTTCTAAATTATCCCACATCTTATGATGCCATAAGAATTTTTCCCCTCTTCTATTTTTAGTACTTTACTACTGTGGTATTGTTTTTCAGAAGAATCACTCAGGTGTGCTTATAGGACCTAGATAAGGAAGCCGTGGGTGGGGGTGGTTGCGAGGAAGTCGTTTAGAAGCTTTTTGTTCAGTGGGCTGGAAAGAAACATGTGCTTAATAACAAGCAGCAGTTATTCTGTAGACTGATTTGGTAAGGAATTAATTTAGATCATTAAGGATTTAGGCTTGATAAAAGTTTTCTGAGAACTGTAGACTGGTTATCCAGGGAAGGAGCTCTTGGAATGTGTGATCTTCTTGGAAATTGTTTAATGCTGGTCTTTGCTTTCTTTTGCTTTTGATAAAGTACTTTCTCCAAGAGATCTCATCCTAGTATTTTATGACTTTTAGGTTTCTTACTTGGAAAGACAAAAATTTAGACAGTTTGTGTTTGTTTTCTATTCTAGATTCTTACTTAAACCTGTGCGTTTAATACTCTGCTGTACTCCGGGAGATGGAGCAGTACATGTTCTCGATAGTGACGCACCTTCTTATTTCTGCCAACATCTTTCTCTCCTCTCCCATAATGATCCATCTACATTTGCTATGAATACCACAATATGTTTTTCTCTTCTTCCCTTCCTTTTCTTACTCTCTTTTCTTTTTCTTTCTTCCTTATTTCTTCCTTCCTTTCCTTCCCTCCTACAGCCCCTTTTCTCCCTGTCATTTCTATCTGTCATTTCTCTTTGGTGCTAAATATTCTGTTTTATCACTGAATAATGTTTCAATTCCATTCATCTTCTGGTGGCACATAACTTGATTCCACATCTGGTTATTATGAATGGTGCTGCAAGATACATTTCTTGGACAAACTTGTCATTTCCCTATATAATACCCTGTTGTGTAGATAGAACTTTAAATAAAGTAAGTGAGATGCAGAAAGTAGAAATTAGAACAGTAGTTACCAAAGCCTGGGAAAGTGGGGATTGGGGGTAGAAAGACTCATTTGGGCACAGGAATGGAGTTGGGTTAGAAAAAGAGTAACTTGAAATGTTCTCTAGCATGTTAGGTACTACAGTTAACAATAATTATCTCAAAATAGCTAATAGACTTTTGAATGTTCCCAACCTAACACAAAGAAATGATAACTGTCTGAGATAATGGGCTAATTTTCATGATCTGATTATTTTACATCCTGCCTATGTATTAAAAATCAGGTCCTGCTCCATTAACATATACAATTACTGTGTGTCAATTAAAAATAAAAACATACTTGCCAATCCCAACACCACCAACGAAATCTGAATTATGAAGCAGGGAGATAGTCTCAGTTGACAAAGTGCTTGTGAGAACCTGGATTCCATCTCTAAAATCACATACAAAAGCCAGGCATGGGCTGGAGTGATGGCTCAGGGGTTAAGACTCTGCCTCGCAAGCAGAAGGTCCTGAGTTCAGATCCCAGGTCCCATGTAAAAACACCAGGCCTCCACTTCTGGCCCTGGTTGGCAGAGCCTGGGAAATGCCAGAGCAAAGCAAAAAGGAAACAGAACCAATCCAGGATGATTCCCGAAGACACCCTTAGTCTTCTACAGGGACACACAGTGCCCTTTGATACACACACACACACACACACACACACACACACACACACACACACACACATATGCACGCACGCAAAAATAAATAAATGAAGTTTAAAAAAAAAAAAAAAAAGCCAGACATGGTGACATGTACTTGTAATCCCAGTGCTTGGGAGACTTAATAAACAGCCAGCCTGACCTGCTCGCCAGGCTAATGGGAGACCCTGTCTCAAAAAACAAGACAGATGGCTTTTCTGGGAAAATGACATCTGAGATTGATCTGTAGAGTCCACATATAGATACATACCTTTATACATGTGCATCCACACAAATACACACACACACACACACACACACACACACACACACACACACACACACAATCTCAGTCCTAAAAGAACAAATAAGTAGACTAGCTTCATTAATACATACAGCTCCAAAGATTAGGTGCTGAAATCCAAAACAAAGTAATGATTCCTTAGTCCGAAAAAAGTCCTATTTATTTAAACACCCTACTCAGTTATTTTTCTGTTTTTAAATATTCTCCACATCTATCTCTTCACATTTAAATACAAGACCAGGTGATGTAGCTGATTTGTACTGGGGAAAAAAAAAAAAAGCATGGACTACATAGTCTCTTTGCCAGCTTCCTAAAAACTTTAGTCATTAGTAAATACCAAGTTCTAGACTGTTAGTTCCAGGGCCAAATGCCAAAATGTGTTTTAAATTCAAACTAAAGATCCCAGCAGAAATGAGTGCAAGACAAAGGCTTTCATATCCTATATCTAGTCTTAATTTTGTCAACCAAACTGACTAATTAATAAATTTTTTTCCTTTTTACAATTAAAAAATACCTCAGGGCTGGCAGGGAGATAGTTCAGTGAGTAAAGGCGTCTCTTTGTAAACTCGATGACCTGGATTTGGTCCCCAGAAGTGCATGTGGAGGAGGAGAGAACGACTTCTTACGGAACTTCTGATCCTCATTTTTATTCTACCAGATGCCATACAGATAACAATGACTTTGGAATCAGTCAGAGCTGGGAGTTCAAAATCTGACTATAAAACCATGCCTTACAAGTAAAAGGTCCTGAGTTTGGATATCAGGTTCCACTTAATAACACCAGGCTGAAATGGTGTTGGCCTGCACCTTTGGCCCTGGTGGGAGGAGCCTGGGAAATCCCAGAATGAAGCAAAAAGGAGGTAAAAGCAATCCAGAATGATTCCTGAAATCACCCTTGGTCCTTCACAGGGACACACAGTGTTCTCTGATACATCATATATACACACATATTAAATTTAAAAAGAAAATCTGTACCATTACTTCATATTCTTTTTATATAATAATTTAAAAAATTTCCTTCCTAGTTTTACAAGCATATCGAGTACTTATTCTTGCTTCCCTCCTTCCCCCCCTTCTTCTTATCCCCCTGCCCTTCCTTCATCAATCCATCCCACTCACTCCCACTCTCTTGTCTGTCCGCTTCTATGAGCCCAACGGTTCCTTCTGGCTTGTCTACTCTTGTGGAGGTTCAGGCCTCTGTGGCATATCCAACAGCCCCTCCTAAGGCCACCTACTACTAGGGCATTCTCCTTCATTCATCCAGCCCTAGTCCCCAAGGTTTCCACTGCATGTAATTATCTCTCCTGAGATCCTCGCTAGTCTTGGGGGCATGTTGGTATTTCAATTTCAGTTCTTTATATTCTAATGCAGGTTAACCTTGCTGTTCCTCTTGAGTTTTCACCTGTAAAATAGCAATACTTATAACCTTAAAATTTAAATTAGGATCAAAGGAGATCTTTTAATGAGAACACCTGTCATCCATATACCTCTTTACATTGAATGAAATGTATCATTTAGGGCACTGTGTGGATTTGCTTCGCCTGGTAAAATACCATGCAGGTATAAAGACCTGAGTTTGGCTTGCTGGACTGGCTCCTGGACTGCTGAACTCAGTCATGCTAGAAGTACCCTAACTATCGTAGAGGTTAAGTCTAAGACAACCTTTTGTGTTTTACAGGAATCTGAATTTCTGTGTTTGGAATTGGACGAGGTTAAGGTCAACCAAGTTCTGAAGAAGCTGTCAGAGGTAGAAGAGAGTGTCAGCACCCTGCTGCAGCAGCCTAACTGAAGATGGCATGGGAAGAAGTTGACACAAAGGTGTGCAGGATCCCTTGCCACCGAACTTTTATTCATTGGTATTAAAACCTCAAATCAAATCCTGCCTCTCTCTCTCACTGTCTTGGTCTTTCACTCTCTTTTTCACTCACTTGTGCATTTATTCCATTGCAGAAGTTCTCATATTTTAACATGTATAAAGACTGTAAAGGGTCTTGGTGGAAAAAAAAAAAAAACTTAAAAAAGGAAGGTGCTAGGTGTATAGCTTCATGGTAAAGCACTTGTCTAACACAGAGGGGCCCTGGTGCACTTCCCAGCACTGGGGCTTTAGGGTTTTACTCTCAAAGGCCTCAAAGATTTAATAGAACTATAGTGGGCAGGGCCAGCTTTGGAAATTCTTCCAATGGTTGGTTGTTCCTGGGAGAGATTTGAGGAAGTCATACATGATAAATCATGTAACAGAAAATGGAAACATTTTAATCATGCAAGTACAGTTGCTCCCCAGTGTCATGTGTATTAAGCTGCAGCCTAGAAGAGCCTGCTTGGCCTAGAAAAGATTTGCCCTACCCTAGTGATATCCTCCTGGGAGTGATTCAAGTAGCTGAGTTAGTACTACCTGAATTTAGGTGACTGAGAGAGTCAGACTTGTTTTGAAACCTCCAACTAAATGGTTCTTACAACAAAGGGATTCCTTATCTTATCTTGCCTTGAGTCAGGATTGCAAGAGGAAATGTACTACTGGAGTGACGTGAATTCCTTCACCTCAGAAAATTTTATCTCAGTCGTAAAATAGCAACTCTTCTAGAATGTGTCTTCAAGAAAAACTAGTGTAATGAAAACTGGATTCTGGTAGAGAAGTGTGGAAGTCAACTTCCCATTGCTGAGATGAAAGATTCCAGACAACTCAGAAGGAAGACACTTGGATTCAGTTTCAGAGGTTTTAGTCCATAGTCACTTGATTCCACTGTTCCGAGTCCGTGGTAAGACAGAATACTATATCAGGAAACGCTGGCCTTCTGAGCCGCTGAGAGAGAGTGGGAAGGATTGGAGCTCCCCAACTCCTTCAGGAGCATGCCCCCTAAATGACGACAACAGTTGCTCTTAACTGTTGCTGTGAGAGAGCATTAAAGGCAAGAAACTTAAGGGAGAAAGAGAGATTTATTCAGCTTACAGTTCCAGAAGGGAGATATAATCTTTCATGGCGGAGGCAGCATGGCTGGCTGCCTGAAGCTGGAGTCAGGCTAAGTCACTCCCATCCACGAGGCTGAGAGCTGCAGACTGCTTGCAGCAAAGGCAGACTTCTCCTGGAGGTAGGGTGGGACTGATCCACCTCAAGGCCCACCCCTTGTGACTGCCTTCCTCCAGCAAGACTCCACCTCTCAAGGTGCCATGACCTTGCCAAACACATGAGACTGTGGGGGACACATTTCAAACCCTGACACTCCACCCCTGCTCCTCACAGGCTCATTGCCACCTCATTATGCAAACCATACTCAGTCCAACTTTAAAAGTCTTCATAGACTACATCAGTAGTCCCAACAGTCCAAAAGTCCAAAGCCTAAAGCCTCCTGTAAATCAACAGACAAGTTACATACTTCCAATAGAATAAACATTCCGATTCCAAAAAGAAGGAATGGGGGAATGTTCAGGAAAGATCGGTCCATAACAAGACTGAAAACCAGCAGGACAAACTCCAAATCTTGTAGCTCCAAGTCCAATAGGTGAGCCTCTTGTTGAAATCATCTCAGTTCCAAAGGGCTTTGGTTCCACTCCTCCAATGCAGCTGCCCATAGAATACTTGCTCTCTTGAGCTGACCCCTCCCAGGGTATATCTCTCCTTGGCAGGTGTCCCATGTTGTCTCTGGCATTTGTAACATTTTTACTTCTCAATAGCAAACCAGGCTTTAACTCCACAAACTGCCCTTCTTGGGCCTCTAAACTGCAGACTTTCAGCCACATGCTGTCTGGGTTCCATCATTTTTGAAATCTTGGAGGAGGAATCCACGATCTCCTCCCTCTTGCATCCTTGATACTTCTAAAACCAGAACCACATGGATGACTTTGCTGAGACTGGCCCTTTTGATTCCACTCTCTGTGCTGATTGGGGGACTAGGGGAGAGAAGGGATGGACACTCTTTTACTCCTGGGCTCTGCGGGAGAAACACTCTTGTTTTGGAAGTCCGCCCTTTAGTTCATTTCTTCTCAAAGGTTTCACATTCTTATGGGTGGGATCCCTTTCTGAGATTCTTGCCCCCAAGGTAGGGCCTCTCCTATTATCCAAATTGAGAGTAGGCTTTGATTTACTGATGGAGCTAATCTCTTTAGCAGCCATTTTGTTCTCTGCTTCTTCCTG
Organism: Typhlomys cinereus; assembly: GCA_023101885.1. Lineage (NCBI taxonomy): Eukaryota > Metazoa > Chordata > Mammalia > Rodentia > Platacanthomyidae > Typhlomys > Typhlomys cinereus. The sequence continues at coordinate 2,422,072 of JALPQD010000139.1, forward strand.
GTTCAACTCTGTAAGTTTGTCATTGCATTTTTCATCATCAGATCATACAGTTACTGCTTCTTCCTGCCTGATTTCTTGTTCTTTTTTATAACTCTGAAGACAACTAAAAAGTAGCCAGATCACATTATCAAGACAACACTGCCTTGAAGTTTCCTCTGCCAAGTACTCAGTTTAACTTCAGGCTAGCTTTCTGGACGAGGGCAAAACTTCGCTAAACTCTCCGCCAACACATGGCTCCATTTGTTACTTGTCCAGTTGCAAACAGTCTCTGTTCCCCTCTGGACCATCACAAGCTGGGCTTCCACTGCCTGCGTCTCTCACAGCATTGCTGTCTTCAGAGCTCTGACGAGAAAGGCTCATTTGACCCCCTCGTCAAGACACAAAGACTTTTCCAGCACCAAGTCTCAAAGTTCTTCATATTTCTCCCAACAAACAGTTCCAAAGGCACACTAGCATTGGCCATACTGCTGGGTACCAACTTCTGTCAGCTTCACAAACAGCTTCACAGATGTTCTTAATCTCACAGCAATACCCCAATTTCTGTAACAGTTGCTTTTAACTATTGCTGTGAGAGAGAGAGAACACCCTCAGTCAATCAATTTATGACCTAACTTTCTTCTACTAGGGTCCATCTCCTCCTCCTACCATTTCCCCAGAAGAGCCACAGACTGATGACTTTCAACACAGGGCCTTTAGGGGCATAGTCACAATCCAGACCACAGGCAGCAATTACCTAACCCCAATAATAATCCAGGAGAAAATTATCAATCAGTTAAAAAGGCTGTAGTTCTTTTTGGGTTTATCATCTGTTACTGATATGTACTTTGGACTATTATAATGTGTTTTAAAAAATGAAGTTCTCTGGGTCGTGGGTCTGGCATATTTGGGTTCTAATGAGTGGATTTCAGGTCAGGAGTCAGTCCTCTTCTGCTAAGTGCACTGTCCTCAATCAGTTTGGAGACATTTTAGGTACTTTTCTAAAACCCAAAGCTGAAAGTACTCACTTATTCACTTGTTAAATAAAGCCAGCCTGCCCGTTAGGGAACAATGACCAGGAGGCTTTGGATGTAGCTCTTGGACCTTTCTAAATACATCTAGAAACAGTACTAAGCTGATCCAGAAAAGGTCTGTGGTTGGCAGAAAAACCATTAAAACTAATTTCTATTCCCAGGGCTCCTACCATGTGATCCAGGAAAATTCAGATAATGTACCCTGCTATAAATGGAGGAAAAGAATATTCCATCAGATAATGGGGTTCCAGGCCGCCCTGAAAGGAAGAGCTACAGCTGCCACTTAGTATTGTGGAAGTGAAAAAAGATAGTCCAGGCCCCCTCACTGCTGTGGTCAAAGTTCTGTCTAAGTCATCCCATGACAGTTATAAAAAAACCAAGATAGTAATAAACAGCCATGGGATATTTATTATTATCATTATCAATTCTTGAAACCTTAGGTTATTTAAAAAAAAAAAAACTCTTGTTGCTATATTCTGAGTTTTCCAAAATCATAATTGAAAAATAAACTGGTTGCTAAGAGTGGGTCCCCACATTTCACATTAAACATTTTTGAAGGAAAGTAATGTTTTGGACAGGGTGTATTTGTTATTTCACTGATTTTCAATTTTTTAAAATTATAGACTAGAAGATATCTTAAATGGCAATTTTTGCTTACAAAAGTGAAGGTCAAAGTAGAACATAATTAATGATTGACTCTAGTTGCATATCATTTAAGCCCCAAAGTTTGAGAAATAGCAATTTTCATCTAAGTGTATCCATTTCCCCTATCTGGAGATGGTCATAATTATCTCTCACAGCATCATAACTATGTGACATGGAGCTAGCCTTTGTTGCAAAGAAACTTGCCTAGGTCTGCTCCCTGTACAATAAGAGAGCCAACTGGCATAGTTAACAAATTCAGCATAAACCATCAGAATAAAATACTGATTATTTTTAAATATCAAAACTTTATTATTTCAAAAGATTTAAAATAGGAGGACATGGCCCTTTAAAAAAATACTGAGTTGTAATAAACATATGATAAAATATGGTTATTTATATAATGGACCAAGGACTACATAATTGGGCCTTTATTTTCTCCTGCTCTTAACTGTTTTTCTGTTTTCTGCTGGTTCAAGTTCTGTTAATTCATAGGAGGGAGGAGGTGAAAAAAGAAGTAGAAGAGAATGAAACAATTTAAAGGAATTTGAGAATGAGTTTTTAAAAATTAGGTGCTTTCCTTTAATGCCATTTGTGCTGTTTTTATATTAAAGAAACTTAAGAGTTTTGTGTGATTTATATTTTATTTTTAGAACCATGGCTAAGCATTGGCACAGGTCTCAGAATGACTGATTTGGATATTCTGATGGAAGCTATGTTAGATTAGCATCCTACCAGAAATGGAGGAACATCTAGACAGACAGGGCAGCAGACTGGTACAAGGGTGTGGGAGGAAGAAACTTCATGTCTACTGTCTTCCAAATTTACATCTACCTTCCAGAACCTTCGCATAAATGTGTGTTTAGTAAAAATATCTATTGCTCATCGTAACTAGATAATGACATTTCTTACACTGAGAACACTTGTTGGCACATGTGACCCTGGGACAGGTCCGGTGTCACTTGCATCCTGTTATCCATATTACATCTCTCTGTTTGAGGTGCCTATTGATATGGAGTCAGATGCTATTTATAATGGCCTGGTCTCACTTTTCACTCAGCCATTCATCTCTGTGGCTACTGTGCGAGATGAACCGGTCTGGAATCAGACAGGGCTTCCTAGTTGCCAGTAGCTCCCGAGGGCGGGAAGGTGGGGAGTGTTGCAGACCATCCTGTCCTACCCAGGCAACCACTGATGCAGGCTTCCTGAGTACACCCTGACTGGGCTGGGCTGTGAATGAGCTGTAGCAGTGTCTGTATTGCACTCTGTAACTGCTGCACTCCTCAGTCTCTGTGTTTTCTCAGCATGAGGTGCGATCCAACAGTGGCCAAGTTTCCTTGAGTTTTAATTTATAAAGTATCACATGTTCATTAAGCAATAATTACTTGATTTTCAAACCAGTGCAGGATTGTATGGAACAAAAAACAAATTTTCTTTAACTTCCACTTAAAAACAAAATCAAAACACCCTTTCTCCCCAGAAGCAGTTATTCTTAACAATTTGGTAAGTTTCCCTCCAGACACTTTCTACACATAAGAAAATTTATGTTGGTATGTACGTGTATATAGATGTACATATATTTGTTTTACACTTGCATTATATAGAATTGTATGTGTGGGTACACCTTCAAAGCATTGTTTTAGTGGTTAAATTTAGTCCTTCAGGAATCCAGTTTTACCTAACTGGATTAGGTAAAGGCACTTGCTGCACAGACCTGAAGACCTGAATTTAATCCCTGGAACTCATGTAAAGGTGAAAGGAGAGAACCAACTCACAGAGTTGTCCTCTAACCTCAACATGCATGCCCATGGCACACATGCCCACACATATCATACTCTCACACACAATAATAATAAATTAATTAATTTAAAAGAATCCAATAAAGATTATGATTTTTCTTCTGTAAGGCAAAACACACATTACATTTTTCATTTAACCCCATCAGTCTCAAGAAAGCAAGTTAGTCTGTGACCACTCCAACCCTTTCCAAAGCTTCATGACATCTTAGAACAATAGCAACCATGAACAACAGACTTGAAAAGATAGATTAGTCTGAGCATAGTCTTAACCTTAATTTTCTGCCCAACTAAGTTTATCAGAAAATCTCTTTTTTTCATAAAGTCATAGATTAAGAACCTCACAGACTACTTCCCCATGTGACTGTCCCAGGCATCTTTAAGCATGCCAACCTTGTTTCTTTGTGAACACCCAACTTTTCCAACTGCCAACTACAGTCAGTACACCTGTTTTCCCTGGGCGTGTAAGCTCCTTAAGGCAGAGAGCATATATTACATATTTTTGTATACCTTCTCCCGTGTGCCGTGCTCCAAAATTTTCTTTGTACCCGATGCTGATGTAAATGCTCATCAGGGGTCAATTTCCATTCAGCAAAGCACAAGAAATCATTCGAATCAGGTAGATTTGAATTGGCACTGCACAAGGTTCTTGAGTTCAGGCACTTAGTTTTCTTATCTAAATACAGGATGGCAAATCAAATTCGCACAGTGGGGCACATGGATGGATAGGATTTGGGAGTTAGTGTAAAAGGCATCTTCTAAAGAGCTAAGTATGTTGCATACGTGTCACTCCAGGACTTGGAAGCCAGCCTGGGCTCATGGTGAGACCCTACCTCAAAAAATAAATAGATAAAATAATTTTCTTTTAGAGGCTGAATAGCATTAACTGGGTTATTTGGACTTCTTATTCTAGTTAGTAACTTTGGGTATCTTAACATCTCTGCATCTCATTTTCTTCATGTGTTAAAAAAAAAATATGAGATGAGGGGCTGGAGAGATGGCTCAGGGATTAAGCCTCTGCCTGGCAAGCAGTAGGTCCTGAGTTTGGCAGTGACCTGTACTTCCGGTCCTGGAAGGTGGAGCTTGGAAAACTCCAGAGCAAAGGAAATAAGAGGTAGAAGCAATCCAGGGTGATTCCAGAAGTCACCCTTGGGCCTCCATAGGCATACACAATGCCTTCTGATACACAGATATACACACAGAGATACATACATAGACACACACATAAAAATAATAATAAAATTATTTTTAAGATGAGGTGATAATCCAGTCGTATCTGCCTCAGACATACTGAGGGAGCAGAATGAGTCAACATACTTCCATTCTTGGAGCGATATCTGGCTGAGTGTCAACATATACAAGTATTTGCTGCTGCTGTTTTTATTACTGTTAGGGCTGCCTGCTTTAGAAAGCAGACACCATGAAGCAATACAAGTCAGGAGCCAATTAAGTGGTAAATCAAGTTGTGCAAACTACAATTGGTATGAGAATTTTGGCAAAGAGAAAGATCAGAGGAACCTAAAAGCAGCAGGAAATTTTTATTTTATTTTTGAGAAGGTTCTTGCTATGTAATCTAGGCCTTCAGTTAACAGTCTGCTTTCTTAATACTGGGATTATAGGTGTGTGCCACCATGCTAAATTTAAGACTGATTTGTAGTACTAGGGGTCAAATCAAGGGCTTTGCACATGCCCCAGATATTCAGGAAAGGTTTTAAGCCAAGACTTTAAAAAGAGGACAAATTCAAAGATAGGCTGAGATAAAGAATCCAGTGAAAGTAGAAATGTCTTTGGATCACACAATGAAGAATGAGGGGGGCTACACCTCCTCATGGAAGGAGGTTTCCCCCTACCTACACACACACACGGTTATTTACAAATTTGCATCATGCCGGCTCATCATCTGAGGTTCAGGTTCTTGGTGACAAGTTGTTCCAAGGGGAGAATTGAGGAAAGAAAAAGTTGTGTTCCCATGGAAGCCAAACAAAGCCAAACATAACTGTATAAAGAGAATAGGTGGCTATTAACAGACTCGGGACGGTGCAACTAAATAAACCCCAGGGGTCGTTCCTTCCTTGGGGAGCTGAGACCAGAAGCCGTTTCTGCGGCATCCCTGACAGAGCTGTGGGGCCTTTCTGGCTTAACTGAATAGAGAGTAACATTTGTTGTTCTTTCAGGGATCTCTTACCTACCTCCTGAAGAGAAAGGAAAGTCAGTCCATGAGAGCATGTTCCTATCTTCCAAGCATATTTGCTGGAAGAATTGAGAAAAGGAAGGAAGGTCCTAAAGGGGCCATGGTGGCACACACCTGTAATCCCAACACTCAGGAGGTGGAGGCAAAAAGATAAGAAGTTCAAGGTTATTTCTCAGAGTTCACATTCAGCTTTGAGACCATGAGACCCTGTCTCAAAGAACAAAACGAACATTCCTTCAAAGGTAACTTCAGTGGCAGAATTAAAAGAAATCAAGTTGCTGCTCTGCAAAGTGAATTTTGCCTGGTGGGTTTATATTTGCCTCTTGATCGGTATCAGCCTCTGAAGGCATTTCTTTCTTCCCTGGAGTTGGGCTGACCTGGACTGTCTGGTCACATGAGTCTGGAAATGAGACTCAGATATAAGTGAGGATGGCCCACATAGACTAAGAAGATAAATTTTGGGGTTGGGTATTTAGTTCAGTGACCATGGGGGTAGGAATGCCATTCCCAAATCCCCTTTGACCTCTATGAGTCACCTTACAGGTTAATGTATGATCCATTTAAATCACAGATACAACCATTTGCTGGACATTGCCACCACTTGAGATGTAATATATAAGAAACTTAGAGAAAAATCTTTCCCCTGGATCAAGAAGTTAAAACATAACCAGGTACCAGGACTCAGGAGCATTTCATGGGAGAGTCCTTAGGACCACTTACCTCCCTCCTAAAATAGGAAATACTGTCCTTTCCCTTCGTTGAGGCTTGTGACTATCATTTTGATGAATGAGGAGAGTAATGCAGTGTCCTTCTCTCCCCTATATACATGAAGAATAAAAAGCTAAGGGAATTTAGATCTGAAGGTCTCTGAAGAGTTGAAGACATCGCCTCACCTGGGTACCCAACCCTGGGAGAATCAACTTGCAAGCCCTTTGGGCCATCAATGCAGGAAGTGCTGCTGGATGGGCAAGACCCAGCAAGTCCCTGTTGCCTCATGGGCCCTCAGAGAGAAGTGGTTACCATGCTTACTACAGCCTGTGACATTCTCCACAGCTCAAATGTGGCACCTACTTTGAGCCTGGAAGTTTAGCCAATTAACTGTGCATGAATCTTAAGTGCTGCTTGAGGAGGAGGAGCAATTAAACTCATCCTCCCCCTCCACCCTCTTTCCCCTCTCTTTGAGGAGTGATGGAAATGGTGGTACCATTTCTCTGCCTTGTTTTGCCAGGTGCTCCAACCAAGTCAGATTTTTTGAAGAAAAAAAAAGAAAGAAAAAAAACTGTGTGTGTATAGGTGCCTCTGTGTGTGTGTGTGTGTGTGTGTGTGTGTGTGTGTGTGTGTGTGTACACACTGTGGAGGCCGAAGGGTGACTTTGGGAATCAAGCTGGCTCTACCACCTTATTGCTTTGCTCTGAGATTTCCAGGCTCTGACTTCTAGAACTGGAAGTCAGACCACCGCCATTTCTACCCAACATTTTTATATGGGATCAGGGATCCAAACTCAGGTCCTTCTGCTTTCATGGCAAAAGTTTAACAAACCCTGAGCCATCTCCCCAGCCCTTGAAGAAATTCTTAAAAATGTTTAAAAATTCAAATGTGGAAAGTATCCCCATAGTCAGTAGGAAAAGTCAGAACTCTGTAGAAATGCTTTTTACTTGGATTACAGATGTTAAATGAAGAAATCTTTTAGGGTGTTCTTAATGCTCTGATGCCCTATAGAGTTTTTAAAAGCTTTGAGGGAGGAGTTTAGGGCTGCCCGAGGAACCCAGGTCTCCAAAAGAAGGCTTCTACTTTAGAGATGAACTTACTCCCCAGCGCTCAAAGCCTGGCTACGTTCCTAAACTTTGGCATGAATGCTCATGGACAATCCATCTAAGATATTTGTTTTGATTTTTAACTTTACACAAGTAACACATTCATACATTGTCCTTGAGAAGTACTTAAAGCTTATAATTCAAGTCCATGTGATCATTATTGATCTGCTCTCTGTACTTCCCTGGCAGTAACCTCTTGTCACTTTGAGTGTCTCCTTCCAGGTTGGTGTGTGTGTGCGTGTGTATGATTAAACTTATTTATTATAATGATAGATTTAGTTGAACACACATATACATATCAGTGGCATCAATAAAAAGTAATAGAACAATAAAAAAAAACAAAAAAACAAAAAAAACATGTGGAAGGCCTGGAGTTTGTTTTGGCTTTGGTAGGCTATTGTCATTTTTCCTCCCAAAGTATCCTCTTGATCTATTGGGGTCACTTAGGTCACTGGATTCTTTTCGCTCGAAGGAATACATCAGAACTTCCTGTTCTTATTGAGTTACGGAGTTGTTTTTATGATTTTGATGCAGTCCAGCTGGACAAGCGCTGTACTATTAAGTTATAACTCCAGCCCACGTCACTGTGGGCTTTTCATTGTGGTTCAGATTTGTGAAGGTGGAGTAGTGTTTCTCCCCAGGCTCTTTCTTTCTGAATTGTGACTGGCTACTGAACCCTCTCACCATCTTTTAAAATAAGTTACAGCTGCACATTTTTTCCTACAGTCTGAACTGTCCCCAGAATCCCTCATACGAAGAATGTAGGAGGTGGTCTTACAAAGTCAGAACAGAGAGGAAAAAACAGATGTCATCTGAGAGTGTTTATCTGTAAAATAGAGTTTTCACTGGTTTTCATTGGCTGCTCTGAGAGATTTCATAGAGCTGAACATCAAATATTTTAAGTTGAAGTTATTGAAATAGTACCTGGTAATGACCCAGAGATGAGGTGGACAGGGCAGGGGGAGGCAACCTTTGGATTCCTCAGTTCACTGGCATTCTTGCCCCAACCTCCCAGTTCTCATCCTCTTGTCTCCTACTGGGATTAAAGGGCACCATGATTGTCAGAACACTTGTACCAAGATGGAAACAACTTTGGTAGCTTCTTGAAAGTATGGGTGGACATCAGAATCCCCTGACGAGTGTCCACTAGAAAGGCCAAGCCTGATGAATCCGACTGGGGTAGAAAGCAAGCATACATATATAGGGAAAGTTCTGGAAATCATTTAGATGTACCATGCTGAATAAGAAGTCTATTCCAGTGCTATTTGTAATAAGATTAGGATACACATTCAGAGTTTTCTCTCTCACTACAGTTTTTTCAGTTATCACTGTTTCACCAAGTGTGTCCATCAAATACCTAGTATGTTTTATATTTTCCATCTCTCATATTTATTTTTAATATTATTTAATTTATTATTATTGTATGTGTGCACATGTATGCACATGCTACAGCACAACTCAGAGATCAGATGACAACTTTCAAAGTCTGTTCTGTCCTTCCCTCTTCTTGAAGCAGAATTTTTCTAGTTTCTTCTACCCTGAGTACTCCAGACTAGCTGCCTTTCAAGCTTCTGGCAGTTGTCCTGTCTGTGTCTCCTAGTCTCACAGTAAGAGTGCTGGTTTACAGATGTGAACCCCTGCCTCTGACTTTTTTGTGGGGTCTGGAGATAGAATTCGAGTCGCCAAGTATAGTAGTTACTGTTCTCTGCTGTTGTGAGACACCATTCAGGCTCAAGCAACTTAAGAGAGATTTAGTCAGCTTACAGTTCCAGAGGGGAGGGGAGTCAGCTTACAGTTCTTTGTGGTGGAAAAGGCATGGCTGGCTGGCAGAAGCCATCTGTGGCTTAGGTCACTGCAGACCATCATGGAGAGTGACTGAGAGCTCGCAGCAACTTCAAGAGCAGACTAATTAATAAAGTCGCGTGGGGGGGTTCCAACCTCAAAGCCCACCCCTTGTGACTGCCTTCCTCCAGCAAAGCTCCACCTCCTAAAGGTGCCGTGTCTTTTCCAAACAACTGAAGATTCAAACACATGAGCTTGTGGAGACATCTCACATTTCATTTCAAATCTAATGCCAGGCTGGCACAGAGACACTTTTACCCACTGAGTCATCTCACTGGCCCCTTTATTTCATTTTATATTTTATAAAATTATGTGATAAATTGGAAATTTAAAGAAAAATCAAATTCTTTACAGAGTTTAGACAAGCACTCTTGTTGACTAGTTTAATTGTGTCAAAATCAGACACAACTAAAAATTCTCTGGTTTTAAAATAACTGAGAAATACTTAGACTGAGATGTCTTCAATGCCTTAGGTTCTCATGTAAGTCAAATGAAAACCTAACTCCGAGTTAATATTCATAACCAAAGAAACAACATTTAAGGTTAAATCTAGCAATTACTCTTACCTAGAAATTTTACTAATCAGAAATGTCTAATCTCTAAATAGGGATTTTCTTTCAACCAATCAAATGCTTTGTCTTTTCTCTGTGAACATCATATTCAAGTTTTCCTTCCTGTCTGTATTAGTTCTGCCTGGCTCAAGTCAAGCCTTCAACATTTCAGTGTGTCTAAGTTTATCTTTTAACATGATTTGTTGGATGACCTCATGGGCCACTGAGAGGATTTAGAGGTGATGAATTTAAAGCAGATAGCTCTGTGCTTGACATTATAGAAGGTACTGGAAACTCCCTTGTGCAACAATTCATAATGCCACCATCTTCCAATTGAGTATTGAAAAACAGAATCCTGGAAGACATGAGTCCATCTTTTTAATTTAGGATTTAGGTATCACAATCTAATAGCCCATGGTGTGTGGGAAGACAGAAATTACAGCTCTCTTCAAACTGTTCAGCCTGAAGTTCACCTGTGTGCAAAGGCGCTGGGAGGGTTTGGCTTCCTAATGCCACCCTCGGGTCAGCTAACTCTGTGCAACCTCTCCTTCCTGTTTCCTCTACATTCCTCTTCTCACTTCTCTTCTGCACCCCACCGTGGTTCCCACAGATGGTCCCAAATGCTTTTATTTCTCACCTCCAGCACAATCATTTTCTCTTCTGGAGGAGGATAGGAAATGTAGAGCTGGAACGTTCTGGCCACTATCCAAAAATAACCAAACCATTCATATTGAGCCAATTAGCCTCCTGCTGACATCGCTCCTGTGTCTTGTTACACTAAGAGAGTCTGTTTTTTTCTTTTGACTTACATTACAAAAAGCCTTTCTCTTACTTTGACGTGACGTAGATGCCACTGTTATTACAGAGAGCAGTGTTTCCTGGTACATACAGTGCTGTAGAGCCAGAGACATGGGACTGGGTTTTGACTGACCTTGTCTCCTATGGTTTAGGATTTTTTGTTTTGTTTTTAATTCTAATAATTAGTATTAGAAGCAACAATCATATGGCTATTTATTCTAATGAAGAGTTGGTTCAAACCCCATGGTCTAACCCAAATATTCAGGAGAGTAGAAATGGAGTAAAAGACTTCAGCAAGCCATCTTTTCTTCTAGAATCCACAATTCTTTTAGATGATTATCTTAGATTACAGGTTCAGTTTGCCTATATTTTGAATGAATTCTCTGATTAGGGTTATGTGCATGTGTGATACTCCAGATTTAACCTAGGCAACCTTATACATGCTAAGCAAGTATTCTATCACTGAGTCAGTGTGATTTATCCTCAATAAAATTCCTTTCTTCAGTAAATTAGAAGTTAGACCTTAGAGTAAAATATATCATCAATCCCTACCTAGACTAATTCTGGCCCCTCACTCAGCTTGGCCTCTCTCTTCCCTGAGCTCATTCCTCTGGTTTGATTGTTAGTCCAGTGCCAGTATGGATTCAGCTTCCTCTCCTGAGTTTACCCCAAGGCATTGTAATCCTGTTGCTCACCAGTGAATTTCTTATGGCCCAGTTCTGGCTGCTCTGTACCCCCACCACACTACTGTTCCACACACTGTCTTCCATATCCTCTGTGCCGGCTCACCACCCTTGAGTCCTTACCTCAGATGGGACCACCTCAGGACAGTTTTCTCACACTGCAGTCTCGATCTTCTCTTTTTATGAGCGTTTATCTTGTACATGACATCATAAACTCATTAGCGGCAAGGACTATGCTATCAGTTATTAGATGTTTATTGGATGAGTGCTATTTCATCTATTCATCTCCTATAACAGGAACTATCTTACTGATGCCCGTAGCTTTAGTATCTGGCTGGTATACTAGGTCACCACAAGATTTATCTGCACAGACATAGAAGGACTCTGTGGTTTTCAGGGAGATTAGCAAGATAGAAAAGTAAGTCTCTATTGCCTGTGATATTCTTGTCAACATGTTTAATCTGAATCTAACCAAGCCTTTAGTCCTAGGTTCTGTTTTATAGGAAATCTAGGACTAAAGTAACATATTTGATAACCCCATGAAAAAGCATTCTGACAAAACAGAATGTCAGCTACTTTTTGAGACAAATATTTTAGAGAAGAGATCAGAAAAGGAAAAAATTTAGAGTTCTACTAGACATAATAACAAATGTGGGTTTTTTTTCTTTTAATTTTTACTTTTTGAGACAGCGTCTCTCTACATAGCCGGTACTGGCCTCACATTTTTTATTCTCTGGCCTTCACCTTTCAAATATGGATTACAGGTATGTGTCTCTCCACATTTCAAATGTATTTTATAACCCTTTTTTTGAAACATGACTAAAAAAAGTACAATTACATGGTTTAGAGAGATGGCTCAGGGATTAAGACTCTGCTTCACAAGCAGAAGGTCCTGAGTTCTGATCCCAGGTCCCACATAAGAACGCCAGGCGCAAATGGCAGTGGCCCTGGAGCCTGGGAAATCCCAGAACAAAGCAAAGAAGGAGGTAGAAACAATACAGGATGATTCCTGAAGACACCTTGGTCCACCAGTGCCTTCCCCCCACTCCCCACACACAGAGTAAGTAAATAAATAAATAAAAAGTACAATTACAAAAAACATTTTGTGTTTAGTTAGAACAATTAAGACATAAACTATAAATTAGACAATTGGTATTACTTGCTTTTCTTAGATATGTAGAAGAGTTTTCTTATTCTTACATATATATTGACATAAACTGCTTTGATGTCTGCAACTTAGTTTCAAATGATTCAGCAAAAAGCACACATATATATGTTTTACTTACTTTGACACTGATGTGAAAAAATACTCTGACCAAAGCAACTTAAGGGGGAAAGGGGTTTATTTGACTTTCAGTTCCAGAGAGGTAGAGTCCATCATAATGAAGAACACATGGAGCAGGGGCATGAATCTGGCTCATCACATGGCATTAGCAGTCAGAAAGCAGAGCATGAATAGAAAGTATTTCCTGTCTATAAAACTTCAAGGCCCTAGTGACATACTTCCTCCAGCAATGGTCCCCTTCCTAAAGGTTCCACAACCTTCCCAAATGTTACCACCAGTTGGGGGGGTCAGTTGTTCAAATACATGAGCCTATAAAGGCACAATTTACATTCAAACCACAGCATTTTACCTTAGATCCTAGATGTCTTCTCATAATACAAAAAGTATTTAGTAAAATTTCAAAAGTTCTCATTGTCTTTAATAATTCTGAAACTTAAACTCTTAACTGTGACCTTCTGTAAACTAAAAAATCAAACTACATATTTCCAACGTACAGTGGACAAAATAAACATTCCCATTCCAGAAGGGAGGAAGGACAAGGAAAGATTGGACCAAGGCAAGAATGAAACCCAGCAGGTGAACACCAAATCCTGAAGTTCCATTTGTAGCATCTGGAACTCATAACGGAATTAGCAGGGCTTGCGAGAACTTAGATAGCCCATCTGTCCAGCCTCTGTGCCCACAACACACCTAGCCCTTCTCTCTCTTTTTAAAATTTTTATTCTATTTGTGTGTGTGTGTGTGTGTGTTTGTATCAGAGGATACTTTGTGTCCCTTGGAGGATCAAGGTTCCAGGAATCATCCTGGATTGTTTCTATCTCCTTTTTACTTTGCTCTGGGATTTCCCAGGCTGTGCACGGCAGAATATAGTCTGTCATCGTTCCTGCCTGGCATTTTTACGTGGGACTTCAGATCAAAACTCAGGACCTTCTGCTTGTGAGGCAGACTCTTAACCCCTGAGCCATCTCTCCAACTCTAGCCCCTCTCTTGAGCTGATTTTACTTCCTGTGTATAGATCTCCTTGGCAGGTGCCCCACAGCTCTCGCAACTCCCTTCCCAGTTTCCTGCAATAGCTTTTCAAGGCCTCCCTGAAGGATTCCAACCCTGCCACACATTGCCTGGCCGCAGCAGCTCTCTGGAACCATGGAAGAAGATTTCACGACCTTCTCAATTTTCTACCTTTTATACCTTCAAAATCACTACCACATGGATGACCCAGCCAAGTTCTACTGCCAGCTCTGGATGGAGTCTGCACCCTTGGATCACAGTTGATGAAACCTCTGTGTTTTGATGCTGGGGGAAAACTTTTCTAGACAGTTGTCTTCCAGGAACTTTCCAGAAAATTCTTTGACATTTTGATCTTAAGCTGTTTTCCTTCAAACAAATTTACACTTTCCCAAGTTGGAGCCTTGTGATAGGTGGGGTCTTGCCTTTGGGGAGTCATTCTTATTGTCCCACTGCAGACCAAGGGGTTTCTCTTTAATTGTACTGATCCCTTTAACAGTTACAAATGGTTTGTTGTCTATATTTTCCTTGTCAGAAACTAAGCTTGCCAACATACCTTTCCTCGCCAAACATCACACTTTAAAAACATTTTTTTTTGTTTTCTCTTACTGTAGATCTGAAAAAAGAGTACTGAAATAACCATGCCACCGACTCATTCGGACTCTTTAAGACACTCTTGAAATTTCATTTTCTGAAGACATCAATCCATTATTGTAATTCAGTTTCATGCATGTTCTTAGGACCTGGGCAAAATGCAATCAAATTCTTGCCAAAATATACTCTGAATGGTCTCTGGACCCAGAGAGTCACTCCCATCTGAAACCACATGACCCAGGACACCACTGTCTACATTCCTCACTGCATTCTGGTCTTCCAAGTTCCCTCCTGAACTGCCCATTAATCTTCTGCTTACAGTACTCAAGGAAAGGAAGAGAAGACAGCTGGGGCTGGGATGTCACTCCGGTGGTAGAACGTATCCAGCATGTAGAAAGTCCCTGGGTTCAGTCCCCACTAACGAGAGAGAGAGAGAGAGAGAGAGAGAGAGAGAGAGAGAGAGAGAGAGAACTGAGACAGTTCTTCCACCACTCTCCAGTCCTACTTTTCTCACCTTTCAGTCTTCCATACTTAACTGTTGTTATTAATTTATTCCTCATTAATTTACTTTTAAGAAACAAGTTCTAATTGTATTTTCCAGACTGGCCCTAAACTCCTGGACTCAAGCAATCCCCTCGCTTCTACCTCTGAAGTTACTTTACTAGGCAGGCATCACTATACCTGTCTTAACAATTTAGTCCATCGGTCTCTAAGAAAAAAGGGATAGAGACACTTCCGAGAATATAGCAGGCCTCAGGGCTTTGAATCTTGTCTTATGTATAGTGTTCCAAACCTCTTCAGCAAGAGGATTGATCTAACTTGAAGTGTACACCTAGCTCTTGTTAAAAGCAGCTTTAAGACAGCAAAGGTTCATCACCTCTGTTGGAACCTAGGGTCTGTCTCGTTTTCCTCAGTCATTAACCATATTCCCAGCCTCAATAAAGCTGTGCTGAAGGAAATCTTGGCATGGCAGGTAACTTTCCTATTGTTACCTGGAGACTGATCTCCAAAACAGAAGATGAGCGATAGGAATTCTAATTTTAGAATTGGCTCCCCCCTCTACCTACCCATAATAGTTAATCTTCACTGTCAATTTGACTGGAATTAGCATTACTGAAGAGATACATTTCTGGGCATATTTATTTATAATTTAACTGAAAAGACCTGTCCTAAATAAAGCAGGACCATCCTATGGGCTGAGGTCTTGGACTGAATATAAAGGAGAAAGCAAGCCGAGTACCAGAATCTTCTCTCTCCGCTTCCTGACTATCAATCAATGTGACCTTTGCTTTGTGTCTTCCTGATACGATGGACTGTGTCCTCTCCGTCAGCGAGCTAGAATAAAACCTTCCTTAAATTGCTTTTGTCAGTCATTCTGTTACAGCAGCAACAAAAACAAAGTAACTAATACACTGTCCATCTTTCCTGGCACATTCACACATTTGTTCAACTACCTCTATGATCCCTTGAAGTTTTTTTTAAAGGAACAGTGAGTGACAGCTTAGGACAAGCTCCCTGTAAGTAGATCTCATAAAGAGGAAGACTTAAGGAAATTTTCAACTCTTTCCTTGTCCCTGTTCCTCAGATTTCTCTTATTTTCCTTGCTGCTATTGTCCGCCAATGAAGAGACTATGGAAAAAGATCCATGTATAAGTGCCTTTTGGGTCTTAGGGTCCTGATCTGACCCTGTGTCACATCTTTTGGGTTCAACTTGTAATAAATGAGATGCTATTTAAACTTTGGAATAGGCTCTTCTAGGTGGTCTTTGAAAGATCCCATCTGTCTAAGTGTATGCTGGACATTGCTCCTTGCCTCAAAGTAAGCTATGATCTGGGGGAAGAGGTCTCTGCTCACAGGAACTCACCTGTCCTTGAACAGAATGAAAGGTCTCCAGCTGCCTCCAGGTTAGTTTTGTGTCCCTGACTTCCCAAAGTTTTTTCTTTGCAATCAAACATACTCCATCTTATGCTGACCTCAGCCACACTAGAGTTGCCCTGTGACACATGTTCTTTTTCTCTCAATCAGCTGATCTTGGAGACCCCCCTAAATATAGTCAGTCTCCCCACACTGCAGGTACTTGGTGGCTGCTCCCATTAGCACAACAGCTGGTGTTGGCATGATTTTGTTCCACTTAGGAAGCACAGCAAATGCAGTCTTACTAACTACTCAGCATAACTCAGTGTAGTAGGTTCTGCTACCTCCATGTTTCAATGAAGATTTATCTGATACTCTAAGAAGTTAACTTATGTGCTCATGGCCACCTAACTAGTAAGGGACAAAACTGGGATTCAACTCAGTTGAACTTTATAGTCCAAAGAAATCATACAGATAGCCCATAAGCACATGAAAAGATGCTCAACTCATGAGTCCTTAAAGCAATGCAAAGCAAACCCTCAAGGAGATAGGATGGCTGAACTTAGAAAGCCAGCCGCTAGCCACGACTGTGGAGCACATGGGGGAAATGGAAACTCTTATACCCATTGTCGTGGGAGTATAAAATGGGCCAGCCACTTCTGAAAATAGTTTGGCAGTGCCTCAAAATTGTAAGCATCGAGGGGCTGGAATGTAGCTCAGTTCGTGGAGTGTTTTCTGGAATGCCAGAAATCCTAGATTCAGTCTCCAGCACTGCCTGAACCAAGTGTGGTGGTTGCTTGCCTATAATTCCAGCACTCTGGATGTGGAGGCAGGAGTAGCAGAAGTTTAAAGTTATCTTCAGCTAGTAGTGAGTGGGAGGCCAGCCTGGGATGTGTGAGGCTCTATTAAAACAAAAAAGCAAAGTATAAGCATTGAATTATTAATCACTTGCATGTAGATGCCTGTAACAGTTACTCTTTACTATTTCTGTGAGAGAACACCCAAAGTCAAGAAACTTAAGGGAGAAAGGGAGGTTTATTCAGCTTACAGTTCCAGAGGGAAGTTCCAGTCTCTCGAAGCAGAGGTGGCATGGCTGTCTGGCCAAAGTCACAGCAGACATCTTGGAAGCTGAGAACTGCAGACTGCTTGCTGCAAAGGCAGACTTCTCCTGGAGGTAGGGTGGGACTAATCCACCTCAAGGCCCACCCCTTGTGACTGCTTTCCTCTAGCAAGGCTCCACCTCTCAAGGTGACATGACCTTGCCAAACACATGAGACTGTGGGGGACACATTTCAAACCATGACACTCCACCCCTGACCCCCACAGGCTCATTGCCATCTCATTATGCAAACCATACTCAGTCCAACTTTAAAAGTCTTCATAGACTACAATGGTAGTCCCAACAGTCCAAAAGTCCCAAGTCCAAAGCCTCCTATAAAATCAAAATACAAGTTACATACTTCTAACATACAATGGCACAGAGTATAAACATTCCCATTCCAAAAGGAAGGAATGGGGGCATATCCGGGAAAGATCGGTCCATAACAAGACTGAAAACCAGCAGGACAAACTCCAAATCTTGTAGCTCCAAGTCCAATAGGTGAGCCTCTCGTTGAAATCATCTCAGTTCCAAAGGGCTTTGGTTCCACCCCTCCAATGCAGCTGCCCATAGAATACGTTGGTCTCTTGAGCTGACTCCTCCCAGGGTATACAGCTCTCCTTGGCAGGTGTCCCATGTTATGTCTGGACTCTCTAACATCTTTACTTCTCAATGGCAAACCAGGCTTTAACTCCACAGCACAAACTGCCCTTCTTGGGCCTCTAAACTGCAGGCTTCTTGCCTCATGGTGCCTGGATTCTGCCAATTTTTGAAATCTTGGAGGAGGACTCCATGATCTCCTCCCTCTTGCATCACTGATGCCTCTAAAACCAGAACCACGTCGATGACTTTGCCAAGACTGGCCCCTTTGAATCACAGCTAATTCGGCTTCTCTATGTTGACCACCTCTTTCACTCCTGGGCAGTTGCTTGGTAAAAGAAGAAACCAACTCTTGTTTTGGAACTCCACCCTTTAGCTCCAGTCTTCTGAAAGGATTTGCATTCTTTTTTTTTTTTTTTTTTAATTTCAGCTCATACAAACTTATTAGGTACACCAGTTCCCTCCCTCCCTCCTCCTCCACCCGTACTCCCTGCTCCCCCTCCCCACCCCTCTCCCTCCCCATCCCCCAGTGCCTCCCACCCCAATTCCCAGAGAGTCCTTTCTTGTGCATGTCTGATTTTCCTCTGGGTCCTCCTCTCCGATGACGTACAAGGACCCAGTGGCCTTTCCCGAACCCTTTCCCGTGTTCCCCTTAGGTATAGGAACACTGCTGTGGCTTCCAATCCTTTGCCTCCAAGGATCTTGGTGCCTTTAGCAGATGCTAGACTTTGTGAGGTCAACAGTGTGTTGGACAATGCGCAGGGCATGCAAAGTCCAATTATGATTGCTTCAGCCCTAACTAGTATAGAGTATCTTACATATCATTGCTCCTCCCATCCTTATGCTCTTACACTCTTACCGCCCCCTCTTCCGCAAATTTCCCTGAGCTTTAAGATGGGGAGAGACTAAGCTGGCCTAGTTCTAGGTGGTTGATATAGAGTCTCTGAAGCTCTGGATTGTGGTTTGTTGATTTTCTTTTGCAGTTTTGCTGCTCCTGCAATGCCCTTCACTCCATCCTGGTGGGCATTGTATGTTACCCCCTGGCCAGAGACAAAAAGCTGTTAGAGTCTTGTGATAAAAGCACATTCAAAGGTAGATGTAATAAAAGTGGGAAATCACAGTGAGGGAGAGGTCTATCACCCATATGCAAAATTGTTACTTTTTATCTGCCAGACTATATGCCCTCCTCTTCTGGTGAGATCACTCCCCCTCAGTAGTAAATGATCAGGAACAAAAGTCTGTGAACTTAATCAGATGTCTCATTACTTATTTGGGTCCTTGGTGGAGGCCTATTTTCCCTGCTGTAACATGGTCCCTTCTCTCCTTGTTTCTGGTGTGGCCCTCCTACCCCATCCCTCCTGTTCATAATCCTTGGAATTACTGTCTCTAGGTGGGCTGGGTGGGTTTGGTACTAGGAGCCACCTATTAGGGAGTACATACGGCGCTTAATTTTCTGGGTCTGGGATACTTCACTTAATATAATTGTTTCTAATGACATCCATTTCCCGGCAAATTCCAGTAATTCATCATTTTTGATGGCTGAGTAGTACTCCATTGTATAGATGTACCACAGTTTCCTTATCCACTCGTCAACTGTTGGACATTTGGGCTGATTCCATGACTTTGCTATTGTAAACAGTGCTGCTATGAACATGGTCGTGCTTGTGCTATCGAGGTGAACCTCTGCTGTATGGGGGGTTATTCCCAAAAGTGGAATCGCAGGGTCATATGGCATTTCAATCTTTAATTTCTTTAAGAATCTCCAGATGGCTCGCCAGAGTGGCTGTATGAGCCTGCATTCCCACCAGCAATGTAGGAGAGTTCCCCTCTCTCCACATCCTCTCCAGCATTTGTCGTTGTTAGTATTGTGGATTTTTGCCATCCTGACCGGGGTGAGATGATATCTCAGGGAAGTTTTGATTTGCATTTCCCTGATGGCTAAAGAAGTGGAGCATTTTTTCAGATATTTGTTAGACATTTTAATTTCATCCCTGGTAAAGTTTCTTTTAAGTTCCAGGGCCCATTTTTTAATTGGGCCATTGGTTTCCTTGGTGTTTAGTTTTCTAAGTTCTTTGTGCACTCTGGACAATAGAGCTCTATCAGATATGTGGTTAGTGAAGATTTTCTCCCATTCTGTGGGTTGCCTTTTAGCTCGCATTACAATCTCTTTATCTGAACAGAAGCTCTTTAATTTCACAAGATCCCAACTGTTGAGAGTTGGTAGCAGTGACTGTGCCATTGGATATCTGTTTAGGAACTGTTGGCCTAGCCCAATCAGCTCGAGGGAGTTCCCTATCCTTTCAACTATGGTTTTTATAGTCTCTGGTCTGATATCAAGGTCCTTGATCCATTTGGAATTAAGTCTTGTACATGGTGACAAGTACGGGTCCAGCTTTAATCTTCTGCATGTGGAGATCCAGTTTTGCCAGCACCATTTGTTGAAGATGCTGTTCTTTTTCCACTGGATTCTTTGGGCCCCTTTGTCAAAGACCAAATGGCTGTAACTTTGTGGGCTTATATCTGGGTCTTCAATCCTTATCCATTGATCTGTGTGTCTATTTTGGAGCCAGTACCAGGCTGTCTTTACAACTATGGATTTGTAGTATAGACTAAGGTTTGGTATGGTTATACCTCCAGCTGTGTTTTTGTTACTCAGGATTGTTTTTGCTATCCTGGGTCTTTTGTGCCTCCATATGAACTTTGAGATTGTTTGGTCAACTTCTTTGAAGAATTGCTTTGGGATTTTGATTGGTATAGCATTGAATCTGTATATTGCCTTTGGTAGGATGGTCATTTTCACGATGTTGATTCTGCCAATCCAGGAACAAGGGAGGTCTTTCCACCTTCTGGTGTCTTCTGCTATTTCTTTCTTTAGGGTTTTAAAGTTTTCATTGTAAAGGTCTTTTACCTCCTTAGTTAGGTTTATACCAAGGTATTTCATTTTTTTAGGGGCTATAATAAATGGTATGGTTTCTCTCAAGGCTTTTTCACTTCTTTCATTCTGGGTATATAGGAAGGCCTCTGATTTTTGCACATTTATTTTGTATCCTGCCACCCTGCTGAACTTTTTGATTAGTTCCAGGAGCTTCCTGGTGGAGTTTTTGGGATCACTCAGGTATAAGATCATGTCATCTGCAAATAGGGATAGCTTGACTTCTTCCTTGCCGATTTGAATCCCTCGTATGTCCCTTTCTTGTCTTATGGCTTCAGCTAACACTTCAAGTACAATATTGAATAGAAGTGGTGAGAGTGGACAGCCTTGTCTAGTTCCTGATCGAAGTGGGAATGCTTCCAATTGTTCCCCATTGAGCATAATCCTTGCTGTGGGCTTGTTGTATATAGCTTTTATTATATTGATAAAGGTTCCTTCCATTCCTACTGTCTCTAGTGTTTTGATCATAAAAGGCTGTTGGATCTTGTCAAAAGCTTTTTCTGCATCTATCGAGAGTATCATGTGGTCTTGGACTTTGGACTGGTTTATATAATGAATTACATTTATTGATTTGCGTATGTTGAACCAACCTCGTGTGCCGGGGATGAAGCCTACTTGGTCCTCATGAATGATCTTTTTAATATGTTTTTGAATCCGATTTGCTAAGACTTTGTTGAGAATCTTTGCGTCTGTGTTCATCAGGGAGATCGGCCTATAGTTTTCTTTTTTAAGCGAATCTTTATTAGGTTTTGGGATTAAAACGATATTAGCTTCATAGAAGGAATTTGGTAGTGTTCCTTCCTTTGCTATTTGATGGAACAGTTTAAGGAGTATTGGTGTTATTAACTCCTTAAATGTCTGGTAGAACTCTGTGCTGAATCCATCTGGTCCAGGACATTTTTTGGTGGGAAGATTCGAGATTACTTCCTCAATTTCCTTGTATGTTATAGGACTATTTAAATAATTCACAACTTCCTGATTCAATTTAGGTAAGTTGTGTTTACTTAGAAATTCATCCATCTCTTTTGTGTTGTCAAACTTCACTGAGTATAAGTTTTTGAAATATGATGTTATAATTCTCTGGATTTCTTGGGTATCAGTAGTGATAGCTCCATGTTCATTTCTAATTTTGTTAATTTGGGTTTTCTCTCTCTTGCTTTGGATTTGCATTCTTATGAGTGGGAGCCTCCCTGAGGATCTTGTCCTCAAGCTAGGGCCTCTCCTATTATTCAAATTAAGAGCAGGCTTTGATTTACAAATAGAGCTAATCTCTTCAACAGCCATTTTGTTCTCTGCTTCTTCCTGGTTCAACTTTTTAAGTTTGCCATTGTATTTTTCATCATTGGATCTTACAGTTTTGGTTCTTCCTTCCTGATTCTTTGCTCTGTTTCATAACTCTGAAGACAACTAAAAAGTAGCCATACATTCCAGATTAATTTCAGGCAAACTTTCAGGATGAGGGCAAAACTTCACTAAACTCTCAGCCAACACACTCCATATGTCACTCGTCCAGTTGCAAACACAGTCTCTGTTCCCCTCTGGACCATCACAAGCTGGGCTTCCACTGCTGCATCTCTCACAGCATTGCTCTCTCTGAGCTCTCACAAGAAAGGTCCCTTTGGCCCAACTGCCAAGATGCAAAGACTTTCCCAGCACAAAGTCCCAAAATTCTCCGTATTTCTCCCAACAAACAGTTCCAAAGGCACACTAGCCACATCACAGCATTGGCCATGCTGCTGGGTACCAACTTCTCTCAGCTTCATAAACAACTTCACGTTGTGGTACCAGCTGTTCTTAATCTCACAGCAATACCCCACTCCTGGTACCAATTTCTGTAACAGTTACTTTTTACTATTGCTGTGAGAGAACACCCAAAGTCAATCGACTTAAGGGAAAAAGGGAGATTTATTCAGCTTACGGTTCCAGAGGGAAGTTACAGTCTCTCGAAGCAGAGGTGGCATGACTGGCTGGCCAAAGCTGGAGGAGGCTAAGTCACCGCAGACATTTTGGAAGCTGAGAGCTGCAGACTGCTTGCAGCAAAGGCTGACTTCTCCTGGAGGTAGGGTGGGACTAATCCACCTCAAGGCCCACCTCTTGTGACTACCTTCCTCCAGCAAGGCTCCACCTCTCAAGGTGCCATGACCTTGCCAAACACATGAAACTATGGGGGACACATTTCAAACCATGAAAATACTCAAGTGAAAAAATATTAGCAAAAAACCTATTTTTCAGCAATGAAAAGGAATGGAGCACTCCATATCTCTTCTGTGGGTATAAATACAGGTGTCAACCTGACAAATGAAAGCACATCTGTGAAGAACTGGTTCTTAAAACCAGTAAGCCTCCAGGAGCTTGTCTAACGGAGGAGGGAGACCCAGCCCACAGTGGATGAGACCATTCTCTAGGCATGTGGATAAGACAGAGAGCTGCTTCAGTGGCATACTTCAGCATACTGTGGCACCTTGCCACGCAGGCTCTCTGGCATTCTGTGCATGTGAGTTCCCTTGGCTCCTGAGGTTGGTATAAACTCTCCTGCCATATTGTCTATGAACTATAACAGAATCATAAGTAAGAGTAAAACCTCTAAGTTGTTTAGTATATTTGCCAGTAACATGAGGAAAAACTACAAGTAGCTGAACCTTGAAAACATTCTAAGAAGCCAGTCACAAAGGACCAGGTACTGTATAACTGTGTGTCCACATAGACAAATCTGTTGAGACAAAGTAGATCAGTGGTTGCCTAGGGCAACCTGTTGTGACCGCTAAGGCCAGTGAGATTTCCTCAGGGAGGGGTCTGAAGCCAGATCTCATGATACTTGCACAGCCCCATGGATTATTGAAGAACACCAACTTTAAGTGTAATGTTAAAATGAACTTTAGGGTGTATTTGAAACTGGTTGAGGGTGTTGGAGGAGCCCGGGATGGAGACTGCAGAGAAAGGGGTGACAGCAGTGCTGGCCAAGGTGGCAGACATCCTGGAGCCTATAGGCCTGTAGAAAGAGGCAATACTGACAGCCCGCATCTTAGCAGAGTTTGTGAGGAACTCTCAGAAGAAAGACAAGTGAGTGGGAGATGTAGCCATCTTCAAGTAGTAGACTTCCTACAGAATTTTTCTGGCTTAGAAAGATACTGCTCAGGACTGTTTCTGAAGACACAAGCCGACAGAAGGCAGTTGCAGCTAAGAGTCGTGGAAGGAGATGAAGGCCACATACCAGGAGCATGTGGGAGCCGTAAGAAGCCTTGACCCAGTCCTGACTGTAGGTGGACGAAATCCGAGGAAAGCACACCGCATCCAGGAGGCTTTGAGCAGTTCCAAGATGGAGAGCAGCCCAGAACCAGTGGAAGCTGCGGCAGGAGAAGCATCTACAGCATTTGGCAGAGTTTTCCACAGAGATAAAGAAGTGTCAGGCAAGAACCCAGCAAAAGCATGACTGGTTACATCAGGAGCTTGAAAGCCTGAAACAGCCTGCAGGCCGGAAGCAGGACGAGCTGCAAAGGAAACACCTCTCTCCAGCTGCCGTTCATCCTGCGGAGTAAGGCACCCGTGGCCAGGGCCAGGACTCAGCTACCACGGGAGCTGACCTGCCTTCCACCTGCATCTCCCTGAAAATCCTCTAACCCACTGGAGTTGTCCTGCTGACGACTGTAAATGGGAAAAAGGAAAAGCCCGAGAGATCTAAAACTTGCTGAAGGTGTGATCTAGTAGTTCTTTGTTGAGCGTCTTCTGTTTGTATGACATTCATGTTGAGAAAATATTATGTTCCTGGACAAGTCCATTTGATTAACTTTGAAACTCAAAAACTATAGTTTCATAGTATTATACTGTCTCTTTTTTTAATTTTTGAAAACATTATTGTGTGTGAGTGTATGTGTGTGTGTGTGTGTGTGTGTGTGTGTGTGTGTGTGTGTGTTAGAGGGCACTGTGCAACCTTGTGGAGGGACAAGGGTGTCTTTGGGAATCAATCTGGATTGCTTTTACTTCCTTTTCTTCATTCTGAGATTTCCCAGGTTCTGCCCACCAGGATTGGAAGTGCTTTTTCCTCCTGTGTTTTTGCGTGGGACCTGGGATCCAAACTCAGGACCTTCAGCTTGTGAACAGGGTCTAACCCCTAAGCCATCTCTCTGGCCCTTTACTCTTGTTTCTTAAACTACTTTCTGCTTCATTTATTATAGTATTAAAGCTGTATTTTTGGGGGGCAGTGGTGATCAATGTAGGTCTAAGCAGAACTTAACAGTACCAAGTGTATTTTTGTAAAACCAAATGCATTTTCTTCCTATGTCATGAGTACATATTTATATAAAAGTGGGCTTCTCTGTTCTATGGGAACATTATTATTTTATTGAATTTGTTTTTCCAAAACAGGAATGAAACAATTATTTACAAAGTAAATAACTTATCTTACAATGGAAGGTAAAATAAAATGTGAGAAGTTTCCACTAACTTTGGAAATGGAGAACAGAGATTCCCAGTATTAGTTTATTTCACATCTTATGTATCTTATCTCTATCATATAGGACTTATGAAAATTGTATTAAAATGTCTTCTTTTTGAGCTTCTTTGTGTCTTTACATGCATAAGTTTTGAAATACTAGTGGAACTGTGAAATTGAGTATATTGGCTTAATTATTAACCCCAGCACAATCTTTGAATAACTCATTTGATATTTACACTATTGGGTTTTGAAAACTGAATGTTTGGATTTATTTATTAACAAAATGCATCACTGGAACAGTTCACTGTTGAAACCTGAGTACTCTTGGTATTAGTTCCAGAATCAATAGATTTCTTGTTTGTTTTGAAGCATTTTTCAAACTCATATTTGAAGATATAAATCACCTTACATGGTCAAAATGAGTTAATAGCTTAAAAAATTCCTAAAAACCAAATCAAACCAAAAAAAACACTTTTCTCTTTTTTGAGAATCTCTCAATTTATAATCCAGGTGGACTTTTAATGTGCTGTCCTTCCTCAGTCTCTCGAGTGCACAAACCTGCTTACAGACTTCAGGGAATGCTATAGCATATAAATAGCCAATTTTAGGTTTGGTATTAAATGTACTTATAAATGTCATCACATAATGATCTTTAGTTAAAAGTGATTATAGTAAATTTTCAACCCTATCGTCTATCACTAAACTATAATTTATTCTTCATCTATATATAACAGGAAAAGTAGTATCTTTCGGGACACAGGCTGTCTACAAACACTGGCCTCCATTTATATGAATCCTGGGTTACCTTGGCTTTAGAGATGAAAGGGTAATGTTAAATCAGTTTAATAAAATAAAAGTATTGCATCCGGTTAATTCTCTTACCAATTCCATGAAGACACCGGATTGCTAGGGATCAATGTACTGATTCAGTGTAAGAGAAGGACATGGTAGACTGAATGATGATACTTAACATACGAACACAGTATGTGTCTTGACACTCAGACACCTTTAAATGGGTAGCAAGATGGAGATGCGACGGATGACATGTTCTGCTGGTTGAGGCCTTAGTCTATACGTGCGAAGTCACTAGCCGTATTTCCTCTCAAAGTTCTTCTGTTTCACCACAAACACATTTTTTTCACAAGTGAGTGCATAATAAATAAATAAAACTTTAAATAACATTGGCTTCAAGTTAAATTTTCCCTTTAAATGGGTCAATAGTTTGGTATGTGAATTGTGTCAAAAAAATTGTGTTGTTTTTAAGGACTCAAACTAGAACTCAATCTCTCGCCTTCTCTGTTTTTTCACATACATGCTTTTTATTTAAAAACTATTTAAAGTTTACAGGAAGTTGCAAGTTTCAATGAGGTATGGTAACATGTACAATGTTAGTAACATGTATATTCCCAGAACTTGGAATGCTAAGGCAGGAAAATAACAAAGGAGAGAGAGAGAGAGAGAGAGAGAGAGAGAAGACAGGAGGTTAATTTATTATTACAATTTTGCTTTTCTTAGGACAAGTTTTATCAGTTGTGAACGAATTCATTTGTTCATTGGTACACCTAGTTTTCAGACTGCTGTTTACTTCACTGTGGTGGTTCTCAGTTGTGATGTCTGACAATGTTGGTAGGCATTTGGTTGAGTGTGGCTCCTGTTAGCATCTGGTGATTAGGCTACAGATATTGTTATGGTTTGAAATGTGTCCCCCACAGACTCAAGTGTTTAGGAAGATCATGGCACGTTTAGAAGGTGGAGCCTTGCAGGAAGAAAGCAGTCACTGTGGGCGCGAGGTTGGTTAGCCCCTCCCTGCTGGAGTGAGTTGTGAGTCTGCTCTTGAGCTTGCATGCGGCAACTCCCTGTCTCCAGGAAGGGTATTACCTAGGCCTCCTCTAGCCCCGGCCAGCCAGCCATGCCTTTCCGCCATGAAGGACTGGAAATACACCCTTAGTAAATTTCTGCTTTCTCCCCTTAAGTTGTTTGGGCCTTAGTGGTGTCTCACAGCAGCAGGAAAAGGTAACTGGAACAGACATGCTGATCCACCAGTGCACAGGACCACATGATAGCACTCACAACGAAGTACTGTCTGGATTAAATTGCTACTTCGAGGAACCTGCTCTACTTTAATATAGTTGTCAAAAACAGAAGTAGCATACATGAGATCCTGGATTGGAGCTAAGTACCACACAAATCAAATCCCAGAGACAAGAGAATCAGAAGTTCAAGGTTATCCTCAACTACATAGGAAGTTCAAGGCCAGCCTGGATGAGACACTTCATCTCTAAAAAAAAGGTCTGTTTATACAGATAGATTTTTATCTTAGATTTAGATTTTAGAACACAAGAAGCACATGTCTCTTTTTACAAGTTGCCCATTCAGTTGATTCTCCTACCCTACACATCTGTCTATTGCCTGAGAAGACAGGGGCCAGGTTGATGGTCTCTGAGTACTACCCTAAAGGAATAGCAAGTTTGGAAAAGACATTAGGCATCATCAGGGAAGTCAGGACATTAAAGATAACATAGCCCAGAGAGGGAGCAAGGCCTGTGGCTTGTGAGCTCTGTCATGACACTGGCATAAAGCACAGCCTTGGCATGTAAGTGACCCAGTGGGTTATTTCACCAGAGAATTCTTGCTCCTGTGTGTCTTTCAAAAATGGTAGAACAGGGGCCATTTGCACAAGTTCAGTGGCTAAGTGAGTGATTGTATACTAATATATCTCTGCTTGTAACTAATGATTTTTCAGAACTGCATCCTCACTATGTCCAGGGAATCTGCCCCTTTGGATCCACAAGGTGGGCCTGTGACAGGTTTCTGTGTCCTTCTAGGGAGGCAGAAGTCACAGAGGAGAGGGAATCTTGACTCTTCTGAAAGGCCTTTGCACAAGATGTTAAAGCTCTGTTTACCACTAAATGTATGGACCATGATAGGCCTTGGTGGGTGTAGAGGGATACTAGTTGTGAACCCTTAAATTTTTTATTACTGCATATTCCCAAGCCTAAGAACAGGATCCTGGTCAGAAAAGGAAGTCAACAACTTTAGGCAAATATATGAATCTCTACTGTATCCCAGATGATAATACATAAGAGGCAATACCACACCCTCAGATAGCATATATTAACAAGAGCACTTAAGTATATATTTATGTATGTTCAGCTGCTGTAACAACATATCATAAACTGGGTGGCTTAAGCATTCCATATTTATTTCTCACAGTTTTGGCACCTGGAAAGTTCAAGAGCAGGTTGCCAGCTCTTAGGGGTCCTTCTCAAGTCCCTCTTTCTGATCTGCAAGTGGTGGCCTTCTCCTTGTGTCCCCGCGTGGAGGTTCCCCACTTGATGCCCCACAGGCACCACCTTCAGATCACACGGGAGGCTGGTGCTTTGTTGTAGTTCAGCCCACAGCAGTGACTTCGTCACATTTCTGCAAGTGATCATCAGAGCATTCCTCAGATGAGTAATGTTTGTCCATAGGAACATCTAAGAAACCATCTGTATTGTTTGCTAGAAGGGCTAATAGCTGGAGTCAGTACTGAAAAATAATTCTCAAGATGTTTATTAAGTGGATAATCCACTAAGAGCTCAGTAGTTGGGAACAAAATGGAAAAATGGGAAAATCTAGAAGCATTCATATGGGAAAAGTCAAATCATAGCTTTTTAAAAATGTTCGGTTTATATATTGGAGTACTCCTTAGAAGCAAATGCTAATGTGGTCCTATTTGTTTTTCTAATCCTTTTAACTAGTTTTGGTTTTGTTCTCCTTTTTATCATCCTGTTAATAAGGAATACATTTTAGTTTTATATTTCCTCAAAGCTATTTTTGGAATAGGGAGGGGTATAAATAAATATTTTTTTAAAGTCTGAGTAGAGTGAGGACAATAGTTATCCCCCCTCCCCCATGAAGGGTAGGAAGGGCAGGGGTGGAGCAAGGTGTTTGGAAAGGACAGAAAGTTCCCTGACAGCAGCATTTCTCTGTGAAGTCCTGACGGCTGGCCTTGCACTTCGTTCCAGACAAAACTGACCTCTGTGCAATGACTTGTCTTTTAAAAACTGAGAATTCAATATAACAAATCCTTAGATAAAGATATCTATTAATTGTACAAAACATATTTTTTCCAATATTTTCAACTGCAGCAAATAGAACTTAGTGCCCTAGGCTCAATACAATAGAAGACAGTGAAATGTCACACCTAGATTTGAAGTGGACAGTAACTGAGTTGTCTTCATTAACAGAATCCACTGGAAAGGTATAAAGTGCTCTTTAGAATTAAATTTCAATACAATTTTGCCACATGGGTAAAAATCTTTGCAAAGCACAGCAGAGGCTGAGCTCCTCTTTGGTGATCCCTCTTTCAAGTGAATAAAGGTCATTTCTTTCTCCTGGAGTTCCAAGCAACTGGCTTGAACCTCCACTGAATCTCGTGATTTTCTGCTTTACCTCTCCTCAGCAGGACTTTCCCTCTGAACTGGGTGGTCCATGTCAGAACTGTCCCTGATATAAGTTCCTGAAAGGGGTTCAGGCCCACCATCCAACGCACAGCATCATAGTGATCAGTAGTGCTCTTATGTTAACATTGGAAAGACTCACTGACTTCCCGTCCCACACTTATCTCTCCAGGCCTTCACGTGCTGGACAGCCTAACTTGAGGTCAGACGTACAGTAAATGCTAGCTAGTTACAACTGGTTCTCTGTAGTTTAGAGATAGGAGTGAGGGTGCATATATGTGTTCATCAATGTGGAAGTTATGATTAAGCCTCACTAAATTTCTTATATTAAGTGTAGAAAAAAAACCTTGTTCTGACCTTGATTTTCCTTTAGACAGTGGTAACGATATTAGAAGACAGAGCTTCTATGTTTTCAGTCGAAGTTAATTACAAATAATATTCTACTTAATTAAATTAGCCAGGTCAAAAACAAGAGATGGCAAATTCCTTTGTGCTCATCTTAATGAACATTTCATCAGTTCACTAAAGAAACCAACAGTGGAAAATAAAATCAAAGAAGAAGATTAAGAAAGCAAAAAGAACTGTTCAAAATGTGAATGACTCTTTACTGCATATAGCTAAGCAAAATGAGCAAGGTTAAAGAAAAAAAAAAAAGAAAGCAAGATTCTGTATG
The DNA here is from genome assembly GCA_023101885.1 of Typhlomys cinereus. Taxonomy (NCBI): domain Eukaryota; kingdom Metazoa; phylum Chordata; class Mammalia; order Rodentia; family Platacanthomyidae; genus Typhlomys; species Typhlomys cinereus. The sequence continues at coordinate 2,452,315 of JALPQD010000139.1, forward strand.
AGGCCAATCAGATAAGTTCTGAAAAGGCTAAACTACAGAGAAAACGCAACACATCAGTAGCTTTCAGAGATTTGGAGTGGCATAGACTTGTATTGGTAAAACAAATGAGTATGTTTTAAGATAGTGAAACTATTTTGTAAGATAATGTAAAGGTGAATGCAAGATATTAAATAAGTTTCCAAGCCTGTGGAACTTGATATTAAAAGGAGAAATCTTGTTCCCTTGTTTTTGTTTTTGTTTTGTTTTTTGGTTTGGACTTTTTGTAATTTTACCTTTTTTTTTTTCCTTCAGTGATGCTAGGCAAGTGCTCTGTCACTGAACTAAATTCCCAACCTCTAAAAGGAAAAATCTTAAAATGTAACTTAAAGTCATTTAAGCAATTGAGCATTCCGGGATGGAAGGCAGAATGCAACCAAAGGAAAACAAATAATTGGAGAGGCATATGAATGTTTAACTAAATCTAGAGGAGAAAGATGAGAGAAGGAGGAAAAGCAATCTTCTCCAGGGATGGGCAGCAACTCAGCATAACCAGGAAAGCCAGGAAGAACAAAGGCTTATTTGAATTGAAGAGAAATGCTTTTTTTTTTTTTTTTTAATCATGGGCGGTCCACACTCAAGAGAGCCCTCGGCCCCAGGGAGATTGTCAGTTATTCTCATCAGATCTTTGGTTTTTTTTCAAATTTTTTTATTATTATTTATTCAATTGTGTGTGTGTGTGTGTGTAGAACCACAGGCGAATTCGGGAACCCCCATGGACCACCTCCACCTCCTTGTTTACTCTACCCCGGGAGTCACAGGCTCCGCCCTACCAACATCAGAAGCGCAGGTCGCCCCCGCTTCCGCCTGGCGTCTATATGTGGGGTCTAGGATCTGAACTCAGGACCTTCTGCGTGCAAGGCAGAGGCTTAACCCCTGAGCCACCTCTCCAGCCCCTCTCATCAGATCTTTAGGGATCAGCTAAAGCCATGTGGGGCAGGGGTACAACTGTACTTTGATTAAGGCTAATGTTTCTGGCTGAAGGCTTTTCTTTTATCTAGAACTCAGAAAGTTCATCTCCTACCAAGTCACACAAAGGTGTTCAAAATACACCAACTGCCTTTTACAGAACATGGCAAGAATGGTGTTTGAACTGCAAGGGGCAATTGTGCAAAATCTATTTGGGGAGGGGTGTTAACACTGAAAATGTTTTGTTCAAATTTTAATTTTGAATAATTATAAACTCATCAACAAAATTGTGAAAATAGTATAAAGAACTCTCATGTGTCCTTCAGCCAACTATTCAACTCCCCCAAATGTTAACAACTTGAATTGGATTGCCAGCGTTTGTAATTTTTTTTTTTAGAAAGTGTTTTACTCAAACCTTCTTTCAATTTAGAAAGCAAAACAATATAAAGAAAGCAGGTGGGCTGGAGAAATGGCTCAGAGGTGAAGACTCTGTCTCACAAAGCAGAAGGTCCTGAGTTCGGGTCCCAGGTCCCATATAAAGACACTAGGAGGAAATGGCTAGGAGGAAATGGCGGAGGCCTACAATTCTGGAAATCCCAGAGCAAAACATGTGCTCTCTGATATACATACACACTGAATTAATTAATAAAGAAATGAAGTTTAAAAAAAAAAAAAAGAAAGCAGGTGACAAATCTTTTTGTAGTCTCTGCTACTTTATAAGCACTCTTGGTCCTCACAGAGGGTACAGGCCATCCCATTATTCTTTCCTTTATGCAAACATAAGCAAAGTGTTTTAACTCTCCCCTGCACATACAAAAGCATTCTTTGCATACTGTCCTGGACCTTATATTCATTATTTAAAATTACTTCCAAATTAGGGCCAGGACTCAGTGGGTAATGTCTCCTGTGCACAAAGCTGGCAAGTTGAATTCCATCCTGGAGCACACATGGTGAAAGGAAGAACTGACTTCTAAAAATTGTCCTCCGACCTCTGCGCATCACCCCCTGAGTGCACATGCGTGTACTTTCTCAAATAAAACTAGAAGAACTTGCAAATCTGAGTGTAGCGATGCTTTTTTGTCCTCTTTAATTCTACTCCATCCCAGCCCCACTGACCTCACCATCACTTCAGGCATTTCTTAGATTTTTCTCTTGCCTGCTAACCTGAACTGCATAAATTCCAAATTCTCCAAGCTTAGTTTATTCTCTGTATGAGCATGCCCAAGACCAGACCTCAACTAGCTTGACTGAAGCAAAGCTGTCAGTCCCCTGGACCTTCAAGACCATAGGGACGAGTTCAAAAGCAAAGGCAATAGGCTGACATTAGTGATACCCCAAAGAGAGCACTATAGGCCAAGAAGAGATGATCTGGAACAAGGCCTTGTTGCCAAGCAACACCAGAGAGATGAAATTAACACAGTCTGCTTTCATGTAACTGCATCTCAAATGAAAGCCAAGGCCAGAGCTGATTCCATGCAAAATTAATTATGGCTTGTATGATTCTTTCTTTTAAATGGCTGTTGTCAAAAGTCAGGTCTAAAGAAACAAATAAAGCCTTTATTGAAAAGGTATGAAGAAGGGGGGTCAACGAGGGAACAAATTAATTCAAAGCCTGTGTTTTTCCATTCCATCTTAGGAAGGAAACCTGACATTTCTATCAGAGACTGCTTCAGGCAGACACGATATGCACAAAAGCGCTGAGAAAAGATTTCTCTTTCCAGTGGCAAGAGAAAAACAGAATCATTTGAGACCATTTAATGTCCTTTTTGGAAGATCTAAAATGTACTTTCCCCAAGTGGTATATTCAGGGAGGGCAAACCATAAAATAAAAGCCACCCCATTGCTGTTTTCATCTTTAGCCCCACACTAAAGGCCACAGAGCACAGTTTGAGATGCCCAGTGGCATTGCGTTTGGGAGTTTATCAGCTTTAAAAAGGGGACAATGTAATGGAGAGGAACACTCCATTCCATCCTTCCTCTGCGGCTTTAATTCCTGTAAATTGCTGATGGTCAGAGCACAGTAATGCACTTCTTACCAAGAGAAACTTTCTGATCGTGCATGTGCAATAAAACATCCAAAACAAAGTATTTTTAGCCAAAGAAACTAATTTTATTTGGGAAGGGAAACTTCCTTGTTCAATAGACATTCAAGTCCAGATTTCTCTCTCAGGAAAGGTAATCAAGTTAAGTGCCTCCACATTTAATTTTTATGCAATATATTTAACTGACTTGGAAGGTGCATATACCTGAAACTAGCTGTGTAGCCCAAACCATTTTGAATTTCACTCCTCCCGGGTTCAAGTTACGCATTACCACATTGGTTGTGATTTGTTGACTTTGAGGGGATAATTCCCTTCCTTCAGTCCTGCCACCCAGTTACCTCTAACTCTTATTAGGCCAGTTTGAGCAGAATTCCTCCCGGCTACCTTGCCTCTTTGAAACAATATGTATTTGCTGGTAGAGTTGAACAGAATGGATCAGCACACAGAGAAATAGTCAAGAAGTGTGTTAGGTCTCTGTCTAGGTGATGGGAATACTGGGCATGGGAGAATCCAGAGCTGACATGCCCCAGGTCCCTATCCTTAGAAGATGAGCTCAGATCTGCTCTTTTTCTGGCAGCATATTATATCATTGCATGTAAGTTAACCTCTTTGTTAACATTTGCTAAATAGGATTGGACAAAATAGCTCTTAAATTATAGTGAGCATTTGTTCACATGGATCTTTTAAAACACAAAGACATTTTGTATTTGCCAAGGATGTTGTTGCCCAGAGAAATCAGTCTGTGTTTTGGGCTGATGAGACAGGCTGGCGAGGTGTATATCCTTTTGGGAACAGTGGCTCCCTTTTTCTGAAGTGCCTCCCAGGAGTTTGTGGCTAGGCCAGGGCTTGGCTCCATGCCAGATACAAAGAAATCTCTTGCTGTGGTGAGAAGTGAATGAAACGCTGTCTGTGTGCCGAGGTGGTGACCTTCTTATTATGTGCCAGTGACAGGAGTTTATTGACACTAGATGGAAGAACTGATAGCAACATGTATCTCCTGCCTTGGTCGTGGTGAGCAGCTGTGCTTCCGTGTGATGTGCCACAGAAATGTTTTCTTCTTGGATGGACTTAGGGGACAGAACTCCTTCGGCTTGAGAATTGAAACTACAACCCATGGCAAAAGCTGCTGGCAGAAATGCCTCTGGGTTTTCCTCCACTCGAGGCAGAAAGTAACTGCTTCCCTTGTCAGGACATCTGGCATTTCTACACAACACAGTTTTCCAAGCCAAATTCCCTAGTCCTTGGAAAATCAATCATCCCCAGAGCCATAGCAGGACAGTGGCTTTGAGTTTCTCCATGAACAGTAGGCCTGGCCTGGCGGGAGGAGAAGGTTTGAATTAACTTCATCTGAGACATTTCCAAGGCCTTCTTGTAATCTAAGCTGTAGAGATTATAGTTCTTTGCTGAGACCCAAAAGTACTTTGGGAGCAAATAATAAAAAAGCCTTTGGCTCCTGATACCATAGCATATCAGCTAGTCAGCTTTTGACCCTAAATATGAGAGAAATTGTCCTTAGACCCCCATTAAGTAGGCAGAATGACATGTTTCACTTTAGGTCTGAAAGCTTAGTGGTCTTGGGGTAGAGAACTTCCTGATCTGCAAAGGTCTGGTCTCCCAATGTCGTAGAGTCTGAAAGACAGCTGCTTACATAACGGCCAGATGTGTAGTGTTGACTACAGGAAAGGGACACAGTGGCCTTGTGATATCATGAGGCATGACGTCTTGGAACACAGGGCATATGATGGGGCCAGTGAATCTAAAAATGTCGGAGGAAAGGAGGTGTGAGAACTTTCCTAATGGAAAGAATGTGCAGCATTTCAAGACTGGCCTTCCCCATGGCTATCCATTCTTCTTTGCCTTCCTCATGATGAGGACTCAGATACATCTTATTCGAGTGTTATCTCAGAGTCAGAGCTTTATCCCTTTCTTAAGTTTTTTTCCCTTTGTTTCTGTAGATGGCTTCTTATTACGTAAGCAAACTGACTTTATTCTCACTCCGTGGTCCCAGGCTGGCCTCGAAGTCTTGATCTCCTGGTCAGCCTCCAAAGCGCTGGGATTCTAGGTATGTGCCACCATGCCCATCTTCCTGTGCCCCTTTGAAAAAATATTGAGAAAAGAGAGATATAGAGAAAGAAAGAGAGCAGACATGTGTGCCATAGCGTGATGTGGCGGTCAGGAGCCAACTTTTGGAAGTTGGTTCTCTCCTGCTACGTGGGCTTATGGGAACTGAACTCAGGTCCCCAAGTTCGTGTCTGGTGCCTTGACTGACAAAGCTTTTCATAGGCCCCGGTGCTCATGTTTTTACCCTTTGCCTTCGTTGACTATCCTTCCTGTTGCAGTTCATCTGCATGGTTGCTGATAAATGACATCACACAGCTTAAGGGAACAAGGAGTTTACTTTCTTACGACAGTCCAGTTACAGTTCTTAGTCCAGCTTGACGGGAGAGCACGCACCAACACCAGGGCTGAGGGAACTGGCCACACCATCACTGCATAATGGCTGAGAGAGGGACAATCCAAGTGAACAGAAGGATGCCGACTCTCTTAACCAGCTCTCTGTGATTTATCCAGGGCCTATTCCCACCCACCATGGGCTGTGTCTTCCCCATCAGCTAGACAATCTCCTTCAGGTTTGCTCTGGGCTTAACTCAACCATCGACTCTCCACAACTGTGCCCAGAGCTCAAACCCTCAGCAGTCAAGTTGACACCTGTGCCTAACTATGACACTTCCCTCCCACCATGTTTAGAAAAGTGAAGTGTCTTCCCTATGCTACATGCCATCTTATGCAAAATTCACCATTACTCCAAACAAACAACATATAAACCAAGCCCAAAGGGAAGTCCAATTTTTCCCATAGAGGTTTGTTTGGTTTTCATCTGGCACCTTCTGATGATTGCCAGTCATACTGGCAAAAGCCTGTTTCTTCTTAATCATTCTGTCCTGACTGCCCACTCCCTCATTTAAAGACAATAAGGAATGCTTCCTGCTCATAAAAACAACCTATCACCTGGGAAAGAGTCCTTTCTCCCACAACAACAAAATCTTTCTTTCTTTCTTTCTTTCTTTCTTTCTTTCTTTCTTTCTTTCTTTCTTTCTTTCTTTCTTTCTTTCTTTCTTTCTTTCTTTCTTTCTTTCTTGCTTTCTTGCTTTCTTGCTTTCTTGCTTTCTTGCTTTCTTGCTTTCTTGCTTTTCTTCCTCTCTCTGCCTTTCTATCTTTCTTTCTTTTCTTCCTCTCTCTGTCTTTCTATCTTTCTTTTCTCTCTTTTCATTTATGATGTATAGCACAATTGGTTTTATTTCTCTAAACTCTATAAATAGCTCCAATTTATGAGTTGTAAGAGTAAATGTTTATTGGATTCATCTACTAGCTCTTCGTCCTTTTAGAAATTTATGGTTTTCCCTGTTTCTCATTACTCGGCTTTGCCCTTCTTCCATTTGTCAAAAAGTGAAATTATTCTTTACAAGTCTTCATGGCAGTGAGCAAATCCCTCCTCTCACTTTTATAAATTTTTTTTTATTATTATTTATTCAACTGTGTGTATGTGCGCACGCGCGTCTGTGTCTGTGTGTGCGTGTGTGTGTGTGTGTGTGTGTGTATGTGTAGAACCACGGACGAATTCGCGAACCACCATGGACACCTCCACCTCCTTCTGCCCCGGGATTCACAGGCTCCGCCCTACCAGGACCGGAAACGCAGGCCGCCCCCGCTTCCGTCTGGCGTCTATACGTGGGATCTGGGATCCGAACTCAGGACCTTCTGCCTGCAAGGCGGAGGCTTAACTCCTGAGCCACCTCTCCAGCCCCCCTCCTCTCACTTTTGTGTCCACACTCTGGGCTCTTTTTGTTGTTCTCCCAGCACTTTATCCCAAGGAGGCCCATACAAGCAGGGTCATCTCCAGTCTATAGCTTTTACTACATAGTCCAGGAGTGGACAAGTCTTTATTGGGCACCTACAATGAATAAAACCCAAACAAGAGAAGCCTTGGTCAGCCACTTCTGGGAGTTGAACTAGCTCTGGGCATTCGAAAGGCACGGGTCTGTGGCTGGAGGGCACCCCCACTCTGGGGGTTCTCCTCACTTCTTCCTGTCTTCCTTCTGTTAGGTTTTTCCCTGGGTCATTCTGTAGGCTTGATTCAGGGACTCTATCTGAGGCCCCCTGCCCTCTCAGCCACTGTCATTTCCTGGATTATTCCAACCATCCCCGGGATTCTAGCTGCCATCTGTCAACTGATAGAAACACCAGAATATCTTGATTCTTAGTTTTCCTCTGGATTCCAGCTCTTACTCAGCTGCCTCGGGACATCACTGCTACTTAGAGGTCATGTAGGTGACACACACCTCTTAGTCGCCACAGGCTTACTGCCTTGCCCATCACCTCTCTTTCTCCCAGGGCCCCAAACTCATTAAATGACACTGCTGCCACCAGCTCAGTCATTCAATCCAGCAGCCTGGGACTTCTGGATTTTTTTTTCCCTACATTCTTCCCACTTCTGCCCCGTCCCAAGATCCAATCAAATGACTTCATAAGTAAATATCTTAAACTATCTGCTCCTCCCTCGATTCACTGCTCTGTTCTGCCCTATTATTCTGATCTCCTAACTGGTCTCTGTGTCTAACCTTGTCTTCCCTAGCTTACTTTGTTTGCTAGTTGGTTTGTTTTTTTTTTGAGAGAGTTCAAAGGAATTTATTTGACATAGATGAAGATTAGCCTCTTGTGGTTCTTGTCAGTCAAATGAAATTTGGGAACCTATTCCAACACTCAAACTCTTTGCTTCTGGGTTACATGGAAATTTTATGGATACCTGATGGTTTGCTCCATTCCTAGCATATGGAAATCGGAGGACTGACATATCCACCTACTGGTGCAGACCCAAGTCCGATAGAACAGGTCCGCACTCCCAGTACTGGGAAGGCAAAGGCAGGAGGAGTTGAAGTTCAGGGTCTACCTGATGTATGTAGGGAGGCCCTGTGCCAAATAAGTAACTTTAAAATGTTAAAAGATGTGAAAGGCACCTCCATAACAGAAGAAATCCAACTGACCAATATATTCTATTATTAACAGGGAAGTAAAGTCTAAAACTCTAATGACTCACCATTATGCCTCCATGGAAATAGAAAAAAAAAAAAAGCAACAACTAACAATATCACATTCTAGTGCGACTATGGATCAGTAGAATCCTCATTCTGAAGCAGTGTGAAAATTGGTGCAACAATGTTGGAAACTTACTTGCCCATAACAACAAAAATTACACATGAATAAGCCAGCATTTCACCATCTGAGCACAGATGGTGCAGAAACGGGTGCTTCTCACCACCAAAAGACACAACAGTTTGGGTTCCTGATAATTTTTTTTCCAGTCCCAACATTCAGGTGAGTATAAGGGTATCTCAGTATCTGAGTGCCTAGAATCTGGCAATACACAGTGCTTCCCAGCCTGCCCACATGGGCCCTAAAAACCAGACTGATCACCAGTCCAGATGATCTCAACTAGGGTTATCTCCTTTCGTCAAATTCTAACACAGCCCCACAATCTTTATTCAGGAATTAGAATTTCCCCAATTTTAGAGAAGTAATACAGCACATGCACCATATGCTAATATCCTTAAGTTTCACTACAAATATTCATAACGTGTTTCAAGTACCACCTACAATCAAACACTGAATAAAAACTGTAACTACTGCAGCCAGTGAGATAGCTCAGCAGGTAAGGGGCCTCTTTGCAATCTGGAGACCTGTGTTTGCTCCCTTGAACTGACATCCAAAAGTTCTCTGACCTCCATCCCATGGGTCATGGTCTCTCTCTCTCTCTCTCTCTCTGTCTCTCTCTCTCTCGGTAAATAAATATATAAAACATTAAAAACAAACAAAAGAGTGGAATGCCTGAAGTCTAGGCATACACTTTATAAAAATGGGCTGAAGAGATGGCTCAGGGGTTGAAACTTTGCCTCGCAAGCAGAAGGTCCTGAGTTCCAATCCCAGGTCCCACATAAAAAAATGCCAGGCCAAAACAGCAGCAGCCTGCACTTCCAGCCCTGCTGGACAGAGCCTGGGAAATTCCAGAGCAAAGCAAAAGGTGGTAGAAGCAGTCCAGACGATTCCCAAAGTCACCCTTGGGATTCCACAGGGACATTCAGTGCCTCCCTGATACACACACACACACACAATAATAATTAAAAAAACTATAGCTACCATTCCATAAATTACTGTCAGATTTTGCAGTCAAATTAATTTTGTGCCATCTTATAAATAACTTTTCAGAGCTTCGTGAGCTTCAGAATCACACAGAAGGGCTGGGGATGTAGCTCAAAGCTAGATCAGGTGACGGTGGCCTGTCTTACACCCTAAATGCAATCCTAGCACCAAAGAAATAAAAATATAAATCAAAAAAAATTCAGAGAAAAACTGGTTCTATGGCAGGTCTTTGATTCCAGTGCTCAGGACAGGAGAATCATTAGTGAGGCTGGCTTGGGCTACGAGGCAAGAACTGGTCACAAAACAAAACAAGCAAACTGAAAAGAATTGTAAATTGCAGTGAAGATTATAGGTCCTGATGAGGGTGTGTGGTGTGAATTTTGTTGGGCCAATGAGGGGAAAAAAACACAAAACCATTTTCTCTCTCCCTCTCTCTGAACAACGGATACTGCTGGTCTAATATTAATATAACCAAGGATTATATTGGTCATACTGCTAGTGGTTCTTTCTAAGGAAATTCGATGTCTTTATTGAACACTTGTGGCATGTATGAGGTCTTAAATTCTATCTTCAGCGCTGGAAAGGAAAAAGGAAAGCCAAGTCAATAGAATAAGAAAAGAGAAAGAGGAGAGGAAGAATAAAAAGGAGGAGGAGGTAGAGGAAGAAGAGAGAAAGAGGAGGAGGAGAAGGAAGAGGTGGACTAGTGAAATGACTCAGCGGTAAGGCGACCTGAATTAGGTCCCTGGGGCCTACATGGTGGAAAGAGAACTGAAAGTTGTTCTCTGACTGCCACACAGACTCTACGGCACATGTGAACTTGCTCTCTCTTAAAATAAAATATATATATTTTTTTAAATGACAGAGTTCTAGAGTCTCTGGGTCTGTAGCAGACAATATTCAAACTTTTTAAATTATGCATTTCTGAGGTTGAAATATTCAGGTAAAAAGAAAAAAAAAAGCAAGACAAAAACCAAGCACAAATATACAAAGAAAGAAACACATCATCTGTGTTCCTGCGTGCCCACACTTAAGCTCTCGTGGGGATATACAATGTATAAAATAATTTCCCAAGCTCCTTTCAAGTGTTTTCATATCCTAGCATAACATCCGATGTGTATGGTCCTGTAGCCACGATAGCAATGGAGCTAGGATATGTTCAGGAGGTGGAGGGCATAGGCAGAAGATGGCAGGTGGTGGGTCAGAGCAACATGAGAAAGCTGGATGCTGTGTCATTTTCATATTTTCAGTGAGAAAGAAAAAAAATTCATGCACCTCCCCCCTTGTTTCATAACATGGTGTTTTGTCCTAAGTTCAGTTTTGGATTAAATGCTTGTTGATGATATTGGTTTAACCCCTAGAGAAAGGCTTATTTATTTGCCCTGAATAGCCGTAACTGCTCATTTTGGTTCTCCTATTGTGTCACCCGTGTTGGAAAGCTTGGCAGGACACGCACTCTGAACGGAACAACTGCGCAGTCCAAAGTGTGTGATCTGGGAAGAACACCAGACGCCAGGGTTTAGCAGGCTCTCGGCTTGTTCAAGACTAATCCTGGGGATTTTCCTTCTCGTGGGCATCATGCCCCTAAGTCTGAGGGTTTGGGTCCATTCCAAGCTCAATTTACACAGCCGTCTCTTCTCTGTCCTCTTACAAACCAAAGTAAACAGCTGATATATGGGCCTGTGTTCCTCTCCTTAACGAAGTAGAAGGGCCAGGAGATATTGGGGTTCCAGAGATTATCTTAATAAAGATTGCGGTTAACTGCTTGCTCTGGATCGGTTTGATTTCTAGGAGACTTGAAGTGCAAGATGTGCTGCGCTGTGTGCACAGGCTTTCCGTGAAGGCCAGGCATAGACTCTAATGGCCCAAGTGACTCTTCAACTCGTCTGTTACTCTGAGGAATACTCCGACCCAAGCAAGAAGAAAATGCACTTTTATCTGGTTTTTGGCTCCAGAAGGGATTGAGTCCACTATGCAGGGAAGAGCACAGCAGAAAACGTGGGGACGGCCCGGGAGGTCAGTTCCAGTCCCTGCGGCCATCCTGAAGCAGAGTGGAGCGAGGAAGCAGGAGGCTGTCAGACCCAAGGCGGCAGTGACGTGCTCCTTCTGCAAGGTTCCTCCTCAGAAAGGTTCCATAACCTTCCCAATCGGCACCGCCAGCTGGGAGCCAAATGTTCAAACACAGGAACGTGTGGCAGATAATCCACACTTAAACCACCACAGGCTGGACACCCACATCCACCTCCAAGTGCCAGACACCCATTCTTCAGTGTTGAGGGCAGCAACCGTCAGCCGAGCCCCAATCTGAGACAAACGTACTTTGTTCGAGAGCATCAGCTCACCTAAGCTCGTGCTCACCTTCCCAAGGACAGCCACGTCGAATGGCTGGTTGTCTGATGCAAAATTAAAAGGCCCGATTCTCTCATCCACAGCTGTGAGCTGTTCCTGCGCCTGGGCTCCCAGCAAGATCTAAGACCAGCACCTCGAACACTGCAGTGGTTCCTCTTCGTCCACCCCAGTGTCTGCTGAGAGCCTCCCCCGACCCTCTTCCCTGGAAACTCGTCTCTGAAGCCTACTTGATGCTCCCATGCGACGCACACACTTTCCATGAGGACTCAGGCATGAACTCTAATGATCGGCTTAGGAAGGGTCATGTGACTGTGTCCCTTGCGATGGGAAAGGAGATCTGATAGGCAGCTTGAGAGGATTACTAAGAGGGATGCCACGTGACAGGAATCAGGACTTCGTCAGAAAGGACCTCTTGGGACTAGCTCATCGAAAGCCATGGCTGAAACCCCTGTCATGAGCTACACGGGCTGTTCCCGCTGTGCGCTGAGCGTTAGCGACCCATAGAATTCACGCTTTAGGAGTAATTTTTTCATAAACATAAATAAATGGCTACGGTGTATTAGGTATTAGTGTGGGCCAGCTGTAGAGGCAGGAGAACGCTGCAGAGCATGAGGGCCTTACCCAAAGCGGAATTAAGAAAAGTCACCTTTAGGGCTGGAGAGGTGGCTCAGGGGTTAAGCCTCTGCCTTGCAAGCAGAAGGTCCTGAGTTCGGATCCTAGACCCCACGTATAGACGCCGGGCAGAAGTGGGGGCGGCCTGCGTTTCTGGTCCTGGTAGGGTGGAGCCTGTGAATCCCGGGGCAGAGTAAACAAGGAGGAGGTGGAGGCTCCATGGTGGTTCCGGAATTCGTCCGTGGTTCTACACACACACATATACATACACACATACATACACACATATGCGCACACACACAATTGAATAAATAATGATAATAATAATAATAATAAAGAAAAGCCACCTTTGCAAAGAAGGCTGAAACTCCAACACTATCCAGCACCACTCCCTGATGGAGGCTGGCGGGAGCTGGCTAAAGCCACCACCAAGGCAATCCAGTGTCTAAAGGTGACTATGGCTCATGACACTAAAACACGAAGCCCTGGGTGGAGGTTTAAGAAGTTAATAAGAAACGTGACCCATGAAGCGGCTGGTATGCTGAACTGCATGTAACAAACATGCATGAGAAAGTTCCTGCTAGGCCAATGAGCCAAACAGCCCCAGCATCCTTTCAAGCTACCAACCCCTTTTTCTCTGCTCGCATCCTGTGGTTGCTCCTTGACCGTGTACTATCTGCTTCTGCTACTGTAAACGACGACAACAAAGTCTTCCTCGTTGAAAGGAGATAAGGTAGGTCATGCAGGTAAAAGCACTCACTGTTCAACACCAACAACCTGAATGAGATCACTGGGACCCTAATTTGAAGAAAATGCTAGATGTGTTGGCTTCAATACCACAGCAGCAGAAATACCATAAGAAACCCTATCTCCAAATAAGATGGTGTTTTGGGGTGACTGCCTGCCAGGAACAGAAGCTAAGGAAGGAAATAAGGAACTAATAATGAGGTAATCAGACACCAGAAGAACCCATGTTTATTGAGGGCAAAAGCCTTAGACTTTTATCCTTTGTGAGCTTTCTAACAGCAACCTCTTATCTCAGTCCCAGCGGAAGGGGGGGAGGCTAAGACAGGCTTTCTATAGTATAGGGTTTTATTAATATTTTATCTTATTTCAGTGGAAGGAAGCTCACTCCCAGAAATGCTGGTTTATGCCCTCACTGCAGCACATCTGCACTTACCCACACACACTCAAGGAGAGAGAGAGAGAGAACAAAAGGGAGGAAGAAGAGGAAAAGAGGAAGAGGAGCTGGAGCAGAGGAGAAGGAAGAGGCTCTCAAGGAGATGCTTGAAATAGCTGTTAGAAAGAAAGTGACCTAGAAGCCAAGAGAGCAGCAGAGAAGCCAAGCTGAGCCTTGGCCACGGTTTCCTGGGCCACAGCCTGCCCTGCCCGGGAGCTTCTTGTTGCGTGCCATAAATCCCCTTTGACAACACAGAAGGCGTTTGTCATGCAAGTACCTAATGACAGAGCTGATTCTACGAGCTGCATTTTCAGTTGGAATGAAATTCCTACCCTTAGTGGGGAGTTTGGGGGGTGGGAGGTGTTTATTGAAAAGCTTGATTGTCTGGATTCTTTTTCTTGAGAGTTTCTCAGAGACCCAAACTGTCTTTTGTTCTGGTTTGAGATGATCATTGATATGTCTGTAGTAGTTCAGTGAAACCCTGCTTCCTTCTTCTGTGGACCTGTGGTATGAAGTCTGCAAGCCAGCATTGTGCAATAACACAGCTGCATGCTGGGGTGGAGGGATACTGAGTCTGGAAAGCCTGGGATGACCTTAGACCAGAGAGGAAGGAAATGCTCGTGAGAAGAAGGCCTTTGGAATTCTTTAGTATTCTTCTTCTTCTTTCTCATTTTTGAGGTATAATTTACAAATAAAAAATGACTCATTTATGTCATGCACGCAGCTGACTAATAAAAAGGATTTTTTCGTGGAAAAAGAAAAAGTCCACATCTGAAGTGCATGCGTGACATGCTGCAGTGAATGTGCTCTCATGTCACCCCGTCCCAGTGAAGAGAGAATACTGCTCTGCCTTCCCTCTTTCCAGCTATTCCTTCCAGAGGCAGGTGCTGTTCTGATTCCCACCACAGAGCGACTGTGTCTGCTCTTGGACTTCATAGGCACCCATCGAGACTGCTTCTCACTCGGCATTGTGTGATTATCCTGCTTGCTTTTGAGACTGTCTGGGGCTGCTGGGTCTCCTGCTGTCTCCCTTCCCTAGGGACCGTCCTGTCTGAGAAAGAGGCCCTGGCCTCCTGACAAAGGTTGACCGGACAGGTCACTAGCCCCAGGGGCTAAGAAGTGGTTCTTCCCGGGGTAGCCAGTTGGCTCGGTTATTGGCATGAAGGTGATAGAACTCTGGAATAAGGACAGGATGGCGCTTGCCCCTGTGTCCAGGACAGATGTTGAGCCTGTCTAGTACTCGATGCCAGGATACCCCTATGTCTTCTCCTTGAGAAGACTTGGTCCTACGGCCAAAGCAAAGGAAGGAAACACTTATGAAGGCATTTGTTTATAAATGATCTCATTTCCTCTTCCTGGGAACTTTGAGAACAGACAGCTATTAACTATTCCTATGAGAAGCACACTTGATTTTCTTTCCAGGGTGAGATTTGAACCTTGGCCACTGCATCTGAGTTGGCTCACACGTATCTCCAGATGGCGTTTAGACCTCCCAGTCACATTCACCACTGGATTGTTGTGCCTTAGAGCCAGATACACTTCTTTCTCTAGAGTGCTGACTAGCTTCTGTTTCTTCTTAGCCGCCAGCTTTAGCCTTTCGTAAAGGTCAGCAGATCTTTGCTGTCACCCCCTCAGAAATGGCTATTTTGTAATAAATATGATTACAAAGGAGATGGCGTTTATATCCTAGGAAGCTTTATAAAGGATGATGCCAACGAAGAGGCATTAAGCTTTCTAATAGGCTTATGCTCTGATAATCATATTAACAGTACTGTCTCATGCTGCAATTTTAGGCCTTTCCTATTGAATATAATTTTGCAGGTTGATGATAATTAAGAGTATGACTTTGCATTTCTCCTTCCTGAGAGCTCTACCTCTAAAACATGCTGATTCTCATGGACAGCGAGCTGTTCTTACCCTTCACATCACTGACCTTGTGTTCTGCCACAGAGTCAAGTATGGGCTGGACTTCACTAACCTGGGTTTCGAGTTGTCCCAGAATCAGAACCATGGGCTGTGGAGAGTCCCCTGGGGATCATGGCATTTGTTTCTAGTATCTGCATCTAGTCAGGAGACTTTGGTTTTCTGCGTTGCAAAGTCATAGTGACTCCGGGAGGAAAGCATCAGCTTTAGAAGTCAGGCAGTTTTTAACCTTTGACTTAGTTGTCCAACATTCTAGATACTATCTCTGGTATCAGGTATGTGGCCTCTGGAAAGTCACACTGAGGGCCTTCATTTTCTCACTTGCCAGTTCCAAGGGGTTTGAAGTAGAATTCTAAGAATTCCAGTGACAAGATTCTATGCTTTCCATCAAGAATTAATATTTTTCCCATTGACAGAGATGGTTGGGACTGATTAACAGCCTAGTAAAACACCGCTCTCCTTCTAGAACAACCTAAATTCATGGCTATAGGAGTTGGGTCATTGATACTTTCTGTGTGTGCGCCTTGGTCCTCCGGCAAGCCCACTCCTCACAAGGCTGTGGTGAAAGGAGGGAGGACCAAGCGCCAGCCAGCCACGGGGCCACAGGTCCTGCCCGTGAAAGCCACCTTCCTTAAGAATCACAGGCACTTGGTTGCTGAAGCTGGATCACTTCGACGGAACCAAGGAGATGGAAGCCAGCTGGTGGGTGTTTGAGCTCTGGACTGGCTGCTATCCGATTTTTGGGTTGGTAGGTACTCTTAGCTGGTGAGTCAGAGGCAGTCAAGAACAAGGCGAACACGTACCCTGTATGATGGCTCTGTAGACATAGCTACCCTAGGTTAGCCAGGTGCATTGGGGTAAATTACAGACCCAAAAACTAAGGAAAGACAGGTTCGGTTGGCTCAAAAGCTTTGCAGTTCCTGGTGAATGCTAGCACCGATAGGCCCAGGAAACTTACGAAGATCAGCTTTGGTTTCCTTATCAGAAAAGTGAGAGTGGCATGGGAGGCCCAAATATGAGATGCCCAGGGTGACTGGGTAGCCCACCCGTAGGTTTCCTGAGAGCAGAGCAGCGTTCCATGAGTAGCAGTTGCCTGAGTGAGTAGATCAGCACCATAAAGGAATGGCCTAAGTGCTCTCTGCATAAGTGAGCAGGATGGGTAGCTTCTAGCCCACCTTCTCCAGGAAGCCTCCCAGACTCTCCCAACCCTGACTAATTGTTCCTTTTCTGATCTCAGAGCGTGTATTGTCGGCACCTTACAATTTAGTACTTAATCAGACACAGCTGTGCATTCCTCTCTAATTGTTTTGGGTGTGTTTGTCCTGTCTCTGAGACAAAATTATAACTTCCTCTGAACAGTCTTGGGAAGGCTACTCAGAGAGCAGTGGGTGTATGGGGGGGAGCACATTTGGGGTTCTGAACAAGAGAAATCAGTCAGTTATACAAAGCTTCCCTTGCCCTTGAACTTGACTCTTGCAATGACCCTGACAAACAGGTGTGTTTTAATATCCCCATTTTATAGACAATAAAATTGAGACTCAAGTCAACAATGTCTGGAAGAGAAGTGAGTAAGTAAGAAAGGCAGATGATGTAGTGTTCCAGATTCCCAGCTGGGGGGGGGGGCACAGGAACTCGCTTGATGACAGCAAAGTCCCCAAGTGTTGGAGGAGTCCTACACATGCCCTGCCCTGCTGGAAATCTTGAGAAGGAAAAACTGTGAGCAGGACGTGACCCAAGTGTGCAGAGCTACTGGGTCAGGCTTCATAAAGGGATAACTGAAGCAGAATCCACTGGTCTCAGTTCACCGTGGATTCTCTACTCCTTTGATACTACAGCCCTTCAATCCTTCTCTGGAACTTGAGACTCCAACAAGCAAACCGAATCAAAGGTTGACTCACCAGTCCACCTGCCTATCTGTCTTTCTGTCCACCTACTAACTCATCACCCACCCACCCATCCGTCCCTCATTAGCTCCTGTTTGGAACTAAGCACCCACTTTCTTTCCTTCCCCAGCCGGGCTTGGGGATGAGGCTGCTGATTCTCACTGCCGTGACCTCCAGGCCCAGAGGCAGGGCGAGTCCTCTATGATCACTCTCCTCTGCTTCCTGCAGACACTTGCGGTCCTTTGAGGACGCTGCTCCAGTCATACTCCCTGTCCCTTCCCATCGTTCTCCATGTTCTGAACTCAGGTCACTTGTTATCTCAGAACTCAAGCCCCTGGATCAGTGGCCTTCACACTGCATTTGTTAATTCCTGGCTCTGTCTTGGGTTGCTTCGCACACATGGATGGCCCTTCCAGGAGTCCTGCCTCTTAATTCCTTGACCTTGTAATTCCTTCCCCATCATATCCTGGCTTTGACATGCCCCTAAACTTTACCACTGAGCATCTAGATCTCAGGCCCCACTTTCTTCCCTGTTCATGTAACTGAGCACTTGATCTCTTGTCGATTCTCTTGAGCATGCATCACTGTGGCCAAGACTCTCAGCACTTTTGTGCCTCTAGCAATTCCTTCCCCTAAATTCCTGCCAGAGCAAGTGGTTATGCTGTTGGAGGAAAACATGCAAGAGGGCTAGAGGGCACTTGTAAGTCTATAGTCACCAATCTTAAATGGATTGTCATGCTGCCTTGTTATCTGACTGGCCATCACAAGCATGCAGACTTTCTTCGATGATTGGCTCAAACTTGCTCCACTCTTCAAATCTCGTATGGATCCTTGCCTGTCCCTAGTCTTCCTATGTCACAGAGTAAGAAGCCATCAGGTGAAAAGATTCCACTGCCCACACCAGCCTGCCTCACTCAGGCCTCCTGTAGCCTCTTTTCTTCCTCTTACAGTAGGATGGGAGACCCTGCATGAAGTTGGCTTTCCCAGTTCCATTCTGGTTCCATTCATTCTCTCTGGGTACAAAAATCTTTATCGTCCGCTGTTGTTTCCCTCCTTCTTCCGACAAATAATTCTCCCCAACTGCATTTAAATTTTCTTGTCATTAAAACTATATACAAAATAATAAATCCATAGCTGACATAGCACTGCTCTCTGGCCGTTTCTTTTTGGTCCTTTCACAGTCAAACTTTTCTGGAGTGGTCTACATCCAGTGCCTTTCTTCTCTTCATTCAAAGCTTAGTGCTTGAAGTTAGGCCGACCCCTTCATTCACCAGTCCCACTCAGCAATACCAAAATGCCCTTAACTTTACCAGTGAGCATCTAGATCTCAGGTCCCACCTTCTTCCTTGCTCATGTAACTGACTTGACACCAAAGCTACTAAATCACACATCAGTCTGTGGTTCACTTGTTTTCCTATTTTAAGAGCTACTCAGACCATAGCCTCTTCTTCATAGCACGCTCATTCTACATACTCTGTTTGTAACCCCCAAGCTTCTAACTTCTTCCTGTCTCCAAATGACTCTTCCTCTGCCTCTGTGAGATGACTTACTCAGTCCAGGTCTTAGATAAGAGTTTTCAGAGCCTATACCCAAGCAGCCCCCTATCTGGTCTAATTTTACATACTCTTTAACCACATCATGCTCAGCTGCATTAGAGTTGGCTACTCTAGCCCACCACCTGTTCACCCTCACCCAGCATCTCACATACACCTGCCTTGACCATACTTCAACTTTGGCAGTGTTCTCCAAATTCCCATGATGGCATGATTGAAGCCTGGGAATTTTTCTTGATTCCTGGCCTCTGAGTCATTAGCTAGATTTTCTTGGCTGCTGTTTTTCTTTGACTCCATTACTTTGTCTAGACCAACACCCTCTTGACTCCTTTTCACATGAGTTAGAGTGACTTACCCCAAATGCAAGTTTGAGTCTATAACTCCTACTTCAAATACCTCTTCTAATAAAGCCCAAACTCTGCCTATCTTTCTAGTTGCTCCTCTTAGAGCCAGAAGAAACTAGAAATTTCTCTTGGGCTCACCAGATGATTCTCCCACCTTACACATTCTTTGGCCCATATTATAATTGTAATCATATAATTTTTTATTGCACTTGTCACCTCTCCAGCTAGGCTGTAAGCTCTGAGACGGTATGTCTGTTATAGTTGCTACTCCAGTACAATGCACTCCTGTGCTCTACATCTAGTAGATTTATTCAGCATACTTTTGCTGAGTAAATAATACATCTCTGCATATTGATAATTATTCCTTGTTCTAAACAGTATGCACTACAGCTAAGTAGTTTGGAATCTGGCATTGAGTTTTTTCCTTAAAGTCACAGTGTAACTGATGCTGCTGCCCTGCCTGCTGCACTAATTAATGGTACTATGGAGAGAATGCCCTTATTTTCATAATTTCATGGCCTGGGCAGTCTTTGGCAGCTATGAAGGACACGAGCTTAATTTCTTTATTGCTTGCCAGTTCACACCACAGGAGTTCCTTTACTCAAATATCCTTGGCTAACAATCCTTGAAAGCATGTGTGTGGCTACCCCAGAGTGCATTTAAGGAAGACAGAACCCAAACACCAGTCTGATGGCACTGAAGGATTTGTCCCCTCATTGAATTTAAGGGTCAACACAGCAGCTTGTAGGTACTTTTATTGTGACATGGAATCAGAGAAACAGACTTCGTTCAAAGGATTGCAAGTTCTAAAGTAGCTTCCAATTTGCTTCCTTTAAAAAGTTTTATTAAGACTTGGGGTCAGGGCTGGAGAGATGGCTCAGGGGTTAACGCTGCTTCACAAGCATAAAGTCTTGAGTTCAGATCCCAGGTCCTACCTAAAAACACCAGGCAGAGATGGTGGTAGCCACACTTCTGGCTGGGAAATCCCAGAGTGAAGCAAAAAGGAGGTAGAGGCAATCCAGGATGATGTCCTTCAATGGACCCAGTGCCCTCTGACTCTCTCTCTCTTACGTGCGCACGCACAAAAAATTAATTTAAAAAAAGACTTGGGGGCTGCCATGGTTATGTACAGGTGTCAACTTGGTTGAGGGTTTGAACTCTGGGCACATTTGTAGAGAATTAGTAGTTGAGTTAAACCCAGAGCGAACCTGAAGGAGATTGTCTAGTTGACGGGGCAGATCTAGCCCATGGTGGGTGGGATAGGCCCTGAACAGGTGAATAAAATTCAAAGAGTTGACTGAGGAAGTCGGCATCCTTGTATGTACTTGGCCAGACATACTGGTCTGGCCAGTAAGGATCGTTCCTCTCTCAACCATTATGTGGTGATGATGTGGCCAGTTCCCTTGGCTCTGGTATTGTTGGTGTGTGCTCTCCCATCAAGCTGGACTACAAAATGTAACTCGACTATCTTAAGAAAACAAACCCCTTGTTCCCTAAAGCCGTTTGATAGTAATTTATCAGCAGCTATGCAGGCGAACTGCAACAGGGGCAGTGGTTCAATGGTGGGGTGCTTGTCAAGCACTTAAGGGGCCTGCCAGAAAAAAAAATGGTTTTGTTAGCCTTTTAAATTTTGAAGTGAATTAAACCAAAATTCAAAGTCAAGAAGGGTATAAAATACCTGATCCTAAGTCGAACTTGGAGTAGCCATGGTTTAACAGTCAGTGTGAACATAAAAAAAATCCAACTTATTTCTTGTAACTCAGGTCAGTCTTGGGAGAATCTTGCGATTAACCCAAGCGCGGAAAGGTTTGGAGAGGCAACCCTGACGTTTCCAGATCCACTGATTCAGAATTCTGGCTTCTGAAGGACTTCACCCACCCACCAGGAGGGTATGCATTTTACTTCTTTTGGTTGCTGAGAGCTGAAGAACTTGCACGGTGATCAAGTGGGTTGTGCTCACCAGCACCTTGAAATTCTTTGCTTCCCTTTGTCTGACTCTGCTTCTGATAGCCTTCTGGGAAAAAAAAAAATGCAAGCAGGTGTGGACTGTTCTTAATTCGGAGATGTGATTAGAGGGAGCCATTTTCAGGCGGTAGAGTTAAGGATCGAGAGACCAGGAGCACTTCCAGGCGCAAACAGGCTTTGTCCGCCCAGTGGGGTTTTCAAACTCGCGCAACTTCTCTATCCAGTCACGCCGGCTTTTCCTGGCGGCCTCAAAGTGGTGTCGACAGCCGCTTGGCCTTGCCTGGGCGTGCAGTGCTCCCAGAAGCCAGCAGGGGGGCTGGGTTAGGAGGGAGCCTCAGTGGTCCCGAGCGCTCTGGTGGGTAGGTGTGGTTGGCGCCGAGCCTCCACCCAGTTTGTAAAGTTGAGTTCAATCTCCAGAGGTCGGCGACCAACTGTTTGGTTGCGCCAAGACACCAGTCCTCCTCCTTGCGTCGGGAAGCGGGTTCGCGACTCAGCGTCTCGTACCTTGTATTTCTGTTTCTTGAGACGTGAGTGGAACCTTCATGAAACCTTTGCATCTCACCAAAAAGAGAACTTCCGTTTCCATGTGTCAAACGACTTTATAATCGGGAGGTTATGAAGGTGGCAATCTGGCACCAACCTAAGGCCTAAGTATCCAAGAGGTGGCTGCAGATCCCGGACGGGCAAAGAGCAAAGGTGAGGTGCGATTGAGGCCCAGGTTCCCTCTTCCCCACCTTCCACAGTGTAGTATTTTATCACCAGCGGCCGCGGTCTGGTCTAGGCCGACACACACACACACACACACACACACACACACACACACACACACGCACGTACACGCACGAGTAAAGGTCACAGTTCTCCCAGAGCCATGCGCTTTCTCCCAAACATCGCACGGATCGGAAAGGGGCTCACTGTAGCTGAGCTGCAACAGTTTATTTTAGAATTTCAAGCTGCTCTGGTTTTCTTAAGAAGTACACTTGGGAGCAGGTGAGGCAGCTACACGCCTTTGGAATCAATGCTCTCACCTTAACCCTTTATTTCCAGGTGCCGGGCGTGAGTTCGGAAAGGACCCGGAAGGCAAAGGGAGTCCGAACCTGGGCGGGACCCTGGCCTTCCCAAAACTTGGGCCGGCGAGCGGCCGTGCGGCGGTGCCGGGCTGTGACGCGCTGGGAGGCGCAGGGCCTGATTGGCTCGCTAGGCAGGGGCGGGGTCGCGGCGGGCGCCCGAGGCGGCGGCGCCGGCGCCGGGAGCTTCAGTCGCGAGTGAGGCACAGCTGCCGCGGCTGCAACAAGTGCTGGAGACCAGGAGAACCCGGGCCGTCTCCGCCGTCGATCCCGCTGGACTGCCCGTCCCGGGCACCGCGCATGGATCGTGAGCGGCGGTGGTCCCCGGGCTGAGCCGCCAGAGCGGCTGGGACGTGGCTGCGGCCGCGGTCTCCCGCCCCCGCCCCGCCGAGCTGGAGCTGCTCCTGGACAAGGTAGGGCCCTGGTGGGTGGACATCGTCTTTTGGTCCGCATCCCGCGCCCTGTGATACCCCTCTTCCCTCGCCGCCGCGCCAGTTCCGGCGTGGCACTCGCGCCCCAGCGCAGGAAACCGCTCCTGGGGGGCTGCTGCGGCATCTGTGCCTCGCGCACCTCCCCGGGCCTCCGCACCTTCGGTATCTCGGAGGAGGAGTTGGATCACGAAACCCTCGGCCGCGCGTCTTCCGAGCCTCTTGACGCGTCCCCCCACCCCGGACCCGGGAATCTTCCCTTCCCGGCTGTACCCCGACTTCCGGGGGATCCCGCACATTAGAGGTGCACGCGTTGGGAAGGGGTGGCTGGGCGGAGGCTACTCCGGGCGCTCGGCGTTTGGGGGAGCCATCTCCGCCAAGCGATTTGTCGTCTGCACCCCCGCACCCCACCCGCGCACTGCGCCGGTCTCGGGTGCCGCATGGGGAGATCAGGTGTTTCGTGAGCCCTACGGTTGCCGGCTGCCACTCCCCACCCCCACCCGCTTGCTCTGCCATCTCCGGGTCCCCAAAGACCGGTTTCTGCGAAACTTAGGGAGAATCTTTCGCTGTGACCTCTAAAAAAATATTCCACGCCGCCCGCGTTGAATGATTAACCAGGCTGCTTGCCCGAAACCTGGGGAAGGTGGGGGAGCAGGCAGGCGGGGGAGCGCGCTGGCCAGTGGGTCCCTGCGGAACTCTTCTCGGGAAGGTGGGCGTGGGGGCCCTGTGCTCGAGTTAGCGGCTGCGGAGCGGCGGGTGGATCCTTCTGTGGACTGTAAAACTAGTCACCTAGTTCACTTCCCGGTCACGGTATTGTACACTGGTCTGGGGGAGCAGCTGAATCCCCTTGTTTTGCTGCAAGTGGGGAGCAGTCAAGAGAGAGTCCTCACTTGTGTCACAGGGTGAAAGGCCATCTTTAAAAGTCGCACTTACATTCGTACCAGGACTGGTTGGGAGGTTTTCTACCCAAAGCGTAAGGAGGGCGATGGCCGCCGTAGCCTTCCCAACTTGGTGGACTGTTTGGAACCGTTCAACATATTCTGCCCCTCCCTTGCTGGAGCGTCGCCTTTCAGGTTGCAAAGCCAGTTGGTGAAAACTGGCGTCTTGTTATAACAGATTCTTCCAGCGTAATTGTTCGTGCCTTGGGAGATGATAGGATGGACAAGTAGGCAGCGACAGGGCCTGCAGTGGAACTGGAACGGCGGGGATCCGGGAGAAACCACTGGGCTCCAGTGAGGATCAGACTGACCCTAAGCTTGGAGACGCGGGGCGGGGCGGTCACTTCCCTGGTGTCCTAGCTCAGGCTCCTTTTGAATGCAGAGTAGTGAATCTGATGGAGTTGCAGAAGAGTTTTAACGCAGAGTCTGGCTGCCCTTAAACCAAATTAGGCTTTAAGACCAAAGGATATATGCCCGAGCCCTGTAGAACTCTCAGTAATTTTTACATTGCACAGCGTTTACAAATACGTTTATTATTAGATCTTCTGCTTGAAATTACTTTTTCTGTGTGCAATGTTGTTTTCCCCCCCTCTTGGTACCTTCCGAGAAGCATGGATTCATGGCTCTGTGTGTGTGTGAGTGTGTGTGTGTGTGTGTGTGTGTGTGTGTGTGTGTTTAAGGGTTACATTGGGAAGCAGGAAGATCGAAAAAATAGGTACTCAGCTCAATGTACTGAATGAACATGATGCCTTGGTGTGGTATAAAGCTGAGATGTTCTAGATTTGGTAACATAACAGACTTTTTCAGATGTGATGGGGTTAAGAGAAAGGATTCATCATCAAAGGAACTTTGAAACAGCTTTTACTACTTTTTAGTAATGCTGGAGTATTTTTTGTTTTGTTTTGTTTGAAAAAATCACGCTTGGGCCCAACCCTGAAGTACTCAGCCCTTGACATACTGGGTAGGTGCTTTTAATTCTTCCTAACTTGCTTAATGTGCACAGTATTTGACTCTTCCGTTGTTTTTTTTTAGCCTTTTTGGACAGTCTGTTCATGCTTTAAAAATTACCAAATACAAATGACTACTTTTATAAATATTGAGATCTTGCAACTGGGGTAATATGTGATAATGTAGCCTAGTAGTGCTACATAACTTACCAGCACTCAGTTTATCATAAAGAACTTTTGGTCTTATTTGAAAATTCTTTGGAAAAAGCAAAGTCATTCCATCCATTGCCTGGCATTCTTTGATGAGACAAAAGGTTAAAACCTGAATTGAACTAGACTTTGCTCTTTTGAAAACCTTTAATATTTCTGGTTGTACAATGAACAGCACCCCTCACTTGGGTGTGGCCATCTGTCTCTCTCCCCTCTAAAGTGGGTATTTCCCAAAATTTCTCCCATTTATAGGATGAATATATTTCTCTCTCTGGAGAGGCAATTACTGTTTGGATAAGAGGCGTGTGCATGTGTGGGGTGAGGCTTTGTGAGAATTGATGTAATGATTTCATCATCGCCTAGCTTTGACCAAGCTTTCCAGTCTGAACAAAGCCTCAGTGAGAAGCACTTACTACTGGATAGAGAATTTGCTGCTGGGGCATACTGGCACAGATACGGCTGGAAAAATTAACTTGTCTTGAGTTTTCTACTCAAGTAGGTTGTTCCTACTGTGAGTTGTATACTTTTGCTTACCAGCTTTGTCTTCTTGGCATGACTTTATTGTAACAATCCAAACTTGCTGAGAGTCAGAAATGCTGATAAAGCTACAATGTGCATCTTAACATATTGTGTAAATTTAGTTTTCTGCACTTTTTAGCTAAAATATAAGAACTTTGTTACAAATCACTTTCTGTGCCTCTGTAGATCTTCCTTTATAATAAGAGGAGGGTTTTTTTTTCTTTAAAGAGGAAATTTCCAGTAGTCAGGGAATTGAATTGATATTTTGTTCTTTTCATTCTGTGACATTTCAAACCAGTTTTCTTTTTCCTACTCCAATGTGAATTGGATGTGTATTGGGTACTTGAAAGGTTTGTTTGTTTGTTAACCAAAGTAATCAGTTTTAAGAGTATGGCTAGATTCTGTCAGAATGATACCATGGTTTCGTGGTTAAAAGCATGAACTTGAAGTTGATCAGTTGGGTTTTTTTCTTTTTTTAACTTGAACCGAGTGTAGGTTTAGATTGCACAAAATGTACTGATACTAAGGGTGAATTGTTTATGTTAAGAAGTGTATACTCTTGCCACTCCAGAACATTCTTGTGCTCCTTTCTAGGCAGTATCCATCCCTTCAGGGAACATTTTTTTCTTCCTTTTTCCATTTTCATGAGTATGTGTGGATGCATGCTTGCATGTATGTGAGTGCATATGTGTGTGTGCGTGGGTGCGTAGGCACGTGCAAGTGGAGGCTTGAGGATATGGAAATATCCTCAATCTGTTTTCCATATTACTCTTTTTGGAGGCTTGGTTTCTAAATAAAGCTAGAGCTTCCCAGTAGGGCTAGTCTGACCAGCCAACTTGCTCTGAGAACTGTTTTTCTTACATCATTGCAGATGTTATAGTATTATCACTTTAGATTGGTTTTACCCACTTTCTAGTTTCATATAAATGGAATCATAGAATTTTGCCATGTACAGTCTTTGGAAGAACAACAGAACTTGAATTGTTTTTGTGAGTGTGCACAAATTATTTGACCTCTCTGTCTCTCGGTTTACTCATTGTGAACCTGGGAGAATTAATGTGAAATGATACATCTAAAATACCTAATGTATGGTGCTAACTAAAGCAATGTTATGTCATCTGTTTAAATAAGCTATTTCATTATAAAAGCTAGTGTAGATCCTTTTACTGAACATTAGACACCAAATCTCTTGCCTTAGCACTGTGGCAGTGAATT
Source organism: Typhlomys cinereus (assembly GCA_023101885.1). Classification (NCBI taxonomy): domain Eukaryota; kingdom Metazoa; phylum Chordata; class Mammalia; order Rodentia; family Platacanthomyidae; genus Typhlomys; species Typhlomys cinereus. The sequence continues at coordinate 2,478,627 of JALPQD010000139.1, forward strand.
TGAATAAGAGGTGCTTCTTGATAGTTACTGTCCATCTATTATTTTAACTGACTTATCCCTAACAGCCCCCGAAGTGTCCCACGCAGAGCTGTTTGCTCTCACCACTGTGGTGTACGCTAGTCTGTGGAAGGGAGAGGTGATAAGAGCTCAGGGAAAAGTTTATTTATCTATTTTTAACTTAAAAAAAAGCAACCTTTTTCAAAGAGAGAGATGTGTGGAGATCAGAAGACAACTTTGCGGAGTTTGTTCTTTCCTGCCTTTATGAGGGATTTAGGGATGGAACTCAAAGGGGCAGACATACATGCTGAGCACCTTTACCCAGCTGGCCATCTCTGTGGCCCTGAAATTAATTTAAATGAGAGTCATCATGACAGTCCCCAAAGACAGAACAACATTTGCTGATTTATGTTTTGAGTGAAGTGAGTCTAGAAGTAAAAGCACATTTCCAGTTATTTTTTTAAATTTTTTTATTATTATTATTATTTATTCAACTGTGCACATGTGCGTGCGTGTGTGTGTGTGTGTGTGTGTGTGTGTGTGTCTGTGTGTGTGTGTCTGTGTATGTGTAGAACCACGGACGAACTCGCGAACCACCATGGACGCCTCCACCTCCTTCTGCCCCGAGATTCACAGGTTCCGCCCTACCAGGACCAGAAGCGCAGGCCGCTCCCGCTTCTGCCTGGCATCTATACGTGGGATCTGGGATCCGAACTCAGGACCTTCCGCCTGCAAGGCGGAGGCTTAACCCCTAAGCCACCTCTCCAGCCCCATTTCCAGTTATTTTAATTGTGCCTTTCAGAAAGGCCTTTTAAGCTATTTCATCTTTTGTATGCTCAATGCATGTTAATAGATACTGCTTACGTTGGTCTCATTCTTTATATGAGGCATGTCTAATATTTTTTATTCTTTTTAAATGACCTTTTTTTCCCTTTTTTTTAATTATTATTTCCGCTCATACAAACTTAACAGGTACACGAGTCCCCTCCCTCCTCCACCTTCCCCCTCACCCCCTGCTTCCCCCTCCCCTCCCCTCTCCCTTTCTATCCCCCAGTGCCCCCCCCCCAATCCCCGGAGCATCCTTTAATGTGCATACCAAACTCTCCTCTGGATCCTCCTCTCCGATGAGGTGCAAGGATCCAGGGGCATTTCCCAGAACCCTTTCCTGTGTTCCCCTTAAGTTTAGGAACACTACTGTGACTGTTAGTCCCTAGCCTCCAAAGATCCTAGTGCCTTTAGTCCATGCTAGACTTTGTGGGGTCAATAATGTGTTGGACATAGTGCAGGTCATGCAAAGTCCTATTATGATTGCTTTGGCCCTAACTTGTGTGGAGTATCTTGCATACCTTTACTCCTCCCATCCTTAAATGGCCTTTTTTGTATTACAAGATATTTAGAGGTATTCAAGGTAATTTTTTTCCCAAAAATTTTTATCTTCACTTTCCTTTATTTTTTACTGCAGTGCTAAGGATCAAGCTTATGTTTTGCAATGGAAGTTTTTTAAATATATATTTTTAAAAATTTACCTAGTTTAAAAATTTTGACTCTGTGCATATGTCCATTCAGTAATGCGCCAGCGGAGGCCAAAAGAAGATGTCATGTGTCCTCTCTGCCTTATTTATTGTAGTCTCCCACTGAACCCAAAACCACTTTGGCTGGGTGAACTGGTCTGTTTCCTCTCCCTGAATGCTGGAGTTACAAGCATTCACAGCCATACCTGATTTTTCCATGAGCGTTGGGCATGTGAACTCAGTCAGGTTCTCTTGTCTGCCTAGCAAGTGCTCTTTCCCACTTGACCCATTCCTTAGCACCCAATATTCAGCGTTACTTAAAGAAATTGACCATTAGTTTTACTGCAAGTTAACACTAACTGTTGCCTACAACTTGATTTGGACCCTTCTGGGTGCTCTTCGTAAAGACACATGCTGTGTGGCCTGCTAATGGGTGCCCGGCAGAGACGGCAAGGCTTTGAAAATCTAGGTCAAGTCTGCCCCATACCCTAGTCCCTCCTTGGTACCCACCCGTTTGCCCACATTAGCTGATCAGGAATGCCTGCTCTTGGCCTCTGCCTCCCCCTTAAGATCTCAGGGTGATGGCTGGCCAAATGGATGTTCGTGCACTAGCCAGATTGAGCACCTAAGGTGTGTCTCAGGTGGGTCACCACACTTCTGGTTGGTAAACGGTGCTAGTGAGAATACTTGGGTACATCGGCAACAGTGTGGGGGGCAGCAAAGAAGAGCTTCCTGAGGAAGTGGCATTGAAGTTTCATGCTACAGGCAAACAGTACTTCAGAGACAGAGGAAGCAGGCAGAGGTGGTCCCAGCGTGCAGTTTGAGAGAGGGAAGAACATTGTAAGAGACTCACAAAGACAGAGCAGGGTGGCAGGAGGGATCCCTGACTTTGGAACTCAGGGTGCCTTAATGACTGTGTCAAGACTAGGTACCTGAAAGTTGGGAGATAGTGGGGGAACCATTTGAGTGCTCTAGGAGTGGAGTAATGTGGTGACCCCGCCTCAAGGAAATAAGAATGAGGAGAGTAACAGAGCAGAAGGCTTGGCATCCTTTGGCTTTTGCACACACATACCCCTTGCGATTTCTGGAGGTCACTTCAGTGGTTCCCTACCTTCTCCGAATATAGCCAAAGTTCTGCTATGTGTGGTGTGATCTGCTAAAATGTGGGTGATCTGCCTTCTTTCTCTTTCCCCTTTTGCCCCCCTTCCCTTCTCTGGCCATTGTGTCTTCTCCCTCTGCCTGGGGTTATCCCTTCTTTCTCTGGCCATTTGTCTTACCTTCCTCTTCTTTCCTCCTCCTGTCTTTATTCTCTGCCAGGGCGGCTCTTGCTCTGCATTCCCCTAAGCACTTTCACCCGCACGTTGTCTGTCAGCTTGCAACTTGTCTTTGTTGGTTTAGTCACTGCTTGAGTTAAGTAGGTGCTTGTTGATATTTATTGGCCCTCACCATCTCATTAGTCTTGATTGGGGAAAAAAACTGAGGGCCCCAAATGGCAGGTGTGGTGCAGGTTTATAGTGCATGTTCATTTGATAAAATGACTCAGGGAGGGTGGGATGGCATTTGGAAACACTCAGAAGGTGTGGAGGTGGTGAGCCACAGTCAGCTTCATTGAAAGTTTTAGCACATGGCATATTGGAAATTGGGAAGGCTCTAAGGGGATCCAGGTGACAGAAGTGTGGGATGAGGGAAAAGCCAGCCATGGTCTTGCCCAGTGCTACAAAAAGTGCCTGCTTGGGAGATTTGTACTTAGGATCCAAAGTTGGGAAGAGACAAGAAGTGTTGAGGAAGCTATGGAGCAGGAGTATAAAAAGGTGTCTGCTCTGGTGGTCCAGGCCTAGGCACAGACTAGGCGCTTGATCAGGTGCATGTGCCTGTAGCCACAGAGGAAGACCAGACCCCAGGGGAACAGGAGGGATTGTCACCATGGTGGAAGGCCTTTGAAAGTGGTCATGGGGCAGGCAGGTCTGGTGGTCGACGGTGGGGACACACTATTTGGGAAGAGGTTTGGGTTTGGGGACCACTATCAGGTGCCTCAGGAACCACAGCCACCTGTAAGGGACTGTTTCCTTTTCCCCAGCAAACAGTTTGAAACCTTCGGACTCCCTCCACAGGTGCGCTGTACAAGTCTGACTTTGAAGGTGCTGATGTTCTAACAATGTATTTCCTTGAGTTACAAGCCACACAACCTGTATTTTGTGCTCAGAATTTTACAAAAAAAATGTTTATTTTCTCTGAAAAATGTTTAACATCCAAATACTTCTCTGGAGCTCTTTTTATGTCCAGATTAGGGAAAGTCACAGTGTGTGTGTGTGTGTGTGTGTGTGTGTGTGTGTGAACAAGCCTTGTACATTTGGCCTTAGACATTGATCAGTGGAAAACCTGGGGATGATTCAAAATCAAATTACTTGTCTGATACCGAAAAGGATGGAAGTGAGTTTATTACAAATACCACCCTCTATGTCTTTAAACTCTGGATTCAATCAATCAAGGGTGGAAAAGACAAAAGAACCCCAAACAACAATAAAAATGCAGCAAACCCTATTACAAGTTAACAATACAGCTTTACAACTATCTTGTAGTTCTTACAGAACCTGAGTGTTTTAAAAGCACATTGGGGTCAATCTAGACGCTGAGTCATCTTACCAAGAGGCCTGTACAAGCTTTGACACCACCCAAGGTCCTGAGCAAGAAGTGCCAAGGAACAACCGAATTTGACATGTGAAACAATGAGATATATTTCTACATTGACTTTTCTTGGCTGAATCTGAAGCCTGTTAATGAAGAACTGTGGTCGCTTGAGTCTTAAAATGAGATGCAGCCTTTTTCCTTCACTTTGCCACATAAGGAGTTATTCTCTTCAAATGAACTTAAAATATCTCTTCTGAATACTCCTATTTTTAACTGAATGTTTCTCTTTGGGATTTTTGTTCTCAAGGTTCTAATGGGTCCTCTTTTTTTTTAAAAAAAAAAAAAAAAACCAACTCAAGAATTAGGGAAAAGAGGAAAAAAGACATTCTATAACAAATACAGACAGTGGTACAGAGGAACTTCAGGTGTTATTAGTAGCTTCCCTGGAATAGGTTTTCTGTCCTCTACCATGTGGCCTGCGTACTGCAGAAGGGAGAGGAAGGCCTCAGGGGTGTGGGGTTGTGTGAGGGTGTGTGTGTGGGGGTGTGAGGGTGTGGGGGGTGTGCCATCAGAGGAGCAGAGAGCAGGGCTCAGCAGTGAGGATGGAGCGTGTAGCCTTGGTTACACCTGTGGTTCCTATAGTATCTGATGGCTGCATTTGTAGACCTGCTTAAAACTGAGGTAAAGGGAATTGCTTGTTCAAAGAGGCTGATTACCAGGCTGCCCAGCCATGTGTCCAGTGTTGAGTCAATTCCTCTTCCATCTTGGCAACATTCATTTTTCTTGTTAGATGGTCACAGAAAGATGGGTTACTATTTAACCTCCTGTGAATGTGCCCATAGGTCTTGGTTGAATGACTGACCGATTTCTCCACCACCACCCCTTTTAATGGGTCATCGTTTTGAGTATATATATAATATATAGTAATTTACATGATTTATTTTCGTATTGAAAAAGAGAACAGTCCTTAGATACTAGTAAATAGTTGAAATGTAAAAACTGGGGAAGAGGTAGGAGAGGAATCGTGGACGGGATCTGGGAGGAGAGAGAGTCATCAGGTTGTTTATGCCGCTCGAGGATCAGTGTCATGAGACACATTGTCTCCCGAGAAGAGAATGGTCTCCAATCCTGGGGAAGACATAGCATTACAGAGGAGGCTGCCTGTGTGTATGTGAATGTGTGTGTGCATGTGTGTGTGTGGTCAGAGAGAGAGAGAGAGAGTGATCTGGGGTGAGTGGTGGCTGGGGGGAGAGCCGACCTGGTGCTTGCTGGTTGAGATGTTAGGAGGGGTCTAGAAGGCCTTTCTATCTTTTAGGGCACTTGGCGTGGGAGACAGTGGTCATCTGCAGGACTTCTGACTGGGGACTTTGGGGCAGTGTGCCTAGGTGCGGGGTAAGATCTTTGTTGGCAGCTTAGCTGATGCCCCCTCCCACCTCGTGGCTCCATCCTTGGGGGGTGGTGAGGGTCATCTGGACTCCCAGTCCCTGCCTCCTCCCATACTTTCAGGGAGTCCCTCTGCCTTTCTACATAGGCCCTGCAGGTAACCAACCCCCAGTAAAGGCTTGAGGACTAGATGTGCAAATTTTTTTTTTTTTTTTGCTAAAAATTTCACTTCATTTGTATTTAAAATTGTCTGTATTAAAGTAAGCATGGCATAAAATGCAAAATGCTCAAAGATTTTTAAAGTTAGCATCCAGAGTAATAGACACTGAACTGATATGTTCTTACATTATACTTTCTCTCTCTTTCTCAGTTTCTTTGTGTCAAGAAGTATCCCTGATAGCCCACCCCATTTCTTGTTTCTTATTCTTCAGTAAAACGTCAGGCCCTTAAGCAGTATCCTGCTCATTCCTTTTGTTTTTATACATTGTTTAAATATCTTTATACATATTAGTTCTGCCCAACATTCTGTGACTTTTTTTTTTAAACCCAGGGCCCGGAACATGGGAGGGAAGGGCTGTAACACTGTATGGCCTCACCAGCTTCGTTGTCTTTCGTGCCTGTATTTAGAAGAATGAATCAGGTAGCTGACCCTTCACCGCAGCTAAGGGCATGTTTTCTTGTCACTGGAAACATTCCTAACAGCCAAGAAGTTGAGACTTTCTAAAACATTTTATTAGGTTACTTAAAAATAGATACAGTGAATGTCATTGGTACAAATTTAAATATTTATTGAAGTTACAAAAGATGATTATTATGCTGTCATCCCAGCTCTTGGCACTCACACATGGATCTTCAGAAGTTTTATCTTTTATTTTGAAAGGGAGGCAGACGGACCGCTTATCTTCAGGGACGGTAAGGAGATGTTCTCCAAAACAAGAATTGCCAAATATAATAGATTTTTGGAATGAAGCCGGGCAGTGGTTACTTTGAGTTTGTCCTTAGAACACCTGTTGAAGTGACACACGTGGTTTTCTTTTGTGTTTGTTGCTTGAGCTAGGGCCTCACAATGTATGGAGGTTCACATGGAACCTGCTATGTTACCCAAACTGTACTTGAACTCTGTGCTCCTCCTACCTGTGTTCCAGGTATTGGGATTGCAAGAGTACACTGCCATGTCTAGCCTAATGTAGCTGATGGTGCATTGAATTTGGTTGCTTTGGTTTTTTTTTTACCTTTATTTGTAGTCAGGTACGATAGCGTATGGAACTAAGTAGTGGGAAGTAATGTAATTTTTTTCCCCACATGTAGGTGTGGGTATGTGTCGGTGTGGATAGAAGAGGGCACTGTGTACTTGTGAAGGCCCAAGAGTGACTTCAGGAATCATCCTAGATTTCTCTAGTTCCTATTGCCCAGACTCTGCCTTCCAGGGCCGGAAGTGCAGTTGCCACCATTTCTGCCTGGTGGTTTTTTGTGTGGCACCTGGGATCTGAACTCAAGTCCTTCTGTTTTGCAGCAAAGGCTTAACCCTTGAGCCATCTTTCCAGCCTTGAGAGTTAAAATTATATAATTTTAAAAGTTAGTCTTAAGAGTTTGAGGTGACATACATTTTAATTTTGCTAATTAACTGTTAATTGAATTTTCTGTTTTACTATGTGACATGACAGTGGATTGCTTTTCTAATAGTACGTGAAAACATTCTTCTTAATCTTTCTTTACCAGCTTTTCTGTGTGTGGGTCTGTAGAAGTGAGCAGTCCCCAGCTCATCTGTACACCAAGAATGCCAAGGCAGGGCCACCCCCAGTTATTTCCAGAAGAAGTTACACAGGCTGGGTTTGGTAACTCTGTTGATATAATGGAAGGCACTTTTACTCCATTATTATAATCCATCTTGTGCATTTTTATTAATTTTTAATTGCCTTCTTCCTCCTTTTCTCCATGCCTTGGACTTCTGTTTGTTTATAAGTTTATTTAATGTGACTGTTTCTTGAGAGAGATTTCAGGTGTCTGCCCTGCCTGGAGCTGGTTCCAGCAATGCTGCTTAATAAGTGGGGTATTGAGGAAAGCCTATCACCTTGATGGAGATGAAAGGTCAGGCCTGGCAAATACTCCAGGGAACGACCCTTAGCAGGGTGGGGAGGGATGATGAATTTGGGGTTTATGTGTGAGATTATGCAAGAAGATGGGTCCTTTAAGTCCTGGACTGTGGTGTTCACTTGTAATCTATTCACTTGGAGGTCAGTTGGAGGGGGTCAGATATTCAAGGTCATCCTTACCTACCGAAGGCCTTCAAGGCTACCTAGGGCTCCATGAGACACTGTCTCAAAAAAATTTTTTTTTCCTGGGACTTGGGGTGCAGCTCATGTTGAGTGTGCTTGGAACCTGGGGACACATCCGACCATCTCAGCACTCAGAAGTGGGGAGAAGAAGCAACAATTCAAGGTCACCTGTAACTGCAGGGGGGTTTAAGGCCAGCCTGGGCCATGAGAGCTCAGGGTTTTTTGTTGTTGTTGTTGTTTTTTACTTTGGTTCTGTCTCTCTCCTTCCTGTTCTTGGGCTCCTGGTGATGTGAACTAGCAGGTGTCTGACTAGATGTGGAGTCCAGGTGTCCTGTGGCATGCTGTTAAGCAGCAATAAGTAAATAAATAAGTGAGATATTACAGTAGAGGAGGAAGTAATGAAAGCAGGTAATAAAGGCAAACTCAAGCCAGGAGGACAGGGAATGCAGGGTTTAGGGTAACGACCCCTTTCTTAATTTTAATGTTAATGAATCAGAATTCAAGTTGTAGACTGTGGAAAAAGATATTGTCGCTAAAGTATTAATTCTCACCACAGAATGCCAGCTCTCCTTTCAGATGACCTCGGGCACCGCTTTTTCTTGCTTGGGGGTCTTGCTTGGTCTCTTCTGTAAATGAGGTGGACACCTGTAAGGCCCTGGAAAAGAAACTTTTGCTTCTTTTTGCCATGAGATCGGGCTGTGGTGCACCCCTGCGTGAATGTGTATGCACCTTGTTGGGAAAACAAGGAGTAGGCTATGGCTGGTGTACTGTTTGTATAACTTCTTCTGCCCCTGACTGGCTGGGTAGCTAAGTCATAGTGTCAGACTCCTTTCCCGGAGGTTGTGCTGCTGGGGAGAGGGAAGCGGAAGGCAGGTTTCCTCGGAGTCTGCAGTTCTGGCAGAAAGTTTGCATGGGTACTAGGTAAAGCTTTTGTGGATCTTTTTTGGTTGAGTATGAGTAACTAGTTACTTAGAAGGTAACCCTGAGTCATGAAACATATCTGCAAAGGATTCCACCCGTGATAGAGTAGAGCAGACTTTAGACAAACGAGTGGTACCTAGATAGCCACGTATCTGCATTATTTCTTTTTCTACTTGACTTTTAACAAAACCTCAGTCCCTGTCTTTCCCTAACTCGTTTATACCTCTGTGAGTGGTCAGATGCAATGATGTCAAGCCCATGATTATTTTTCAAAAGTACGGGGATCCTTTGGGTGGCATGCTGGGTGGTAGGCAGCGTGCACGCTCACGGTCCAAAGTGCAAACTGCCTCCACTGGGATTAGCTCTGTGTGCTCAGCCTCGTTGCTTCACATTGTTGAACTCCTCACAAAGATTAAATGTGATAAGAACATCCTGAGGGCAAAGGGCAGAGCAGGAATCCTGGGGGGTCGCCCCGGAACAGGCCTGTCTCTTAAAACCAGGAGGTGGCCTTTTATGGAGAAGAACCAAGCGCTGTCCAATCAGTGTGATGACCTCATGCTCCCGGGTGTGCAGGATATCGGAAGTCAGTACACATCCCTCTGGCAGTGAGGGTGAGCAAAATGCCTTCATTAGATCACGAGTGACTTTGAAAGTCCGTGTTCCCTTTTCGAAAATATTGCAATATGGAAAACCGTCCACAGGCTGCTTGCCACTTTTTTCTGGTTGTTGGCAGTCAGCAGGAAGTCCTGCCGTTGGCAGTGGGCAGGACAGAGGACGGGGACTTTGTGCATTGTAGGAGTGAAGCCTGAGTGAGTGCACACTGTGTGCGTGATCCTCCGGGGCACCCCGTGTGGAGCTCATCATCTTCCCCTTCATACGCCAATGTCATGCCAGTTTTCCATGTGTAAGTGGAGATGTGAAAGAAACCATGTCCCTGCACCTGTCACTGGCAGGAGATCCCTGTACCTGCCAGCTCCTGCTTATTCTTTCCTGGTGGCCTCTGAGCTCATCTGCTTAGGATCCGCCCGTGTTTCTACCTGCAGATGCTGTATCCCCCCATCCTGTTGTAATTTCCCATCCCCGGGAGTTCTCCCTGTACCCCTGTAATCAGCCAAGACTGTGCCATGTCTTGGGCTAATGCCTCTTCCAATTCAGCGGACAGGAATCTTGTTTCATACTCTTTCTGCTTGACTCTGGAGTTCAAGAGAAACGTGATTAGAGGCGACTTTGGGTTGGTGCAGAGAGCTATGGTGGGTGCCAGTGCCTCAGTTACTGCCTGTCCGCTCCAAGTGAACCTGCTGCATGTTCCGTCTCTGAAAGTGGTCTGGCCCTTCACTCCCTTTCCTTTGCTTTCTTTGTAAGCTGGTGGCTCCTCTCTTTGGAGACTGGCATCTGTGTATCCACTGGCTTTTCACCCCTCCCTTCCCCAGCACCTAGCACCTCTCTGTTCTCTTCTGGGGGAAGCAGGGCTGCTGGGAAGCTGAGACGCTGAGACAATGGCCTGTTCTCAGGCTAGTTCTCTACATCTTGCCCTCAGCACCCACACCCCATGGGGCTGGCTGCTCACGAACCACTTGAAATTCAACAGACTCTACTTTTTAAAAAAGTGTGACAAAATTTCAACCCTACAGTGAAAAGGGTTGATAAAATCAACCGAGAAAACCACAAACCATAGGGGAAAATGCACAAACAGTAACATATATTTAAAAAGTGTCAAAAAGTATTTTAAGCAAAATGAAAAGAGAAGTAAGAAATGGCAGGGAATGACTTTGTAGTTGCTGCTGGAGACCTACCTTGCCATGGAAGGAGGTGACAGTTCCCACCTTCGGGAGAGCGAAGGAGACGAGATTGTGCACAGCCCACCCAGGGCACCTTTCAACTCTTCCTGTATCTCTCAAGCGTCATGCAGACCACTTACTTCCAGAACTCCTGCCCTCTGACCCTAGAACACCTTTCACTTTTCCTCTTGTCTTTCAGTACTTGATGAGGTAGATTTACATAATACAAATACTTTATGCAATGCACCAGCCCACATTTAAGTGATTCTTCCGATATCATCTTTTTGGAGAATGTTTATATCGATTAAATCGGTTTGCATTCTTAATACTACTGTCTTTAGTGACCTTACAGGTGACCGACCTGCCTACATGATCCTTCAGCGAAACACGGAGCTCTCAGAAGCATATATATGCTGCAGTCTAATGGGGGTCGACCAGAGGCCTTCATGGGAACGCATGGCTGGCTGTGGGACACTATGACTTGTGAGAGGTAGTCTGGCATTGGCCACACTTCCTTGGGTAGATCATCTCCCGAAAGAGACGACACTGCACTGAGCTACGGCATAGGTGTGGGGAAAACGGGAATTGTAGAAGACATGCAGAGGGAGAGCCAGGAGTCAGGCTGCAGGAGTTAAGTTGAAGGTGAGATCTGGACCCTCCGCCAGCTGCATGAGCAGGGAAGGCTGTGCAGGGGCCCATCTATTTGGGAGTTCCATCCGCTCTTGGGGTGGGGTAGTGGCCGATGTGAGGAGGAGGAGGAAGAGGAGTGGTGGTAGAGGTGGGAACAGAAGACCTGGCTGTGGTTGAGTGGACAAGAGGAAGAAGCAGTTCAAAGAAATGCTAGGTTTTCACCCAGGTGCCTAGAACCTGAGCTAATGTCAACTGGGGCCTCAGGAAGAGTCTCCAGGCAAAGCCAGTATCTGGAGTCAGGAGGATTAAACCACGAGTCCTTTTGGGCATTCATGGCAGCAGAGCAGCATTGTGCCGCATGCCATATTTGTTGCCAGATGCAGAATCCCCAGAGCAGGGAAGCCAGCAAGCTGGAGTGGTAGGTAGATCAATATACTTCACACATGAGGAAGTGGATCCAGAGAGGTTAAGTAACTTGTTATTAGGTAGTGGAATCAGAGTTAGCTCCAGTTAGTCTGACTGGTGGGGACATCTTTATACTCAAACATTTACTAGCCTTGTTATTAAATTATATAATCTTTCTACTGAAGATCCAGAAAGCCTTTTCAGTTTATTAAAGGTGGGGCAAGGTTACCTCTGTGTCATTCATTTTCCTCCTTTTCTGGAAGTTTTAGGCTGATTTAGTTTTTGTTTTGTTTGTGCTGCTACGAGCTCAGGGCTTTGTGCGCGCTGGGTAGGTGGGTGTCTGTCACTGAGGTGCACCCACAGTTCTGTGATTAATTTTATTTTAAATGGTAAATGCCATGTAAGCAAATTAGCCACAGTGACTTTCAGAGGAGTTGTCATTAGCGAGTACCAGAGCATATTCCAGCCGCTTTGATCTGTCACACTTCCTGTGGGGACATGTGGGTGACTAGATCATTAGAGGTACTTTTCTCCTTTAATTCTGGACATAAAGGGTGAAACAAATCACTGGGAACCAAATTCCTTCGGCTCAGCCAGTAGTGGTACTGTGGCACACAGACAGAAAGCCTAGGCAGACAGTCTTGCAGTCTGGTGCCAGCCTCTCTTGTAGGGAGTTCCCTGCCCCAACTTGGCAAGAACCGGGGCCAGACCTCTTATACTTATTAAGGACAGAGCTCTGGGCTTGGCCCAGTCCTTCTGGACCTGCTGAGCTGCTAAACTCCCTCCCTGGTAACCTGCCATCTGCCATTTTGCTGGGAGCTGTTCTCTCTCCCAGAACCACTTAGCTGCAAAAGGTTCCTTCTCTGTTTGTGCGAGCAGAACCTGGGAGGGCAGGCAAGGAGCAGGTCACAGGTGGAACAGCCTGGAAGGTGAAGACCTTAGAGAACCTGCTCTCGCCAGGTTCCCAGAGTGGAGTTAGGGGTCAAGGGGCAGTGTTGCCCTTGGGATGAGGCTGCAGGCCTGGACCTGGTGCCCTCGGAACTGAGCTTGAGCCGCAGGGAACAGGACTCTGTGTGAGGCCTCTGAGCCACTCTGGGGTGCACAGTCACAATCTTGGATGGCTAACCTCATCTCACTGACTGGTCACTTTATAAGTATTTTCCTAATATTTTGTGTTTGTAAGATTTCTGTTGCTGTGATAAGATTTCTGACACAAATCAATTTCAAGAAAAGGTTTTGTTTGGTGGCCCAGTGCATCATGATGGGAAGCATGTGTGGAAACCACTGGTCTCCCCGGCAGGCAGGAAGTGGGAAGGTGAGGGGAGTGGGGAGGGGCACAGATTGGGACCCGATGCCTCTTCAAGGACATACTCCCGGCGACCCAACTTCCTTCTCTTAGGCCCCACCTCCTAAAGGTTCTTTCTCCTCCCAGTAGCGTCACAGCATCTGGACCAAGCCTTTGGGGGAACATTTAAGATTCAAGCTCCGCATCCTCCAGGTGTGAGAAGTCAGTGCTATGTTATTAGCATGGTCCCTGATTTATTAGGGGTGTTGTTGGTTGTCTCCCTAATGTACCCAAGACCCTTGGGGAAAAGGGGGACCAGGGTTCTAGGAGAGCAGGCTGCCGTCTACCGGCAGCCCTTGGCTTTAGCGTTTGCAGAACTGGAGGAAACCTTCTAGCATCGCGCACCTCACGGTCTCCAGTGTAGCCTCCACGAAAGAAATGCTGGGGTTATTGCAGCGGTTCCAAGCTCTGAACAGTAAGATATGTGGCTCCAGTTAAACCCACTGCATGTGGTCATCTCAGGTGTGTGGGCAGGCGGGAGGCCCCAGAGGAGGATCACAGCTGCTGGTCAATAGAACAGGAAAATCAAAAGACTGTCGACTTCCATAGCAATGGCCTTGTGTGGGAGGAAGCAAAGCATCTGTTTAGTTGAGAAACTAAGGGCTCCACAGCTGGCTTTCCCTGTGGCAATGCCTCTGTTCTCAAAGCCCCGTAACCTTTCCCTGTACTCCAGTGCATTGCCCTGGCTCACATCCTGGCTGGGACTGCTAGCCTGGCATTGAGTTCTCACTTTCTTGTTCATGGGAGCAGCGGCGAGCATGGAGTGTGTTTTGTCTTAAGTAGAATTAATTCAACAAATGTTCTGATTCCTTTCTGCCTTTTGACTCGTGGTAATTCCGTATATTGAAACGTATAAAATGTAAAGCTTTTTGAACATGACTCTGAAAAGACCAGTGTCCAATCCTTTGCCTCGTAAGTCCTCATTCGCTGATGTCACAGGTTTGAATCCTGCCTCTGCATGGCACCGTGGTTGGTCTTGGGCGGGTGCATTTGGTCTCCTGTGCTCATTGTCCCATTGGCACAGTGAGGGGACAGGCGTTGGAGGTAGCTGCTTGGTAGGATTGGTGGTTCCTGGTACCAATGGATGTAGCCACATTTTGCCATCATGTGCTCGTCTTTCTAATAGGTGGTATAGACAGGGAGCTGGGTGCAGGTCACCTGGGCGAGGCTGTGGCAGAGCCATGGGTGGGTTGGCTGAGGAGATGGAAGGTCAGCTTCAGGATCTCATGCGCGTGGTTCCTGTCCGAGGAGGTGGTCTCCGGGTATGCAGCAGAGGCTACTCTGAGGGATCATGGAGTGGCAGCAGGACAACATTCCAGAACCTTCCACAGTCTCTGGTCCTACTGTCCCGAGGAGCCATTTGCACGTTGCAGTTTATGTGGACTTTCACAAAGCTGAAGCATAGCTTCCATTTGTGTTGGCAATCCTCTTTCAGCCAACATTTTCTCTACCTCTCCATTGCCTTTCCAAATATTTTAGTTGCAAAATAAAGAAGGAAATTGAAGTTGTTTATTTGTTCAAGTCAACTGTAGAAGTTTGAAATTGTCCCTTCCCTGTTGGAGACAAGGTAAAAAGTTGAGATCTTTGTTATTCATGTATAGGATTTTTCTCTCGTTCTGTTACAGCAGAATTCTTGGCTTTATAGTGAGGGTTTATACCAGCTTTGGGGTAAATCTTCAAATTCTCTTGTTCTGTTATAACAGAATTTCTTGGCTTCATAGTGAAGGTTTATACCAGCTTTTGGGTAATTCTTCCTCAGTGTTTTTTTTCTTTTTTTTAACAGTGCAACTTCCTGCTCAAAAAAAGAAAGAAATAATAATAATAATAATAAAAACAGCTCAAAATGGGCTTTCTGTCTGTGATGGGAATTACTTAGATACTTAAAGAGCTTTTCCCCACAGATGTTTTTTCTGGGAATCATCGCTTTTATCTTTCTTCGGTGCACTTCGGCTCTCTGTTGGAGTCTAAAAGCAGAGTTCTCATAAAAGAAGCAGTGTCGAGGGCCTGGGTGAGCACTTCTTAGCCTGTGGAATAAGCACTTGAGAATCATGGTGCTTCCACTCAGCTCCTTGTGTCAGTTTGGAAGGAATACCTGTCCTGAAGTAATGGGAGGGGCTCCTTGGAGCAGTCTCTGGAATTAGGCCCTTCCAAAAAAAGGCTCGCAGTTTGCTGAAGGGGTGGTATGTGTGTGATATACAGCTGTTACCCAATGCTTTGAAGGCTCTAGATGACAACCAGAGTCACTGAGTTGTCACTGAGTTGAAATTTTACACCTGGTGTTTAGCTTTTTGCCTTGCAGTACTATTTTTTTTTTTTAATCTGAGTACTTTTTCGAGTCTTTTCCTCCTCATCATCATTTTCTCCCTTCGTTTCCATATTTTTCTTGGTTGCCTCTTTCAGTTTAGAATGGTTCATAGTCAAGACCCGCAGTTCCGGGAGAAGGGCTGCTTTAGCCGGAAGAGAACCATTTATTTTTGAGAAGTCTCCCCTTTCAAATCTGATAGATGGGCTGGAGAGGTGGCTCAGGGGTTAAGCCTCTGCCTTCCAGGCAGAAGGTCCTGAGTTCAGATCCCAGATGCCGCCAGGCGGAAGGGGGGGGCGGCCTGCGTTTCTGATCCTGGTAGGGTGGAGCCTGTGAATCCCGGGGCAGAGTAAACAAGGAGAAGGTGGAGGCGTCCATGGTGGTTCCCGAATTCGTCTGTGGTTCTACACACACACACACACACACACACACACACACACACACACATACACGTACACACACATACACACACATACATATGCACGCGCGCACACACACACACAATTGAATAAAAAAAATTAAAATCTTCAAATCTGATAGATAAACCAGGCTTGGTGGCCTGTAATCTCAGCAGTTGGCTCTCGAGTGAGCTGAAGCTACCTGGACTGTGTGGCCCTGTGTCAAAAAGAAAGGAAAGCTTTAAAGTCTCCTTGACTTATTTTCTAAAATAAATTTTCCAAAATAAATAGCTAGTTATTTATCTGTATCACATACTCAAGATTCATTTAAAAATTCACCTGAGGAGAGTTGACCTCAGACCGGGGTGTGGACAATTTGAAATTATTCAGGTTGTATCACTATGGTGCTTTACAAACCATAATTTCCAAGCAAGCAATGTCTGTGACTTGGTTCCTGAAGGAAGTCTGCAAAGGCTTTTCACTCTGCTTGCTCAGGGTTGTGGAGGGAGAGTGGAACGGGACTGGGAAGGAGGGGAGAGAAGCCTACTTGGTGTGTCAGTCATCCGCCTTGCTCTCCACACGTGCAGGACTTTGGAGACTTGGTGTCTGGTGGGGGGTGGGGGGCTGAGGCAGGGGGCATACTTGAGCTTAGTTCAGGCCCTGACAGTATAGTGAGACCTTACCTCCCAGAGATAAAGGTAAAATACCCTAAGTAGACCTTTTAACTTAGAGATTTTCCTTTGATATTTGCAGGTATTAGAATCTGTGGTTATACAAGTCTTTTCTATGACATGACATATTTGTTTATAATCTAGCACATGTTTTATTTTATTTTATTTTATTTTATTTTTTTTTTATGACAAGAGTCCCATGTAGCTCAGGTGGTAGGTTTATGTGGGGAATGGGTCCAACTCCCTGTGTAACCAAGGATGACTTTGAACCCCTGATCTCCTGCCTTCAGCTCCCATGAGCTATGATTACAGGTGTATATCACAATTACATCTGGCTTCTTTGTATGTTTTAGCAACCTGTGGGTTGACAAGCATGCACTATTTAAGGAAGAAGGAAAATGAGGAAGTCTGCAGTGTTCTCTTTCAGATATTTCAGGTATCTTTACAGGTATTGACTGTAAGGCTGACTGCATGTTGAGAGCTAGGTTAAGACCTGTCAGGCATATTTTAAGAGACACAAAATAGCTGTGAATTCCTGTTGATCTGCTCTGGGGTGTCCATGATGTTCCACAGCATTCTCGGTTTGAGAGCTATTCTGTCACCTTGAGCTTATTTGTCAGAACCCAGTGAATAAAAATTACACTGCTATTTTTAAAAAGCAAACCCTGCTCCTGATTAAAACTGTTAGGCAATTTTGAGAAGCAAGAGTGACTGCAGTTGGAATCCCATAGTCTTAGCTGGAATTCCAATGCTCCCTGATCTTCCTACATGTGTTTGGTCAAGAATAAAAGTAACAGGTGTAAATATAAGTTTCCAGTTGTCAAAACAACTTAATAAAAAAAAAATCCCTATCTCCCCTTGCCTCAGAATGGAAGCCTGGGCCTTGAACATTGTGAAACTAGTGCTCTACCCCTGAGCTATATCCTGGGCCCTTTCCTATAGTTTTTGTTTGTTTTTTTGTTTATTAGTTTGAGATGGAGCCACCTGTGGAGTCTAGGACTGCCTAGGCAATGGAGAAGTTATTTCTGCAATGCTGAGGCTTGAGCCCAGAGTCTTGTGTAAGTGAGGCAAGAGCTCTGTCCCACCCTAGATGACTTTTGCCTCTTCATGAAGTTAATGTATATGGAATTTGGGAAGTTGAGAATGTAGCTCAGTGTCATAGAGTATTTATTTATTTAACCATGTTCAGACTCCCAGGTTCAAGTATCAGTACTGCCCAAGCAAGCAAGCAAGCAAGCAAGCAAATAGATAGATAGATAGATAGATAGATAGATAGATAGATAGATAGATAGATAGATAGATAGATAGATAGATAGATAGATAGATAGATAGATAGATAGATAGATAAAATCTTAAGTGAAATTAAGGGTCTGGTTTTCACTCAAGGCGTAATAGTGTAGGTGATGGTTGCTTCCCTTTTTACTGAGTATTTCATTGTACAAGTGTCTCATGAAGATATACTGTCCTGTTGCTAGTGTTTGGATTGTTCTTAGGTTTTGGTTATTGGGATAAAGCTGTTATGTGTCTTTTCATTTTATGTTCCTGCATTTGTTGTACAGTTAGCTCTTCCTCCACTCAGTCCCGATTTTCATTCTCTCGGCCTCAGTTTGGGTATCTACAAAATAGTGGGTTGTGAGATAATTCAGGATAGGGCCAGCATTGAGAGTGGATTTATAGTGACGGATGTGGGGCCCTGTGCATGGTGTTGCACATATGTATGTAGGCTCACAGAATAAAAATATTGATTATAAATTGCAAACAGGTCAGTTTGTAAAGCACTGATTTGTATGTTCCCTTACAAGCAAAGTAGTTGACCATGACGTTATTTAATAACCCTTACCTCTGCTCTCATGTTATCTAAAACACAGTGGTACTAACCATTGCTTTACCATAGTGCTTGCTCTGAACCAGGCATGAATTCAGAAGGTTTGTATGCAAAATCATATATTCTCTGCAACCTTTCTATGAAGTGGATTATTTCCCCTCACTTTATCAAAAGAGAAACTGGGACATTTGAACCAGAGCTGACTACTTTACAATGTGTGCCTGAAAGTATTCATCTTCATGGACAGATACAAGCAAATAGAACGACTTCACATGTGTGTGGAAATCAAACCACTAGTTAGCTAACTAATAACTATCCTCCTCTCCCTTTTATTCCAGATATGAGAAATGAGTGTTGGACGCCGGAGATTAAAGTTGTTGGGTATCCTGATGATGGCAAATGTCTTCATTTATTTGATTGTGGAAGTCTCCAAAAGCAGTAGCCAAGACAAACACAGAAAGGGAGAAGTAATAATACCCAAAGAAAAGTTCTGGAAGATATCTAGCCCGCCCCGGGCATACTGGAACAGGGAGCAAGAAAAGCTGAACAGGCGGTACAATCCCATTTTGAGCATGTTGGCCAACCAGACAGGGGACATGCATGGGTCTTCAAACATAAGCCATCTGAACTATTGTGAGCCTGACCTTCAGGTCACATCCCTGGTGACAGATTTTAATAATTTGCCAGACAGATTTAAAGACTTCCTCCTATATTTGAGATGTCGAAATTATTCCCTGCTTGTAGACCAGCCGAAGAAATGTGCAAGGAAGCCTTTCTTGCTGCTGGCGATTAAATCCCTGACTCCACATTTTGCCAGAAGGCAAGCAATTCGGGAATCCTGGGGCAAAGAAACCAACGTGGGGAACCAGACGGTGGTTCGAGTCTTCTTGCTAGGCCAGACACCCCCAGAGGACAATCACCCCGATCTTTCAGACATGCTGAAATTCGAGAGCGAGAAGCACCAAGACATTCTGATGTGGAACTACAGAGACACGTTCTTCAATCTGTCTCTGAAGGAGGTGCTGTTTCTCAGGTGGATGAGTACTTCCTGCCCGGACACGGAGTTCGTTTTCAAGGGTGACGACGATGTTTTTGTGAACACCCATCACATCCTGAATTACTTGAATAGCTTATCCAAGAACAAAGCCAAAGATTTGTTTATTGGTGATGTGATCCACAATGCCGGGCCTCACCGGGATAAGAAACTGAAGTACTACATCCCCGAAGTCTTCTACTCTGGGGTCTACCCACCTTATGCTGGGGGAGGGGGCTTCCTCTACTCCGGCCACCTGGCTCTGAGACTATACAATGTTACTGACCGAGTCCATCTCTACCCCATCGATGACGTTTATACTGGAATGTGCCTTCAGAAACTCGGCCTCGTTCCAGAGAAACACAAGGGCTTCAGGACATTTGATATTGAGGAGAAAAATAAGAATAATATTTGTTCCTACGTAGATCTCATGTTAGTACATAGCAGGAAGCCTCAAGAGATGATCGATATTTGGTCTCGGTTACAAAGTGCTCATTTAAAATGCTAGATTATATACTAAATTTCACATAGAAAGGCATATTTTGGCTAGTTCCCACAGTGTGCTTTCACATTAAGGTAATTTCTGTGCTAAACTATCAGAGTTGCCTTCATAAAGTAGTCTGCAATGGAGGGTCTCCAGACCCTTGAATTTGTTCCTTTGTGACGAGGGAAAGCAGAAGATAATTTATAGGTGATATGTTGGGACAGTTGGTTCTGATCCTTATTGGCTACTAGTCATTATTTTCTAATTTGTTTCCCCTTCCATCTGAAATCATAGGTTTAGAATTTGACCAGTAAGTCATTTTTGCCTTGCCCTGGTTATACCCCTGATTCTATTGTAATAATTGATTTATAATCAGGTATTAATAAATTTATTGGCTAATCAAAGTTTTGGTATGTATGACTCAGGTGGTTTTTGTAAAATGGAATTGACATTTATTTTCACAAGATTTGGATAGACTTCAAAAATTGTCTAGAAAATGGACCGTCAAAATTTCCTGTCTTCCCAACAGTATTCTCTATGTTAGTATGGTATGATCAGTTAATTTTACCAAACAGGAGCTACTGTGCAACTTTTCATAATTCATCTGTTTGTGGTCTTATGACTGTGGTAAGGCCAGAGGGGGGTTTGCTGGGTGGTATTGCAATAGTTACCTGATTTTAGTATTTTGAAAATCATGAGTATATTCACTTGTGGCCAACTGAAGATTGAATTGTCCCTGACAACTTTGTGGGTTTGTGAAGTTTCAATGTGGACCAAGAAAGCACTTGTAACTTTTGAACTTGAAATGAAAAGATGATTCACAGACCTCTTAAGAGGTTTGTCAGTTTAAAACTCCAGGATTCTATTCTTGCCATATTTTCACATACTGCTTATACAAAATTATATTCTGAGTAGTGATTGCTTCTCTGTCTCAGTGTAGAAGTGCCTGTGTTTTTATTTATTGTTCAGATCAAAGACCAAAACATTTTCCTAAATATATTTTGTGTAATATTTTATTTGTATACAGTGTTGTTGATAAGATATTTAACTAGAGCATGAGATTTTAAATGTTCAGCTGTAACATATGTTAAATAAAGCTAACTGTTATTTTTGAATTTTAAAATTTGGTTTTGGGGAGGATATGAATTACTAGAGTTGATATAATTCTGCCAAGCTGTTGCTTATACCTGCTATCTTGTAACATGCTTTCTCAAGATATTTTTATGTTTTTAGAGATGAGGTTTCTTACCAGATGAGATACTGAGGTTTGAAAAAAAAAGTTGGAAATAAAGTGACTGTATTTTTAATTATGTGTAATAATCTTTCTTTTGTTGATTTCCTGTATTCGGATTACATTTTCCCCAGAGAGATGATCTTTCCCAGACTCCATTATAGTAACATTGAACTGTACATCTCTCTATCTCAGTGGGTTATTGGTTTTGCATTTACAATCTCAAAAGTGCTTCTCACTTGAGCCCATAAAAGCAAGTGTGAGGATTTATTTATGCTTCTGTCTTCAGAGAGTAGAGACAAATTTAGGGGTAGATACAGTATTGTAGAGTATATAGTCTGAGTCATTTGGGGAATCTTTAGCCACAAGGATTAAATACAGAGGTAGCATTAACCACTCAAATCATAGACTTATGTGGAGAAGACATTGCTAATGTCCAGTTAAAAAACAAGCCTACATTTGATAAGTAGTAGGACTGGTTTAAAAGAGATTTATCAAATTGTCTTCTGCTATTTGGGAGGTAGAGGCCACCTATGAACAAGGATGAGTTCACAGAGCCTTGATGTAGGCTGAGGTCTGAGACTTGTAAGCCTGGAGCTTACAAGCTTACAGAGACGTGGTTCCCACCTTTCTCTGCATGCCACTAACTAGCAAGAGTCCGAAGGGACGTGCTGTGCTGGGGCTAGACTGTAACTCCTGCACTTGAGAGATGGAGGCGTGATGATCAGGAATTCAAGGTTATTCTCAACTGTTTAGCAAGTTCGAAGACAAGATTACATGAGATCCTGTCACACACACACAAAATGAACAAACAAAAGAAGTCAACAACATTCATGGCAACTGCTTCATAATTTACATGTACATGTAGTTTGATCATGCAGGCTCAGGTAAGAGATTTCTCTTTAGGGAAACTCCTTCCCTGAGATTTCAAGACATCCAGATTTGGAGGTCTCTAGAGGTGTTTGATAACCTCTGCTTGACAAATGCCTTAGGTTGGAAGGTGACTATCTGGTCCTCATGGAGCAGCTGCCCAGGTCCAAAATCCTGGTCATTTCTGAACTGTGCAGTTGACCTTCTGAGTTTGTCATCACAGGGATTATAGGTTTTAGATCTTCACATATTCTATGATTCAGACTGATCAGAATCCTTGGTGCACGCAGATGGAACTTACCTGATCTTCCGTCTCTTGTGTAATGTAAGTACCACAAGTGTAATTTATTTTTAGAGCTGCTCCACAACTACTTTCTACATAAGTAGAAAGTGAGGTGGAGTTTTTCATATGTTCTTCTAAGTCATTTTGATTTTTGCTTCTTTAGGTCCAAAAAAGGCTTGAGTAAACATTGCCAGAGTTTGGACTTTAGTTTTTGTAAACTGAAGCTTCCCGAGACATGGATAGGGCCTGGGGAAGCAAGTAGTTCAGTTGCTTAGCTTGCATGAGGCCTTGGGTTTGACCCCTAGTACTGGCTAAGCAGAGTATAGTGATACATGTCTGTAATCCCAGCACTCGGGAGGCCAAAGGATCCCAATTTAGAGTTAGCCTAGACTACGTAATAGCATGGTTCTCTAGAGATAATTTTAAAAGGGTGAGTGAGTTGGCTCAGTGGGTAAAGGTTGCCACACTAGCCTGATGACCTGAGTTCAATCTCCACAACCAACCTCACAAAAGTTATCATCTGACCCCCACATATACCATACAAAAAATTAAATAATCTTGACTGGGGATGTGTAAACTGGAGGAGCAGTATAAAGATCAGTATATGCCTGTAATTTCAGCACTGGGCAGGTGGAGAGGGGACCAGAAGCTCATTCTCAGCTATAGGGCAAATCCGAGGCCAGCTTAGGTAGAACACATAAGACCCTCTCCCCAACAAAAAAAGGAATCTTGTTTGGGGGACCTTCTGTTTCTGTCACTTAGATCTGTGCTTGTGAGTTTTCATCCTTTTGACTTTTGCCACTCCCTTTTTCCTGTTCTGCATTGAGTGGGCTGTTTGATTGTTTAAGCACTGCAGAATTAGACTTTGACTCTAGTATAATCTTTGAGAGAAGGTGCTGTGTGCTGCTTTCTGGCAGTTGCCTGCCTCAAGGAGAGCTATTTTGTCCTAGTAGTGAACTGCCTGGTCCTCAGTGTCTGTAGTAAGAGCTCACCTCACACTCAGAAACTCCTACTCTGTAAACTTGTGGTTTCTTTCCTGACTTGTCATCTAATGCGTACCTTCTTGCTCTTCAACCAAACCCTCCCTGAAAATGGCCCTAGAAGCCAGGCCATTTTTTAAAGTATAATGAATGGCATACTTTTTCTTAAAATTTGTATGATTTTTTTTTTCACTAGGTCATAGAGTTACACAGCCACTGTCACTATGCTGCAAAAGAAATTGGGTTGGGTTGGAGAGATGGCTCAGGGATTAAGACTGTCTCACAAGCAGAAGGTCATGAGTTTGGATCCCAGGTCCCATGTAAAATTGCCAAGTGGAAATGGCGGTGGCCTGCACTTCTTGCCCGGGTGGCCGGAACCTGGAAAATCCCAGAGTGAAGCAAGGAGGAGGTAGAACAATCCAGGATGATTCCTGAAGTCACCCTTGATCCTCCACAGGGACACATAGTGCCCTCTGATGCACACACACACACACACACAAAATAAATAAATAAAATTTTAAAAATAAAAAAAATTTGGGTTGAGCCATGACATACATTACCCGCTTCCTATAGAATTTCTGTAGCCTAAGCTGACCTTAAACTGGTGAGCTTTGGCGTTCTCAAGGGTAGCATTATTTTCTTTTTCCCTAAAAAAAAAAAAAAAAAAATTCCAGGACTGGAGAAATAATTCAGCGGGTAAAAGTACTTGGCATACAAGCCTGGTGACTTGAGTTCAATCCTCAGAACTTACGATGGATGGAGAGAACCGACTCCTGAAGGCAGTGCTCTGATCTGACTTGACATGCACAATTAAAACAAGGTTCTAGGAAATGGTATGTAATTGAGTTGGTCCTAGATTTAATTCCTAGCATTGAATAAACTGTGCCTGGGGTTTGGTGGCCCACACATGAAAACCCAGCACTTGGGAAGGAGAGGCAGGAGGATCAGAAGTTAAAGGTCACCTTTGATTACATAGGGTAGACTGATAGACCCTGCTTTAAAAATCAAAACAAAACAAAACAAAACAAATTTGCTTTCCAGTTATTGTTCCACAGATCCTGTTGTTTGTGTATTCATGTGCAATGTGAGTCAAATATTTGATAATTCTTAACTTCTTACAATTTGGCAGTGTTGCTGTTCTTTTCACAAAAGAGAATACAAGGTGATCCCTTGCCATTTTTGTGAAAGACTCAACTGACCTGTAGAAGTTTCTAAGAAATGGTTGCTCGAGGCTGTGTACCCTAAAACTTCCATTCTGGAAGGCTGCATGGAGTTTGTCCTCCTTAATGGGTTAAGCAGGTTGGGAGCAGGTGGCCTTGATCTTGTGCTGGGGCTGCCTCAGTATCTCCTCTCAACCTGACTGTTCCATCCAGAAACGCTGCTCAGGGACACAGCACCCATCACCTATGTTCTTTGCCACTGCCGAGAGTTTCCACTGGCTTCTTGATCCTTGCTGACATCTTCCTCCCCCGTCACTTCTCGGGGTTCTGCTGTGGGCATCTTCCCCCTGGCGTTTCTGAGTCACTCCTGCTCTTCCATCTTCCTCTGCGAGGGGCTGTTGGGTTTTTAAGCCAATAAGAACCCTTCCATGTGCACTCACCTGTCACCCCTGCTCTGGTATCCGTGACCGCATTCTTCCTCGGTGTTCCGGTGAGGTAAGGCGGTCCCCCCCTTCAGTGGGGTTACCTCGCAGAACCCGCCAGCGTGGACTCAGCAATGCCATGTGTCTCTTGTCTGGGCTTCTCAGCGTCATGCTAAGCCCAGCAGTGGCCTCCTGCCTGGGCTCCTACCCTGCCAGTGTTCTCTGTCCAAGGTCCTGTGCTGCCCAGGGAGGGCCATTGGATGAAGTGGAAGAGGTTCTGGTTTCCGGTCTGTGGGGTCTTACCAATGAGTTAAAAACACTGACTCCTGTTTTGTTTTGTTTTTTATTCTTTCTCTTCCTCTTGCTCCTCCCTCTCTTTTCTTCCTTGTTTGCATGCCTGGGGATTCTCTTGCCTTGCAGGCACGTGTTCTACCACTGGCTGGGGCACAGCACACCCTCAGCTCTCCTGTTCCTTTGAAGTGCTCTTGTCCACGGGACAGGCTGATGTACACTCCTGCTCCCACAGAGCTCCACAGCTCTGAACGGCCCCTTCCTTGGGTTCAGGCCAAGAGCACCGTGTCAGAGGTCAGCTCCTGAGGGTTGGCATTTTCTGTGTTGACACGTTGGCACCTGGCTGTTTCCGGTCAGTGCCCAGCTTCCTCTACTCTGCAGGAGCTGCCTGGCCCTTCTCCAAGCATCTCAGAGTGAGCGCCTTCTTCTCATTTATCAGTGGCTCTGGTGCTGATAGCGGGAACTGCCCAGAAAGGATCGGGAGCAGTCTGACTCCCGGCATCGCATCCTTCATGCTGCTGCTTCGCAGGTGCCTTGGCGGGCAGTGGCCTTGAGAAGGAGGCTCTGGGATTCACTCACACTCGCCCAAGTCTGTCAGGTGGTTAAAAAGAATGGAAATGTCTGGGGAACAACCCTCCCCCCCAGAAGCAAAGGGGTGGGGCACTAGCCAGAGCCCCAGCCTCACCTCCCTTTGCAACTCTCCCTCCTGTTCAAAGATTCAAGGCAGTCGGGGTCAGAATGGCTCCCTCTTCCCTGCAAAACACTGCGTAGCAATGAGATGAGATCCGTGATCCGAGATAGAGAGAGGAGAATGAAAACATTAGAGCCGTGTTGCCAGAGCGCCAGCCGGCAACCTACGTGGGCAAAGACCTAGAATCACACAAGCGTCAAGATTCAGCAGAGGGGGCTGGAGAGGTGACTCAGGGGTTAAGCCTCCGCCTTGCAGGCGGAAGGTCCTGAGTTCGGATCCCAGATCCCACGTATAGACGCCAGGCGGAAGCGGGGGCGGCCTGCGTTTCCGGTCCTGGTAGGGCGGAGCCTGTGAATCCCTGGGCAGAAGGAGGTGGAGGCGTCCATGGTGGTTTGCGAATTCGTCCGTGGTTCTACACATACACAGACACACATACACAGACACAGACACACATACACAGACACACACACACAGACACACACACATGCGCGCGCGCGCACATAAGCACATGTGCACAGTTGAATAAATAAAAAAAAATTAAAAAAAAAAAAAAGATTCAGCAGAGGGCAAGACACAAGTCCTGCCCTGTTGCTTTGACTCTTGCAGTCCCTCATTCCAAGTCGCAGCCAGCTGGGAGCTACAGCCCAGACTCTGTGGCGGCAGTGGTGCTGACTGCTGTTGTTCTCCTGGCTGGCGAGATGGGTCGCCAGACAGGCACTGAGCAAGAATCAGGCAGCAAGGGAAGGTGAGACACGCGAGTTGCTTACACCGCGGCGTCCAGCAGGTTTCTTTCTCTGTTGTTGGAGATGAGAATGAGTGGTCAGCACTGACAGATACACTCATGGGACCTAACGTTGGTGGGAAATGCTTTTGTTTATTCGATTGTAAAAGCCGCTACCAGTGAGTCACCACGGAAGGAATGAAGGAGGAGGGCTGGCGATGTACTGAGCCCCGCTGGGCTGGAGGATGAGACAAGACGCAAGTCGCATGGGGAGCATGCTGCCTCTGGGGCTGAGGAGGGGGAGCCTGTCCCCACGTCTCACACTTCTACAGCTGGCAGAGATGCTTATTTACAGGAGCGCTCATCAGACTGAGTGCACGTGGGCTCAACTAGTGGGAGAGATCAGAGCTGTAAAACATAAGCAGTGAAGCTGGCAGGATAGATCAGCGGGTAAGGGCGCTGCTCGCAAACCTGCGACGTGAGTTTGATTGTTTGATTCCTAGAAACCCACGTGATGGAAGGGGAGCACTAACTTCTGAGCGTTGTCTTCTGACCCCACCTGTATGCCATAACATACATGCGTTTTCTTTCTCTCTCTGTCTTTTTCTTCTCCTAAATAAAATAAAATATTAAAAATAGCAAAAGAGGACTGGACAGATGGCTTAGGGGTTAAGAATCTGATTCACAAGCAGAAGGACCTGAGTTCGGATCCCAGATCCCAGGTAAAAGGCAGGGGCAGAGGTGGTAGCAGCCTTCACTTCCAGCTCTGGTAGGCGGAGCCTGAGAAATCCCAGAGCAAAGCAAAAAGAAAAAAAGAAAAAAGAAAAAGAAAAAAGAGCACTCCAAAATGATTCAAGTCACCCTTGGGTCTCCACAGGCACACACACACACACACACACACACACACACACACACACTCACATCATGAGGGGCATGTACATTTACAATTACAGATGATTACAGAAGTTAGCACGTTTAAAGCATGCAGAGATGCAGAGCATGTGGAGTGTCTGACGAGCGGCAACAGCTACTTTCATCATGGGTGTGGACTCCGCTTATGCCTCAGTTGCTTCTTACTTGCACTGCTCCTTGTCCTCTCCGCCCATCCCCCACCCTTCCCATCACTTCCTTTCTTTAGGGTTGGCTGTCTCCTTGCGAACATCTGTGGCCTTAAAGGGCCAGGTTGAAGGCCAGTCAAACAAGCAAACAAACAAACAGCAAAAGGGGCTGGAGAGGTGGCTCAGGGGTTAAGCCTCTGCCTTGCAGGTGGAAGGTCCTGAGTTCGGATCCTAGATCCCACATATAGAGGCCAATCCAATCGGAAGCAGGGGCGGCCTGCGTTTCTGGTTCTGGTGGGGCGGAGCCTGTGAATCCCTGGGCAGAGTAAACAAGGAGAAGGTGGAGGCATCCATGGTGGTTCCCGAATTCGCCCGTGGTTCTACACACACACACACACACACACACACACACACACACACACACACAATTGAAAAAATAACAATAAAAAAATCTTTAAAAAAAAAAAAAAAGATGGGCTGGAGAGGTGGCTCAGGGGTTAAGCCTCCGCCTTGCAGGCGGAAGGTCCTGAGTTCGGATCCCAGATCCCACGTATAGACGCCAGGTGGAAGCGGGGGCGGCCTGTGCTTCTGGTCCTGGTAGGGTGGAGCCTGTGAATCCCGGGGCAGAAGGAGGTGGAGGTGTCCATGATGGTTTGTGAATTCGTCCGTGGTTCTACACATACACAGACACACACACATACACACGCACATGCACACAGTTGAATAAATAATAATAATAATAATAATAAATTTAAAAAAAAGAATGTAATTCTTTAAAAAAAAAAAAAAAAACAAACAGCAAAAGATACAGAAGAGCTCAGTGCTTCTCAAGGACAAACAGGTGCCTGCAGGGCATGGGATGGGTGGAGAAGGCTGAGGACCATCAGTCTCACTGGAGGTCTGACCAGATCCTTCGGGATGCAGTGGCAGTCCACATGGCTGGCTGGGCCTCTGAGGCAGGGGTGAGCCCAGGGTCACATGTATCACATGCTGTAGCCAAGGCAGTGGCCTTTTCTCCAAAGAGCGACAGGGTTGCTCCAAGAACACCTTTGGGAGCATCCCAGAGATGAACCAAGTGGGTGCCGGGAGCTACAGAGCCTCCTCTCCAGCTGGGGAGCCCTGGCCGGCTTTGCAGCTGGGCCCCTTCACACTACCTGCATCCTCCCCGCCTTCCGACCCCATGGATTTCTTTCTTAAGCTAGCTGGAAGTGGAGGCCTGGAGGTTTGGTTCCTTCTGTGTGTTCTAGGTGCCCTGGAAATCCTACCCCGAGACACAGTCCGCTCAGGTCTGTGCTTCTGGGAAAGCCATCGGTTTACCTGTCTTGAAGCAAACAGCAGAAATGGGAAAATGTAGGAAACCATGAGGGTGTCCTTCCTCTCTCTCCCTCTGGATATGTTTAGGGTAAGTCTGGAGACTCCCGGTAAGAGGTGCAACTTCTTACCAGGTTTGCTAGTGTTAGGTCTTCTGTCG
Source organism: Typhlomys cinereus (assembly GCA_023101885.1). Taxonomy (NCBI): domain Eukaryota; kingdom Metazoa; phylum Chordata; class Mammalia; order Rodentia; family Platacanthomyidae; genus Typhlomys; species Typhlomys cinereus. The sequence goes on from JALPQD010000139.1 coordinate 2,507,392, forward strand.
GTGATGGGAGTGTTACAGTTAACTGGAATGCAAGAGTTGCGTGGTCATGAAGGCTTCCCCACGAGGTGGCTCAAGTCCATGGAGCCGGTCCATAAACAGCAGGGTTGGAGTCGCCGTGGGGGTATTCTGAGAGAGCAAAGTATGAAGCTGAAGGTGTAGAAAACTCCAGAAGGTTAGAGGTGCTGGATTGTGGAGCATCTTGGGGGAGAGCCGTAGGCGTGGAGTGGAGCCAGCCCAGGAGAGGGGCCAGGTGAGCTTGGACGTAAGGTCACGGGAGTAGGTCCCAAGCCTGTGGGGCTCAACTTATGCTACCCTGTGTCCCCAGTGCTGGACACAGTTCCAGGATTTAACGTTTGCCCTTCTGAACTTCATTTTTGCTTTGGTCTGTTCTTTCAGTGTTCTACTGCCCATCTTGGAATGACAGTGTTTATAATGTTTTACAGTTGTTGGGAGGTATGCGACAGATCTTTTGTTTTCACAGAGGCTCACAAAGCAAGAGATTTCCCTGAATCTCAGAGGAGACTTGGATTTTGTGCTTTTGAACAATGCCGGAACTATTAAGACAAAAGGATTCTTGGACAAAAAACACTTTGTATTGTGAAAAGGCTTCATTGTGAAAGCCTTTTGGAGTCCAAGAGCAGAATGTTATGGTTTAAGGAGATGTGTTTGGGTGCTAGGTTGACGATGAGTAGCTTTGAGATAGCTAATCTCAATTGCCAAATTAAATGGCTTGAGAAGGGCCTAGGAAATTAGTAAAGCATGCCTCTGATGTGTCTGTAGGAGTGTTTCCAGAGATTAATTAAGGGGGAATTTTAGTTGTAACTTTCTGCTGTAGTAAATATGTGACCCAAATAATTTAGGGGAACAAGAAGTCTTATTCTAGCCCCCAATTCAAGATTGCATAGTCCATCATGACAGGAGTTATGCCAGTAGGAGCCAAGGGAGCTTGGCTCATACCACATCACAAGAACAGAGAAGGAGGACCAATGTTGCATCCTTGCCTGCCTGCTTGCCAAACGCTCAACCAGTTCCCTCCATCTTTATTCACCTGCTTAGGGAGTGACCCACTCACATCAATTATGCAATCAAGACAGTTTCCTGAAGGCTTCTCTAGAGGCCTGTCTCTCTCTCTCTCTCTCTCTCTCTCTCTCTGTCTTTCTCTCTGTCTCTCTCAATATGGAACGCTTCACTAATTTGCATGTCATCCTTGTGCAGGGGCCATGCTAACCATCTCTGTGTTATTCCAATTGTAGTATATGTGTTGCCGAAGCAAGCACTAGATGCCTGTCTTATCTAGACAATTCTTGGTAGATGTGCATCTACATCCCAAAGTGTCAAGTTGATATCTGAGACTATCACACTCCTATCCTTGTTAATGTGACACACATACAAATCACTTTATTACTTAATTTTTCATGTATGTGCGTATGAAGTGTATTTGTGTGTGTGTGCATGTGTGTGTGTGTGTGTGTGTGTGTATGTGTGTGTGTGAATGTCATGAGTGCACTTGAGTGTATGTACCTGGAAGCCCAAGGGTGATACACAGGAATCATCCTTGATCACTCTTCCACCTTATTGCTATGAGCCTGGGTCTCAGAACATTAATTAAACCCAGAGCACACCATCAGGTTAGTCTGCTAGTCAACTTACTCTGGGGATTACCAGGCTTCACCTTCCAGGGCTAGAATTGCACCAACTCCACATTTTTACATGGGATCTGTTGTAGTGATGAAGAACTAATATAAGTTATAGTTTAGTAAATAGGTATCAAAATGAAATTTTGGGCTGGAAAGATGACTTAGGGGTTAAGCCTCTGCCTCACAAGCAGAAGGACCTGAGTCGAATATTGGATTCTACGTAAAAACCCCAAGCAGAAATGGCAGCAACCTGTACTTCCTGCCCTGGAAGATGGAGCCAGGGAAACCCCTGGGTCTCCACAGGCACACACAGTGCTTCTGATATACAGATACACAGACACACACAGATAGGCAGACACACACACACACACACACACACACACACACACACACACACACACAAATCAATAACTAAATTTTTAAAATTTATGGAATTTAAAAAATTTATGGGATCTAAAAAAAAAAATGTGCACAGAGCCTCAATTCCAGGTTTGAGTTAACCAGATCGGAATAATGAATTCAGATTGCTCCTCATATTCCAGGATTGCTCTGGTGGGTTATCGCCTGCTAGAAGTGTCCTTCCTGAGGTGAGATGGATGTCCCCTAAGTTTTCCACATACTTCTCAAAATAGAGGACCAAGATCTCCCTCGCTGAAATGTCAGCATTGTGATTCTATGACTCCATGAGCCCCTCCTGCTGATCGCTTGGAATCAGGAAAAAGGGACATGTGCCGACACCCCCACAATAAGCAAGCCAGCAAGCAAACAAGAAGCATGTTAGTGAATAGGTAACAGTTTAAGATTCTCATTATGGGACTTGAGAGATGGCTCAGTGATTAAAGCACTTACTGCACAAATGAGAACCTGAGTTCGAATCCCCAGAACTCACATAAAATTGCACGTAGTAGGGCACGTCTGTAATCTCAGCACTCCTATGGCAAGATGGGAGAAAGACACAGGAGAGTTCCTAGAAGTTTTGTGCCAGCTAATCAGGTGACAAACAAGAGAAATCCTGTCTCACATGAGGTGGAAGGTGAAGACCAAAATCCGTCATTATCCTCTCTCTCTGCATGCATGCAATGGTACACACACATGCACATCTCATATGCGCACACTCGCACAGATGTACAAAGATTTTAAAATTTTTCCAGCTTTTTTTAAAATAAGGTTTTGTATTAATTTGACAGACCAGCTTAATCTGAAGTTAGTATTGGATTGTTTCCAGTTTTCATGTAAAAAGAGTATAAAAATCCCCCAGGGAAGGGATGCCCTGTGTTGCCATCAGTTCATACCGCTTCAGTAACGGAACTCCACAAGCAGTCATTGAGTGAATTCAATGAACACAGGAATATTTGGTGAAGAAAAGCTAGAGTGTCAAAATGTCTCCAGAGAGGAGAGGAAGGGAAACTGAGAAGTGTTTGTTTCAGTTGCTCTTCGTTACATCCTTTCTGTCTGTCCTGCCCCCTTTGCCTTGTGTAGCTGATACCTGTCCCAGCCTACCTTCGATGACTCATTCCAGCTGTGAATCTGGGATTATAGTCTGACATTTGGTCTCCTGCCCTGCTCAGGTTACCTTACAATTGAGATGCACTGGAAATGATCATAGGAATCAGTTTGCTTCTTGAGAGTTTGCAGTGAGCTGTCAGAGACAGACAAGCATATTTGTGTTATGATTAATCAAGTGCCAATGAAGTTACAAGGTATGGTGGTAGCAGTTACCAGATACTTCTGCTTTCCTTGCTAGCCCTGGTTGAAGCAAGCATAAGTTCTTTTATTCTAATCTTTAGAAAACAACAACAACACTTATTTGTTTATGTGTGTACACATGTCTGTGTGTGTGTGTGTGTGAAGGACAACTTTGTGGATTCAGTCCTCTCCTCCTACCATGTGGGTCCAGGTTGTCAGGATTAGCAGTGAGCTCCTTCCACTGACTTATGAAGGATTGTTAATAAACCCCCAAAATAAGGTTTTTTGGTTTTGCTGGCTTGTTTCCTGGGGGCACCAAGGATGAACCTGAGGCCATTTGAATGCTAGAAAGTGCTTTATCACTGAGCTACAGCCCCAACCCTCCAATCCTAACACTAATGTTAACTCTGATATCATATATTATATATCAAACAGTAAATATGTCTATGTATATGAGTATATGTAGGTTACAAAAATGATTACAGGGCTGGAGGTATGGCTCAGGGGTTAAGACTCTGCCTTGCAAGCAGAAGGTCCTGAGTTCAGATCCCAGGCAGCAACAGGGGTGGCAACTTGCACTTTGGGATCCTAGTGGGCAGAGCCTGGAAAATCCCAGAGTGAAGCAAAAAGGAGGTAGAAGCAATCCAGGATGATTCCCAAAGTCACTTTGGTCATACATACATACATACATACATACATACATACATACATATATATATATATGTGTGTGTGTGTGTATATAGAGAGAGAGAGAGCGAGAGAGAGAGAGAGAGAGAGAAAGAACAATAAATAAAGCTTAAAAACAAATAAAAAGATAAAAAAAATTTAAAAATGATTACAAGGGGTTGGGAGGCTGATGCAAAATTCAAGAGGGTCCAGAAGTCCTGAGAAGCAGAAAAACTGATAGAAATGCAAAGAGTCAGCTGGGATGAAATGAAAAGTATTTTCATATGTAGAATTTATCACTTGTGCCTTCCATGCCTGACAAGGGTATCATACAAATGATGAGCCCCTTGAATGACCTGGAGAGCCCCCAGCCATGGGTTCATTCACTCATGTTGTAAATCTTACAGAAAAGACACCAGCTGTAACCCGCTGGGGTTGGTGCCTCTAACCACTTCAGCTTTCTGTCCTTCGTACTTCTCCTTGAGTCTGGTGTGGCGAGAATGGCTGCGAGTGTTTTGAGGATTTGGCTAAGGGGAAGTTGAGCAGGAAGTATGTTTAGCAAGACTAAGGTGATTATATGGTTGCTTCTGTGCAGAGCCATTCCGTTGCTGCTAGTCACTAGTACTTGGCAGAGCCAGGATTTGATGCCAGACTAGTCCAACTTTTACGGTCTTGCTTGGCTCCTTAGCTCACAGGTGTGAGGGTCTGCCTCAGACATTCATCACAGAGAGCTGTTCCCACCTTCCGTTATAATGTCTGACTTTTTCTTTTTTCTTTGGTATTTTTACCCCTTTATTTAGATTCTTTTAAGGCTTTCCACATGAGTTTGTGTCATTTTCACCCCTAATTGCCCAATTCCAATCCTCTACTTCCGCCCACTACAAAACATTTCCGTACTTCCACACCAGTCTTCTTCCCAGTCTCATGACCTTCTCTGTATGTGGTTTACTAATCTAGCTGAGTTACTGTTAGTGACATGTGTGGGGGCACTTGCCGGACAATATACCAGCGGACATACCATTAGGGATAGTAGCTCCTCCTTTCCTTTATCTAGCATCATTCTTTGTTAGTGATTGATTCAGAACCAGACCTCAGACCAGAGACCCCACTTGATAGATCTAATATGGGAAACAGACCTCCACTGGAGACCCCACCAAGAATGTTAATATGATCTGATAAGGAAGGAAACCAAATAACTTGACAGACTCTTAGTCATTCTGGGACTGAACAAACCAGTCAAACCCCTTCCCCCGGAACTCCAACTGTTAAAAGCTTGCATCCTTGACTCCAAAGTAGTAGTAATTTCCATCTCACAGGAAATTGCTGCTCCCTCACTGGAGTTTTGAAGGAGCTTCACGATTAAAATTCGGTCTTTGTGGACAAGGCTTGGGTTTGTGTTCTATCTCCCTTCTCCTCCCTCTTTCCTCTCCTCTTTTCTAACAGTCTCTGAGGTCTTTCCCCCTTTCATGGTGTAATGATATTCCAAATCTTATGGGGGTCTTATGGAAGTAGACACAGCTGAAGTAAATTCATGAATGTTGCAGTTGTATCCCAAAGATAACATCTAACTGCACTCCTTCCTGCTTTCAAGCTCTTACATTCTCACTGTCCCCTCTTGCATGATACTTCCTGAGCTGCGGGTTGGGCGAGATATTTTGGATGACTTGTTTAGGGCCAAGCAGTCCACAGTAACTTATTCTCTGCACTTTGATCAGTTGTGATTCTTTGTATCAACTCTCTTCCATTTACAGAAGAAAGCTTTTAAGTTGAGTGCTGGGAATGTCTCTAGTTTACAGGTATAATGATACATACTTATAAGAGATTAATATCTCATCTTCATAACTACATTTTAGATTATTCCTCCCTGGGGACTTCTGCAAATAGTTGATCTAGTTTACCATACCAGAAATGCTTCCTGCAGAGTGAGTCTCAGATCCAGTTAGGTAGTTGTTGGTTATCCCTGTGACATTTATGCCACTGTTGCGCCTGTGGTCCCCTCTTGCTAGGGTGATTGCTTTTGCAGTTTGCAGCTATCATAGCTGGGTAAGGCCGTTGATTGCTCTCTGCCCAACCCTCTAGCAGCTTGAATATTACTTTTGGTACTTTGAAAGTTGTCCAGTAAGGAGGAAACTTCAGATCAGTTCATATTTGTTTTTTTCTACATCCTGTGATCAATGCATATAGTGGCTTCAACAATAGGGTTTTGCTGCTAGTTTCTGGTGGACAACCAAGAGCAATGGCAAAGAACCTTTGTTGGGTTTTTTGTGACGTCTTTACCAGTAGCTCATTCAGAGATACCACATGTCTGTTACATGACCTTTTTAACCTCTGCCACCTTCCCTGCTGCCTTCACTCAATAGGTGGGACTTTTTATCTTTGTCAGACCTGTATTCTTACTTCTCCCTTTACACAATATAGCCTTTCTCATGTTCTTCTATTACACACTTTTACTGAAACATTGCTATTTTGATATAAAATACTGACGTATCATAAAGCTTATAAACCACAGTGAATATATCAATAGCGAACCGGATGATGGAGTCATTTGGAAGTATTTATAAATCACTGAACAAGAAAACTTGAAAGTCCCTAATGTTCCTATGTGAGAGAAATTTATGGTTTCTCCAAACTTGTAAAAATGCTAATAATGTACATGACATTACTAGCAATTCATGTGAAACTGAAAGAGACTTTTCTTAAACTGCCACCAGAGGCAAATTTTGATCAAATGTTTGAGAAGACAGTTATCCTTTCACACTGTGGAACATTAGATCACAAAACTGATGTGTGACAGAAGTAGAAGGGAAGGGATGGAAGTCAGAGAATAACTTTTGGAAGTCAGTTCTTGCTTTCCGCCAAGTGAGCTTCTGGGGATAGATCAGGTCACCAGGTTCGTGAGCAGGTGACATACCCACTGAGCTATTTCGCCATCTCTTCACCTTGTTTTTTTTTTTAACATTTTATTATTATTATTTCCGCTCATATAAACTTAACAGGTACACCAGTCCCTTCCTTCCCTCCACCTCCCCCTAACCTCCCTGCTACCCCCTCCCTTCTCCCCTCCTTCCCTATCCCCCAGTGCCCCCTCCCCCAATCCCCAGAGCATCCTTTAATGTGCATGCCAAACTCTCCTCTGGGTCCTCCTCTCCCATGAGGTGCAAGGATCCAGGGGCACTTCCCAGAACCCTTTCCTGTGTTCCCCTTAAGCTTAAGAACACTACTGTGACTGTCAGTCCCTAGCCTCCAAGGATCCTAGTGCCTTTAGTCCATGCTAGACTTTGTGGGGTCAATAATGTGTTGGACATAGTGCAGGTCATGCAAAGTCCTATTATGATTGCTTTGGCCCTAACTTTTGTGGAGTATCTTGCATGTCATTACTCCTCCCATCCTTGTGCTCTTACAATCTTACTGCCCCCTCTTCCGCAAATTTCCCTGAGCTTCAGGAGGGGGAGAGATTAGGCTGGCCCAGTTCCAGGTTGTTGATATAGAGTCTCTGATGTTCTGAATTATGGTTTGTTGATTTTTTTTTTTTTTCGGTTTTGCTGCTCCTGCAATGCCCTTGCTCCATCCTGATGGGTATTGGATGTCACCTCCTGGCCAGAGATAAAAACCTAGGTCGCCGTGAGTCCCGGCTGGACTGCGCGTCCCGGGCGGGTGAGGAAAGGTCTTCACCTTAATTTTTGACGGAAGGTTTCTCATTGATCATTTTGGCTAGATGGGCTGGTATGAAGTCCTAGGTTCAATCTCTGTTACTAAACATGCACATGCATACGCACACACACACAAGGACACACATATGCACACACAGGGACGCCCACAAAGATTGCTGTCTAATAGTGGGGTGTGGTGGGGTTTAGGCTGGGTATAAAGTAGTTAGGGGTTGCTGCAATTTAGGGGAACGAGACTTTTGTTCTTCATACAACTCTCTGATACAGCTTTTAGTCCAGCTTGGCAGGAGAGTTCATACCAATCTCAGGAGCCCAGGGAAGTGACCGCACCATTTGCATAGGAATTGTTGAGAGAAGGGCAAATGACACTTGCCAAAGTACCGTCGAGTCCTTTCTTTCATATCCATCTGCCCAGGGGATGCTCCCGCTTCCGTAGGCTGGATTTTCCCTTTCAGTTAGACAATCTCCTGCAGGCTTGCTTAGGACTTGATTTAACTACCCATCCTTCACAAATGTTTTCAGAGCAGCCTTCAATTGTTGGTTGACACCTATATCTAGCTAGTACAGTGGTATAGTTCAGTGTTACAGCTTTTGCCTAGCATGCTTGAAGCACCGGGAACACACACACATACACAGAAAAAGAGAGAGAGACAGAGAGAAAATGCAAGAGTAAATTGCGTGGAAACAACATAAAAGGAGGAGAAGAGCTTAGAAGTATATGGTCATAAAACATTCTTTTATTTTATTTTATTTTATTCATTTCATTCATTTTAGTGTGTGTGTCTCAGAGGGCACATGTGTCCCTGTGGAGGACCAAGGGTGACTTCAGGAATCATCCTGGATTGCTTCTACCTCCTTTTTGCTTCACTAGTATTTTTCAGGTTCTGCCCACCAGAGCCGTAAGTACAGGTCACCACCTTTTTTGTGTGGCATTTTTACATGAGACCTGGGATCTGAACTCAGGACCTTTTGCTTAGGACATATAGTCTTAACCTTTGAGCTTATTCTCCATCCCCATCTTTTTACTTTTTTTAAAAAACTTTATTCATGGGCTGGAGAGATGGCTTAGAGGTTAAGACTCTGCCTCACAAGCCAAGTGAAGGTCCTGACTTCAGAGTCAAAAAACAAGGTGAAGAAGACCTTTCCCTACCTGTCCGGGATGCGTGCAGTCCAGCCGAGACTCATGGCGACCTAGGTTTTTATCTCTGGCCAGGGGGTGACATCCAATACCCATGTGGACATACGTGCCCCCACCACACACATGCAAAATAAAGTTTAAAATAAAACTGTATGTGTGTGTGTGTAGGACCAAGGAACTTCCACTTTGGGAATCATCCTAGATTGCTTCTACCTCTTTATTGCCTCACTCTGGGATTTCCCAGACTCTGCCCACCAAGGCTGCAAGTACAGGTCGCCACTATTTCTGCCTGGAATTTTTACGTGGGACCTGGGATATGAACTCAGAACCTTCTCTTGCAAGGAAGAGTCTTAACCCCTGAGCTATCTCTCCAGTCCATAAACATTCTTTTTAAAGGGCAGGACCATATATAGCTCAGTCTAGCCTCAAACTCACTGTAGCCAAGGATGACCTTGAACTTTTGATCTCTCTGCTTTCATCTGCAGAGTGCTGGGATTACAGTTGTGACCACTATGCCCAGTTTATTTTGTGCTGGGAATTGGGCCCAGGGTTTTATACCCAGCTAGACAGCATTCTCCCATTAAAGCACATCCCAAGCCTAGGCTTCTTATGTGTAAATATTGCCAGGAGCTAAAACTGTGGTAAACTTAAGACATAGACTATAATCCTTAGGCTCAATTAATCTCCAAATAGAAGGAAAAGGAAGAGGAAGAGCACATAGGACCAAGAGAAAACAAAGACTAGAATAGCATGCTTTTTAAACTTTATCAACAATTACATTTAATGAAATATGTCTTAATACCCTGGAAAGGGGCTGGAGAGATGGCTTAGGTGTTAAGACTTTGCCTCAGAAGAGAAGGTTCTGGGCAGAACTTGGAAAATCCCAGAGTGAAGCAAAAAGGAGGTAGAAGCAATCCAAGATGATTCCTGAAGTGACCCTTGGTTTTCCACAGGGACACAGTGCCCTTTTGTTACAGGCTGGATTTCCTGGCAGTCCCTTCCTTCATGGTCCCTGTTCACGGGCCAAATATTGCAGGAATGACTGTCCCTATGTTGCGGGGCTCTTGTATCCTGGAGTCGAAGATTGAAACCAGAACACATGTAGAGGATTAAGGTAGAGTTTATTAGAGGAGAGAAAGGCTGGAACTCATGAACTCCAGATGTGGAGTGCCATGAGGGGCTAGGACGTCCAGGAGAACTCATGGAATCCATGAGAGACAGGCAACTAGAAACAGACTCATGGCATTAGACCGCCATGAGGGGCTAGGGCATCCAGGATTCCATGCCCAGAATCCATGAGAAGCAGGCACGAGAATACCATGAGGGGCAAGTGCCCCAGAGAACTCATGGAGTCCATGAGAAGCAAGGAGCTGAAAATGAACTCATGGCATCCAAAATGCCATGAGGGGCAAGTGCCAAAGATGGCTGCCAGGGTCAGGCATATCTGTACGCCTAGGCAAGCCCGGGAAACTGGCTTTTTCTCATTATTTAGCTCCCACTGGGGTCCAACCCAGTTGCTCCTGGGCCCACTGTGGGGCTAGAGTTCAAGTTGTTTGTTTGATATGGAAGTTTCATAGGGAAGTTGGCCATCTTGTCTCTGGAAGGATTGCAATCAGTTCCTCAGCAGGGGTGTTCCTTTAGGGTGAACCCAACAGTGGGGGATGGCCTTTGAGAATTTCAAAGACCTTCAAAGACTTTAGAGACCTTCCCAGCATAGCTATTCTAATCCTGCCTTACTTTTACACACACACGCACACTCTCTCTCTCTCTCTCTCTCTCTCTCTCTCTCTCTCTCTCTCTCTTCTCCTAAGGACATAAACTCTACAAAGGGGATTTGAGTCTACAAAAACAGACACCTTCACACATTATTGCACGAAACAGTTTAGTTTGGACATTCCCTGCTTAACAGTTGAGTAGCACTGATAAATTTGGTGGGTGGTTTTCCTGGAACAAAGGGAGAGTCTTAGTCTTGCATTATTGCAAAATGAAAAACTGCTTTTACCCTTGAAACAACTAATTAAATTTTTTTCCCTTAAATTCAGCATAGTGGCACATTTCTGTAATCCCATTTAGTTCTCGGGGAGCAGAGAAAGGAGGATTGCCAAAGTTCAAGGTCATCCTGAGCTATAGAATGAGGCCCATTTGAATTCACCAACTACATCTCCCTCTGACTTTTGTTGCTTTCTGGGAAACCTCTACCAATAGTCTCAGAACAGAGAACTCCTCTTCAGCACTCAGCAGAGGCTTTGGCTGTGGAGTGTATGTGTGTGGCTGCTGGGTTTCTGCTCTGGGAATTCCATTGTTGACTCTGGAGTTAGATCTCCACTCTGAAATGGCCCTTTAGAGGACACCATCTGAGAAACACGGATGCTCATGCTCAATCACAGTCCGAAGGCCAAAGCAGAACTAACTCATGCTCACTAAGTGGGGATCCAAGGCTACAAAAGCGAACAAGGTACAATGAGGGTATCTCTCGGTGGCCAGAGTGTCATTCTCAAACTCGTTTGCAAAGGGAAATATCTGGTGAGCAGAACTTTAACCATCAGATTGCGGCAGGATTAGAGCAGCCATGCTGGGATGGGTCTCTCAAGGTCTTTGAAGGTCTTTGGAATTCCTGAAAGTCATCCTCCACTGCTGTAATCACCCTGAGGGAACACTTCTGCTGAGGAACTGACTCCAATCCTCCCAGAGATAAGATGGCCAACTTCCCCTTGAAGTGATTATAGAGATGAGCTCTCCATATCAAACAACTTGACCTCTAGCCCACATGGGCCCAGGAGCAACTGGGTTGGACTCCAATGGGAGTTAACCAATGGGAAAAAGCCAATTTCCCCAGCCTTCTCAAGGTATATAAATATATCTGGCCTTGGCAGCCATCTTTGGTGCCCTATCCCCTCGTGGTACTCAAGGTGCCATGAGTTTCTTTTCCAGCTGCTTGCTTTTCATGAGTTTGGTTCCTTGCCTGCCTCTCATGGAGGTGCCCTAGCTCCTTGTGGGACTTGTGCCACAAGTTTCTAGCTCCTTGCCTTGCTCCTCATGGATTCCATGCCTAGGCTCCATGAGTTGTCCAGGGCGTCCTAGCCCCTCATGTCACTCTATGTCTGGAGTCCATGAGTTCCAACCTTTCTTTCCTGTAATAAACTCTGCCTTAATCCTCTACATGTGCTCTGGTTTCAATCTTTGACTCCGGAACACAAGATCCCTATAACATTGGGATGGTCGAATTCCTGTCCCTGCAACATTTGACACATTTGTCCCAGATGGGACAGCGGAAAAGACCCTCCGCCTCCATCAAGATTATCCCTTAGACTGGGATGCCTGACATATCTGTTCTGATGGGATGCCCTACATAGTGTAAGTGTTACTTTGAATGTTTAACCCAAGTCACCCAGTCTCTGGTTGACACGAGCGACCGAGAAATACAAACACAGGTTGGACAAACTGACTGGGCAGGAACGGTTCACTTGGCTTAGATTCTGAAACTCAATAAAATGGGTATAATTCAAATAGAATACAAGTCTTTCCTGGTCGATTAGATCCAGCCTTGCTAGATAAGGATGGATTTAAAAACAAAACACTGTGGATGAAACACAGTGTGAACAAAGAAAGTTACTTTAGCATAAATTAGTTATATTTTTAAAAAAATATTTTATTTTTATTTATTTAAGGAAGATGCAGGAAGATGGAAAAGAGAGAAAGGACAGAGACAGAGAAAGGAGACAGCGCAGGGGTGCCTGTGGAAGTCAGAGGACAGCTCACAGAAGTTGCTTCTCTCCTGCCGTGCGAGCTCCGGGGACAGAACTGCACCCCCAGGTTTGTGTGGAGGCGCATTCGCCATTCAGCTGTCTCCCGGCCCAATTGTGTCTTTTAGTGTTACCAAAGGAGTCTTCTTTTCTCAGTGACACCGTATTTGTCACCAGTTCCTCTAATAAAAATGGCAAGTTGAGTCTTACTTGTATTAATAGCTCAGCACTGTCATTCAGTGCCAGAACATAATTTAAATATAAATTTAGTAACTCTGCTCCAGACTTCTTTGGATAGATTTTCCAAGTTCTTCAGTTTGCCTAGCTATAGTGTGACAGACAAGCCGATCTTAGAAATATATTCCTTGTTTTCAAGGCTTATTATATCTGCCATGTTCTCCATACAGCATTTAATAAAGTCACCATCAGTAAATAGTTGTAATAAAAAAAAAAACATTTTGTTGAGAAGACTTGAGTTCTTCCAGTCCTGCTATTTCAGCCTTATAATACCATCCTTACTATTCACCAAATCTGGCAAATGTTTTTGTGTATAATAATACCTTTTCAATTACAGTATTGGATAATTTGCAGATATTCTCTACAAATTAAGCATATTGATGCCTTTCTATTTCCTGAATGAAAAGGTGGTCATGTGCTTGTTTTACTTCAATGGTTTTCCATTATCTTTTTTTTTTTATTTTTAATGCATTGTAGAAGCTATGCTTGGTTTAAAGATAGTAGATAGGAAATAATATTTATTTTTGTTATGACAATTAGTCAAGGGAAGATAGAAAGCAAATAAGTAAAGTTCATGGGCTTGGAAATGAGCTACTGGGTTTAGAACCCTGGACTCTGTTCATTAGTTGTGAGTCCAGCACTTAGATTCTCTGAGCCCCGACATTCGTCCTCTCTAAAACACTCATGGGCTGGAGAAATGACTCAGGGGTTAATCCTTTGCCTCACAAGGACTTTGCCTCACAAGTTTGGAATCCAGATCCCGCATAAAAATGCCAAGTGGAAATGGTGGTGGTCTGCACTTCTGGCTCTGAAAGATGGAGCCTGGGAAACCCCAGAACAAAACAATAAAAAGGTAGAGCCAATCATGATGATTCCTGAAGTCGCCTTTGGGCCTCTACAGGCACAAATAATGCCCTGTTACAACACACATGTACACATGTGCGTGCATGTGCGCGCGCACACACACATACACACACAGGCATAACATATAATATATATAACATATATACATAAATATAACATCTGCAACACTAGGCATTGAACCCAGAGTCTCGCTAAATAAGTGTTCTACTGCTGAGCTACAACCCCAACCTCATGGCTGAACTCTGAAACCATGAGCTAATGGTGCATTCAAAACAAACAAAGCACTTCATGGCCAGGCTCGATGGCATGGGTCCTTAGGTGCAGCATTCAGAAGGTCAAGGCAGGAGAATGGAAAACTTCAAGCCAGCCTGGGTTCCACAGAAGGTCTTGCCACAAAGCAAAACAAAAATATAAGTGACATTTTCCACCGATGGGCTAATTAGAGGCTTTCTTCCCTCACTCTCTGCCTTCTAGTTCTTCCAACTTTCTATCTTATTGACACATAAAATAGTGACTGTCTTGCCCTGGGTTATATCTCATATTTGGTGGCCTCCAAGATTAGATGAGATAAGGCAAGAAATTTGCTCTGAGGTTTTCCTAATGATAAAGAAGAAAGTAAGGTTTACACCACAACGGAGCTGAAGAATACTCTAAAATTCTCCTTGCCTGTGACGCTTTTCCCTTCTCCTTCAGCCTGCCAGCCCATGTGAACCTCTGTACCCTCCCTCATATCCATCTGTCGAAGTTTGCCTGCCCGTTGCAGAATAAAATGGCTATGGAAACAAGGGATTTTATTGTGGTCAGTTACCTTGCTTAGTTGCTTAGTCCAGCTTGGCAGGAGATTTCATACCAATACCAGGGGCTGAGGGAACTGGCCATACCGTACCCACAGGACTGCCGAAAGAGGGGTGAATTTACTTTGTCAGACAGCATGTCTGTCCAAGTATGTCAAAATGTGTCAAAGTTTGAAATGTGTCCCCCACAGTCCCACGTGTTTGGGAAGGTCATGGCATCTTTGAAAGGTGGATCCTTGGTGGAGGAAGGCAGTCACAGGGGGTGGGCCTTGAGGTGGGTTAGTCCTACCCTACCTCCTGGAGAAGTCTGCTTTTTGCAGCAGGAGTCTCTCAGCTCTAGTCACCAAAATGTTTGCAGTGACTTAGCCCTCCTCCAGCTTCTGCCAATAGCCATGCTGCATCTGCTATCAAAGACTTTATCTCCCCTCTGGAGCCCTAAGCTGAATACATCTCCCTTTCTCCTTTAAATCACTTGACTTTGGGTGTTTTCTCACAGCAACAGTTAGAGTAACAAGTGCAGAATGTCAGCTCACTAAAGCAGCTAAAATATGGAGATGGTGGGCTCAGGCTCATGGAATTAACTGATCTTACCTGATCCGCTCAGAAACAGAACATCTCTGCAGCTCCAGCCTGGTTCTGAAGGCCAGAGACTCTCTAAAGAGCCTCTGAACCTCAGGCAAGCTGGGGGGGGGGTGTCAAAGAAACCCAGGGTCTGATGCCATCAAGGAGCAGCAGCCACAGGGAAAAGAAGCTTGCCAGCGCAGGACAATAGAGAGTTGGCACTTCCTCCTCTCACCTGCCTTGCTCAAGGGCTCGGCTCAGCTACCAACTCTTCCCGGCTGTGCTCAAAGCCCAGCCTGCAACTGCCGAGTTGACCCCTGTGATCACATCCTTTCCTCTCTTCCTCTCCTCCTTCTTCACTGGCTCCTCAGATCTTCATGTCTCTAGCTGAGCTCTCTGTCTCTGTGTCTCTTTGTTTACTTCTCCCTTTTGGTCCCAGTTAGCCCCTCTCTAAGTGATAGGAATCCTGCTCCTCCGTCCCCCCACTTTTAAGGCAGAGTTTTTGCTTGATGGCCACTGTCTCCTTAATAGTTGGTGCTTGTAAGAGCATGTGCTTGCCTGACCCTTAGTGCTGGGGAGGGGGTATCAAGGTCAAAGACTCATCCCCACGCTCTTCTGGAGCTGGACAAAAGTCTCAGAAATCACCATCACACCCTGCTCCCTCAGCCCACCCATCAACCCAGAGGGCATAAAGCTGGCCATTCCATTCCCCTCTTCCAAGTCTTTTTTCCTTTTTCTTTCTTTCTCCTTTTCCTCTTTCTTCCTCCAGGCCCCGGTGGTTCTGTAACTCCACTAAACACTTCCATCTAGTCTGTGGTGTGGTGTATTTTTGAGGTAAATACCTTACATTATCCGTATACCAAGGAAGCTAAAGATTCCTCCTAGCTGGGTCCCAGCGTTCAGGAGACAGGATCAGGAAGTTGTAAGTTTGAAGTCAGTCTGAGCTGTTCTAGAGAGTAAGAACTGGTCTTAAAACAAAACAACCAGCCAGTTAACCTGCTTGTCAACCACAGACTCCTAGGCACGTACTTCTTAGAAGGAGAGGCAATTGTAAGTACTACTTACTAGTTTGTAGTATCACGGATAATAGTATCTACCTTCTGAGGCTGTTGTGAAAACTAAATGCTTTGATTGATACATGTGAGGAATTCAATAAATGTAAGCTGGCATTATAAATTAGTCTTCTATAGACAACCGAACCATCCACCTCATAACAGCAGAAGAAATGAAGGAAAAGACCTAAGTTGAGCAGACGGGATGGCTCAGCGGGTAAAGTTGTACTCAAATCTAGTGACCTGAGTTCAAGTCCTCGAGTTGAAGGAGTGAGCCAATCAACAAAAGTTGTCCTCTGACCTCTACTTACACGCCACGGCACACATATTTATCACTCAAGCTCTTTCTCTCTCTCTCTTTCTCAACTATTAAAACAAACAAACAAAGAACCAAAAAAAAAAAACAAAGCTGAAAGAATTGTGGTCCCAGCTTAACTTCTTTCCTTGCCATAATTTTAAATATGCCACAACAGAGATTGATTCTGTGCTTTTCTGGTCACAAGGCAGTCTGAGCCGCAGTCTATAAGCGGAAGTAGAGAGTGGTTGTGCTTCTCGACGCACTGTAGCATGCAGCGTTCTGTGATATTTTTAGAGCAGCATAGGGAACTTGCTGCCACCTTCCTGTATCCAGTCTTCTCCCGGAAGGGCTTTCTGCAGAAACTTTCCTAAAGACAAAGCCATGCTAGCATTCTCAGGACACGTCCAATTTTCTTAGAATAATTTCTTGGGTAGTGGTTGGAAAAGACACTTTCTTGTTTCTAGTCCTGGAAGACAAGAGTTTTGAAACCTTCCAAAGTTTGGGTCACACCTGGTAATTTCAGTTTTCCCATCATATGAGTGAGAATTTCGGAGTCTGCCTGGATGGAGGCCAAGACCCAGGCTCCGGCTGTGCCGGACCCAGCTGGACTCCGTCCCTTCAGGTTGAAGCTCTGACCCCTGGTGTTTGGTACTGAAGGGTCCCGATGGAAGGAAACTCCAGAAAGCTTGCTTCCTCAGCTTCCACAGAAAGCTGTGGGAGTGTACAGCAAGATGGCGGCTCCCATAGCTCTTTGGGGGTAACAGAAAGATTAACAGAGAGCTTTCTTTGACCAGCCTCCCACGCAAAGGGCAGACTCCTGAAAGTAATGTGACCGCTGAGACTATGTCAGAAGGGAAGGACATATGTCTGATATCATAAAACCAACGGAAGTCTTGGTGGATCTCAGAATTAGGAAGTTTGATTTTTAGAGATTGCGACATAAAACTGAAAACTGTTCCTTGGGGTTTCAGCTTGTCAAAGGGCACAGAAGCGCTGCCCCAGGAGTGATGTCTGTCCTGGGGGGAGGCCTGTGCTGCTGGGGGATTTCTGCTGATGTGGAGGCTTCTGAAGTCTTCTCCTGTTGTTCTGAGTCCTCCGATTGTACACCGGAGTGGGACACAAACTCTGGTCCCAGAGAAGTTTCCGCTACCTCAGGGAAAACAAGGTCTCCCTATGGGAAAGTAGTTCTTAGACATGTAGTTGGGGGGAGGGGCACTGTCAGAGGGAATACAAAGGTAAAATTAGAAGCAGTTTTCCAGGAACCTTCTTTTCTCCTCTTTCTATTATTTTATTTTTTTAAAAAAATATATTTTATTTGTTTATTTACTCTGTGTGTGCACGCGCATGTGTGTGCGCGCACGCGTGCACGTGTGCACACCTCCGTGCATCAGAAGGCAGAGTGTCCCTGTGGAGGACCAAGGGTGACGTCAGGAATCATCCTGGATTGCTTCTACTTCCTTCTTGCTCCGCCCACCAGGGTTGGAAGCTCAGGCGGTCACCATTTTCACCTGTGGTTTTTATGTGGGACCTGGGATCTGAACTCAGGACCTTCTGCTTGTGAGACTGTCTTAATCCCTGAGCCATCTCTCCAGCCCAAGTTTTCTATTATTTATATTCTTGTCTTACATGTATGGTTGAAGAAGAAAATTATGATTTTTTAAAAATATTTTATTTATTTGAGAGAAAGAAAAAGAGGAGAGAGAAATCACATGTATGTAATGGCAAAGGTGGTGATCAGAGAACAACTTTGTGAAGTCGGTTCTCTTTTTCTACCATGTGGGCTTCCAGGGATCAAACAGGTTACCAGGTTTGCCCAGCAGGCGCCTTACCCATTAGCTGTCTTTCCAGTTCCCCAAATTATGATTTTAAACAGTAGCTGATTGAAGATGTAGCTCAGAAATAAGCTAATTGCCTAGCATGTGGGGTGCCCTGGTACGTGCTCCCAACTCTGTAACTGCTACTGTTCCAGAGAAGTGTCTCAATCTAATGCTGGGGAGGAGCCCTTGGCTTAGGAAAATCCTTTCTGTACTCTTGTGCTATAAAAAGTGAACACTCGCCACTCCTCGACTTCTCCAGTGTCGTGGTTTGAAATGTGTGTGGTCCGCCACAGTCTCATGTGTTTGGATCTTTCGTTGTTTGGGAAGGTCATGGCACCTTTAGGATGCAGATCCTTGCTGGAGGAAGGCAGTCACAGGGGTGGGCCTTGAGGTCGGTTAGCCCGCCCTGGTGGAGTGAGTGAGTCTGCTCTTGAGCCCGCAGCAGCAGCTCTCCGCCTCCATGCTGCCTGCCATGCCTTTTCTGCTCTGAAGGACCGTATCTCCCCTTGGGAACCGTAAGCTCAATAGATCTCCCTTTTTCACCTTAAGTTATGTTTGAGTACTGTCTCACAGCAACAGAAAAGAGTAACTGGTACAGAAGGTGTTTGCAGTTGGAGTCTTTGGGAGACCTTCTTGCATTGCCTTGCCCAGTAACGTGGGAAGAATTTTGAACTCAGAGAGATAGCCCCTAGAGAGAGGGGCTGTGGAACATGGAGGAGAAGGCAATGGAAAGGATTAGAGAAAGAAGAAACTCCTTTGATATCCAGGAGGCCTAGTGCACAGCCTGAGAAGGAAGAGGAACAAGACTCAAAGGCAGGGGTGCTTCATCAGTGCCCAGCGCCTAGGAAGATGGGGCTGCCCAGTGCTGTAGAGCAGTGCTGCAGATTGTTATCAAGTAACTCTACACAACTGCTCTGGGTAATCAAGAAGGTAGGACCCAGAAAGGGGAATAGACAGGAAATTGTAAGAAATGGTGTCTGCACGAATGAGAAGTCTGGGAAGACACAGAGGTTAAAGGCAAGAGCAATTCTCAAAGTTGGGGATGCACCAGTCTACCTCTGAGTCACACGCAGTAAAGAGTGTTATCGAAGTGTTGGCTCTTGAAGAGACCGAGTCCCTTGTAGCCACTGGTGAAAGGCAGAACTGGAAGGAAGAAGATACAAAATCTACAGTCCTGTGCTCTGACTTTGCAGGTAGTAGAGGGCAGCTGGATAGAAGAGCTAGAAAGGGAATCTGGGGGCTCACCATGACGTGAAGCCACCATGTGCCATTTGCGACAAAACATGAAGGAATACCTCTATTATGAAAGTTAAAAGTCACACCCCTCGGTAAAGGCTCTATTCATTCCCTCTGTCAAAATTTTTAATTTACAAAAGTAACTGCTAAAGAGTAAAATTCAAATAAGTTTAAAGATCTTAATTTGTGATTCTAGGATCAAGCAACACTGTTGATTATTAAAAATGATAATCACAAGCCCCATCAACAGCATGAGATCTGTAAGTTGGAATATAAATCACCATGGCAACCAGTGTAATAGTGGCATAAGTATTAAGGAGATAATCAACAGCTTTCTGACTGGATTCAAGACCAGCTTGTCAAAGGGCACACATCCCTGTTACTATAAACTAGAACAAGAATCTATAAAAGGGGGGGGGATCAATAGGGAAGACAGCCAATAAACCTATAGGTAGGAAGACAATACATCAAAGTACTCTGTTGGTAGCTGTTATTATACCTGTAGAATGGGCACTTACAGTGGACACCTTTGGGTCTAAAGCTGGATTAGTGAAGGGATATGCACATATCAGTGTTGAGAGGAACTTGACATACCATGGGGTCCTGAGCATCCACAGGAGTAGACAAGTCAGAGTGAACCCTGGGGTCCATAGAGCACACGGCAGAAGGGTGAGAGGAAGTGAGAGAGAATGGTGACGGGAAGGAAGGGGATGGAGGGCAGGGGAGGAAGGAGGGAAGCTGGGCCGAATACCCAATATGTTTGTAAAAGTAGGAAAAAGAAAGGTGAATAAAAGTCCATGGAATAAAGAGTAAATTGGTGAATCTAAAGTTACTTTCCTTCTAAGGCCTGGACAGTGAGCCAGAACAACAGAAAAATAGCTGGTTCCCACCAAGTTATTTCCGGTTACTTTTTGTAAGGGTTAAAACAGAAAGACCTCATTGTCATGTCTCTTGAAGCTGTACTACTTGAGGAGTTTGGCTTTGGCATTCTCTTAGGAATTCTTGGAAAATAACAAGTTAGTTATGTGTGTGAGTGACTTCATTTTTTGTGAGGGAGAGTATGTGTGTGTGGAGATGCATGTGTGTATGCATATGTTCACGCTGTGTGTGTGCACGTGCATGTGTGTGCATGCGGATACCAGAGGTTGATGTCAGATGTCTTCTTTGATTACTGTCTACCTACTATGTTGAGGCAGGATCTCTTACTGAACTCGGAGCTCAGCTAGTCTAGCTAGCCAACTTACTTCAGAGGATCCCTTTCTCTCTTCCTTGCTAAGCTTGGAGGTGGGTTTCCATGTCCACCTGCCTTTTGTGTGACAGCTGAGAACCTGAGTGGCCAACACCTTGTCCACCAAGCCATCTCCCCAGCTCGTAAGTGACTACATTTTGATTTTTGGCCTGTTCTGTTGGAGCAGTTGCAGGAGCTCAGGCTAAAGCAATGGCCTCCCGCAATTTGTACTGATCCCAGTTGTCCTGTAAATGTACAGAGAGCCCCTGTCAAAGATTTGCTCAGCTCATCAAGGAGGGAACGGGTCTGATAGTGATGCCCTCTGAGAGAAGAGACTGAAAGACAGGCAGTGGGGAGGAGATCACTGGAAGAAGGTGGCTGTGCAAAAAACAAAAGAGTTGACGCAGCTACAGAGCAAGCAGATTCATATTTCTGCTTGTTTTTTTTTTTTTTTCTATTGGGCAAAAATCATTTACATCTTCACCAGGCAAAAAACTTTTTTTTTTCCTGGTCATTTGCAAAACCTTTTGCATATTGTGATGGTGAGTTTCAGGTGTCAACTTAAAGAGTTTCAGGCTGTTTGGGGCACAACTGTGAGGAATTAATGGTTAGGGCAATTTAACTTAATTTTTAATTTAATTGTTTAATTGACATGGAAGTGGGTTGTGCTTTTTTCATGATGGAATGTATTAAAGGAAGTGCAAGGGGAGGCATCTACTCTTCCCTTATCCCCTCTTGGTGTGTTGCTGTCTTCTCCGCCGCTGCCGCTGTCGTCGCCATTGCGGCTGCTGTTCTCGGCTGATATCAGGGATCAGCCCTTGGCCTGGTGCTGTTCTGCTGGCAGCGGAGCCTAGTCTCGTGGGTCTCGTTGCTGTTCATTGCTGCCTTCAGAGCCTGACTTTTTAGGTCTTGTGGCTGCTCGTTGCTGACATCAGACCCCAGCATCTTTGGGTTTGCTGCTGTTCTCACTCTGTTGGAACCCAGCATCTTCAGTCTGCAGTGTGATTGAGCACAAGACTTTCCTGGGTTCCTTCGGTCTTCTGAGATACTTGGCCCGAGGACTGAACAGCTACAGGCAGCTACTTGTTGGAGGACGCTGGTTTCATTTGTGAGTTGGTTTAATAACAACAACAACAACAACAACAACAACACACATTCTATCGGTTCTGTTCCTCTGGTCAGAGAACTCGGACTAATGCACATATTAAATCCAGCTTTGCAGGGCCCTGCAGCTAACAAGTGAAGTGCACACACATCCCTTAAGAATCATATGACCCTCAGGCAGGTGATTACACAATATCAAGTCATGTGGGTTTGTAAACGCATATAGTAATTTTTTTGCTGAATTACTAATTATTTTTCTTAAGCAGAGGAAGTCAGGGACTAGAGATTAGATTATTATCTTCTCTTAGGTTGAAAAACTGAAGAAGCAATAGTTTTGGAACCTCCATGATGGAAAGGAAGTTGTAACAGTTACTCTTCACTATTGCTGTGAGAGAACACTCAA
The DNA here is from genome assembly GCA_023101885.1 of Typhlomys cinereus. Classification (NCBI taxonomy): domain Eukaryota; kingdom Metazoa; phylum Chordata; class Mammalia; order Rodentia; family Platacanthomyidae; genus Typhlomys; species Typhlomys cinereus. Next base: position 2,529,524 of record JALPQD010000139.1, read on the forward strand.
AGTCAGTCGACTTAAGGAAGAAAGGGAGGTTTATTCCACTTACGGTTCCAGAGGGAAGTTACAGTCTCTCAAAGCAGAGGTGGCATGGCTGGCTGGCCAAAGCTGGAGGAGGGTAAGTCACCGCAGACATCTTGGAAGCTGAGAGCTGCAGACTGCTTGCAGCAAAGGCAGACTTCTCCTGGAGGTCGGGTGGGACTAATCCACCTCAAGGCCCACCCCTTGTGACTGCCTTCCTCCAGCAAGGCTCCACCTCTCAAGGTGCCATGACCTTGCCAAACACATGAGACTGTGGGGGACACATTTCAAACCATGACAGAAGTATGAAGGGAAAAGAAGCCCACCTGCGGCTGAGACTTAAAGAAGGAAAAAGGCAGCCCATGCTGGCTGCATCACCTTTTCTTCTGAGACTGCCTTTTCTGCTGACTCCCCATCTGCCTCTCATGTCCTGCTACTCCCTGCGTCACCTGGGAACCCTCGAGATAACACTGAACTCTGAACATTTTGAGAAAACCAAACCTGGGATGAAAGGATTAAATGTTAAGCCATTGTAGACAATTGGCAATGTCTACCAAAATTCTTATTGTGCTAAAATAGATATCGTGGGCTAGAAAGATAGCTCAGGGGTTAAACCCTCTGCCCCATGAGCAGAAAGACCTGAGTTCAGATCCCACACATAAAAATGCCAGGTGGAAATGGCAGCAGATTGTACTTGCAATCCTGGGAAGACAGAGCCTGGGTAATCCCAAAGCAAAGCAAAAAGGAGGTAGAGCAATCCAGGATGATTCCCAAAGTTACCCATGAATCTCACAGGCACACATACTCAAATGCCGTCTTATACACACACACACAGGCACACGAGTGCGCATTCATGTGGAGGGTGGGGGAGGGGCTGGGGAAGACATTATGTAAAATACAACATTGTTGCAGTTACTTTTTCTGCTGCTGTGAGGCAACACTCAGACTCAAGCAAATTAAGGGGAGAAAGGATATTTATTTAGCTTAGGGTTCCAGAGGGGAGATGCAGCCCATTACGGCGGGCAGAACATGGCAGGCAGAAGCTGGAGGCAGCTTACACCACGTCCATCACCATGGAGGCAGAGAGGGCAAGCAGCAGACTGCGAGAGCCACTAGGACTCGAAGCAGGGCGGGGCTGACCCACCTCACGCCCTGCTCCCCATGAAGCCCTTTCTACCAGCCGGGCTCCATCTCCTGAAGGTGTCACGACCTTCCCAAACATGAACATCTGCTAAGGCTGCAGACGCATGCGCCTGTGGGGGACAACGCACATTCAAACCATAACCAGCATTTTAACCATTTTGAAGCACACAGCTGATGGTACTCATGGCCCTGCCTTGCAGCCATCCCTACCATCCCTCTCCAGAATGTTTTCATCTTCCCAATCAGAAATTCCAACAGTAGCTCTCTGTCCTCATCTGCCCGATCACCATGTGCTTTTGTCCCCCTGACTGTCACTCTTCCAGGAAGGTAATAAGTGGAACCACACATTCATCCCTTCATATTCAGCTGAACTCACATGGCTCGTCTTCATTGTTCGTTCCTATTGTCAGCATTGCCCTTATTTTTAAGGCTGCCTGGTGCCACTTCAGATCTATGCTACATTTTGTTTATGCACTCATTCCTTGAATGAACATGTTCTTTTGAGTAGCAAGTCTATTTTAAAGACTTTTCTGTACATATATGTTGCAGGGAAAACGGTCTCGACCATCCCAATGTCATAGAGGTCTTGTGTTCCGGAGTCGAAGATTGAAACCAGGACGCGTGTAGAGAATTAAGGTAAAGTTTATTAGAAAAGAGAAAAGAGAAAGTTTATTAGAAAGACGTGGAGTGCCATGAGGAGCTAGGGCGCCTCCATGAGAAGCAGAAATAAAACAGAGCTCATGGCACTAATGCCACGAGGGGTTAGGGAGCCCATGAGAACTCACGGTGCCTAGGCATGGAATTCATGAGGAGCAAGGAACAAGAAACAGAGCTCATGGCACTGGAGTGCCATGAGGGGCTAGGGAGCCTCCAAGAGAAGTAGGCAGCTGGAAACGGACTCACAGCACTAGAGGGCCATGAGGGGCTAGGTCGCCAAAGATGGTTGCCAGGACTAGGTATATTTATACACCTAGACAAGCCAGGGAAACTGGCTTTTTCCCATGGGTTAATTCCCATCTGGGCCCAACCCAGTTGCTCTTAGGCCTGGCTGGGCTAGAGGTCAAGTTTGATATGGAGAGCTCATCTCCATAATCACTTCATGGGGAAGTTGGCCATCTTATCTCTGGGAGGACTGGAGTCAGTTCCTCAGCAGGAGTGTTCCCTCAGGGTGATTCCAACAGTGGGGGACGACCTTCAGGAATTCCAAAGACCTTGAGAGACCCATCCCAGCAGGGCTGCTCTAATCCGGTGTCATATACACTACACATAATACACACTTGCATAAATACAAACAGATATATATTAAAAGGTATTTGTGGAAGACTCAGTAAGTATTTTATCCTTTCTTCTTATCAATAGGACTTGAGTTGGCTGAGCTGAGGACAATTTAATAATATATACTCACTTGTGTGTTACAGGATACAGTTGTATATTTTATTTTTTGCACTGCTGGGAATCCAACTCTGGACCTCATGCATGCTGGGCAAGTACTCTCCACTGAACTATATTCCCAGCCCTATATACTTTTAAATTGAATTTAGTATTCTGCTTTTACTTGATTTCTTGCAATGAATTTGCTGTTGCCCTTCTTTCCGGACCCCTCTTCATGCTCATAAAGTTAAGAAAGAAGCACACAATATATCATGAGTCTTGATGAAATGACCAATGAGATCAGTATCACTTTTTATTTGGGAAAGTCCTTATTCCCTGACACTTAACTCATTTCTTAAAAAAAAAAAAAAAAGTGTGTGTGTGTGTGTGTGTGTGTGTGTGTGTGTGTGTGTGTGTACCAAAGGCTTCTACCTCCTTTTTGCTTTGCTTTGGGATTGCTCAGGCTCCGCCTTCCAGGATCTGAAGTGCAGGCCGTTGCCATTTCTGCCTGCCATTTTTACATGAGATCTGAGATCTGAACTCAGGTCCTGCTTTTGAGGCAGAGTCTAAACCCCTGGGCCATCTCTCCAGCCCCACTTAACTCATTTTAACATTCTTCATAAAGGAAGACTCTCTGAATATCTTATATCCCCTTAGAGTGAGAACAAAGAGGTAAAAATCTCTTGCCTGCCTGGCTAAGTGAACTCTCTTGCCATCCTAACGGACTGTAATTGTTGTAGTTACTTCTCCTTTTGTGCTGTGAGACAGCACCCTGACACAAACAACTTAAGAGAGAAAGGGAGATTTATTTGGCTTGTGGTTCCAGAGGGAAGATACAGTCCATTATGGCGAGAATCACACAGCAGAGGTCAGGAATGAAAGCAGAAGCAGGAAGGTGACTCGGGTCACCACAGCCACCAGGAGGGCAGAGAAAGCAAGAGCAAACTGGAAGGACGCATGTCGGACTGCCAACCCTCAAGGTCCTCCCTCCTGTGACACGCCTTCCTCTGTTGGCCTCAGACTTGTTTTCCTCCTGCCTCTGCCTCCTGAGCTCTGGGATTCCAGACATGTGTCACTGTTGTAGTTTGCCCGCACATTTTTGAAAAATTGATGACAAAACAGCTGTGGGAATAAGGGATTTTATTTTAATTATAATTGCAGCTCTTAATACGCTTGGCAGGAGAGTCTACAGTAACACCAGGAGCTGAGGGAACGGACCACACCAGGATGGCTGAGAGTGGAGCAAACTTACTTGCCAGGCAACATGTCTGCTCAAGTATGACAAAGAATGCCAACTTCCTTATCCAACAGTTCTTGAAAGAGCCAAGAGAAGCAGGGGGTTGGGGGCCAGTGGGGGGCACACTTGGGAGGTAGAAGCTGGAAGACCAAGAGTTCACAGTCATCCTTAGTTACTGAACAAGTTTGAGGTCATCTTGGGCTGCCCTGTTTCAAAATACCCTGCTTCTGTCAACAAATGAATAAATGAATGAATGAATGAATGAAACCAGATAAAGTTTGGCTATGTCTTCCTAACAGTCGTTAGCTGCCCAGAATAGACACAGGACATACCTACTCAGACAGAGTGCCTCTCTTGGAAAGGTAGAGAGGTTCCTTTGCACCTGGCTAAGGAGCCTAATATTGGGAAGAAAAGATCATAGGTAACTCTTTATTATACTGAAAAAAAAATTCAGTCTGATAGGGGCAAGGAGAGCAGAATTAGACCTGGAAGTATGTTGTGTCTGGGCTGCAGAGGAGACATGAAGAGGAAATTGTCCTAAGGACAAAACTCCTATTTCAGCCCTGCAATTTTGGCCTAGTGGAGCCTGATATAGGTCACACTGTCTAAGTCAAGAAGGTCATTTTCTTTTTGGTTAGAATTACCCTTTTGAAAGCCTTCCTGCAAATGACCCTGTAAGTTTTGACTGCAGTGATTTTCCTGTTTCCTTCTGATGTGAGCTGACCTCAGCTGATATGACCGTTTGGCAATCCTCAAGTATGGGACTCACCCAGGCCCAGCTTACCTCCCACCAGGCTCTTTGCTTCACTGAAAGCAATTATGAGGGTAGAGTTCACCAGATACACAACTGTTACCCAGTAAACCTGTTCTGGAAGCCTTGGCCTCTGCTCTAAAAATCTCAGAGATGGTGAGGTATGCTCTCAGAGGTGACTGTCACATTCTCCTGGCCCCAGAAAAGATTTGGTTCCTTGCTGAAATAGAGAAAGTAGGCCAACAGGATGATTAGAGAGGGCCAGACCCCAGGGCATGCAAAAGTGCATTGGATCCTCCCGTGGCTTTTCGTTAATTTGATGTTATTTCAGAACAAAGTCTAGATTCAAAATATGAGCAACAAATTTATCCAGATACAACACACAAAAAAATCCATGAATGCCCTGTAAACATATTGAAGTGGACTCAACATCATTCTTGGTGTACCTTGACTATTTTGCCCATTAGGTAAAAATAAATAAATCAACCCCAGGACATAAGCCTTGATTCGCCATTAGGAGAAGAGGTATTTTGTTTTGACATGTGAACCCACCCCCAGAAACAACAGGCAGTTACTTTCTTAGCCTACTGAGGATACTTTATCAGTTAAGTGGTGACCTCATAAGGGCAGGGCCAGCAGCAGGGAGCCAGGGGCTTCTGAAATAGGTGACTTGACACCTCAGTGTCCTGGTATTGTGCCCTGCTTGTCTGAGCTAGCTTGCGTTCAGTTGAAATACCTGTGATTACAGGAGACAGGGCAGAAGGTTGGCTGAGCAAGCAGGTGACTCAGGAGCTGTGAGCTCAAAGGAATCCTGCCTTTGGGGCAGCACCAGAGAACTGTGAGCGGCCAAGACAGAAGTGACAGGGAGAGCGTGAGAGGCCCAGCCTTTGGCCTCCGCTCACCGAGTGGCAGACCATAGTCCCTCCGGGTTCTAAGAACTGCTTGGTGTGCATGTTTCGGCTCCTGGAAGCCAGATGTACAATAATCTGCGTTCATTTTAACCTCAAAATGCAAAACATCCTTCCAGCTGCTTCCTGCTTTTTCTTCCAAGGCCAGAATGAGGTAAAGAGGAATTCTGAAATCAAATGGAAAATACTTTTGTCTATGGAGGTTAGGGGGAAAAAAACAGTCAAAGAGCCAAGGTCTTACTCCTGAAAAGGCAAGGTGAAATAGGCTGCTTAATAATTCAGAGACCGGATAGGGCTGCCAAGGAGCCGCAGTGATGACCAGATATACACACGCCCTTCTCTTTTCACCAGCTTGCAAATGTCCTCATGCATTTGGATGGACAGAAATAGCCAAGCGGAGGCAAACCACTCATTCACTGGTCTGTCCCTCCATGTGTCCATCCATCCATTCGTTCAGCCACTCATAATTCTTCATGACTGCTTACTGTGGACCATGCAGGTCCCATCAGTGCTGGGGCCCACGTGGGGACAGGGCAGTCTTCCCTCTGTTTCATGGATCTCAGATCTGTAGCATAATTCTCAAACTATAAATATACCTGGATCTCTGGGTTCCAATGCCAGAGTTCCAGTTGAGTAGGATCTGAATAGTCTGAGAGTTTGCATCTCTGCATCCCAACTCTGCTGGCGCTGGTACTAGGACCACAACAGAAGAAACAAACAGCTGTTTTGCCACCTGGCATAATGTGGTTCCCTGGTGTTCACTGGAGGAAATCTGGAGTCTAGCTCATGTTGCTGACAGCCCGAACTTACCAGCCCCAGAACTCATCAGCCCCAGAACTTCACAGCCTCGCCTGTGAAGAGAGTCAGTGTCTGAAGGCACAGAGATTGCTAAAGAGACTACCTAAAGCTCAGTCACGGAGGAGGAACATCCCAATTGGTCTCCTGCCCATGGAGCCTATGTCTCTGGCCTGAGCTGAGGGCAGGTAGGCACCATCCTCCCTTCAGCTGAGGCTTCTGTTGATCTCTTCCTGTCTTGTCTTATCACCCCAAAGAGCTCACTGCCCTTTCACACTAATGGCAGCAAGCAGGCAGGTGAGATGCCAGGTGAGTTCTCGTGAGTAGACCCAGAAACATTTTCCGTTTTTTTTTTCTTTTCCCTAGCAGCTTTATTGAGATATTATTCATATTCTACACAATTCTCCCATCTAGCATGAATAATTTAGTGGTTTTTTTAGTAGCTTTGGAGTTGTGCAATCAATTTTAGAATATTTTGATCATCCTATAATGAAACTCTGTACTCTTTAGGCTAGCAATCCCCCAGCCACCCCAAATTCTATGCAACCAATAAATTCTCTTTCTATTTCTAGTTTCTGAGCCTTGTGTAAAGTGAAATAAGTGATCTTTTGTAAATGACTTCACACTACTTTGTATATACGGGTAGAGTGAGGAGGTAAAGTGTGGATGTGTGTGTGCACGAGCACACACAATTTATACTCACATACCAGAGTATATTCATTCATGCATGTGCCTGTGGAGACCAGAGATTGACATCAGGCATCTTCCTTGATTGTTCTTCACCTTGTTTTTTGAGACAGAATCTCCTACTGAACCTGCAGTTTGCTGTTTTGGCTAGACTGGCTGGTCAGTGAGCCCAAGGATCCACCAATCCACCTGTCTCCATCCCAGAGGGTTACAGATACAGGCCACCACACCCAACTTTTACATGTTTTAGTTTCTCTTCCATAGCTATGATAAATAACTCCCAGCAAAAGCAACGTAAGAGGAAGAGGTTTGTTCTCATTCACAGGTCAGGGTTTCAGACCGCCATCATGGGGGACAGCGTGTCAGCCGGAGCTTGAGGCAGCTGTCACACCGCACCTCAGTACAGAGACAGGGAGCAGCAGGCGAGTGGACGCAGGTGCTCAGCTCACTTTCTCCTTATTTAGAAGCCTGGGACCCCACCCGGGGACCGGTACCACCCACACTCAGGCCTTCTCACCTAATTCTGCTCCAGATGATCCTGAGAATGCCCAGGAATTCCTCTCACAGGGGACTCAGGTAGCCTTCAGAGGTCTCAGGCTGGGCGATCCATTTTCCCCACGCAGCTGTCTCCCCAGTTTCACCCCCCCCTCCCAATTTCTTTGAAAAGGAAAATGTAATTACTTATATTCGGTCCAACGGCACAGGCACAGACAAGGCAGATCATTCGGTGGCTGCTGAACCTCAGCCTGTGGGTCGATCCGGAGAGTGGAAGGCAGCTGTGCAGCCCAGCACGGGCTTGGCCCTGATGGTCAGAACAGGGCATTCTCCCTAATGGCACACTTCACAGAGTGCCACCTCAGGGCTGCTCCTCCCCCAGATCGAAGGAACCTCATGCAAGAGTCATGGGTGTGCTGTGGCTTTTGAAATGCTGAAGTGAAGTTGTGTGAGAGATGCCTGTCCCTGCCTCTGGAATACGGGAGGCTCTCTGGATGCCAAAAGCAGCAAAGCCGGCCTCCAGCCTTTCTCTCTGAAAAGGTTCAGAAACCCACAGCTGCTTTGAGACGGCCTCTGTCACCAAGAGAGAACTCTCTGGAAACGTGCAAGGGATCGTCATCGCCTCTGCATTCCCAGATCCCCCCTTCTCTTGCCCGGGTGTCTTCAAAGGCTTCAGGGCAGTATGACCAGGCCCACCCTGAGGCAGATCCACTCCCGAATCTGCCCTGTGCTTACCAGGCTCTTTCGAACACGCTGGATTCATGAACTGAACTGCCTGCCACTGTGCCAGGCTGGCACCTGCTCCGGCTCCAGGGAGCTGACTGCCCTTGGGGGTGTAGCCAAGTCCCCGCTGGGAAGTCCCACTTCGCCTGGCCTAGACTTCCTGTCACCAGGGCTTCTCCAGCTCAGTTCACAGCCTTGCTTATTCCAGCGCACCAGGTTGGCAACCCACCTTCTGTCCTAGCCCCTGTGGAGGGGGAGGCGGTGCTTCCAATGGTCTCTTTTTACTTGTTTAAGACGAAGACAAGAATGTCACCCCCCAATCCCTACCCCAGCACTCGACCTTTCCCAGCAATTGCTGGACAGTCTGGGGTCGCGGTCAAAAACAGGGCTGAAGTCTCACTCTCTTAGCTGTGGGGATCCCCTGGTAGAAGGGAGAGTCTGAAGCCACAGAATAAGAATATCCTCAGATGACCTGTGTCCAGGGGTGGGCGTCCAGCACCTCTGCGGAGGGGTCGGGTGGTCCAGATCCCCCTCCTATAATGGTTGACCAGTCATGTGGGTCAGGCCAAGTGAGGAGTGCTCCACTGGCAGTTCACCAATGAGCTCAAATTGTTGGGAGACAAAAGAAAGCACAGGTCACAGCCTGAAGCAGGCCCCAGGCCCAGTAGGTTGACAGGCCTGAATTCTTACGCCTGGGAGAGAAACTGGTTGGCACCGGTGCCACCAGGGCAGATCAGCCTCTCCTGGCTCTGTTCACAGCAACACCGGAGGGAAGGATTCGGTTGCTCGCAGTTGCAGCTGACCCAGTGCGACCCACCGAAGCATAAACAACAGGCGGCCTGCTTGGCGCAGCCTCACCTGGGCCGGCCCCACCCCCACCCACCCAATTGTTTACTGGCTTTGGCTCACGTCCTTCTCCTTGTTCTCCCGACACACATTTTTAGCATTCTCCTTCCAGCAAAGCAGCTTTGTTTCTTTCCTTCCTGTGAAAGGAAGACCTGAAGCCTTTGAAGGGCAGTATGACCAGGCCCACCCTGAGGCAGATCCACTCCCGAATCTGCCCTGTGCTTACCAGGCTCTTTCGCACACGCTGGATTCATGATACCTTATGAGGTTTCACTTCTTTCCAGTGTCTGGGAAAGGAAGGGCAAGGGCCCCATGTAATGCTGAGGCTGGAATAATGCTGTGAAGTCTGGGGGGATAGATGTCAGGTCCCATTTGGTCACCTCATGCTTCTAGAATGCCAGGCAAGACTGGTGGGCAGGAGGATGATGCCTGTGGTTTTGGAAGCAGAAACTCCTGGTTTTCTTTCCCACAATTTTCTAAATGTCAAAATCCTGAAAATTACTGATGACCTATTGATATCGGCTGACTGTAGGTGTTGGGTGTGCCCTTCTTATGTCTTCAAACATGGAATTGGACAGAGATCAAATAAAGCTAGAGGACTTATTGAGAAAGGGTTGGCCTTGCACTTGCTCATGTATGTACTCCCAGGCCAGACAGTCGGCCTCCAGCCACCTGTCTCCCATTGGCCTGGATCTCATCAAGTAGGGCAGTCCAGCTGCTCCAGCGGGCCCCAGGTCTGTCTTTGTCTTCTTAACGTTAAATTGTAAGCATTGCCCAGTTTTTCTTTTTTCTTCTTTCTTTTTTTTCCCATGGGTTCTGGGGATGTAACTTAGTCCTCATATTTGCCCAGCAAGTCCATTACTGACCAGTTATTTCCCTGGCTCTTGCAACTCATACGGATACTTGCTAATTTTATCCAGCTTTGCAGGAGGCCCTGGGCCTCTATTAGGATGGCTTCTTTGAGCACACACACTTCTCTGGACATAAGATCATGGGTACTGACTTTACAGAAGAGACCAGCCTTAGAGCTTATCTGGCATATTCCCTAAACTGTTAAGTTCCTAGAACATTGTGTGTGTGTGTGTGTGTGTGTGTGTGTGTGTGTGTGTGTGTAAGACAATAGGCTTTAGCTTCCTGAGTTTAAGCCTAGTATCCTATCCAGCGCTTTCCTTAAACTGTTAATCTCGGAAACAGACCTCCCTTCCCCCCAAATCTATAAAAGTCAGGAATTTCCTGACTTTCTGTTCTGTAAGTTGCTGTTTGACCTCCTAGCTCAGCTTTGCCTGCTGTGGGTAGTAGGCGTCACTAAAAGATATTTCCCCATCTCAGTGTCTCTTTCTATGGAACATGGGAAGGACCTTTCAATTATTTTTTTTCAATTTTTTTTATTATTTATTCAATTGTGCGTGTATGCACATGTGTGTATGTAGAACCACAGACGAATTTGGGAACTACTATGGACCGCCTCCACCTCTGCCCTACCAGAACCAGAAACAGGTGCCCCGCTTCCGCCCGGTGTCTATAGGTGGGGTCTAGGATCCAAACTCAGGACCTTCTGCCTGCAAGGCAGAGGCTTAACCCCTGAGCCACCTCTCCAGCCCCAGGACCTTTCAATTATTGAAAGTATGGACCTCAGTTTCTTTCCTCTCTGGGCACAGTCAGACCCCACATTCACATTTCCTTTCATCTGGACAGGCAGGAATAAAGCTTGGAATGGGGCAGAGATTCTTTGAGTCATACAGGGCTTGGGTGTTGCCTAGCCGGCCTGCCCCCTAGGAATTGCCTGCATTTTCTAAGGGTTATAACCGCCTTTTAATTTTGCTCTTTACTATTGATTGGTAAATTTTGCAAATTTTTTTTTTGTGGGGAGTGACAAGGTCTCCCTATGTAGCCCGCATTGGCCTTGAACGCACTCTCTTGCTTCCTGAGTGCTGGAATTACGGGTGTGCGCTAACAGTCTAGGCTTACTTTATAACTTTATAAGAAGGGTCAGAAAACTCACAGCCATGTAAACTGTTCTCTAGTGATACAAATAAGAATATTTTAGCCAGAAGGCTAAGATTTGATTTTTAAATTCTTTCAATATATTTAGTAGTAATCTTATTTATTTTTATTTTATATAAGACAATTGCCACAGTTACTCTTTTCGCTGCTGTGAGACAATACTCAAACACAATTTAAAGGGAGAAAAGGAGATTTACATGGCCCGTGGTCCCAGAGGGAAGATATAATCCTTTATAGCACAAAGAACATGGCAGGTGGCAGAGGCTGGAGGAGGCTCGGGTTACGGCAGTCATCTTGGAGGCCGAGGGAAGGCAAAGACAAGCCTCAAGAGCAGGCTTCTAACGAAGCGAGGCAGGGCAACCCAGCCTCAAGGCTGTCCCCTGCTAGGTGCCTTCCTCCATCAAGGCTCTACCTCCTAACGGTGCCACAAGCCTTCCCAAGCGTTAACATCTTAAGATGCAAGCACATGAGCTTGTGTGGTGCGACTCACATTCAAACCACGGCAACGGTTTGGAAAATGTATTGTCTCCTTATTCTTTCCTTCAGTTATTGTATGTACTTCATTGTCTCGTTCACTTCTTTTTTCCTTTCTAATGGTGCTGGGGATCAGATTTCTTTTCCCTTTTTAGTGGTGTTGGGGTCAGGTCTCCTGTATGCTGGGCAAGCACTCTGGAACTGACCTGCTACCCTGGCCCCTGCATTCTTTGAACCATCTTTTTCATTCTGTTGGCTTCTTATTCATTAAATACTGTTTGGATACAAATTCATTCTATACTTGTGTGAAAGGCATGCTTCTAATTTTAAGTTTTTAAAATTAGATATCAAACCACTGTTCTTCATATATAGTTGTGTGAGTTCTAACCCACATTCAGGGTCACGTAACCAAAAGCCAAAATCAGTAGACAGAATAGGTCTATCCTGCCCTGAATCTTCTCCTAACCATTCATCCCTTCAAAATCAGGCTTTTAACTTTTTGAAAGTTCTTTTATGATAAGGTACAGAAGGAAACTGATGTCCAGGGTGTTATATGTCTGGCTTTATGACTCCTCTGGCTCAGGCTTGTGGGCTTCCCAGGCTGCCCCTTCAGGCAAGCTCAAGAAAAGGCTGAAGTTTTGGAATTTCTGCTCTGTCTTACCACCTCGTGCCTTCCCTCCCAGCCAAAATTTACAGAGTCCACTGAATTACAGATAAGAATATGTATAGGATATAAAAAAACAAAAACAAAAACATTTCTTTTTAAAGAAAGAAACAAGAATGGGTAGCTCCTATGCAGAGGACACAGAAAGAAGAAAGCAGGGCAAAACAACTGTGATCCAATTAGAACCCGGTGACAATCAAAACTATGCTAGAAGTAACAGGAATGTGACACTTCCTGATAAAATGTTGGTTAGAGAGGTCTCAAAGGCTCCCAGACATTATAGGCTTTTGCTATTGCTTTTGATTGCTCTCTAAAAAATTGACAATAAGACCCTATTACTGAAGATGCAACACATACGAATCACAGCACATGGACAAAATACATCAACTGGAACGAGTCTGAGAATTTTCTCCTTGCTGGATACTTATACAGTACTAAGGAATATTGTAAAAGCTACTGGGGGAGAGAAATTTTCAAAGGCTTCATCAACTCTGAGATTTTCAAGTTGCAATAAAAATCACCATTGCAATAGGTGGCCACCAGTGTAATAGTGACATGAATGTCAAGGAGACAACCAACAGCTTTCTGATTGGATTTAACACCCACTGGTCAGAATGGAACACATTTCTGTCATTGTAAACTAGAACAAGAACCTAAAAAAATGGAGGAAATAGATTAATAGTGGAAAAAAGCCATGAATCTCTAGGTAGGAAGACAGTACACCAAACTGCTCTGTAAATAGGTGCTATTATACTCATAGATTTGAAGAGCACTCAGCACTCAGCTTAGAAGTCTTCTACAACAGAGGTACAGGATCTCAACACCCTGACAAGATGTAGCCTAGGGCAGTAGAAGAACAGTGAAGTGAGTAACAATAGGCAGCCAGAATGCAGTGTACCATGACCTGGCAATTCTCACCAGAATCAGGCCAGACTAATCTCTCCCCATCCTAAGGCTCAGGGAACTTCGAGGAAGAGGGAGCGGTAAGATAGCCTAAAGATGGGAAGGTCTACCATTGGACAAGACATTCCATCCAAGGAAGGACTGCTGCATCCATGAACTCATTGTAGTGAGACTTGTTCTTACTAGACATGTATAAAGACTGGCATCCAACATGCTTGCACAGACTAGCGAGGATCTCAGGAGAGATAAGAACATGCAGTGGAAACCTTGAGGATTAGGGCTGGATGAGTGAAGGGGAATGCCCCTATCAGTGAGTGGCTGGAGGAGGGGCAACTTGGCATGCTACAAAGGCCTGAACTCTCACAAGAGTAAACAAGCTGGAGGGAACCCTGGGATCCATAGAAGCAGCCAGGCGGGAGGGTGGGAGGGAGTGGGACAGATTCATGAAGGGAGGGGAGGGGGTAGGGAAAGAGAGAGGAAGGAGGAGGCAGGGATAAGTACTCAATATACTTGTAAAACTAGGAAAATAAAAAAAAGTTTTAAAAAAGAATATGTATCGGAAAACTCTGAAGCTCTTCTTGTGCTTTGGGGGCATTTTAGGTATGGGTGGGTAGTGGGGTTAGCTTCATAAAGGTTAAATAATTACACCGAACACAGAAATTCACCAGATGTCCTGTTAGCTCCTCATGGCCCTCATGTCTAAACGGTGCTGTAGGGAGGCGGTGATGGCAGAGGCATGGGATCCTTCTTGGGACCTGGTGACTGTGTGTGTTGCCTTCCATGCCAGGGCATTATTCCGATGACAAATGCAATGACATTGGAGATAATAGAGCTTTTCATTTCTTGCCATTGTATGAGATTGCTTCTGCCATGAGGATTAGGAATATGGTGCCTGGAAGGCATGAGCACAGAGTGGCAAGGTGAGCCTGTGGCAGGGAGACCCGAGGCCAAGTAGGCGACTCTTCTTGTCTCTAAACTAAACTGAAGCTTCCTTCATTTCTTTCCTGAAAGGGCCTCGTCTACGTGTGTGTGTGTGTGTGTGTGTGTGTGTGTGTGTGTGTGTGTGTGTGTGTGTGATATTACTTTTCTTGGAGAAAGAGGAACTTTTTTTTTTTTTGTCTATTTGTCCCAGACAGGGCACTGGCTACAGACCCAAAGAAAGAATTTCACCCGCATCTACTTTGGTGAACCAATGAGTCAAGCCGGTTTCTAGGAGCAATGATGAAGTGCTATTTATAGGAATTGTGGGTAAACCAATGACAAAGTTCCTCTTCATCATGTAGTAGCCTCTTCAGCTAACCTTCCTCTTCCTAGATAGTGCACCAAGGGTGTCTAACTAGCCTTTTGACATTGTGGTGTCCAATATAATCTGATCAGCGAGCAGATCAGATTCTGATTTGATAGGAAACCAGTCAAGGACACAGCCCCACTGGGCAGCTGGACATGGAGGATGCAGATACTATTGATTGTTCCAGCAGCAGATGGGAGGTGTCTACGGGGAGCCTGCTACTTTCATGCGGAATTTTGCCCTTGATCAAGAATCCATAGCTTGGTTCTACCACATCCTGATTACTGCAGTGCACTTTCCTTTGTCTTATCATTTTACCTTCCCTGTTTCCTTATTGCACACAAATAGGAAATAGCTGGTGTATGCACGAGTTCATTGCACTGAAAAAAACAAACAAACTAAAGGACTAATATGTCTTGGATGGCATCAAATGGAAATTGTATGAGGAGAACTCCTGACTTTGTGAAAATATCCTTGTCCATTATGCCATCTCATCATCTCCATACACAGCAATAAATTATTTTGCTCAAATTGGTTTAACACCAACAAAAAACTACAACACCATAAACATCCTTTTGAAAAATTTTAACATTTTTCATTTATCATTATAAAATCAAGTATGATTATATGACTTTTTTGGTATGTAACTGTTACAATTAGAGTAATCTGCCTTTCAGTAGAGATAAATTTCTCTTAAAAAAAAAAAAAAAAAAAGACAAGACCTGTGAGATAACTCAGCATTTAAGGTGCTGACTCTAAGACCCCAGAGACCTGAATTTGATCCCTAGATGCTCACATGGCCTATGAAGTCTTTTCCCCCAGAAGATACTCGTTAGGATCCCATCCCCAATCTTGTTAGTTCGGGAACTTCCTGAGACTAACACAGTTTACTT
The DNA here is from genome assembly GCA_023101885.1 of Typhlomys cinereus. NCBI lineage: Eukaryota > Metazoa > Chordata > Mammalia > Rodentia > Platacanthomyidae > Typhlomys > Typhlomys cinereus. The sequence continues at coordinate 2,544,721 of JALPQD010000139.1, forward strand.
TCTGAGCCTTCCTTCAGCGTGGAATTGTTATTCATCTTCTGTAGGTTACACTACAGTCAAAGTCCAAGAAGGCCCAACATTGAGCCCAGAGGAAAAAACGCCCCACAGTGGTTGCTTAACAGCAGCTGTTGTGGGAGAACAGTAGGGAAAGCAGGTGCCTGCGGTGGGAAGTGACTCAGAAAAGCAGCCCAGAGTTGGGCTGTCAAGGTGCCTGGTGAGTCACAGTTGTGAAGTGGCTTCTAGAACCACCACACCTGTCAGTTACGCTGGAGGGAAGGGATATGAGTTGGCTTACTCAAAGAGGGATCCCAGGTGTCTGCTTTACATGGGAGGTTCTGAGAGGAAGTGAGAACTTTAAGGACTGATTACAGTGTCCTAGGAAAGCAGGTTACAGACAAGAAAAGAAGACTTGACCCATGCTTGGATGGACAAGAAGTTCCTTTTATTCTAGTTAGATAAAATCACCGTTCCTTGGGCAAGTGGATAAGATAGGTAGATCTGTTTCAGTAGTTTTGAAGTATACGGGCATACTTCGGTATACAAGCACACACAGACGTGCTGGTAAGGAGGAGGTATGTCCCCCTCTCTGCTGTTTGAGTAGGTACTGTGTGCCGGTTCCTGTGTTCCTGATGTTGATAGAAGCTTTTATGCCAAACTGATGACCTGTAATAAGAAACTGTAAGTAAGAATAAACACTTGCTTCCCTAAGTTGTTTGGGTTCTTTAGTCGTATCAGCGATGTGAAGAGTAACAGGAACAACTATGGCTTTTAAAAAAATATTTTACTTATTTATTTAATTTAATTGTGTGTGTGTGTGTGTGTGTGTGTGTGTGTGTGTGTGTGTATTAGTGTGTCCCTGTGGAGGACCAAGGGTGATTTCAGAAATCATCCTGGATTGCTTCTACTTCCTTCTTGCTTCACTCTGACATTTCCCAGGCTCTGCCCAGCAGGGCTGGAGATACAGGCCACTGTCATTTCATCCTGGCTTTTTTTTACATGGGACTTGGCATCCAAACTCAGGACCATCTGCTTGTGAGACAGAGTCTTAACCCCTGAGCCATCTTTCCAGCCCGGGCACAACAGTGGTTTGAAAATGATGAATGTGCTCACAGATGCCTGGTGGTGGCTGAGAAGTGTACTGTGAAATCCTGTCGCTGGAGGGAGGGGACGGGGAGCAAGGCCCTGGTGACCAAGTTTTTCTGGTCACATTGCATTGCGCCTCATTTCCTCAGACACTGTCCTGGGAAAATACTTACACTGGGGTTGGAGAATGAAGGTTTTAGAGCATACTCTGTGAGTTTCTTTGGCCCTGGGCAGTGGCTTTATCTGCAGTTATTAGCAAGTACCATTAGCCATCATTAAAGAAATCTGTTTCTTCTTCCCCAGAAAGCTCCATAGTGTCCCACGGGAGAAGGGCCTGAGCCCCTCAGAGCCTATGGCTCCACACACTAGTATGGTGTTGGGCCAATGGCTTATACAGGTGTGCCCCCTTCTCTGTTTCTTGGGTCTCTGGACCCCGCTGTCACCACTCGAGCATGACTACCAGCTATGCCAGAAGTGAATGATCTGAAGTGACATTTAGCTGACGCCGACATAAAGCCAGACCACACAAAAACATTCTCTAAATATTTGTCTCAGATTTTTAATTGTTTTCATGCAATATACAATTTCATTTGTACCTTTTTTCCTACTCTGCCCTTAATGATTTCTCTCTCTCTCTCTTTCTTCTTGGAGCTTGTAGACATTGTCTTGCATATGTTTTTATGTTCTGTTCAGTTTCAGATTCTCAGGGTCCAAGCATTCCTTTAGAATCCCTGTGCCCTCAGATTACAATCACGAACATTGAGCTTTGGGGCTTGGCATTTATCTTGCTGTGTTTTAGCTAGTAGGGACTGTGAATATTAGAGTTGGAGCTGGGCCAGGAATTGAAGTGAAGAACTTCAGGGAAGGCAGCCCGAGACCTCTTGCCACTGAGCAGCTTGAAGCTGTAAAGGTACCAGTTTGAAGCCACCAAGTGTCATTAAGGCACCAAAGGGTGGGTTGGCAAGTCTAGTGGGCTGGAAGAGAGAGGATGAAAGACACGTGGGCTCCTCAGTGTCCCTTCCCGGCCACAGAAAAGAGACCACGTGGAGAAAGCGTCCCAAGACTCAGCAAGCAGGAGCACTGGGAACAGATAAGCCCAGGTAGGGGAGCCTCTGACCTAACCCCGAGAAGGGAAAGGCTTTCCAGGTGGGAGACTGGGAACCCAGGGAGGAGCAGAAGGTCAGTGAGAACAGAGTCCAGCTGACAGAAGCCATAAGCCTTGACAGAGAGGAGGTTTCAAGGGGGTGGGAGAACTAGCCAAGGTCTCAGTTTGGAGCCATATGTCAGGTGGGGAGGCTGGGTTGAACAGGGATACTTACAAACTGCAACCAACTTGGGAGGTCACTTGGGAGGAGGGGGAAGAGGAGCAAGCTCATGGGCAGATCGTGTTAGCTTACTTTTCAAGTGCAGGATAAGGAAAAGATGTAATCTTATAGAAAGACACTGAAGTAAGCCATCCTTCAGGTAAAAGCTTGTGTGCGTGTGTGTGTGTGTGTGTGTGTGCACGTGCGTGTGTGTGTGTGAAGTGTACTCATGCCATGAAACACATGTTTAGGTAGAGGACAAACTCGGGGATCAGTTTTCACCTTTTCCCTTTGCGTCTCATTGTTACAGCATAAACCTGTCTACTTGGCCTTTGAGTTTCCAGATTCTTCTGTCTCCATTTCCCATGCACATAGGGAAGATTATATGACTGGCTTTTATGTGGGTTCTGGAAATACAAATACAGATAGTCAGTGGTGTGGAAGCTTTAATGGCAGAACCATCTCCCCAGCTAAGGCGAGAGTTTTACTAGGAGAGTCATTAATGTCATGCTACAGGTAGCCCAACAGGGTTCTGAAGGGAGAAAGTCTTTAGTTATGGTGACGAAGAGAATTTCTTGCTCTGGTAAGTTCCCAGGCATTGTGTGTGCGTGTGGTGTGTGTGTGTGTGGGGGGTTCCGTGTGGCTCGGCCTATGTGCTAGGAGTCACAGAGGCGCTGCTGGGTGGGGGTAGGAGTCAGGAAGGCCCCAGATAGCACAGTGAGGTCGTAACTCAGGGTTGCCCTGGCCTAGGCAGCAGGGGTCTGGGCTTGGGTTTTCTTCCTGGGTGTAGCTCTAACAGTCACATCACGCTGAGTCCTCGGGGAGGAAGATACTGCAGGTGGGTTGTGCTTTGCTCCTGGGGGCATCTGACCAGTTAAAGCAGCAGCGTCTCTTATTATGGTCTATGATTGGCTTTATGGAGTGCTGGGTGGAAAGTGTGCATGTGTTCTTGCCTGACTCGGACCACTTTACCACGTACCCCTCTCGAGAATACAGGAACGTCGTGGTTCTTGTTGCTGCCAGAGGGACGTGCTGCCCTCAGACATCAGAATTCTCTGGAGGTCTTTCTCCCACCCTCTCAGGCTTCTTCATTTGTGAAATGAGTGTTCATATGGTAATACCCATGTAGAAACTTTACTACCTCTAAAATGAAATTATTCTTCCTTCCTGTAAGCAAATGTGCAGTTTCCTTCCCCAGTTTTTCTGTTTCTCAGTGGGTGAGGGGGAGGAGGGAGCTTTACTTGAACTCTAGATAGTTTTGCCACATAATTCTGCCTCTAGTCCAAGACTCTGCTAAGCCTTAGGAAGAGGACATTGTCTTCCGCAGCCTCCGCAGAGATCATTAACACAGGTTCCACAGCTGAGTAAGAAAGAGAGCAAATTGGGGTGCTTCTCCCTTGGAATCTCCTTGCTCTTTAGTTTTTCTCACTTTCATTAACATATTTTCACTTGCTCTGCCACAGAGAAGTGGAGAGAGAAAGAGAGAAGAAAAAAGAAAGAAAGAAAGAAAGAAAGAAAGAAAAGAAAGAAAGAAAAGAAAGAAAGAAAAGAAAGAAAGAAAAGAAGGAAGGAAGGAAAGAAGGAAAGAAAAGAAGGAAAGAAGGAAAGAAAGAAAGAAAGAAAAAGAAAAGAAAAAAGAAAGAAAAAGAAAGAAAGAGAGAAAGAAAGAAAAGAAAGAAAGGTGCAGAGGTCAGTTTCCATTTGCTTTCAGAAGGGCTGTATGTACCTGATACCCATGGGTTTTCCATCTGGCAGGGATCACTTCGAAGGGTCAGATCTGTATCGAGTCCTTTATTTCCTACAGATGAATGTTGGAAGATTCAATGTGCATTCCACCTGCAAGCCAAAACCCAGACTTGAAAGTAAGGCACACCTGAGATGGTATTAATGGGTAAAGGCACCTGTGGGCAAACCAGAGTGTGAAACACAGAACCTACATGGTAGAAGGAGAGAACCAGTTTCTGAAAGCTCTCTCTTGACCTTCCCAAGCTTGCTCTAACATGCGTGTGCTTGCTCTCTCTCTTTTTTTCTCTCTCTCTCCTTCCTCCCTTCTCCTAAATAAATAAATAATATAGTTTTGTTTTTTAAGAAAAAGAAAGAAGAGCTCCCTAGCCCCTCGTGGCACTCTAGTGCCGTGAGCTCTGTTTTATTTCTGCTTCTCATGGAGACACCCTAGCTCCTCATGGCACTCCACGTCTGGAGTCCATGAGTTCCAACCTTTCTCTTTTCTGATAAACTCTACCTTAATTCTCAAAAAAAAAAAAAAAAAAAAAAAAAGAAAGAAAAGAGGCTGTTAGAACGCATGTTTGCCCTGCTTGAGATAGTTCTGCTCAGGGAGCCCAAAAATGCTTGCTCCCCATGCCCTCGTCTTCTAGACTTAGAATCTTCTTATCTGAGCCTCTCTGAGAACAGTGGCAGCTTGACGATGGGTGGTTCAATGTGACTGTGGCCTCTGGCTTGCAGGAAAGAGTTTCAAAAGTCATATCCAAGGTAAGATTGACTTCTGGAAGTCATTCTGCAGAGAGGAACTATCTATCACCTGCACTCACTGGTTGATAAGAAGTTGTGCTAGTTAGATATGGGTGTTAAGTTGATGACTGAAGGCTGAGCTGTGCACACCTGTAAAGAATCAGTAGTTGCGGCGAGCCCTGAACAGCCTGCAGGAGATCGACCGATGTGAGAAGACTCAGTTCATAGTATGTGGGACAATTCTCCGGGCAAGTGAATAAGATGAAGGCTGCTGGTTTAATAGTTTGGAGTTCTTCAGCGTTCTTGGACAGACTTTTGACAAGTGAGGTTTGTCCCTCTCTCAGAAATCCCTTGTGGGTATGAAGTGAAGAGTTCCCTCAACTCCTAGTATTAATATGGACTCTTCTGCCAAGCTGAACCATGAACTGTAATGGAGAATTGTGAGCCAGAATAAAACCCTTTGTTCCCCTAAGCTCTTTGGTTGTGAATTTGTCAGCAGCATACAGACAAACTCAGTTTGTCACAGGAATCAAGCTCTGGGTCTCTCCTTTCTCCCTGGCTGGATTGCTGCCTTCTCCACATTCTAAAGCTCTGTGCTCACGGACACCCTAACCACATGGATAAGGCACTAGCCACTAAATGTTGACCCAACTCCTTGCCATCTGTAAGCACTTCTCTATACAATACCTGATGAATCAGCATGGGTGTGCAGGGCTGCTGTGCCTTTCAGGAGCGGTGGCTCAAGCTTTGCTGACCTCCCACGCTGTACTCGGAAGCCTCAGCATCATGAGCAGGTGGGCTACCAGATGTTCAGGATCCTGAAAGTGGAATCCTGAGCCACGGAAAGGTGGGCAGGTTGAAGCATCTCTTGTGTAGTCAGGACTGGAAATATCCAGATAGCTGGAAAAGTCATCATTCCAGAGGTAGATCTGAAACTGTCTTTGGGTATAAGCCCTCTTTGTTCTTGCCTTTCTTGTGCTTTTAGGGTGCTCTGTTAGCAGGAACCTCAGCCACCACACCTGGCAGGAGAGCACTTGGTAGCCTATGCCACAGCTTCCAGGCAGGCCGTCAAGAAAATGTACACTGAGTTAGGTAATGCCTCTGGGCCTCGGGTTCTTCATATGCCACCTTCACCTGTCTGCCCTGAGAATATGAGGAGATGTGACATGACGCTATTTAGGCTAGATCCTCTTCTTTGGGCTGACAGCCTGCAAGTGTGTCTGGACTTTCTCAGGCCTGTCCTCTTTCCATGGATGACAGCAGCTGCCAGTTGCCTTGGGAACCAGCAGCAGGCTTTCTGCAGGGACTTTCCTGCCCTGCAGGGTTGGCAGTTTTCCTGCCTGGCCTGGCCCAAGCTGGATGGTGAGTGGAAGAACTCGGTTTCTCAAGCAGGGACCCTCTGCAGAGTGCACGGAGCATGTCCACTTGGGTTCTTGCTGCTTTGAGGTAGAGGAGGATGTGGTCTTACATCTCCCTGATTTTACTGTATTCTTCTGACTTGGTTTTTGTGAGCGTGGGGAAGACTTCTTGGTTAGGTTTTCTGCTCCCGGTATTCTCTGATAGGCTTTTGACTCTTGCCTCTGTGCTTGGCCCTCCCTCCCTCCCTCCCTCCCTGGGGACTTAGGCCTGGGCACCGGAGACCACCAGAAACCTGGGCCGTCTTCACAGGAGCTGTCAAGAGTAGGTAGGGGGCTTCACTCAATGCTGTCCCCTGTGCAGAGCAGAGGTTGCCTGTCCTTCCTGACTGGCTGGAATTTCTCTACTGCTGGTCCAGGCCTTTGGGTGCTGATCCCAAGTTCAATATCAAAGTCTTGGAGTTTCCTGGGACTTTAGGAGCAGCCCTCAGAGGTCTCTGATAGTACCTCAGGTTCGCTTTCCGGATTATCTTGTACCCCTGGTCTTACAATCAGTAGTTGTGAAACATACAACAACTAATGCCTCTGTGACTATTTAGGTAAAACTCAGAGAAGGCCTTGAATCTAACTGAACCCTTTTGTCCTTGAAGGTTTTCTAAGTGGAGTGGCTGGAGCAGGTGCATGGGTGGAAGGAGGGAGATCTAGTCCTTCAGCTGCTTTGATGTCTGGGAGTGACCTGGGTGGGGCCTGACTAGAAGAGAGGCTGATGGAGGCTGAGATGTGGGAACTGGGAGTTAGGTGTGCAGAGAGCAGTGCCAAGCTGATATATATGGTTCCAGGGAAAGTTCCTGAGATTAGTGTGAGACGCCCTAGATGTAAAAGATAAGAGTGAGAGGCCCTAGATGTAAAAGATAAGAAAAACAGTAAAAAATTTTGAGGTGGGTCTGGAGAGATGATTAAGTGGGTAAAAAGTGCTCTATAGTCCTGACAACTTGGGTCCAGTCCCTGGAGCTCATGCTAAAAGCTGGATTGGGAGCTGGATTGAGTACTGTAATCTCAGTACTCCCCAGAGAGGCGGCAATTAGATACAGGAGAGTGGAAGCTCACAGGTCAGCTAGCAGAACACCAAGAGAGACCCTGTCTTCTTAAGGTGGAAGGAGAGCTGTCCTTTGACCTCCACATTCATGCCGCTACACATACATGCCCACACTCAGGCACATACCCATCATATACACACCTCCCTCCTACAGAATTAATTAATTAATTAGAAACTCTTCAGACACAGCAATAATAAAAATGAAAAAGTCTGGGGGTCCGTAGAGGCAGACAGACAGGAGGGTGGGAGGGAGTGGGATGGATTGACAAAGGGAAGGGAGAAGATGGGGCAAGGGAAGCAGGGATAAGTACTCAATATGCTTGTAAAACTAGAAAAATAAGTTGAAGAAAATGAAAAAGTAGGGAATGACGACTGTGATTGTTCCCTGCTAAGGTTTTCCTCACCGGCACTGCATCCGAAGCCTCAAAGGTCGGAGCTGATATACGAGATCAAGAGGTTACACTGAGGATGAGGCGTCTCAGATTCTAGTTGTTTTTATCCAAGTGTGTTATGTTCCAGGTCTTCTGAAAGGAGCGCTCCAAAGACGTTCTCCAGCGGTTCCTAGGAAAGAATCCTGTCTCACAGCCGAGGCCTGAGAGGTCCCCAGGAGATGTACGGAGGGAAATAGGAATCTGTCTGTCCAACCCTCTGTTTCTTTCTTCACCGTGGCGGACCTGGGCTGATCTAGTCTTTCAACTGACCAGAAGGGTGGTTAGCAGCCTTGGGGTCTCCATGACTGTCTCAGACCTCCACTTCGCTGGAGGGTTATAACCCTCTCCTGGCTGGCGCTACCACCCTCCGAGTCCTAAGCAGGTCTCAGAGAGAGGGGGTGTTTGGGGGTCTCCGGTCTTCCTCTCTGTCCTTGGTTTCTTTCACATGCCAATCCTAATGTTCTCAAAGCTCTGCCCTTCTCTCTTGCCACTTTGCTGCGTGGCTCTTAAGTCTACGTGAGCTTTACATTTCCTGTTCTGGATGCAGTATTATCACCTTCCTCAGGGGCTGCTCCTCACTCTCCTGATTTGATAACCTTGACTGGCCAGGATTTTTTTTTTTAATTTTTATTTTTTAGGCTGCTCCTCACACAGAATTTGTGTGATATTTTCTCACAGGGCTGTGGGAAGATCACAGGGGCAAAGTGCTGTCCACACCGAGAAGACTGGGCATCCGTGTAAGTTAACTGGACTTCTTCTGTATGTGTCAATGTGTAAAAAAAATAAATGATTTTTTTTCCCCTGGGAGCAGGCCTAAATGATAATTTTTTTTTTTTTCCTGGAGTTTGATGCCATCCTGGGCTACACAGTGAGTTCCAGAATAGCCTGGACTATATTGTGAGACCATGTCATAAACAAACGAATAAAACAACAACAAAAAGAGAATAACAGCGACGACATGTATATTTGGATTGATAATTAGTTAATACTTTGAATTCCTATTATATGCTGACATTGAAGTTCTTTTATATTTTCCTTATTATTTATGCATATATGACGAATGTGGGTATGCACACACGGTCAGAAGAGGCTTCGGGTGTCCTGTTCTCTCATTCTCAGTTTTATTCCTTTGAGATGGGGCCTGTCATTGAACCTGGAGCTAGGTCAGTGACCAGCCAGCTGTATGTAATCCCACCTGACTTTTCTCGACTCACAGCACACAGCAAGTGCTCTTGTCTACTGAGCGTCTCCAGGCCTAGGACTGCTTTGTCTTTACTGTTGCTGTGCTTTTTTTTTGAGAGTAAGTATATATATATGTTATATATTACATACTGAACTCAAACTCTAGAAACCCCTGCCGCAGCCTCCACAGTGCTTCAGTTACAAGCTAGAGCCACCACACCCAGAGAGGTTTCGTGCTCTAGTGTCTCTTGAGGATTTCTATTTTTGTAGCTGAGGTGGTGGCGAGAAGGGCATCATGCTTTTCAGGTTGGCTTTGCTTTAACTATTATACCAAGTGCCTAGTCTGTGCTAGTTCTGTTCCGAGTGTGTCCCATTGTCTTACTTTGTCTGCACAGCTACACTCAGAGAAGGAATTAGAATTATCTCAGCTTTCCATGTGGGGAACATGTGGCCCACAAAAAGGAGATAAGGTGCCTAATGTCTAAGAGGTGCAAGCCTGGGGGAAACACTAGCAGCTTGGCTTCGAGGGCATTCCGTAGCCGCTGCTACCTCAGCCCTTGCTGCTTAGCCAGGATCAGTGTGGAAAACACAGGCTAGTCTGATGGCCTGTCCAGAAGGTAGGATTATCTGAGGGCATGGACTGGTTGCCGCAGGACTCCCAGCCACTGCCAGCTCCAAGTCAGGTACAGGTACCTGAGTTTTTCGGCTTTGGGCAGTAAACTGAGATTTGTTACTAAGATTTCTCATTTAAAACAGCACACTCCTTACATGACGGACACATGATTTTTATTTGCTCCAGCAGAGAGGAGAGAAGGGATTCTGTCTGCTTGGTGAACCAAGGAGTTACTGAGATTACTTCCAGGAGCGCTAGCGGCTCCAAGGCAGATGAACCATCGGGAGGTGCCAGCAAAGCCACGTTGCATGCAGCTGCTTCGCCACTAGCATCCTGTCAACCTCCCAGCTCCTGTATGCGTGAGGACCTCCAAGACCACGCACACCTGGGCAGGAAGGGTCACGTCTGCACTCACAGGTGAGGATCTGTGGAAGTTAGCTACAGATACCAACTTGAGAACTAAAGGCTGCATTCAGGAACATCTGTGCAGAGTTACTTGGTTAAGGAAGGCCTTTTGGAAGCCTGAGGGGGATTATCTGTTGATTTGGAGAGACCCAGCTTATGATGATGGGCTCATTCCCTAGTCAGTAGCTAAGATGGAGACAGCATTAGGCATTCAAAGCAGACTGGCAAGTGAGCAAGTATGTCTCCCTCAGGCCTTTGTGTGGATGGGTATGACCAGTGCTCCGGGTTCCTGATGGTGTGAACTCTTCTGCCATGCTGATGAACGTGACCAAGAATCATAAGCCGAAGTAAACCCCTTGTTCCCCTCAATTATTTTGGTTGAGTCTTTATATAGCAACACAAGAGAATAGAAAATAGAACAGGATTTCTGACTCAACCCCTCCTTCTGTTGCAGGGAAACGGTCTTGACCGTCCCAATGTCATAGGGTTCTTGTGTTCCGGAGTCAAAGATTGAAACCAGAACACGTGTAGAGGATTAAGGTAAAGTTTATTAGAAAGAGAAAGGTTGGAACTCATGGACTCCAGACGTGGAGTGCCAAGAGGGGCTAGGATGCCTCCATGAGAAGCAGGCAAGAAACAGACTCATGGCACTAATGCCATGAGGGGCTAGGGAGCCCATGAGAACTCATGGTGCCTAGGCATGGAATTCACGAGGAGCAAGGAACAAGAAACAGAGCTCATGGCACTGGAGTGCCATGAGGGGCTAGATTGCCTCCAAGAGAAGTAGGCAGCTGGAAATGGACTTATGGCATTAGAGGGCCATGAGGGGCTAGATTGCCAAAGATGATTGCCAGGGCTAGGTATATTTATACACCTAGACAAGCCCGGGAAACTGGCTTTTTCCCATTGGTTAATTCCCATTGGGGCCCAACCCATTTGCTCTTGGGCTCTTGTGGGCTAGAGGTCAAGTTGTTTGATTTGGAGAGCTTATCTCCATAATCACTTCGTGGGGAAGTTGGCCATCTTATCTCTGGGAGGACTGGAGTCAGTTCCTCAGCAGGAGTGTTCCCTCAGGGTGATTCCAGCAGTGGGGGATGGCTTTCAGGAATTCCAAAGACCTTGAGAGACCCATCTCAGCATGGCTGCTCTAATCCTGCCTCACTTCCAGAAGGGAGTTGTTACCATTGCCTTGGATGCAGCTGTCAGCTGGATTCTCCCACGTCAGTCCTGTTTCACGATGGGACGATGTTCAGGTCCAACCCCAAGGAGATAGCTCTACAGCAGGGTTACGTTGGAATCAGGATATGTCTGCGGAGCTGAGCATGGCAGAGAGCATCAGAGTGTGGAGGGGGCAGAGGCAGAAGGCACAATTCCCTAGTCACCCTGCAGCAGTCTGAGGAGCTCCCCTAATCTTTTAGGGATCTCTATTTAGGTCGAACTTGGGGTTGTAGCATTGATGCAGCAAAGAATTCCAGAAGCAGCCAGTATTAGCAAGATTGGGGCTTATTAAGGTTATTTTGATATAGATTTAGATATGGAGTTTGAGAGAGAAAGAGGTACATGACTGGATTGGTGAAGGCAGGAGAGGGAAGGTAGGAGAGGAAAGTGGTAGGAAGGAGGTGGGGTGAGGTAAGGACATAGACTTGCTTTGTATATGAAAAATTCTCAATAAAAATGTAAATAAAAAGAGAGAAAGAGATGAGAAGCATTCAGAAAGGAACACACACACACACACACACACACACACACACACACACACACAACATGACTTCCCTAGGTGAGAGTCATACTTCTCTGTCTTTCCTTTGGTAGGGTTTGATGCAACTATAATCACAGGGAGGCTGTTGCAGTTACTTTGCACGAGGCTGATAAATTCACAACTATTATAGTTGGCACAGGTGTCAACTTGACAGTTGAGGGTCTGAGCTCTGGGCACATCTGTAGAGAATTAGTGGTTGAGTTAAGCCCAGAGCAAACCTGCAGGAGATTGTCTAGCTGATGGGGAAGGCCCAGTCCATGGTGGGTGGGACTAAGCCCTGGAATAAAATACAGAGAGCTGATTGAGAGAGTCAGCATCTTTGTGTACACTTGGTCTGGCAAGTTATATGGTGATGGTGTGGCCAGTTCCCTCGGCCCTTGGCGTTGGTGGTACTCTGCCGTCAAGCTGAGAACTGTAACTGGACTGTCCTAAGGAAATAAACCCCTTGCTCCCTTAAGCCATTTGATGGTCATTTATCAGCAACCACGCAAGTGAACTGCAACAGCTTAAGGAGAAACAAGGGTTTTTGTCTCTCTTAAGATTGTTGGCTACAGTTCCTTGTTCAGCTTGGCAGGAGAGCTCATACCAACACCAGAAACAAAGGAAACTGGCTATACTATATCCACTGCTAAGAGAAGGACAGACTCAAGGACTAGTTCACATATACAAGGACTAGTCCTGCCCATGGGCAGGTCTTTCCTCATTAATTAGACAGTCTCCTGCAGGCCTCCTCAGCATTTAACTTTACTACTAATTCTTCACAATTGTACCCAGAGCTCAAGCATTCAGTTGTCAAGCTGACATCTATATCTAAACATGACTGTGGCTAAGCAACCCAGTGAGATCACATGGTGGCTCCTGAGGGAGCTTCACTAGATCACAGTAGATAAGGCAAAACCTAGGTATTGGGAATGCTGGATATGGGTTAACAAATTAACAGTCTCATTTGAGATTTCCAGGAAATGTCTGGAGAATTTAAAATAAAACATCTAGGACTGGAGAGATGGTTCAGGGGTTAAAGCCTTTTGTCTCACAAGTAAAAGGACCTAAGTTCAGATCTCCAGATCCCAGGTAAAAACACTGGACAGAAATATAATTCTGGCCCTGGAAGACAGAGCCTGGGAACCCCAGAGCAAAGCAGTAAGGTAGAGCAATCCAGGATGAGTCTCAAAGTCACCTTTGGGCCTCTACAGGCACGCACACTCAAGTGTCCTCTTCTACACACGCACATGCATGCATACTTCTATACACACACATGAACACAAAATAAAATGAATTGTCTGTATAGTGAAAGGATTGCCACTGTTTGGACAGCGTCACGGAAAGTGCTGACTGCTGCAGTCCCTGCTTCAGGCTGGGGGGGGTCTTCTCCACACACCAGGTTGAGGACTTCTTTGCATTCTCGTGTCCCCATCATTTTTCCCCCTGTTTCTCTATCAGCTTGTGGGGAGTAGAGTCAAGTAGAAGATCTGAGGGTTCATCCCTGTTGGGGTTCCTTGATGTCAAAAAGTCATAGACCAAAGGTGAGTTCAAAAGAGGTCTCCAGGTACCTTTTCCACATATAGTTAGGACACCAGTCAGAGACCAGGCTTGGAGCCTTTGTGGATGGAACCCCCATCACAGTCAGCCTTAGAGCCCGCGTCCCATTGCCCTGGCAGCACTTTGATTCCAAGAAAGGGGAAGGGAAAGCGTCACAGTTGCTCTCCTTAGGACTGGAGATACCTTGTGAGGCAGGGAGGAGACACACAGCTGACACTCAAGATTTAAATTATTATTTTTTTTTTGCACTTTCGTGTGCATACATTTATGCAGATGCGTGTACATGTGTATTCATGTATGTGTGTGTGTGCACGCGCGTGTGCACGTGTGTATCAGAGGACTTTGTGTGAGCCTATAGAGATCCAAGAGTGACTTCAGGAATCATCCTAAATTGCTTCTATCTCCTTTTTGCTTCTCTCTGTCATTTCTTGGGCTCTGCTTTCCAGGCTGGAGGTTCAGGCCACCACCATTGTTATTTGACATTTTTAGGTGGGATTTGGGATTCAAACTCAGCTCCTTCTGTTTGTGAGGGAGACAGAATCTTAACCCCTAAGCCTTTCCAGTCTGACTCTCAATATTTAAAATATCACATAATGATAGAGAGAGTGGAGGCACCAGGCTTTGTTGAGATTCATTTAAGGAGAGCTACATCTTTCTAGTTATTTTGTGTATCTTTTTCTTTCTTTCTTTCTTTCTTTCTTTCTTTCTTTCTTTCTTTCTTTCTTTCTTTCTTTCTCTTTATATTTAATTCTTTTTAGTCTATTACTACAGAATTTTGTCAAAAGAAAGTCATTGTACCTCTTGTCCTGGGTAGAGACATAATGGCTTTCAAAGTTTTATTTACTTGCTTGTTTTAGTGTGTTGTATGATGTGGTGTGTGTGATGTGATATGTGCGTGTGCACCCATTCCATAGCATACCTGTGAAAGTCAGAGGACAATCTCATGGAATCAGTTTTCCTTCCAGGGATGAAACTCAGGTCACTGGGCTTGAGTGATAAGTGTTTTTACTCACTGAGCCATGTCTCAGCCCTGGGACATGACATTCTAAATTGCCCAAAAGATTGTATGATTACAGAAACACACTATTGGCCCTGTTCTCCAGAGTTAATTCAGTGAAACTGTCAATCACTAGGAGACCACCCCTTATGAAGGCTGATGCATCTGAGTTCTGGCTCAAAAAGGGTAACCTTTCCTTTTCCCCTTCTGCGTCTATATGTGTATGTGTGTGCGTGTCCACATCCTCAGCCCACTTGTCATGTGCTGACACATTCCTAATGCTGTGGATTTCCCGTGCCGCAGAGCCTTCCTTGGTGAGCTTGCCTTTGGAGCCAGGATGCAGAGCCACCAAGGTTCTCAAGCCACCCTGACCAGTGGCTTCTGAGTTCATCCTCTCATGCTCAAGAACAAGGAAACACAATGTAGATTTATTAAGGGAGTGAGGGGAATTCCCCAGTGGGAGGGCTCCAAGGGAGGGAGAAGCTGGGTGGGGAGGGGGGTTACAGGACGTATGGCAGTCATTGGTGCAGTCCTCTCTCTTGGGATTATCGTTTTTGAGCACATTGTGAGTCAAACAACGAGCAGCCCACCTTCCCTATGTACACTCCTGGGTCCAGCCAGGGACTCGTTCCCCCCTTTAAAGGAGTGGTTACCTGCGGTTAGCGACTGGCTGGTGACCCACCATGGGCCTCCCACCCTTATTGCCCAAGGGGAGCGATGTCCTGTCTCATCATTCTTCCTCCGAAGGACCCCCCAACTCCCAGGCAGCATCGGAAAGTCTGCCAAGGGCTCCCGCTGGTCTAACCTCCAACCAAAGATGAAGCTTTCTTTTCCTTCTGTCTCGCTTCTTTCCACAGCCGCTGACACATACAGTTCATCTGTTGTTTCTTAAATAATAATAAAATTGTCCTCGAGTTTCCTCCCAAGTCCATCTTTAAAATCTGTTGTTTATGAAACTAAGAAACTGCGAAAAGGGACCTTGTGTTCACTGGCCAATACGGCAGGATTGGAGCAGCTATGCTGACATGGCTGTCAAGGTCTTTGAAGGTCTTTGGAATTCCTGAAGGTCATCCCCCACGGCTGGAATCACCCTGAAGGAACACCCCTGCTGGGAACTGGCTCCAATCCTCCCAGAGATAAGAGGGTCAACTCCCCTATGAAAGGATTATGGAAATGAGCTCTCCATATCAAACAACTTGACCTCTAGCCCACTTGGGTCCAAGAGCAACTGGGTTGGGCCCCAGTAGGAACTAACCAATGAGAAAAAGCCAATTTCCTGGGCTTGTCTAGGTGTATAAATATCCCTGGCCCTGGCTGCCATCTTTGGCGTCCTAGCCCCTCGTGGCACTTGTGCCACCAGTTCTTTCTAGCTTTGGGTCTGCTTCTCATGAATTCTCCCGGGCACCCTAGCCCCTCGTGGCAATAAGTCCATTTCCAGCTGCCTGCGTCTCAAGAGTTCTCCGGCACCCTAGCCCCTCATGGCATTAGTGCCATGAGTCTGTTTCTAGCTTCACGAGTTCTCCCGGGTGTCCTAGCCCCTCATGGCACTCTACATCTGGAGTCCATGAGTTCCAACCTTTCTCTCCTCTAATAAACTCTATCCTAATCCTCTACACATGTTCTGGTTTCAATCTTTGACTCGGGAACACAAGAACCCTACAACATTGGGACGGTGGTTTCCTGTCCCTGCAACTTTTGGCGCCCCAGATGGGACAGGTGAAAGACCGTTTCCCTGCATCACCATGATGCCACCAAGTAAATATAGGCCTTAGTTCTTAAAACTCTATCACTCTCCTGCCTTTCCCCTCATCAGTCTCCCAGGCTGCAGGTGTTCCAGGTCTGGCTCAGAGTTTCAGTTCCCTCCTTTCCTCTCTTTTTTAGTCTCAATCATCGCTGGAACGGCAGGATCCATCCTCGGAGTGTGGGATCAGGAGCGACCAAGCAAAACTTACCAAGGCCTGTTATAGGAGTTTTTAGGGCAAAAGTCCATGTTCTGGTAGCCCCCAAAGCTAGATTCGACCATCTACCCCCCAATTAAAGAACCCGTAATGGGGTTGGAGGGATGGCTCAGGGGTTGAGTCTGCTTCACGAGCAGTAGGAACTGAGTTTGGATCCTGAATCCTAAAAATACCAGGCAGAAATAGTGGTCGCCTGCACTGATGGCTCTGGACGGCAGAGCCTGGAAAATCCCAGAGTGAGGCAAAACAAAGCAAAGAAGAACAAAACAAAACTAATCCAAAAACTGAGGTTTAAGCAGCAATCCAGGATGACTCCTGAAATCGCCTTGGGCTTCCACAGGTGCTCTCTGACACACACACACATTAAACAAACAAACAATGAAAAAAAGAATGAGTGATGGTGAAAAGCAGAGACTTCATGGAGAAGAACAGATGAAGGGTACAGTGGCCTCCAGTCTGTCTTCAGGGTACTGACATGATCCTTAGTACGAATAGAGAGAGAACTGGGGCGAGAGAAAGACATAGCCCAGCAGCCCTGGCGCAGAGGTGCTCATGTTGATCATTTTCTGGGCTCTGGTCCTATCATGTGGTCCGAGTCCCCATTGCTTGCTAGAAAGAGAGGGTTCTCAGGAGATAACCCCTTCTGCTCTAGGATATGGGTATCCCTAAGGAATAACTTCTCTTATCTCACAGGAGTTCCGTTGTGCCGGAAATCCCAGGTGACTCAAAAGGAAAGGTTAAGAACAATGATGTATCTGTGAGCCTTCAGTCAAAGTAAAGGAGACAGGCCCAGAATGGAGGCAGAGATGGCAGCTTTCCTTCTGTGTGCTGAGGGCCCAAACGAAGAGTCAACACTTGTTAACAAAGACTTCTTTGAAGTGCTTTTGTCAGAGCTGGAGAAGGTCTGGAACTTGTAGTCCTTGCTTGGCACAGGTGAGGGTACCTGACAAAGACCCAACAGGTTGGATGGTTTGTAATAATAGGATTTTTTTTTTTTTTTGCAGTTCTGGAGTTCAGAAGTTAGAAATCAAGGAGTTATAGGCCATATTTGCTGGGCTGTAGGAAGCTTCTTGGTTTCTCGGGTTGCTGACACTCTTGGAACTTCTCTGCTCAGATCCATCACTTTGACATCTACCTCTGTCTCCACAAGACTTCCCTGTGTGCCTTCCCAGAACAACAGCCCTTCCCACAGTGGAACTGGTCCCTGGCCCTTAGATCATGACCTAATTCCACAGAAATAAAAAACCCACAAATCGATTATTCAGTTTGGTCAAGGTGTTGGCAGAGTTTGATCTTCCATTCCCTCCCCCTCCCTTGTGCCTATGGTCTTTGTTGTTTGATTGGGAAGTACCCCCCCAATCTCCCCCCCTCCCCCCGCCCTGGGTG
Source organism: Typhlomys cinereus (assembly GCA_023101885.1). NCBI lineage: Eukaryota > Metazoa > Chordata > Mammalia > Rodentia > Platacanthomyidae > Typhlomys > Typhlomys cinereus. The sequence goes on from JALPQD010000139.1 coordinate 2,562,298, forward strand.
CTTGAGCACTTGGTTCCCAACTCTTGGCACTGCTTGGGAAATCTTCAGGAGGTAGAACCTTGTCACTGGAGTTGAGTCTTAAGGTTTGAAGGCCTGCTTCCTCTTCCTGTTCTCCCTTTCTCTTTTGCTTGAGTGTGGATATGATGTGAGCCAGCCACCACGCTTCTCCTGCTGTGAATAGCCTTCCTGAACTGTAAGCCAAAGGAAGGGGCTTTGACCAGAGTATTTTATGATGACAACAGAAAAGAAACTAATACTAAAACCTTACAGTCTACAGAATGCCATGGAGAGGCTAATATGTGAATTTAGCCATGAGTGGAAATCAGTGGAGTTCTTTGGCCTTATAGGTTTCCAGAGGAAGGAGGAGGTCCAGGCTAGGCGCCCCAGCCCATGCGCTAGGAATCAGGCAGAAAGGTTATCAGATGAGAAATAAGATCATAAACTTAAGGCCACCTAGGGTCTGAGTATTGGGGGCTGGGGTTGCTTTTCTTCTTCTACCTAAGGCCTGGATCCCACCAAGGACTTGTCAACTCTTCCTCCTAAGGGAAAAACTGTCTGCCGGTGGGCAAGGTCAGATACACTTAAAGCTGCCTCATCTAGTTCTCTTAAAGCAGCAGTGTTTTTTAACATCTGAAACCTAACATTGTCAGCTTTTCTGTTTATATAACAACAAACAAGGGCCAGTGAGATGGCTACACAGATAACAGTGCTTGCAGCACAAGTCTGACATCCTTAGAACCTATATACGTGGGTGGAAGGAGAGAACCGACTCGGCAAAGTTGTCCTCTGTAGAAACACATACACACACACACCCCAAGAATAAGAAACATGAAAGTTCAGTCTTTTTCCTCTAAGGAATTTTGGTTTCTTCTCTCAATTAGTGAAATTACCTTGCTGTCTTTGTCTTCCAAGAGGGAGACATATTGAAAAGTTATCATATTGAAAAGTCTCTTACAATAGTGTATGTTTCCTTTTAATTCATGTAGTTTTTACCTACTTTTTAAAAATTTATTTTCTTCCATGTATTTATGTATATGGGGTATGTGTATGTGTGTATGCCTGTTTGCATGTGGTAGATGCAGGAATATGTGCAAGTCAATCAACATGTGAGTGTACCGATGTGTGTTGCTTGGGGAGAATATCAACGGTCATCCTTGATTGCTCTTTCTAACAGTTACTCTTCTCTGTTGCTTCGAGATATCACTCAGACTCAAGTTAAGGGGAAAAGGGGAAGATTTATTTGACTAATGGTTTCAGAGGGGAGATACAGTTTGTTATGGTGGAAAAGGCCTGGTGGGCAGTAGAAGCTGGAAGGCTGCTTCAGGTCACTGCTCTCATCATGGGACAGAGGAAGCAAGGGACCGAGATCATGCCTGTCAGGAGCAACTAGTCAGTCAGGGAGTCATAACTGCCATTTTAGTAATTTATTAGCACACAGGCAATACTTCACACATTCAAGCCAAATCCTAACCAGATTCCTAACCCCAAGGCTGCTCACTTTGCAACATCATTGGTCCAGGCCCATGATCTTCTTAGGACAGTCTCACTGGAACCTCGTGGAGGATGGCTGGGGGTTCGTCCTGTTGCTCGGGAACTTGGAAGCAGATGTATGGCTGCTTGCTTCTACCCAGAGGGGAGCAGCATCGTGGCCCCCGAGAGGCATGTGGCTCGGGGTCGGCCGCAGCTAGGTCTCTATCTGTCTAAACACATGCCAGCTCGTGGGCCGGGGAAAGTATAGTTTGGGAAAGTACATAAAGATTCTTGTTTTTTACTTATCTGTTATGCTGGGAAGGTTTAAAACTCTTTGACTCACAAACCCAGTTTACTCCATTTTGTTTCACACCACACTCATGCGCCCACCATGCTGCTAGGAGTCGTCAAGCTACTCAGCTGCTTGTGGGGGCTTGCGGGCTCTGTCTTCTGGGGTTAGAATTACAGGTGGGCCACTGTCCTTGTCTGGCAATTTTTTAATCCAAACTGTTCAGTCATCTCCTCAGATCCTTAGTTTTTCACAGTATACTTAGTATTTACTTTATACAGAGATAATGGATGTTTTCTAATGGGTGTGTATTAGGCTAAGAAAGCCAAAAATTTTACTTAATTTTGACAGTTTATTAGTGGTAGTCATTTATTTGTCAATATAGGTGATTGAAGATGATTGGCACAAAGAGATTTTGAATAATGGGCCAAATTTAGAAATAGATGCATTTGTCTAGAAAAATAAGTTTTAGGATTATTATGTATGTGTTGCAGCTCGCCTGCATAGTTGCTGATAAATCACCATCAAACAATTAAGGGAACAAGGGGCTTACTGTCTCTTACCATTACTGGTTACAGTTCTTAGTTCAGCAAGCACCAATATCAGGGCCAGGGAACTGGCCACATCATCACCACATAACAGCTGAGAGAGGGATGATCCTCATTTGCCAGACCAGCATGTCTGGCCAAGTATACACAAGGATGCCAACTCTCTCAACTAGCTCTCTGTCTTTTATTCCAGGGCCTAATCCCACCCACCATAGGCTGGGCCTTCCCCATCAGCTAGACAATCTCCTGCAGGTTTGCTTTGGGTTTAACTCAACCATTAATTTTCGACAAATGTGCACAGAGCTCAAACCATCAACTGTCAAGTTGACACCTATGCCTAACTATGATACTACACAAAGACACAGCACTTTTAAACTGTAACCTTCAATCCCCCACAGTTGTTAAATTTATGTTAAAATATAAATACATTTCATAGAGAAATTTAAAATGTTCTCTCATTGAAACTTCAGTTCCAACATTCAAAGTTTCTTAACCTTAAAAGTGTATTAAATCCGAATAAGTTAAATACTTTAAAACAAATAAAACAATAAAACAGGAGGATTTTGAACAATAAGAAAACATTAAAAAGATCAAAGTCCAGCAAATAAAATACTGCATCTTTTACTTCAACATCCATCTTCTGTTGCTTATCATGTAGTCAAGGTGGCTCAAAGATTCTAGGCATTCCCAGTCCTTGTTTGCAGCTCGAAGTTGTAAAAGCAAAATTCTTCTGAACCAGGCTGAATCTCCATTTGCAGCTGTCCTCAGCATACATTCCACGGTCTGCCATCTCAAGCAACACTCTAGGTTCACCTCTGGAGCTATAAGCTGCACCTTTCCTTGCAAGAACTCTACACCTGCCACTTGGTGCCAAGCTTTTGCTACTTTCCATGAACCCCTCAGTAGTATACCAAAACCAGTACCACTTGGGGGATGCTGCCAGATTCCAAAGTGAGGTTGAAATGGAGCTTGGTTCACTCGAGCCAGAGCAGTGCCAACTTTCATGTGCTGACGCTGGAAAGCCTCTTTCTAGGCAGCCAAACTTCCAAAGGGCAAGAAACAGCTTTAACTTGGGCTTTTGGCCTCTGAAGGAATCTGGGTATTCATGTCTTCCGCCATCCCAGCGCAAGTCACTAGGTTTTCCTTTACTGATGTTCATCTCTCCAACAATGGCAGCTGTTCTGCTGCCTGCCCTTTCCACATCCAGAGCTTCACAGCCACCAACACAGCTCTCCTCTACCAAGCAAACCCATCTATCTTGTTTAAATTCAGCTTCACCAAAGTCCTTGTTCCCCTCCTCACAAACTGGGCCCAAACAATTCACAACTCTGTCAGCATTTTCATTATCCAAATGGTCCATTAAACTATACAGAATGGTATTTGTGATGCACAAAGTCAAAATCTTAACATTTCAAACTTTGTCCAGCAAAACCATTCAAAATCCACAAAATCCATACAGATTCTTCAGCAGCACCCCACTTCCCAAGTACCAAATTCTGTTGCCGTTCGCCTGCATGGTTGCTGATTTATCACCATCAAATGGCTTAAGGGAACAAGGGGTTTACTGTCTCTTATGATTACTGGTTACAGTTCTTAGTCCAGCTTGACAGGAGAGCACGCACCAACACCAGGACTGAGGAACTGACCACACCATCACCACATAATGGCTGAGAGAGGGACAATCCTTACTTGCCAGACCAGTATGTCTGGCCAAGTGTACACAAGGATGCTGACTCTCTCAATTGGTTCTCTGTCTTTTATTTCAGGACCTAGTCCCATCTACAGTGGGCTGGGCCTTCCCCATCAGCTAGACAATCTCTGGCAGGTTTGCTCTGGGCTTAACTCAAACATTACTTTTGGACAAATGTGCTCAGAGCTCAAACCCTCAACTGTCAAGTTGACACCTGTACTTAACTATGGTAGTATGTTAGGAGGAATTCCCAAGGTAGGAATAATTCTTGTAAATAGAAAATTTCCTACAGTTAAGACAGGAGTTATTCATCAAGTGGAGGTTTTGCTAAATAAACATTGTTTATCCTTATTATTTGAGTTTTTTAAGTAATACTATCAAGAACAAATCAATATTTTTGAAACATTACTGTTGTAAAGGGAGAAGTATATATCAATTTTATCTTTGAGTGTTGAATTTTGACCTTAGGAATGTACAAAACCTTTACTTATAATTAACTCAGTTATAATTATGTTATCTTTAAGTTTCAGTTTCCTTATAACATGCTTTAAACCTTTTGGTTTCATTTTAATCTGTAACAATCCTTCATAAATTATCTATACAAATCCCTTTGTATTCAAAAGCATTTTCTTTGAAAACTTATGAAAACACATTTTATATTTATATTGTTATACTACAAATTACTTTTCATTTTATTTCCTTTCTTTATATCATGAAAGTGTAGCAACGTAAGTTTTTTTTTAAAAAACTATGTATTTATTTTGCCTGTTTTGTATGTGTGTGTATATGTGTGTGTGTGTGTGTGTGTGTGTGTGTGTGTGTGTGTGTGTGTGTGTGTATCAGAGGGCACTATATGTTCCTGTGGAGGACCAAGGATGACTTAGGGAAACATTCTGGATTGCTTCTACCTCCTTTTTAGTTTGTTTTGGGATTCCTAGATTCTGTCCATCAGGGCCGGAAGTGGTGGTGGGTTTTGGGACCTGAGATTCGAACTCAGGACCTTCTGCTTGAGAGGCAGAATCTTAACCCCTGAGCCATATTTCCAGCCCATGACATAAGTTTACTAACTCATTAAAAGAGTGTTGAATCCAAGTTACAATTATAACACAGTGGAGCACATTAAAATTTTCTGTATAGATATTGTTAAACTGGAAAGATTTGCCTATTGTCTATTGTCAGTTGGGTCTTTTTTTACACTTTTATATTTATTTATTTTTCCCCAATCATACAAGCTCAATAGGTACCTCAGTCCCCTACCTCCCTCCACCCTTCTCCAGGGGGCTTGTACCCTCTCCCCTTTTCCCTTTTTACTCCCCTCTTTCCCCTTCTCCCAGTGCCTCCCCCTTCCCTCCCTCCCATACCCTGGAGCATCCTTTTGTGTGAATGCCAAACTTCCCTCTGAGTTCTCCACTCTAGTGAGGTATAAGGACTCAGTGGGATAGCCCAGAGCCCTTTCTTGGGCTTCCCTTCAGTATGGGAACACTATTATGACTGTTAATCCCTTGTCTCTAAGGATCCTAGTGCCTGAGATCCATGCTAGACTTTGCGTAGGTCATGCAAAGTCCGATTATGGCTACTGCGACCCTAGCTTGAGTGGGTATCTTGCATATCATTGGTCCTCCCCATCTTTAGGCTCTTACAATCTTGCTGCCCCCTCTTCTTCAAGTTTCCCTGAGCTTAGGATGGGGAGAGATTCAGCTGGTCTGGTTCCAGGTGATTAATGTAGGGCCTTTGGTGTTCTGAATTATGGTTTGTTGTTGTTTTCAGTTTTGCTGTTACTGAAGTGCCCTTGGCTCCATCCTGATTGGTATTGGATGTCACCTCCTAGCCAGAGATAAAAGGCTGTTTAAATGAAGATCTTACTATAAGAAGAGATTCAAAGGTAAATGGAATAAAAGTAGGAGACCACAGTGAGGGGGGGAGTCAGTCTCCCATTTGCAGGATGGTTACCATCTATCTGCCAGTCTCTATATCCTCCCTGATTGGTGAGATCAAACCCCCTCAGTTGCAAGTGCTCAGGAAGGAAAGTGAGAGTGAGCTTAACTAAAGGTTTCACTACTTACTTGCAGTACTTGATGATGACCTATTTTCTCTACTGAAGCATGCTCCCCTCTCTCATTATTTCTGGGGGGACCCTCCTTCCCCTTCCCTTCTGTTTATAATCTTTGTGATTACTGTAGGTATTAAATAGATTTATTTATTTATTTTATTTATTTATTTGTGTGTGTGTGAGATTTATTTTTGGAATATTTATCATTAAGTGGGTTGGGTACTAGGATCCACCTATTAGGGAATGCATACGGCTTTTAATTTTCTGTGTCTGGGATACTTCACTCAATATAATTTTTTCTAATTCCATCCATTTCCCAGCAAATTTCATTAATTCATCTTTTTTAATGGTTAAGTAGTATTCCATTGTATAAATGTACCATACTTTCCTTATCCACTCATCAACTGTTGGGCATTTGGACTGATTCCATGACTTTGCTATTGTAAATAGTGCTGCTATGAACATGGTTGTGCATGTGTCATTGAAGTAAATTTTTGCTTTATGGAATATTATTCCCAGAAGTGGAATAGCAGGGTCATATGACATTTCAATATTTAATTTTTTTTTAAATCGCCAGACTGATTGCCAGAGTGGCTGTATGTTTGCATTCCCACCAGCAATGTAAGAGAGTTCCCTTCTCTCCACATCCTCTCCAGCATTTGTTGTTTGTATTGTGGATTTTTGCCATCCTGACTGGAGTGAGATGATATCTCAGGGAAGTTTTGATTTGCATTTCCCTGATGGCTAAGGATGTGGGTCATTTTTTAAGATATTTGTTAGACATTTCAATTTTGTCCTGGAAGTTTCTTTTGAGTTCCGAGGCCCATTTTTTAATTGGGCCATTTATCTCCTTAGTGTTTAGTTTTCTGAGTTCTTTGTGCAATCTGGATAATAGAGCTCTATCAGATATGTGGTTAGTGAAGATTTTCTCCCATTCTGTGGGTTGCCTTTTTGCTCAGTTTACAATCTCTTTATCTGAACAGAAGCTCTTTAATTTCATAAGATCCCATTTATTGAGTGTTGGTTCTAGTGATTGTGCTATTGGATTTCTGTTTAGGAACTATTGACCTAGCCCAATCAGCTCTAGGATTGGGCTAGGGTTTTTGTAGTCTCTGACCTAATATTGAGGTCCTTGATCCATTTGGAATTAATTTTTGTTCATGGTGACAAGTATGGATCCAGTTTTAATCTTCTGCATCCAGTTTTGCCAGCACCATTTGTTGAAGATGCTGTTCTTTTTCCATTGAATTTTTTGGGCCCCTTTATCAAAGATCAAATGGTTGTAATTGTGTGGGTTTATATCTGGGTCTTCAATCCTTATCCATTGGTCTACATGCCTATTTTGGAACCAGGCTGTTTTTATTACTATGGATTTGTAGTATAGATTGAGGTTTGGTATGATGATACCTCTAGCAGTGTTTTTGTTACTCAGGATTGTTTTTGCTGTCCTGGGTCTTTTGTGCTTCCATATGAATTTTGAGATTGTTTGGTCAATTTCTTTAAAGAATTGCTTTGGGGTTTTGGTTAGTATAGCATTGAATCTGTATATTGCTTTTGGTAGGATGGTCATTTTTATGATGCTGATTCTGCCAATCCAGGAGCATGGGAGGTCTTTTCACCTTCTAGTGTGTTCTGTAATTTCTTTCTTTAGGGTTTTAAAGTTTTCATTGTAAAGGTCAATCACTTCCTTGGTTAGGTTTATACCAAAGTATTTCATTTTTTTAAGGCTATAGTTAATGGGATTGTTTCTCTTAGGGCTTTTTCACTTCTTTCATACTTGGTGTATGGAAAGGCCACTGACTTTTGCATGTTTATTTTGTAACCTGCCACCCTGTTGAACATCTGTATTAGTTCGAGGAGTTTCCTGGTGGAGTTTTTGGGATCACTCAGGTATAAGATCATGTCATCTGCAAATAGAGATAACTTGACTTCTTCCTTGCCGATTTGAATCCCTTTTATCTCCCTCTCTTGTCTTATGGCTCCAGCTAAGACTTCAAGTACAGTATTGAATAGAAGTGGTAAGAGTAGACAGCCTTGTCTAGTTCCTGATCGAAGTGGGAATGCTTCAAGTTTTTCCCCATTGAGTATAATCTTTGCTGTTGGCTTGTTGTATACAGCTTTTATTATGATGATAAAGGTTCCTTCCATTCCTGCTGTTCCTAGGGTTTTGATCATAAAAGGTTGTTGGATCTTGTCAAAATCTTTTTCTGCATCTATCAAAGTATCATGTGGTCTTGGATTTTGGACTGGTTTATATGGTGGATTACATTTGTTGATTTGTTGAGCATAGTGAATGGTCTTTTTGATATGTTTTTTAATCCAATTTGCTAAGATTTTGTTGAAAATTTTTGCATCTGTGTTCATCAAAGAGATTTGTCTATAGTTTTCTTTTTTTAAGTGTATCTTTATTAGGTTTTGGGATTAGTATGATATTAGCTTCACAGAAAGAGTTTGGCAGTGTTCTTTCCTTTGCAATTTGATGGAACAGTTTAAGGAGTATTGGTGTTAGTTGTTCCTTAAATGTCTGGTAGAATTCTGTGCTGAATCCATCTGGTCCAGGACGTTTTTTGGTGGGAAGAATCCAGATTACTTCATCTATTTCCTCATATGTTATAGGACTATTTAAATAATTCAAAACTTCCTGATTCAATTTAGGTAAGTTGTGCTTACTTAGGAATTCACCCATTTCTTTTGTGTTATCAAATTTCACGGAGTATAAGTTTTTGAAATATGACTTTATAATTCTCAGAATTTCTTGGGTATCAGTAGTGATAACTCCATTTTCATTTCTAATTTTGTTAATTGGGTTTTCTCTCTCTTGATTTTGGTTAATTTAGCTATAGGCATATCAATCTTATTGATTTTTTCAAAGAACCAGCTTTTTGACTGGTTGATTCTTTGTATCATTTTTCCTTATCTCACTTTCAGATATTTCTCCCCTGCTTTCTCTCTCTCTCTACTCTGCTCTCTCCTCAATTGCTTTTGTCTCTAAAACTTTAAGCTGCATTTGTTAAGTTATTTATTTGTGATGTTTCTTTTTTTTTGATATAGGCATTAAGAACTATAAACTCTTATGATTGCTTTCATTATGTCCCAGAGATTTTGATATGTTATATTTTCATTATTGTTTGCTTCCAGGAAATCTTGAATTTCCTTTGTGATTTCTTCCTGAACCCAATTCTCATTCAGCATCATAGTGTTTAGTTTCCAAGAGTTAGTGTATTTTCTACTGTTTGTTGTGTTGCGAATGTCAAGCTTTAGACCATGGTAGTCTGATAGGGTACAGGCTAGAATTTCAACTTTCCTGTATATGTGGAGTTTCGTTTTGTGGCCCAATATGTGGTCTATTTTGGAGAGAGTTCCATGGGCTGCTGAGAAAAATGTGTATTCTTTGGATGGAAAGATGGATAGAGATCTGTAAGGTCCATTCAATAAGGGTTTGATTAAGTTCAATGTGTCTCTGTTAAGTTTTTGACCTGTTGATCTATCCCATGTTGAGAGGGCAGTATTGATATCCCTCGAGTATTATCATTTTGGAATTGATTTCTTGCTTTAGATGTTGTAGTGCTTGCTTAATGAATGTGGCGGAGCCCATATTATGTGTGTATATGTTCAGTATTGTGAAGTCTTCCTGGTGAATTGTACCTGTGACTAAAATGTAGTATCCTTCTGTATCTCTTATGATTTTCTTTGGTTTGAAGTTCACTTTGTCAGATAGCATAATTGCTACCCCTGCTTGTTTCCTGGTTCCATTAATTTGAAGGATTTTTGATCAGCCTTTTACTTTTAGAATTTGCCTATCTTTTGTAGTGAGATGTGTTTCCTGAAGGCAGAAGATTGATGGGTTGTGATTTCTAATGCATATTTGTAATCTGTGTCTTTTGATTGGTGAGTTAATTTCATTGACATTTAGTGTTATAATGGAGAAATTACTTTTAATTCCAGACACTTTTTATGTTTAGTGGCTTTTGTAAGTGTATCATTTGGTTTTTAGATTTTGGTGGTATTATACTTCCCTTCTGTCCTCCTGGATATGTGTGTTCTTTAACTCATGCTTGAGTATCTTTTCTAGCATTTTTTGAAGGTTTGGTTTGGTAGACATGTAAGCCTTCAAGTTGTCTTTGTGCTGGAAAACTTTTCTTTCCCCTTCTATCATTACCGATAGTTTTGCCAGATATATCAGCCTGGGTTGACATTTTTGCTCATTCAATATTTGAAGTATGTCTCTTTAAGCTCTTCTTGCTTTTACTGTTTCCATTGAAAAGTCATTTGTTATTTTAATAGGTTTACCTTTAAAAGTGACTTGTTTTTTTTTTCCCTTGAAGCTCTCAGCACCTTTTGTTTGTCTTGAATGTGGAGTGTTTTGACTATTATTTGCTGTGGCGAATTTCTATTTTGGTCATATCTGTTTGGGGTGTGGAATGCCTCTTGTATTTGGATGGGCCTCTCTTTCTTTGATGAGGAAATGTGGGACTGATTTTCCCACGCACACACTGTGGCCGTCGGGGCGGAGAAAGGCAAACGTGCTGTGCTGCAGGTCCTTCACCTCCTCACCCAAATCCAAGGGACTCCGGACACAGCAGGGAGTTTGTCAAGGCGAGACTCACTCATTCACTCATTCACTCACTCAATTACACAGCTGCTGGCTGTGATGATGAAGATAAGTAAAGTCTGACTGCCCATACCTTCGCCTCAGCACTCCAGAGACTCGGCCATGGACGAGGAGTTTGTCAGAGCAAGATCTCAGTTTATTGGGGGTAACAAATCAGCTTATATAGACAAAGAACCAGAGAGTGCGAAACAGGCAGCCAATTACCTTAATGGTCAGCACAGCACATAGGCTGCATGGGTCAAACTAAACATATTTATGTTGGCTCCTATGAGTCAATTAGGGCTCTCTGTAATGTGATCAGGGTTACGCCTAGGATACTAGCTCCCAGTGCCATCTTTGGTACCATGTGCTAAGCCATGCTCTGCTCACTCCCTTCCAGACCGTTATTCCTGGGCAGGCCCAACAAGGAAAGTTTTCTTTTATGATAATTTGAAAAATTTCCTCAGGTGTGGTATTTTGAGATTCTTGTTCTGGTATTCAATGAATGCGCAGTTAGGCTTCTTCAAGGTGTCCCATAACTCTTGAATATTCCTTTCAAGTATCTTTTTGGCTTTAATAACCTCTTCCATTGAACTGGTTAGTTCTATTTTGTCTTCAAGATCTGATATTCTATTTTCTGCTTCATTAGTCCTGTTGATAAGACTCTCTGTTGAGTTCTGGGTTGAAGATAATTTGTCTTTTAGTTCAATTTTAAATTCTGCTTGAGGGCTGGAGAAAGTGGCTCAGGGGTTAAGCCTCCGCCTTGCAGGCGGAAGGTCCTGAGTTCGGATCCCAGATCCCATGTATAGACGCCAGGCGGAAGCGGGGGCGGCCTGCGCTTCTGGTCCTGGTAGGGCGGAGCCTGTGAATCCCCCCCGGGCAGAAGGAGATGGAGGCGTCCGTGATGGTTCGCGAATTCGTCCGTGGTTCTACACACACACATACACACATGCGCGCACATGCATACACACACGCGCGCAATTGAATAAATAATAATAATAATAATAATAAAAATTAAATTCTGCTTGAGATTGTTTTAACTGCTCTATGCCTATTTTTGTTTCTTAAACTGTTTTTCTCATCTCCTCCAAGTGTCTGTTGTGTTCCTGTTCAAAGTGGTTGATGCAGTTATTTAACTCCTCCCGGATTTCCTCTTTCGTAGTATTGATCATAGTAAAGATCATGCTTTGAAAATCATTCTCTTGGGTATAGCCTTCTTGGCTACTTTCTGTGAGTTTGTTTTGGTTGGAATCTATCATTATAAGGTTAATTCTTTTGGTAGGAGATTTGTTGTCTTGGTTTTTGTTTCTCATGGAGTTGTGCTGTGTCCTGAGCATTTTTGTTTTATCTCTTAAGACCTTTTCATTTCTGTGTGTTTTTGACTGAACTGAATTAGATGGTATTACTACACTTGAGCAGTTATTACTAGTGTTTGCCTTGGAGTTGGGTATGCTTGTTTGGTATTGGTGTTATTTCCTAGATGAGGTTATTAGACTGTTAGTGTATCAATTAAGTCAGGTTTAGTAGACAGGGAGTGAAGATTAGTATGGTAGTGCACTTTTTTGGTTTACTTCCTTGGTGATATGTGAGAGTGATTGGTATAGTCCCTGAAGTTATATGTGTTTTGGGGTGGCTATATGGAAAAGTTAAAATATAGTGACTAATAATTGAGAGGAACAAGGTGGTAAGAAAAGGTTTACTTTGAGCCAGATGTGAAGATTCTCTCCCATGTGTTGTGATGATTTTAGAGGACATTTCAGATGTGTGGTATTTGTCCCCTAGAGGTTTGCTTGGGTTTTCTCTGGACTCTGTTGAATTCTGAGGAGCAGGAAGTCCACCCTGATCTGGGTACAGGACAGGAGGAGAGGGTATCTAGTGTGGCATGCAGATCACCTAGGACCTGGGGTGTGGCCTAGGGGCCTTCCCCAGCACCAGAGCAGACTGGCTGCTGGTGGAATGAGCAGGTGACCTAGGGCCTGGGGTGTGGTCTAGGGGGTCTTACCTGAGGAGCAGGGAATCTACCGTGGTCCGGGTCCAGGACAGGAGGCGGTTGGGTTCTTAAAAAGGTTTGTCCACACTTCTTTTTTTTTCAAGAAAGTTTGAAAATGATAGAATGTTATATTCCAGCAAGAGCTTGCCAAGATAATAGACCTTTTTAGTAACCTTGGATATTAAATCATCTTGTATAAGCAAGAATGCAGAAGAGAAGATTAACACTGTAATTACATTTTGGAGACAAGAGGCATTTGTTTCCCTGAAGAACTGGAGGAGAGAGCACATGGTTAACTTTATATTTCTTTTTCCATCTAATTTTTTATTGCTTTATTTTTATTTCTAACTTAAAATCGTATTCAAATATTTATACATACATACATACATACATACCCAATAGTTCCCAGGTTGTTCTAGGTTGAGGATAATGGGATGAACATTCATTTTAGTATCATCCCATCACCATTTTGAAGTAGAAATTGCCTTGTTTATGTAGCCAAAGTGATGAAATAAGCAAAATAAGTAGTGATAGCTAGGTAAAATGAAGTGGTTAACATTACCTACTTTAAGGAGGGACCCTGGCTTGGGATATTAACCATTAGTGAAGGAGGAGAGCATTTCCTAGCTGCAGGCAATCTTGGGAGGTGCTGCAGTAAATGAGATTTCATCCATGATGAAGTGACACTTTGTGGTGATGAAGTTGTTTTAGGGTCACCCACATGCCTCCCTTGTGTCGTATAAGTAAGTCAAATAAACTCATTGATTTATCAAGTTAGACTTTGGTGGAATCCTTACTCTGGATTATCATTAGTGCTCCATCAGGGGTAAATAAATGATTGTTCCCATTTCTCTAGGAAAACTGAATGCAGAAGCTTAAAGGTCAACGAGAAAAGAGTCTCAGGGTTTTATCGATGGTGCGCATAAGATCTCCACTTGTTCCAGGCTGATAGAGTTCTGTGTGTCTAGGTCCACGCCTTTAGTAGGCAGAATGTGGGAACCTTTTGGATCTTTTCTTTGGAGATCAGCTTTGATGTCAGGTCACTTCATCGCCCCATTTTTTTTCTCACCTGACAGAGAGACTACTTGAAGTTCCTATCAGTGTCCTAGCTTTGGCATTTCAGGACTCTGCCTGTGACCTGAGAATTAATATTAGTCATTAAAGTAGGCATAAAAGAACCTGTGTTCTTCCTATATGCCCAGAATGAAAGAAGTGAAAAAGCCTTGAGAGAAACCATACCATTTACTATAACCCCTAAAAAAATGAAATACCTTGGTATAAACCTAACTAAGGAGGTAAAAGACCTTTACAATGAAAACTTTAAAACCCTAAAGAAAGAAATTGCAGAAGACACCAGAAGGTGGAAAGACCTCCCTTGTTCCTGGATTGGCAGAATCAACATCGTAAAAATGACCATCCTACCAAAGGCAATATACAGATTCAATGCTATACCAATCAAAATCCCAAAGCAATTCTTCAAAGAAGTTGACCAAACAATCTCAAAGTTCATATGGAGGCACAAAAGACCCAGGATAGCAAAAACAATCCTGAGTAACAAAAACACAGCTGGAGGTATCACCATACCAAACCTAAGTCTATACTACAAATCCATAGTTATAAAGACAGCCTGGTACTGGCTCCAAAATAGACACACAGATCAATGGATAAGGATTGAAGACCCAGATATAAGCCCACAAAGTTACAGCCATTTGGTCTTTGACAAAGGGGCCCAAAGAATCCAATGGAAAAAGAACAGCATCTTCAACAAATGGTGCTGGCAAAACTGGATCTCCACATGCAGAAGATTAAAGCTGGACCCGTACTTGTCACCATGTACAAGACTTAACTCCAAATGGATCAAGGACCTTGATATCAGGCCAGAGACTTTAAAAACCATAGTTGAAAGGATAGGGAACTCCCTCGAGCTGATTGGGCTAGGCCAACACTTCCTAAACAGACATCCAATGGCACAGTCACTGCTACCAACTCTCAACAGTTGGGATCTTGTGAAATTAAAGAGCTTCTGTTCAGATAAAGAGATTGTCACATGAGCTCAAAGGCAACCCACAGAATGGGAGAAAATCTTCACTAACCACATATCTGACAGCTCTACTGTCCAGAGTGCACAAAGAACTTAGAAAACTAAACTCCAAGGAAAACACTGGCCCAATTAAAAAATGGGCCCTGGAACTTCAAAGAAACTTTACCAGGGATGAAATTAAAATGTCTAACAAATATCTTAAAAAATGCTCCACTTCCTTCGCCATCAGGGAAATGCAAATCAAAACTTCCCTGAGATATCATCTCACCCCGGTCAGGATGGCAAAAATCCACAATACAAACAAACAATACAAAACAAACGCCTCAATAGCACAAGCTCGACCATGTTCATAGCAGCACTGTTTACAATAGCAAAGTCATGGAATCAACCTAAATGTCCAACAGTTGACGAGTGGATAAGGAAACTGTGGTACATCTATACAATGGAGTACTACTCAGCCATCAAAAATGATGAATTACTGGAATTTGCTGGGAAATGGATGTCATTAGAAAGAATTATATTAAGTGAAGTATCCCAAACCCAGAAAATTAAGCGCCATATGTACTCCCTAATAGGTGGCTCCTAGTACCAGAACTCACCCAGCCCACATTGAGACACTCAAAAGTAAACCTATGTAACACAGTAATTGCAAGGATTATGAACAAGAGAGGTGGGGTAGGAGGGCCACACCAGAAACAAGGAGAGAGGGGACCATGTTACAGCAGAGAAAATAGGCCTCCATCAAGGTCTGCAAGTAAGTAATGAGAAACCTGGTTAAGTTCACAGACGTTCTTTCCTGATCTCACCAGAAGGGGAGGGCATATAGTCTAGCAGATAAAATGTAACCAGTTTGCAAATGGGTGATGGACCCCTCCCTCACTGAGGTTTCCTACTCTTATTACATCTACCCTTGAATGTGCTATTACAACAAGACTCCAGTTTAACAGCTTTTTGTCTCTGGCCAGGGGGTGACATACAGTGCCCAGCAGAATGGAGTGAAGGGCATTGCAGGAGCAGCAAAACTGCAAAAGAAAATCAACAAACCACAATCCAGAACTTCAGAGACTATATCAATCACATAGAACTAGGCCAGCCTCATCTCTCCCCATCCTGGAGCTCAGGGACATTTGCGGAAGAGGGGGCGGTAAGATTGTAAGAGCAAAAGGATGGGAGGAGCAACGATTTGCAAGATTCTCAACAATAGTTGGGGCCAAAGCAATCATAATGGGACTTTGCATGCCCTGCGCAATGTCCAGCGCACTGTTGCCGTCATAAAGTCTAGCATCTGTTAAGGGCACCGAGACCCCTGGAGGCAAGGGATTGACAGCCATAGTAGTGATCTTATGCTTAAGGGGAACAAGAGAAAGGGCTTAGGGAAATGCCACTGGGTTCTTATATGTCATCGGAGAGGAGGACCCAGTGGAGAGTTAGGTGTACACAATAAAGGACTCTCTGGGAATTGGGGGGGGGAGGCACTGGGGGATGGGGAGGGGGAGGAGGGGGTTTGGGGGGAGGAGGGGGGAGGGAGGGAACTGGTAAAAAAATTTTAAAATGTATAATTAAATTTTTAATAAAAAAAAAGAAAGAACCTGTGTTTGTTTTGGTTAGAACTATCAAGGAAAGTGGATGTATCTGGCAAATTTCTACCAATGAAACCCTTGAACCTTGTGAATTTATCATTATTCACTAACTTCTGACATTGTGAAAAGACATAACATATTCATCTGTTTCTGATATTTGCATTCTTACAACAGAGGTAAGTGACTGAATCCCAGAGCCTGATATCCCTAACTAGCGAGCTCCACCATCCTCAACATGTCAATTAAGAAGACAAGTAATAATAGGAAAAAGCAATAAAGAGCTCCATAAACACCCTCCCCGCTCAGTTCACATTTGGAGGTTTTGCATGAGGCCTGAGTTTAAATACAGGCCAAAAGATACATATCACTAAGCTATCCCAGTCAAGGTGTGATCCTGCTTGTTATTAATCCATCATTGACCTGTCATTGCCTCATCATTATTTAGGTTCCCTGTGTGTTCTGCAAGATGGTCTGACAAATTGTCAGAACTGTGTGAAGTCTCCTTCTAGGCAGGAAGTTTCTGGGAGGGACACAAGTCTCTCTCTTTAAAATCTTTGTTCCTGCTGAGAGAATAGTTTCTATTAGGCAGTTTTAGAACAGGTCTTTGAAGGTCAACCCCCATTGCTGGGATTATCCTGAAGGAACATACCCTGTCAGTCTGTAGGAACTGACTCTAATTCCCCACAGAAATAAGTCACCTACTTCCCCTCCCAACCCTCTGTTTAGGGAAAGTATGGAGATGAGTTCCTCGAATGCAGAAAGGATAAATGAGTTTCTCCATTGCAGACAAGTTCCTCAAAAGAAACAGCTGTTTGTTAGCATGAATGGACCAATCAGACGCAGAGGATCAAAAGCCCTAATCAAGTTTATAGAAACTAGAATTAACTAATAAGGAAAAGTAATTTTTTCCAGGCTTGCCCAGGTTCATAAATGCCCCTGCCCCTGCCAGCCATTCTGGGCTCTCTTGCCTTTCATGGACTCCATGTCTATGAGTTCCTTTCTTTCTTTCCCCTAAAAAACTGCCTTAATCTTCTTCATGTGTTCTGGTCTCAGTCTTCGACTTCAGAATACAAGAACTTGGACATAAAAACCCAGCAACACTGCTAGGACACAAGAAGAATATTGTATTGGCTACAGACTGACTACTTGGTTCCTTGGCTTAATATTTCTGGACAGCATGACTCTTTTCACTACTTTTATTTGGATGTTACAATAGACTGGATCTTAAGTGTACTCCGATGCTCCCTATTATAAATGTGTGAGTCCAATGTGCTGCTAATGGAAGGCAGTGGAAACCATTTGAGACAGTCTCATTATGTAGCCTAAGCTGGCCTTGAAGCTGCAGTCTGCCTGCTTCTCGGGCAGGCATGTACCATCACACTTAGCAGTGGCAGAAACCTTATGAGGGAGGGTCCGCTGGGAGGTCTTCATGTCTTTGGGAGAAGAGCCTTAAAGTGGATGGTGGGACTCATCATTTTTTGATCCTTAAGCCAAGACTGAGCACTTCTGTCTCAGCGTGGATCCCCACCGTTCCACCTAGCAGCCCCTCCATGAGTGAATGCAGTTGAGCAGTCTGATGATATACCAGAACCCCTAACACTGTGAGCCGACATGAACATTTGTCCTTTATAAATTGGTTATTGGGCTAGAGAGGTGGCTCAGGGGTTAAGACTCTGCCTCAAAAGCAGAAGATCCTGAGTTTGGACCTCAAGTCCCACATAAAAATGCCAGGTAGGAATGGAGATTGCCTGCGCTTCCGGCCCTGGTGGGCGGAGCTTGGGAAATCCCAGAGTGAAGCAAAAAGGAGATAGAAGCAATCCAGGATGATTCCCGAAGTTACCCATGGTCCTCCACAGGGACACACAGTGCCCTCTGATACACACACACACACACACACATACATACACACACACTCAAAATAAATATTTTTTTAAAATTGGTTATTGAAGATGTTGGTTACTATGGTGGAAAGTTGACTAATAAACCATATTTTCCCAGGTTACTTTAGAGCAAGCAATCATGACTTACTGACAAAGAAGAGTATTTTCTAAGTACTTCTTTTGAATAGATTCCTTGTTTTTTTTAAAATCAAATCAAAGGGGACATGTGGAAACTCTAGGGATATGCTGTGGAAGGCTGACAGCACTGTGCTGCAGTCAGACCCTGCTTTTCTGTCCTGGTGTTTGGTTCAGGTGGCAGGAAGGTCAGTCCCCAGACATTTCCCTCAGATCATCATTTCCCCACCAGCCGGTGAGGCCAGCTGGGGCCGGGTACTTTGGCCATCTGCTTCCTCCCGGGACAGCACACTTTCCTAGCACTCCCCTTGAGAGCTGCCAGGCTCTTTGTGGAGATCCGTCAGATTGGAGTAAGAGCTCTGAGCAAGGGGATGGAAGTGACACACCCAGACTCCACGAACGCCACAGAGCCACAGAAGCCTTGGTTTCTTTCTCTGTAAAATCTGACAATCACAATTGCCCCACAGGGGTTCGTGTTTTTCTCTTAAAGGGACCAAATATGATAATATCTGTCTACGCTTCATAGTTGTGTTGCTGTAATGAATTCTTGACCCACATGATTTAGGGGAACAAGGATTTTTACTCTGCTTTGTGATTTCAGTTACATCATGGGCTGGAGCGTTCACCATTATCAGGGACCGAGGAAACTGGAGACATCGTAGTCATAGAAAGAGCTGAGAGAGGGACAAGGAGCCAAGCAGACCTTCCAGTTTGCCAGCCTGTCACATTCCAGTCACCTCTATCTCTATTTTGTCTACCTATCCAGGGGATGGTCCTACCCTACACATCAATTAGATAATCTCCTACAGACTTGCCTTAACTAGATGGCTCTTCACAGGTGTGTGTAAAGGCTCAGTTCTCAATGGTCAAGATGACACTTAAATCTAACAGCCACAATGTTATACAGAAGCATTTTGTAAACTGGAAAAAGCCCATCAGTCATCACTTTGGTAAGCACCTTAGTTTTTGGGGAAAAGGGGATAGAAAAGGGTAGGGTGCAAGTGGCAGACAGTCCCATGTTCACTTTCCAAGCTCATGCTTTGGTGCATAACTTGGAAAGTATAGCAATCTGTGTTCTTTTCCTTTTAGCCACTTCTTTGCCCCTGGTGACATATCACTGTGAGGTTGTGGTTACAGATACAGACTGTCGATATAATCACAGTACTGTGTGTGTGTGTGTGTGTGTGTGTGTGTGTGTGTGTGTGTGTAAGGGGTGGCTTCTTGTTTCCTACCCTAATCAACTGAGTAGATGCATGTATTGAGGAAGAGCTTTGCAATGTAGTGCCAAGTGGAGCCCATAAGGTACCTAGCAAATGTTTCTCTGCTAGGTCAAGTGCTAGTTCTTTCATTGCAAGGTGGGAGCCTCTAATGATGTTCGCTGGGCAGCTGTAACCTCGTACTCCTGGCTTTACCTTCCCTCCAGCTTAAGCAGATTGACAGGGAGCTTCCGGCTCACACAGAAGCAGTGCTGCATCCCTGGACACGGAAACAACTTCCCTCTGTAGAGCTGGGGAATGTCAGATGGCAAGGCCCAGCATCCTGACAAAGTTATATAACCTGCAAGGTTATC
The DNA here is from genome assembly GCA_023101885.1 of Typhlomys cinereus. Classification (NCBI taxonomy): domain Eukaryota; kingdom Metazoa; phylum Chordata; class Mammalia; order Rodentia; family Platacanthomyidae; genus Typhlomys; species Typhlomys cinereus. Next base: position 2,582,132 of record JALPQD010000139.1, read on the forward strand.
CTTGACAGGGTACTGTCCAGGGAGGACCAGGCCAGGAAAAGCTGGAAGTGCTGGCCAGAGGGTGATAGAGCATATTTTCAAAGGTGCTTCCTGTTAGGTGACAGGTCCTCCAGCTGTATCCCCTTACCCCAGTCAGGCCACATGCCCCAAAGTCTCTCTCCCTGGAGAGTTGATAAACAAGCCTTTGTGACCTGGGAGCTCTCAGAGTGTTGAGTCCTCTTCTCTCCCTCACAGCTATAAGACGGTCTTCACTTATAATTTCACTTTTATCTGGAGTCTTTCTGCCTGGTGACTCCTAGCATGCAGGCTAGGTCACATGACATGGAACTCTTCCCCGTCCCTCCCTCCCGACTTCTCAGAGAAAACTCTTTTTTTTGTGTGTGTCAGTTATTTTTATTTTTAGTAGTTTTTCTTTCGAACTAAAAATGCAACATTTTATTTCAGCTGCAAAATGATAAAATATTTATTGGAGAAATACATGAGTTGAATATCAGGTCACTTCTGAATATTGGTACTAAAGAGAAAAATGACTATTTTTCCCACTCTGGTTTCTCAAAAATAAACTTTAAATTATCTGTGGAGGATGGATTTCATAACACTTGACAAATAATTTAAAGGATTGTTACAGAGATCATTTCCCTGACTCCAGCTATGGCATAATCAATACCACTTATATGTTTTTGCAGTTGGTTTCTCCATATATTTCAAGCACAAATAAAATTGAGAATTAGAGATCATTACTCTTTATTCACACACTTATTTTGATTTACTTTTCTCCTACAGGGCTATAAATGAGTTACTACGTCTGCATCTGATTCAGTTTAGCACCTTCAGAAGTTAACATACTGGCTGGCAAATTATAATTTTTTTATTCAATTGTGCATATGTGTGTGTGTGTATGTGTGTGTGTGTATATGTATGTGTGTGTGTGTAGAACTCCGGACGAATTCGGGAACCACCATGGACTGCCTCCACCTCCTCCTTGTTTACTCTGCCCCAGGATTCACAGGCTCCGCCCTACCAGGACCAGAAACGCAGGCCGCCCCTGCCTCCACCCGGTGTCTATACATGGGGTCTAGGATCCGAACTCAGGGCCTTCTGCCTGCAAGGCAGAGGCTTAACCCTTGAGCCACCTCTCCAGCCCCAACAAATTATAATTATCTCCCCACATTTAATCAATTTTAATGTACATGCTCTTCATATCTTAACATCTCTGAAATTGGGATCCACATAACAATTAATAGTGGTCAGCCAGGTGTGCAAATCTTCCGTTGCTTTCTCCTTTGTATGGTTCATTGATGCAAGGTGATATAGTACATGTGATCCGTTCAGTAAACGCTTGTGCATCAACCCTTTTCTGGTAGTTGACAATGTCATGTTCATTGAAGAAAATGGCAAAGGGTAGAGCCATCAAGTTGTTCTTTGTGGAAGGAGTCACGGGGGATGGGTGAGGAGTTAGAAGAGTGTGGGTGACACCCAAACAACTGCATCATGGAAGCCTCCCTCAGCGAGGATGTCAACTTCTCAGAGCTGCAGAGATGGAGCCCCCACCTCGAGAAAACTCTTAAGAGGGAGAAACCCCCTTTCATTCTCTGGAATTAAAGGCCCTTTCCCTTCCAGTGATGGTTAACATTGTCATCAAAGAGACACTAGAAGGCAGGCCTCTAGGGCACACCTGACATGGATTTTCTAGGGGAAGACTGGCTTCTGGGCATGCCTGTGACAGACTGTCTTGATTGTATAATTGATGCGGGAAGCAACTGTAAGTGGAATTGGGAGCCATTTAAACCTTTTCTCCTCTAAGTGCTCGGCTCAGGAATTTGTTGCAGCAGTGAGGGACCCTTGTGATACATGTTATCTCAGCAATTGAGAATCATTAGAAGCTCATAAATAGTCAACACAATTCTGCATCTTGCTGCTTTTGCCCACACTCATAGAGGTAGTTCTGATGCTCAGACTCCTGCTGGATTCTCCTATCCCCCAGCCCCCACCCAGATTCCTGCTGCTGCTAGTGGAAATCTCTACGTAATTTTTAAACAGTTGAAATTTGCTTCTCATCTTTTTAGAGGCTGGAAGTCCAGGATCAAGGTGCCACCAGATCTGACATCTGGTCAAGGCTGTTCCTCACGGACCACCCCTTGTTGCCCAAGCCTCACAAAGTGAGGGGTAGAAGGAAGCTCCTGTCCATTTCCTTCATAAGGCAGATTCTATTCATCAGCCTATATGCTGCTGATATATCCATAGCCAAAGAGCTAGTGTATTCTTCTTAGCATTCTCAGCTATACTTCTTAGTCCAGTTTGGCACGAGAGTTCATGCCAACAACAGAAGTTAAACAAGTGGTCTCAATATATAAACGAGATTGCTGAGAGAGGGGTAAGCCTGGCTTGCCAGATGGTTAGTCTACAAAGTATGCTGAAGGAAGCCCACTTACCAAACCAGCTTCCCCCATCTTATCCACTTGTCTAGGGAGTGCTTCCACCCACCATTGACTGGGGCTTTCCACATCAATCAGACAATCTCCTGCAGGCTTGTTCCAGGGCCTTAACTACTAACTCTTCACAAATGTGGGGGGGGGGGAATGGTCAGGATGACACCTACATATCTAACTTCTGAGTCCTGTCACGCCACCCTTTCTCCTCACACGGAGACCATCAAAGAGTTTGTCTCAGAACAGGCTTTCTCTTCAGGATCCCTCACACTGGCTATAGCACAAGGCTCCAACTCTTCTAATAAAGGTCTTTGGAAGGATGATATCTCAGTACCTTTCTACTAAAGCATCTCTTTAAACTCCTTGTATAGATGAAGGTGACTTTGAACTTCTGTTCCTCCTGCCTTCACCAGAGTGCTGGGATTACAGAACTGTTACCACCATCCCCAGTTTATGGGCTGCTGGGATTTGAATTTAAAGCATGCTGCCAATTGAGCTAATTTCCCTGGCTCCTAGATTGCCATGATAATAACTAGTCTTAGAAGTCCCATGGCTTTTGGAAACAGGTTTTCTTCCCTGTTGGGTTGCATTCAGCTGATGAGTTCTGTCCCACACTTTTCTCATTGTAGCTGAGGGAACCCATCTGGGAATGGGGAAAAAAAATGACCTGGTTTAGGGGGACACAAATTCATTTTCTCCACAAAATAATGAATTATCAAGTGGGGAAGAAATTGAGAATGTTTACATTTATTTTAAAACAGAAGACAATAGGGTCGGAAGGGCATCTAAAGAGGCCAGATGTTATGGGACTTGGTATGGTTCATGTGATCTACACCATGAAACCTCTGTTCCTGCTTCAGCCCTTTGATAGAGAGGAAGATACTGAGAATGGGAAATTACTCTGGGATCAAGACAGAACAAGCTCCTTCCATGGAATGTCTCCAGGTGGATGAAATTTCCTATAAGGTGTGTGTGGGGGGGTGGACTCATGACCTAGTGATTGGCAGACCTGAACAGCTAGATTAGTTTAAGGGTGAAGGCCAAGATTTCAACATTACCAGAAAAATGGGAGGTGGTGTCTAGCAAGCTCTCTTACTAAAAGTCAGCAGAACCAAAGGAAAATTTCAGACTTCCCCTTAGAAGTGGCATTCATTGATTCCACTCACATTCACTGGCCAAACAAGATACATGCTAATAAGGTAAAAAAATTTAAGCAGCTCATAGAAGAATAGCAAATAACTGGGGGTAATGACACAATTTATTTCCTAACTGTTATCTCTGAGCCTGGAATGTAGGTCAGTAAAAATTCAGATTAATTCAGAGAATTTGTGTTAGAATTCCTAGAGGAACAGAACACATACACACATACACACACACACACACACACACACAAACTGGATTGGCTTACACAATAGGTGTAGAGTAATACAACAAGGCCTGTCTACATGCTGGACAGATAAGGAACCCAGTAGTTAGTTGCTCTGTCCAAGAAACTATATTTCTTAGAATCCCGATCCAGCCCTGAAAAGCCTAGAGAGTTGCTGGTGCTGAGTCTATGTTGAAAGGCCAAGGAAAGTGAAATCCCTGTCTGCCAACCGTGGCAGCAGTGACGGACACACGTCCTCAGGAAGAAAAGGGGCTTCCTTGCTTTCCCCTTCCCCAGCTTCCCTCCATCCAGACCCCCAAAACACTGGATACATCCAAACTCAGAGTGGGTGCTTTCTCCCAAGTCACTCCATAACTCATCTAGAAGATGTATTTTCTCTGGTTTTAGACAGTTCTCAACCCAGTCAAGTTGATGACCAAGACAGAGCTCATGAGTCGAGGATATGAATTAGCAATTAGGGGATAAGGGAAAAAAATCTTAAATTACAACACAGAACTAAGATATGAAGAACACAATAACTATATTAGTATAGAAACTTATGTATATTGGAGCTAGGTGTGGTGTGTGAGCCTGTTATTCCAGCACTTGGGAGGTTGAGGGCCAATGATGGCTACTTTGTGAGTTCAAGGCTGTCTTGGTCTACACGAAACCTTGTCTCAAAATGAACAAGCAACAAACCCTAGGCCCCCTAAATGAAGTCAAATGCCCTTTATATGTACATTAGTGTACTTAATTCTCACTAAAACCTATGGTTCATTACTATTGATCCAAATCAAGAAACAGACCTAAAGAAGTTAAAAAACTGTCCTAAAACCGTGACGGCTATGCCAGAACTGATATTCAGACCCATGGAGTCTGTGGCTGTGACCACATCCACCTTGTTATCTACCTTTGTGTGTATGTTTGTATGCATGTGGCTGCATGTGTGGTACGGGTGTGCATGCACAATCATGTGGAGGCTGAGATTGACATCGGTGTCTTCCTTGATCTCTCTGCACTTTTTCTGACACAAGGTCTCTCAGTAAACCTGGATCTTGCCTTTTGTACTAGTCTAGCTAGCTATTTATACGTCAGGATCCTGTCTCCATCACCTGTCCTTCCAAAGGCGGGATCGAACACAGCCGCCACACCCACCTACTTGTATGTAGGTATTGGGGAGACAAACTTGGACCTGCAGTTCCTTATCCATAGAGCCATCTCCACAGCCATATACATACATCCTGCTCTATAGTTCAGGTTGGCTTGACCTCAAGACTCCTCTGCTTTTAGTCTTCCTGGTGCTGGGGTTATAGGAAGACATCACCACAGCTGGTTCCACACTTTTTATTATTGATACCCATGCCAAAGGGTCATGAAAAAAGATCTAGAAATGAGGTTCAGAGACCCAACGAGAGAAAGAGAATTCTAGAGGGAAAAGGAATCATGGAAGAAAATATAGAAATCAAATGAATGGTTGTCTGGTTAGGCACACGTGTCAACTTGACAGCTGAGGGTTTGAGCTCTAGGCATATTTGTGGAGAATTGGTAATTGAGTTAAACCCAGAGCAAACCTGAAGGAGATTGTCTAGCTGATGGGGAAGGCCTAGCCCATGGTGGGTGGGATTAGGCCCTGGAATAAAAGACAGAGAGCTGGTTGAGAAAGTCAGCATCCTTTTGTACACTTGGCTGGTCTGGCAAGTAAGGATCGTCCTTTTCTCAGCCATTATGTAGACATGGTGTGGCCAGTTCCCTGAGCCCTGGTGTTGGTGTGTGCTCTCCCATCAAGCTGGACTGAGGTCTATAACCAACTGTCATGAGGAAGTAAAATCCTTGTTCCCTTAAGACGTTTGATGGTCATTTATCAGTAACCGTGCAGGCGGACGGCAGCAAAGGTCAACGAAACTGTCTATGGGATTAAGGAGAGTCTGTATCCCAAAAGGTCTCCTCCAGACTGGGGGTGGGGGAAAGACACTTCTAGACTGAAAGAACGAGCAGTTTATGAGGGAGTGTCAGACGGTCCCAGACTTGCCATCTGCTAGTCTGGAAGCAGAAAGGCTGCGGAGATCTAGTAACAACTGAAAGGAAAAGATCTTGACCTAAGAATCCCATAGCAGCTTGGCCGCTGCACCACTGATGAGAGGAAGCATTTGTGTGGACACGATGGGGGCTGGGGATCACAGCACCCCACACTCCGCTTATGTAGGTTGAGCTTCTATTCAAACTACAAATGAACCAAAAGAAAAATCTTGAGAGAGGAAGGTGGAAAGAGAGGAAACAAGAGCAGTGAGAAATAAGGCTAGTGGGCATTTCATGTCCCTAAATCTCACAACGAGGAGCCTGCCCTGTGAATGTGATTATGGCAGGACATCTATAAATACTGACTATAAAGTTAGGCATAGGAGATGAAAAGGTGCTTTTGTTTTTTAACTGAAATCCTAGAGGAACACAATCTTTCACGAAAGACTCGATTACAGTAATATAACCAGCCACCCTTTGAAAAGAAAAAGAAAGGAGACCTGTTCTTCCTGGACAGGGTGGGGACCCTTGCATTTCAGAGACACTGAAAACTCTTCTCTGGAAACCTGCTGCTGCTGCCAGCTTTCTGCTGTTTACATAAGTTGAGAGATGCCCGCTTTGGTCTGAAGCTCTGTTTTCTGTTTAAAGATCTCCTAAGTCTTAGGGAAGTTTTATTTTAAACTATGACAATTACCTGCTGTGTAGGGGAGAGCCAGAAGCATGGATGGGTAAGAACAATGTACCAAGGGTGTGAAAAATCGGAGAGAAAATGTATTTCAATACACTTCAGGGGAAGTGGTGGTCAGGTGCCAGAGAGGGAGGGACCGTGGGTGGCTCTTAGGTGTGCAAATCTTGTATAGCAGTTGACTGGGAAGTTATTTGGGTTTATGGGTTTGGGGCATGGGAGTCATTGTATGGGGTATAGATAGGTAGGGGGTGAGTTAGTTTTCTATCACTGTGAGGAAACGCCTGAGACAGTAGCTATGGAGAGATCTGTCTTACCCTAACTCAGTTTTGGAGGTTTCCGGCCACGATCACTTGGCCCCAGCGTTCTGGGCTTGTGTCGAGGCAGCGCATCACAGCAGCAGAAGGGGGCTGAGAAAAAACTGCTCGCCTCATGACCAGAAAGCAAAAGACAAAACAGAAAGTTCTAGAGTCCCACAATCCCTCTGGAGAGCACTCCTCCAGTGACCCGGGGACCTTTTCCAAGCCGTTCTCCTCCGAGGAAACACTTGTCATTTGGTCCAAGACTGTTAAGATCGCACCTCAGAGATGGGCTAGAATGCACGTGCCCGCCCACCTGCTGGCACGCATGTGCCTGTGCACTTGCCCACCCCTGTGCCCTCCCTCGTGCTTGCACATGTGAGCTGGGAGAGGCTGGATTGCGCATGCCAGCACACGTGTCCATCTAGGCAGCCGTGCTGTGGTGGGCTGCCTTTGATCGTCCCTCCTCTATCAGTAACTCTCATCCCCTGCTCCTGAAGGCTAGCCCAATAAGCTCCTTGGTTCATCAAGTTGTATCTTGCGTAATTGTTTCTTTGGTCTGTGGTAGAACTCGTATCTAGGGTGGAAGGACGATTGCGTGTGGTGTTTCTCCAGAAAAGTATTCCCACAACACCTGTGGGGAGACCTTGGATGATTAAAGGGATACTTCTGATCCACTGAAACTCGTCTGCCCCCCAGACTGGGTACATACGTCTTATCCTTCCTTCTTTCTCCTCTCCTTCCATCCTTTCACTTTTTTCCTACTCTTTTACTTGTATCATTATGTTATCTGTTGATGACACAAAGAATTTTGTGCTCTTTTGGCTTAATTAAAAAATTATTTGGGGAAGGAGGGGAGAAGGAGGAGAAGGAAGGAAGGAAGAAGAAGAAGAAGAAGAGAGAGTATTTAGCCACAGTGCACCGTACAGCGATCAGACAACTTTCAGGAGTCACTTTCTCTCCTTCCACCATGTGGGCTCCAGAGACCAAACCCCGGCTGCTAGGTTTGTGCGCAGACGCCTTACCCATTGAGCCATCTCTCTGGTCCTTTTTAGCCTAAGAAAAGCTGCGGTTACTCACTGAATAATTCAGACTTGGGGCATAATTAGGTTTGACTTTTAGCCCTTAAAAAGCCTGAATTTTAATTTGGCAGCTTCTAAGTGAGCAATGTCCTTGACATTTGAAAACTCAAACCTTATCTTAGAGCAGACCTTTGGAGGCTAATAAACCTTGGTGAACTTGTGAACTTGTGCCATTTCAGAATGCACAATCGGGTTATGTTTCATTCCTACTTTTTACAATTCCAGAGAAGCATAAGATTCAATTAGAATATAAGCATTTTTTCCATTAATCCAAATTAAGCTCAAGTGGCCATATTTTGCAGAAAATACAGTAAACATCGCATTGGCTTTCTGTGCTTTTCTCTACTAGCTAGAAGCCTCAGACTAGCAAATGCCCGACAGCCCATCTTCTAGTTTAGCTTACTCTCTGTGATTGGAATGTTGCCACCAACAATGGGTGGGGCTTTTCACCTCAAGCAAAACAGTCATAACAGTTTCCCACAGGCTTAAACTAGAGACCCTGTCTCAGGTGTACTCCAGTGACCGAGGAATGAGCAAACAGCAAGAATCCATCACTTTCTGCTTCTTGACTGTGGATTGATGTGACCCTGACTCAAGCTCCTACTGCCTTGACTTCCCCACCACAATCCACTGTTTCTTGAACCTTGAAAGACTAAAAGAATCCTGAGTATTTTATCACAGCAGCAGGAAAAGAAACTAAGGTACTTGCCAATCATCTCAATCCCCACACAGCCCTCTGCATTGAGTGTCCCACCAGCATCTCAGCATAGTTAGACTTCCTTTTCTTTTCCTTTCCTTTCTTTTCTCTTTTCTCTTTTCTTTTTTCTTTTCTTCTCTTCACTTTGCTTTTCTTTGCTTTTCCCTCCCTTCCCCTCCTCTTCTCTTCCCTTTCCTTTTCTTTTATTTTTAGGTTTATTTATTTTAGCATGTGCGTCTGTGCATCAGAGGCACTGTGTGTGTCCTTATGGAGATCCAAGAGTGACTTGGGAGTCACCTGTGGATTGCTTCTACCTCTTATTTGCTTTCGCTCTGGAGTTTCCCAGACTCAGCCTCCAACACCACTTCTACCTGCCATTATTTTATTTTATTTTATTGGGGATTCAGGGCCTTCTGCTTGCAAGGCAGAGGCTTAATCCCTGAACCGTCTCTCTGGTCTGAACTGGCATATCAAGGCACCAAGACATCTATGACTTAGTATCGTTTCTGCTGCATCCCATTGGTTGTTCTCTGTAGGACTGTTTAATATGGAACAAACTAGAAAGGAATGTAAATATTGGAGGCAGAGCCATTGAAGGGCAGCAGGCATCTCTGCAAATGAGCTACTAAAAGCAAGAAAATCGAGGTTCTAATAGATGGCTTAATGAACCCAAGATTATACTCTCAGGAAGCATCAATGATTTATTCTGATTTATTATTTTTATTGGCTTTTAAACTCATTATGTAGCAATCCTCCTGGTTCATCAGCCTCATAAGTGCTAGGGTTATAGGCACAAGTCACCACAGCAGAGGAAATAGCTATGCAGAGATTTGAATCTAAGAGATCTGTCTGCCTTATCAAAGTCAAAGTCTTTCTACTATACCATTCATCTCCTAGTGATTAGCGATTTTGGATATCTAAGTATATAGCACCTCAAATATTATATCTAAATAGTCTTTTAAATTTTTTCATGGCCAAAGATTATTAAAGTCAAAGTAGCCACTACTTATTTGGCAAGAAGGATAGCTGCTAATATCCAGCATGTGTGGTTATTCTTGCAGTTAATATCCTGCTCAGGGAATAATGCAGAGTTTGTACAAGCACCCTGAATGCCAGGTCTGAGGAATTAGAAAATATTTTCTGAGCTACATACCTCCTCTCTACCACATTCAATGCCCACTTGAACATTGCAAACACTTCAGTTGAAAGAATATAGCTGATTAAAAAAAAAAGCCAGAAAAAAAAAAATAACACCAGATGCATAAATTCCAAAGCGGTACATAAGAAACATGAAAAACCAAGGCAACATAACTCCTCCGAAAATGATTAACCTTCCAGTAATAGCATCTAATGAGAATGAGTTAAATGAAATCTCAGAGAACTAAAAAAATGATTAAAAGTGTGTTCAAAGAAATTAAAGGGAAAATAAGTTACTGATTGAGAACAAACAGTTGAATGAAATAAAGAAGGAAATGCATAATATGAAATTGGAACTGAACAAAGAGATAGAAACACTGAAGAAAAACTAATGTGAAGTACTAGAAATAAAATAAAAAAACCAAAATGTAGTACAAATAAAAAATTCTGTGGAAAGTCTCACCAACAAGAATGGATCAAGAAGAGTGTCTGAGGTGAGGAACTGGAACAAGCCAACAAGAACGAAGATAAGCTGCGGTGACAGTGGGAGTTCCAGATATATGTGTCACTCTGAAAAGACCAACTCTGCAGGTTATGAGCAAAGAGGAGGCAGAAGAATCTCATTCTAACGACAGAAAACATTTTCAAAAGAATTATAGAAAAAGTTCTCAGAGTTAGGAAAAGAACTGCCGAAAGATACAGGAGGCATTTAGAGCCAGACCAACAAGGCCAGTCAAGAAGTTCCCCTTGTCATGTTGCAATTAAAACAGTAAATATACAGAACAAAGAAAGACTCGTGAAAATGGCAAACCACCTGTAAAGGCAGGTACATCAGAATATGAGTAGATTCATCAGCTTCAAGAACCAGAAGGGCCTGGAAAGATGCATTCTGGGTTCTGAGCTGTAACCATTTCTTACTATACCCAGAAAAGCTGCTTATCATTTTTGAAGGCTAAAAATAGACTAAAGGAATTCACAACCACTAAGCCAGTTCTATAGGAGATACTTGAAGATTCCGTTGGAGTGAAGAGGGGCCACAAGAAAGAATAAACTATGCTAGGATAATAGTTATCAGGAGAGGAAGAGGAAAAGCACGAACACTACAAAATCAGCACAATGGAGAATCAATATACACTTGTATTAGTCAGGGTTTTCTAGAGAACAGAACTAATAGAATAAACATATAAAAGGGGAATTTATTAGTTTGGTTATGAGGTAAGATTTAGATAGTTCAACAGTTGTTGCTAGTAACTGCTCAGTCCAGAAGCTGAATGGCCCAGCAGTCCCAGTCGTGATTGAAGGTTGGAGGATTCCTGGAGAGTCTGTGGACTTCAGTCGCATTGGCGGGTGGAAGAAGTTGAGTTCTGATGGCGGCAGGAGGGAAGATGAATTTGCCAGCACAGAGCAAGATTTGGTCTTCTGCTTGGGAGTGTCCATTCAGATTTGGGGTTGGTCTTTGTGTTGCGAATATATTGATACTGATAATCTCTTCACGTGGTCTCACAGCTAATCTGTTAGTTAATCCCGGTGTAGTCAAATTGACAACCAAGATTGATACAACATCTATCAATAATAATGCTGAATATTAAGGTTCTCAATTACCCAATCAGAAAGACACAAATTGTATTGAAAAGTAGGAATCATTGTTGCTTCAAGAGATGCATTTCACTACTAAAAGCCAGGCATTATTTTAGCACGAAAGGATGGGAAAAGGTGTTCCAAGCAAATGCATTTAAGAAATAATAGTTGGGGCTGGAGAGGTGGCTCAGGGGTTAAGCCTCTGCCTTGCAGGCCGAAGGTCCTGAGTTTGGATCCTAGACCCCACGTATAGATGCCAGGCAGAAGCGGGGGTGGCCTGCGTTTCTGGTCCTAGTAGGGCGGAGCCTCTGAATCCGGGGCAGAATAAACAAGGAGGAGGTGGAGGTGTTCATGGTGGTTCCGGAATTCACCCATGGTTCTACACACACACATACACACACATACACACACGCACACACGCACAATTGAATAAATAATAAAAAAAATTAAAAAAAGAAACAATAGTTGTCACTTATATGCAGACATTAGGTTTGAGTTTTTAGTCTTGTATGTTTAACTTGGGAGGGTCTGTAAAAATCAGGAAGCTGGAAAAGACCCATGAAAGTGGGGGGAAAGCCCACTTAGAAAGAGAGCAATACCTTTCGTTTGTGTTTTGTATACTCCTTTTAAAGCACACCCGTATGTTCTTCAATTATCTATCAAGTGTGTGCTGTGAGCATGTATGTACATGCATGTAAACACATGTACAAAGGTTAAAGTACAACTCTCGGGGATTGGATCTTTCCTTTTTAGGCAGTTTTAGAGCAATCATGCTGAGACAGTCTTTGAAAGTCATCGAAGACTATCCCCAGGAGTGGGATTACCCTAAAAGAACACACCCTACTTTAATTCTCCACAGAGAAAAGGTTGCCAGCTTCCAACCCTGTGTTCATGAAAGGATATGGAGATTAGTCCTCCATTGGAGCAAAAACCTATCATGAGGCTGGGCACAAGATCAACGGGGTTGAGCCCCAAAATGAACAGACTAATGAGATGCAGAGGACCAAAAGTTCTAATCAGATGTGCAGAAACTGGAGCTAACCAATGAGGAAAAGCCATTTTTTCCCAGCCTTGCCTAACCCTATAAATATACCTGACCCTGGCAGTCATCTTTGGCTTCCTTGCCCTTCATGGGACTCCATGTCTGGAATCCATGAGTTCTGGGCTCTCTTGCCCCTCACAGATTTTCGTCCATAAGTTCTGTTCTTTGTCGCCTCTAATACACTCTGCCTTAATCTTCAACACCTGTTTTGGTTTTTGTCTTCAATTCCCAAACACAAGAAACTGCACATAAAAAGACTCCAGAGGGAACCTGCAACATTTTGGTGAGCAGATCCAGGAGATCAAAAACTCTGTAACAGGTTTGGCGTGCACAGTCAGGAGCTCAACCCATAACACGCTCACCATGTGGGCATGAGGAATCAAATTTGGGTCACTGAGCTTTCACGGTAACTGCCTTCACACGCCAAGTGTGGAGTGGCCTCTTTTTTTTACTCATAGCATATGTTCACTGTAGCTGAGTTAGGGGCTCTGTCTTTGCTTGATAGTAGTCAATGTTCTGAATGTTACCAGTGACCTCAACAATGTCATGGTAGGTCATACTCAGCAGCCAAACATTTGGCCGTAAATAACATGTGTTACTTCTGCTTAAAACTCACTGGGGAGGGGCTGGAGAGGTGGCTCAGGGGTTAAGCCTCTGCCTTGCAGGCAGAAGGTCCTGAGTTCGGATCCCAGATCCCACGTATAGACGCCAGGTGGAAGCGGGGGTGGCCTGCGTTTCTGGTCCTAGTAGGGCGGAGCCTGTGAATCCCTGGGCAGAAGGAGGTGGAGGTGTCCATGGTGGTTCCCGAATTCGTCCGTGGTTCTACACACACAGACACACGCGCACGCACACACATACACATATATACGCACACACACACAATTGAATAAATAATAAAAAAAATTAAAAAAAAAAACTCACTGGGGAAACAAAACCACAGACTAGAATGGTCTTGTAGCTCTACACAATTGTGAAGCCACCAAGAAACACAATCCTAACATGTTCCCAGAAATTGAGAAAACCAATGAGTATTTGGCAAAAACACAAGGGATTAGCACACAACAGTGATCTTTTTATATTTTTTAATCTTTTTTTGAGACAGGGTTACAGTTAGCCTATGCTGACTTTGGACTCCACATGTAGCTGCAAATGGGACTTCTGATCTTCCTGCCTTCACTTCAGAGTGCTAACATTAGAGGCGCTCCCTGCCATGCCTGGCTTAGAAAAGAAGTATTATCTTAACCAAGGAGATATTTTTGCTTTCAAATAGTCTCTTGGCTGTTGATTTGGATCCCCATGACTATCAGGGACTGGAGACAATAGAAAACAGACATTGCTGACAGAACCACGAATAACAGAGGCAGTGTTTGGTGCTCAGTGCATAGGCTAGAGAGGACAGTGCTACACAGAGTTAACAAAGAGGTTGAGTCAGCAGGGACCTTGGCCTGATAAGAGGCTTCGGTGGCTTTGCTGAGACCCATGGTGCAACATGATCTTTATGAGTTAGGAGAGGCTCTGGAAGATCTGAATCATTTAGATCAGCATGTAGATCGGGTTTATAAAATGCTAAAGTAAACAATTGGGGATCATTAGGTGTGGGAGAGGGAGAAAATAGGGGTAAATTCTTTTTTTTTTATTATTTATTCAATTGTGCATATGCATGTGTGCGTATGTGTGTGTATGTATGTGTGTGTGTAGAACCACGGACGAATTGGGGAACTACTCCGCCCTACCAGGACCAGAAAGGCAGGCCACCCCCCGTTTCCGCCTGGCGTCTATACGTGGGGTCTAGGATCCAAACTCAGGACCTTCTGCCTGCAAGGCAGAGGCTTAACCGCTGAGCCACCTCTCCAGCCCCAGGGGTAAATTCTTGAGAGAAAAGTCCTGGAACAAATGGTCCTTCAGGTCACAGCTTTGCTAAGGGAGTTAACACTGCAGATATCATGAAAGGTTTCTGAAGAGAGTCTTTAGCCCTACCAGAGAGGGGGGTGGGTCCCACACTGTGAAGCTAGCTGTATTCTGAGTTCGTAAGTGGCCTATGCTATGTGCTTGTGGTCAGGTTGCCTCTGATTCTTGGCAGGGGGAAGAGGAGCTACAAGAGAGGAGAAAGATGTGGAGCGACAGTGGATGTTGCCTGCTAGCTCCTTGCCAGCAAGTACATGGGTAAAGAGGCTGGGAGGAGGGGAGGCAGGTGTAGGAAGATCTGTGAAGCAGGAGCACCTGTGAATTATCAGGAATGATGGCAAGTAAAAACAGACAAGGAAGGACCTTAGGGTCACTTGAAAGTAACTGTGGCAACATTTGTGAAGCAATTGCTTCACGCTCCTGCCATCTCAACCTCCCCGCCATGATGGACTTCACCTGAGTGGGCCAAAATAAACTCGTCTCTGTCAGGGTATTTTATTACAACATTGGGGGGGGGGGCAGGATACTTGCTAACATTTTTCTTTAGTATCCCCTTAGCTACTAACTCCTGAGTTCCAGTCCTGCCAGAGCAACATAGTAAGACTGTCTCATAACAAAAAGTGAACCTAAAAGTAATTGGCAAAAGAGGGATGTCATGGTTTGAAATGTGTCCCCCACAGTCTCATATGTTTGGCAAGGTCATGGCACCTTGAGAGGTGGAGCCTTGTTGGAGGAAGGCAGTAAAAGGGGTGGCCTTTGAGGTGGATTAGACCCACACTACCTCTAGGAGAAGTCTGCCTTTCAGCAAGTAATCTTGCAGTTCTTAGCCTCCAAGATGTCTCCTCCAGCTTTGGCCGGCCAGCCATGCTGCCTCTGCTTTGAAAGACTGTATCTCCCTTCTGGAACTGTAAGTTGAATAAATCTCCTTTCTCCCATAAGTTGTTTGACTTTGGGTGCTCTCTCACAGCAATAGTAAAGAGTAACCATCACAAGGAGGATGAACATAAAATCTTATCCTCAAACCATTCAACCAACTGTAGACAAACAGATGGAGGATGTGCCTTTTAGAGGAAATATACTCCTTTTATATAAGACTACTTAATATACAAGTGTATTAAGGGCCTTATACTAATAAATTTTTGGTAAAGCAACATTGTCTTGTGTCTGTCCTTTTTATTTTGCAATGCACAGTATATATAAAGGATGGACTAGTCCAAATATTATACATCTCTTTCTAGGCCAGTATATGATGAAAATAGAGTTTATAAGCAAACATTAAAATTCTTAGAACCTCTTTGGAAGTGAAATAATAACATGTCAAAGCATTACAATTGCATAAACTTGATCACTGGGTTAGTAGAGAATGGAAGGGCCCCAGTCCAGAATACTCCCCTTTAGAAGACACTCTGGTTGTAGTCTCGCTAGGTGTGTGTGTGTGGCTTATTCAGCACTGCTGTATGTATAGCGGGGAAACTTAAATCCTTATTGGAAATACCTAGTCTTTCAATATTTAAAAGTGCCCAGCACAGTAAAAATCCAGGTCTAACACAGCATCCTTTGAGGGTTGTTTCTGTTATTTTCATAGGGATGGTTACGTTTGGTAAATGGAATTGCTAAACCTGATAACTTGTTTACTGGGTGGTGGCAGTTGGCGGGGAGGGGGGAAGAATTATGCAGAGAAGGAGTCACACAAGTGTTCAGACAGGGTTGGATGAGAACCATTGATTGCATTTTCTAACTACACTGTGGGAAGACATTAATTCATGGGGAACATTGCTTCTTGCTCAGAACTTAGTATAGATCAAATGGTACACTTAGAAACACTGCACACTGTAGGCTGTTTTATATTTGGTTTTAAATTGAACATTGAGTGAATGCGGAACTTTAGTTATAACTTCTCCAATACTTCTATCTAGTCTTCTGTGAAATTATTTTTTGCCAAGGAAGATAGGATCACAATTTCATGTGACAGATTGAGATGGCATGGGATTTTCTGGGTTATTGAAGTACTTGTGCAGCCTGGGGTTTTGAGTTGTTGGTGAGTGTTCGTGATGTGTGGGAAAGCATGTTGCTCACGCACCAACTGTTACCTGGTGGAATACTGTGTGCACAGGCAGGATCTAGCAGCACATGTCCCACTGAGCTGGTGACTGGAAAACATTGTTCTTTGCTTCCTGGGTTTGGTTTCGTGTAATGCACATTTTAAAAAATAATATAGGTTCTTTAAAAACTTAAAAAAAATATATAAGTGTCTTGACTCCTACCCCATCCATAGTCCTACACTAGAGAGGTACAGGATATGATATAGGGACTTCCGATTGGGATTTTAATTGGGATATGGTTCACGCTGAAAATGAGAGCAAATTGGTATGATGTTCATTTTAGGAGAGCATGTTATCTGTGAAGGTTGGAGTCAGTGAGAGTTGGGACTCCATTTCTTGACTCTTGATCTATTACTTTTTCCATGACCTGTGTATAAGTTACTCATTCTTACCTCAAAGCTCTTCCAGCTATGTACACAAAATGCAGGATGCCTCGTGATCAGACAGATGTGAATTCACATCCTGGCTCTGCCAGGGAGTAATGACTCAGTTCTAGAATGTGTGCATACTTCTGGAAAGGGTCCACGCAACTGCAGGCTCTAGGGATGATCAGTACCTGGAGGCCAAAATTGTTAAATGATGTTTCATGTGAATCTATGTCTAAATTAAGTCCAATTGAGGCAGAAAGAGCCTCAGTGAGTTGAGGCAGGACATTTTGACAGTCGTACCAAATTCAGATGTCAGCAAAGTTTCATCCTCAAGTAGCCCCCTTTCTATTACAGAAGGGAAACCTGGGAAAGCTGTGCTGACCATGAAGAGTCTTGAACTGATGACCTTCCCAGGAGGCAACCCAATCAGGAGGACCAACACTGAGGACCAATACGGAGGGCTCCAAAAAGTCTCTTCCCTGTGGCTTTTCAGTTTTCTTCAATGGCAGTTTCCCATGATGGCCAAATGCTGTTCTTCCTGCCATCAAATCCAGCATTAACTTACCGTCTCCTCCTTTGCCTAAGACAGGAATCATTACTCCACATTTGGTCTCAAGAGGACAAAGATCAGAAGAATTAGGTAAGCTACATGAGGGAACAGTGTGAGCTGATGGCTATGAAGGGCTCCACCTCCACCTCCTGTCCCATGTCATCCCATATCACCTCCTATACTAGACCGTGTTTTCCATTGCTGCAATCCTGAGGTTACCACATATTTAGTGACTTTAATCAACACAGACTTATTATCTAACCGTTCTGGAAACAGGAATTTCATTGGAGTGTGTCATGGTTAGGCACAGGTGTCAACTTGACTGTTGAAGTTTTGAGCTCTGGGCACATTTGTGGGGAATTAGTGGCTGGGTTAAGCCAGAGCAAACCTGCGGGAGATTGTCTAGCTGATGGGGAAGGCCCAGTCTGTATTGGGTGGGACTAGGCCCTGAACAGGTGAATAAAATACTGAGAGCTGGTTGAGGAAGGCGGCATCTTCTGTTTACTTGGCCAGACATGCTGGTCTGGCAAGTAAGGATTGTCCATTTCTCAGCCATTATGTGGTGATGGTGTGGCCAGTTCCTTTGGCCCTGGTGTTGGTGCGTGCTCTCCTGCCAAGCCTGACTAAGAACTGTTACCAGGAATTGTAAGAGAGAATAAACCCTTATTCCCTTAAGCCATTTGATGGTCATTTATCAGCAACCATGCAGGCGAACTGCAACAGAATGGAAGTGTTTGTAGGGCTGTGTCCTTCTGGAGTCTTCCTCCACACTTCATCTTGTAGACACCACACTGTCCTTGGGTTGTGGTCCCAAGACCACACACATTCAAGAACACCTCAGATCGCATCTTTCTGACACTTAACTCTTCCTCCTGAATTTAAGTACTCTTGTGATTTACATTGAGCCCATCAGGATAATCCAACATAATCTACTTTTTCTAATTCTTAGTGTGCTTTTTTTTCATGTGTATGCATGGGGGAATAAACATGTGCACGTGTGTTCATGTGTGTTTGTGGGTAGAGACCCATAGTTGACAATGACTATCTTCTTCAATTGTGCTCCCCTATATTTTTAAGGCAGGGGCTCTCAAATGAACCTAGAAAACTTGTCAACAGACTAGGCAGACTAACCAGTTTGCCCTGGGAATTCCCTGACTTGCCTCCTGGGTGCTAGGATTGCATTCAATATTCACATCTGCTTGACTTGATAAACACTTATCTTAAGGTTGATTGATAACAGCCTTAATTCTTAGGCAACCTTAAATCCCCCTTGCAATCCATTTTAATATAGTCCCAGGGACCTGAGGGAATGGGAATTGTCCTGAGATCTATGATGGGCAATGGCAGTTAATGACTGTGGCAAGTGGTGGTGAGGATAGACCAGGTCAGTATCTTTCTAATTTTCAGCTCTTTGAGCCTGATTAGCCCTCAACACTGTTGATGACACACATTTTTAAAGCTACCCAGAATCACTCACTGCTCAGGTGTACCAGAAGACTCTCAACCCTTTCCAAAGCCTTGTCACAGAATCCAGATGCACGCCCGCTCTCATTGCTGGGTTTCGAATGTGTTACCCGAAGGCATATGCTGGAGATTTAACCCCCAAGAGAGCAGCCCAATCATGGGAATCTTTAACTTGTGAGGGCTCCATACTCGTTAACAATGAATATGGGTTATAAAAGGATGCGGGAATGTAAATTTAGTTTCTCTGATTTATCTCTATGTCTTTGTCTGTTTGTCTCTCTCACCATGTGACGTCACCTACCATGTTATGACTCAGCAAGAGAGCCTCTTAGTTTGGACTTCCTGTGGGCTTTACAGCCTCTAAAACCAAAAGCCAGTACATTTCTCTTCATTGTAAATCACCTAGTCTTGGGAATTGTTATAGTCAGGAAAAAAAGATATTACAGAAGAAGATACGACTTGAAGCTACTCAACAAACATTACCTGCCCTTGCTCAGTGTGCTGAGCCTGTCTCCTTCCCATAACCTGCCTCTTCCACACCCTTCTTTGTTTCTTAGATATCATCTAAGCTCTGAATTAGTCTTTCCCTCCCTCCCGCCTTCCCTTCCTCCCTCTCTTTCTTTCCTTCTTACAGGATCTTACCATATAGTCCAGGCTGACCTTGAATTTGTGATCCTTGTGTCCTCCTGAGAACTGAGACTATAGACCTATACTACCACATTAGTCTTCAGATATACATATTAAGTCAATTTCTGGGTGAGCAATAGGCACCTGTAGACCCAGTAACTCTGGAGGCTAAGGCAGAAGAATGGACTTGAGTCCAGAGGTTCAAGAAGAGTCTGAATGTTTAAAAATAATTTTAAAAAATTGTGCGTGTGTGTATAGATGGAAGTGTTCATGTGTATTCATGTGAGGAGTCAGAGGTCAGTCTCAAATGTCATGAGGAAATGGCCATCCATCTTCTTTTGAAAAGTTGTTTACACTTATTTATTGTGGTGTGTGCGTGCGCGCGTGTGCGCAGGCATGTGGAGGTTACAGGAAAACTTGTGGGAGTCGGCTTTTGGAAGGTTTTACTCCAAAAACACACCACCCCAGGGACTGAATAGAAGTTTTAGCAGAGTTCCAGAATTGCAGGGCCGATCGCAGGAAAAGGAAGAGCAAGGCCTGGAAGAAGGGAATGGGTGGGCTGGGGTGGGGCGGGTATGGAGGCGATATCTGGATTTTCGCCCAGTCAAGAAGTGTGGTAGTGGTGGTAGGGTGTGTGTGTCTGTCTTTGACCTTGACCCCCTGGTGGATCAGGCAAGCACCGGTTTTTGCAAACCCCAGCTGACCGTCGAGGGCAGTGAGCACCAAACAGAGGCTCTGCCCCGAGTGTGGGGGATGGGAACCCGATCAGTTTTCTGCCATAATGTGTCTGGGGATCAAACTCTCCGGCCTGAAAAATCGCCAACTGGACTAGGCTCGCCAGCAAGCCCCAGGGGTCCTGTCTCCATCCTCCGTCCCACTTCTCTAATGCTGAAATTATGAGCGTGTGCCAACACGCCTGGCTTTTTTATGTGGGTTCTGGGGGTCAAACCAGGCCCTTTCACTTTCAAGGCAAGGTTTAGCTCCCTGGGGCTTAAAAATGTGTCTTTTAAATACAAGAAATTATGGGTTCTCTCCCCCCTTTAATCTTTTGCAACAAGGGCCCCAGTTGGGAACGACAGACCAGCAGAAGGAAAAGTTCTTTCTTTCTTCCCTCCCTTTACTCACTGATGTTTTTTCTCATAGCCCCTCTGAAAACACTGAGCTAAACAGAACACCACAGTTTTTTTGCTTCAGGGCCCAAGATAGAATGTGTACAATGTTTCAAATGCCTGCAAAGCCAGCTTGAAAGCATGCATTATCCCACTTAATCCTTACACAATCCCAAAATGGAAATAACAGCTCCTTTTCTACAGATGGGTAGAGAAGTTTAGGAACCGCAGCTCCCCAAATACAGCCACTCAGGGTTTCTGATTCCTTTGAACTGGGACACTTAGAGGACAGGGAGCGAGGTAGGGCTCTGAACCTCTCTTATCTGCCTAAAGAGAGAGCTGCTACAAAGGACTCAGACATCTGAATCTCCTGGGAATGTTATCGACCAGGTAATATTACCTAGGACTGAAGGAGACGAGACCTGAATTTGACACCAACCCAGACATCACCCATTTTGAGAGCTACTCAGAGACACCTTTTACTGCCAGGGGACTCAGATGCACAACAAGGCAACCTTTATTCACCATAAGACTCCGCCCCACAAACCTACTAGCTTAGGTCATTGTGCACCCAGAAGGCTTGGACCTGACTTTTTTTGATTTCCATGTGGTCTTTAAGTTTCAGTTATTCCATGTCTTGAAGGACTCTTGTTCCTATCAACATAGTTAACTACTTTTTTTTTCTGTTAATCTGTCTTACATCCATTTAATTCACAGCCTAGTCAAAGAACTCGGGCCATTTCACCTTCCCTTCCTCCTCCCCCCCAGAAATCAAAGTCCCAAATGGCAGAACAACTGGTCTAGTCATTCAGGCAGAGAATCAAGAGCTTAGATGCAGATCTTCAACCTAATCCAGTGCATGTTGAGTAGAATCAGACTCCTGGCCCCGTGTTATCAGCACCCCAATTCTATGGGATGTGTACACCAGGTCCAAGGGAGTTCTTTTCGCTATATGATGGGATCTTGGTGTGCCTAAGTTCTCAGAATTCTCTTTCTTGGCAAACGTGTCCTTCCTGCCAGGTGGGCTGGCAGAGGTGGAAAGGCTTTTGTATTATTAGTTTCTAGGGTATAAACCTGGGCCCTGGCAGCCCTAGCAGTTAGATTCTGCTACCATCATCAAGTGATAATGAAAGGAAGAGAAAGGAGATTAATCTATTCTATGCAGCAATATTGGAAAAAAAAAAAAAAAACAAAGCAATCCCACCAAGCCCATCTTTAGGGTACCAACATTAGGGTCCCTCTATTTAAACCTAAACAGAGGACGAAAGGCATACTGACCTAAGTAGTCTTGATTAATGTTTGGTCCTATCTGTGATAGTAAATATTATCAACCTGACACCTGGGCAGGCCTTTGGGCCCCCCTAAGAGGGACTCTCTAGATGAAGGTTGGTCTTGGGGCAGGCTGGTGAGAGACTGTCTGGATTGCTTTGAGGTTGGAAGACCCTTCCACTCTGGGCAGGGTCATCCAAGATTGTGTGAAAGTGAGCTGAGCACTCACAGACAAATGTACATACAGTTTTCATCCAGTGCTTTCTTTGCTTGGCTGTGGGCCTGATGTGACTGGCTTCCGCAGGTGCCTGCAGCTGTGACTTCCCTACCATGATGGACTGTAACCTGGACTTGTGATCCAAATAAACACTTAAGTTTGTTTCTTGTAAGGTGCTTTGTCAGTTAGCAATGAGCTACATAACTAAAAAACTGCTCGTCACTGACCTGTTACTGTTTTTGGCTCTTGTCTTTCCTGCAAGGTGGTCTAATAAATTGCCAGAGGCATGAATCTTTTCCTGGAAGATCAGTTCCTTTTCTGGTTGGCTCTCCACCTGTCCTCCAGAATGAGATTCATGGGCAAGTTTTAATTTTTTGGAGTCCATTTTTTCAATGAGCTAGATACTCTAGAGTATCTTCTTCTTTGTGAGGATGGTTACATTTGCAAGGTTTGCCAGCCCTGCCAGGTGGACTGACTGAGCAGAAGAGATCATTTGAGGAGTACAAGGTGCATCTGCCCTTAGGACAACAGCACCCACCTCTGTGATCTTAGCCTTCATGGTGGTTGGTCTTAGGGTTTGGATATAGCTTCTTAGTGCAATGCAAGGGGTGGTTCTGCTTGGCCCAGTGCCTGGTTTTATTCAGGTTGGAATAGCAAGCTATCATAAACAGAGTGCCCTATAAATAACAGGTATGCATTTCTCATAGTTATGGAGCCTAAACAGTTTAAGATCAAGGTTGGGGCAGATTTAGTATTCAGTGAGGGATTATATCCTGGTTGCTGTGTCCTTATATGGTAGAAAGGACAAGGCTGCTCGATTTAACCTTATCAGGATATTAATTCCACTGACAATGGCTCTACCATTGCTCTAACCATCCTCAGAGTGGCAAAGATATTCTAAAGAGAAATACTTGTACATCTGCCATCAGCTTTCAATCTGTTGAAAGATAGACCCCAGAGAACTGTAATTTTCCAGGAGGCTGATCCTACAGAAAGAAAGGACTGGCCTGTCATCAGCCAGAGAGAGGGATTGTCTCCCAGGAAGAGATTTCATACAATCTGTCAGACCACATTGCAGGAGAGACAGAGACTGAGACAAGGATGGGTCAGTGAGGGGTGGGGCCGCATCTTGACCAGGACTGCTTAGCTGTGCGTACCTATTGCTCTCTGTTAAAACCTTCAGTTCTCTGAAGATAGACTGGGGGGAAGAATGGTAAATACTGATTGTCAACTTATCAGCTGATCTAGAATCAGCTAGGAGACAAGCCTCCAGTTATACCTGTGAAAGGTTATGAGGATTAGGTAAACTGAAGTGGGAAGACCACCTTAACTGTGAGCAGCACCATTCAATGGGCTGGGGTCCTGAAATGAATAAGAAATAGAAAGAGAATTAAACACTTGTAGCATCCATCACTCTCTGCCTCTTGACCAGATGCAACGTGACCAGCCACCTCAGGCTCCTGAGGCTGTGATGTCCCTGCCATGAAATCTTTGAACTATGACTGAAAATGTGAAAATAAATCACTTCTCCCTTAAGTTGCATCTGTCAGAGAATTCTGTAACTGATACAGAAGTCACTTCTATGTTTCTCTTCCCAATGTGGCCACATTGAATAAATTTCCTTTCTCTGCTTTTCACTTTTGCTGACTTGTGTATAATTAGCCTGTTGAGTTTAGTTTATTGGGCTTCTCAGGCTCCAGGTTTTGACCCTGAAACATCACCTCCCAAAGTCCCTCCCTTATAATACCATTGCTTCAGGGAGTTTGATTCTGAATAAATTTGATGAAGAACACAAATATAGAGAAAACAGTACTGAAGAAGGTGGGAAGTTATACCAGGCAGGACAAAGTGTGGGCTGTGGCCTGGGAAACAGGAGATTTGCACAAGCCTCAGGAGGAGCGGAGGGGACTTCAGCAGAGGACTTCTGGGAGTGAACAGAAAAATAAAAGCTTAGTCACTACAAATCCAGGAAATAAGCACCAGAAGCTCATGCTGGTGATCCCAGGATCCTGGAGGCAGAGGCAGGAGGAGTATGAATGTTTGAGAACAGCCAGTTCCCAACACTCCAAGACCCTGTTACAAAGAACAAAGCCAAAGCCAAGCAAACAACACCCCAAATCCAGGAAACGCTGTGCAGCTTGCAGGACACAGGACCGGAAGGGAAACTGGGTTTAGGGCAGAAAACACAGAACTTTTCAAGTTCGAACAGTGTTTCTTCCTTCTTTGGCAATTTGGCTGTCGTTGTTTACATGAGAAGGGTTAAAATCACTTTGACAAATGAGTGCAGAGAAAATCGAATATGTCTTGAACATACTGATATGTTTTGAGTAACCTGGCAAAGAAGAGCTGCGGTTTGTTTTCTTTCTTTTTTAAAAATTTTATTTATTTATTTTTGGTGCTGGGGATTGAACCCAGGCCTCTCTCATGATAGTCAAATTCTCTAATACTGAGTTGTGTCCTCAGACCAAAAAGAACTCTCCACCCACTTTTCTTATTGTTGGATTTTGCTCTTTGACAAGTTCAAACTTGTATATTATATGTTTTGTTTTCCCTCTGTATTTTCCTACCCTTACCTACCTCCTACCAGCTCTGTTTTCCTGCAAGTCTTTCCCTCACATCCACGTCTTTTCTTGTGATCTGGTTTTGGGACTGTCTCTTGGAGCCTAGGCTGGCACCCACATTGGTATACAACTGGGTATTTTTTATCCCCCAACCCCTCTCCTGAATCTGTTAGTTGCCCCATTATTCAATCAGTATTTTGTAGGGCCCTGTGGGTTTCCTCTTTCGTTCACAACTGACTATTGGCCAAGTAGGTCCATTATAGACTTAGTGATGGTAATTAGCTCTCTCTTTTTCATGTATGTGTGTGCAGGATGTGTATGTATGTGTGTGTATGCGTGTTGCTTGCGGTTAGTGCACAAGCATGTGCAAGTATAAGAGTGTGCTTGAGTGTGTGTGCCTGTGGAGAACCACAGATGATATTAGGAATCATCATGGTTGTGCTCTTTCACATTATTTGCTTGTTCTGGGTTTCCCGGGCTCTATCGTCCAGGGCTGGGATCATAGGCTGTAGCCATACTCACCTAGCATTTTTATGTGAGATCCAGAAATCTGAACTCAGTCCTTTTGCTTTTGAGCAAAGGCTTTAAACACTGATCCATCTATCCAACCTAGTAGTTGCCTCTCTTGTGCATTTGTTGAGGTCCATACTGTTTTTGGAGGATGTTGTTTCATAACCTTTTTCCCTGTCTTCCGGGTCTTATGTTCTTTCCAGTCCTCTTTTGCAAAGATTTCAAATCTTTTCAGGTAGCATATATGCACCTTGCTGAGGGCTGATATCCCAATCTTCACTTGTTCTTAGCGTCCTGTGCAATCATGGCTCTTCATCTTCATCTCTAGCTGCTGCGAGGAGAGGCTCCTCTGTCTATGGCTGGGGGATAGTCTTTGTGTTCCTTCTGCTTCCTCTTAGATGCTCTTGTGCTTTTGGGGCTCTAGGTTTGAGCCCAAAGTCATTTATTTTCTGCCAACCAACTTCTATTGCACACAGGAAATTTCTGGAATAAAAGGTTAGAACTTCATTAATCAATGGGCTTAAAGATCAGTAATTTGAAGGCAGTTTGCCACTATGTCCATTTATCATAACAATAGCAGTAGGTTCTGCCCTGAGGCCTGAGACCTCCATGTTCTTACTGTTCTTACTGTGATCAGGAGTACTAGGTTTTGGTTCCTTCCTGCGGAATCAGCCTTAAATCCAACAGAAAGCAGTTGAATATCCCCATAACATTCATGCCATTATTACACCAATAGGCTCATCTTGCCAGGCTGGTTTCTGTTGTAGCTTACAGCGTTCATGGCTGGGTAAAGCTGTTGATAGTTTTATCTCCCTCCACCTCCAGTCTGCATAGTGCCATCATATACTATGGAAACTTGCCTGTAAGAGAAAACTTTAGGGTCATTTTCAGCTTGATTTCTCCATGTCCTGTGACTGAAGCATGGGATGTCTTCAGCAATAAGGTCTGACTGACACCAGAAGGGCTCCTTACATGGGCTGCCTGCTGGTGGCCGCAGTTCTGAACTGTCTCATGTTGTACCGCTGCTGACATGCTCATCATGTGACTCTATGACAGTCTCCTCCTTACAGTTTTCTGAAAAAAATGGCATTTTTTAAAAGGCTATAGAAAGGGGTTGGAGAGATGCTCAGGAGTTAAAACTCTGCCTTGCAAGCAGAAGTATTTGAGTTCAGATAGTGAATCACACATAAAAATACCAGGCAGAAATTGCTGTGGAAGGCGGGGTCTGGAAAATCCTAGAGTGAAGCAAAACAGAAGTAGAAGCAATCCAGGATGATTCCCAAAGTCACCCTTTAATGCACGTATAGACACAGACACATACACACACACACACACAAACACACCCCCACACACAAAGAGAATAAATTAATTCATAACAAACATCAATGTAAAGTGTGGAATCATAATAAAATACAAAAATATAAAGGTAATTAATAGAATAAAAACATAAACCTTCTAAATCATCATTTAAAAAGAAAGAAAATATAATCAGGGCCATTGAGAGAGCTCAGTGGGTACAGGCAAACGTTTACGTGGTGTAACAAGAGCATCAACTTCCAAAAGTTGTCCTCTGACCTGCACGGGAGCACTGGTGGCACATGTGTACCCGTACTTCTCTCTCTAATAAAAAGCAAATTTTACATTTTAAGTGTTACAAAAGACAAAAGCATGGTCCAGGGATGCAGCTTACTTGATAAGGTGTCAGCTACTGTGCACAAAGCCTAGGGTTTCATAAACTGGACACGATGGCACGTGCCTGCCGTTTGCCCACTCGGAAGCAGAAGAGAAAGCAGAAGGATCAGGAGTTCAAGGCCATCCTGGAATCCATACCTAGTTTGAGGCAAGTCTAGGCAAAAAGCAAAAAAAAGTAAGGATAAGAAAAAGATAAGAAAATATGTTTTGCTAAGTTTTGTCAGGCTCAGTAGACATTGTGCTCTTAATATCAAACTTGGGTAAATGTTGATGAAAGTAGTCATTACATGAAACAAGGAATTTAAAAAAAAGTTTATTTATTTATTTTGTGTGTGTGTGTGTGTGTGTGTGTGTGTGTGTGTGTGTGTGTATTAGAGGGCATTGTGTGTCCCTAAGGAGGATCAAGGATGACTTTGGGTGTCATCCTATCTCCTTTTTTTTTTTTTTGCTTCATTCTGGCATTTCCAGGTTCTGCCCACCAGGACCAGAAGTGCTGGCTGCCACTCTTTCTGCCTGGTGTTTTATGTGGGGCCTGGGATTTGATTTCAGGATCTTTTGCTTGTGAGGCAGAATCTTAACCCCTAAGCCATCTCTCCAGCTCAACAAGAATTCTTTGATGATGAGACTATAAAATTTAAAATTTTTTTAGATTTTAAAAATCTTGCTAAATTTTATTAGCATCAGTGTACCTCATATATTAATAAACAAAACTAGAGAAAATTCAAAAATCAATAAAAATATACCAATAAAAGTGATTAAATTTACAACTCTTTTAGGCCATAATCATGGATAAATCTAAATTGCATGATTTCACTTTTAAATTTTAATAGTATTTCTACTTATTCTTTGAAAATCTCATAAGTGTACATAATTGTATTTTGATCATATGTGCCCCCTCCCTCTCTTATTCTTCCTGTGCATAAGCATGTTTCCCACCAACCTTCATGTCCTCCTTCTTTAAAACAGTGGTATAATATAAAATAAAATATATACAATAAGAGCAATAATTTTGGATGAAAGTAGCTGTCATCATTGAGCTTCCAGGTCTTCATGGGTAAGAACCCAGAAGGCTAAAGAATGGACGTTTGGTCTGTCTCCTGCAAGTCTGGCTAAGCCCACAGTGTGAGCACAAGGAGTCCCATCCACACATTATATAATTCAAAAAGGAGTTGTTCAATACACAACAAATTCACAATCTGAAAACAAAAAAAATTCATTTATATATAAGAAAGTTTCAAATAATTGGTTGTCAGTAATTAGGTCACAAAAACTTTAATAACTTCCAAAAGGAATAGAGGTACCATTTTTTTCATCACAATCTACAAAAATACCTTATTGATTACACATTGATAACATGATAAGGATTACTTTGACCTGAAGACAGGGGAGAGGTAGACTTCCTAAGATCCGTTGTTACCATTTGAATCCGAAATATTCCCCTAGGCTCATGTTTTGAACACTTGGTCCCCAGCTTCTGGAATTTGTTTTGAAGACTAGGAGCTGACAAAGTGCAGAGGTCTTTGAGTGTCCTATCTGTTTCTGCTTCCCTCCCCTGTTCTCTGCTTCCTGGTTCAATGTGATGTGAGAAGTTGCTAGTACGCCCTCCTTTCCCATAAACTCCAGCACACCTTCCCTGCTAGGGTGGACCAAAACTTCTGAAACCAGAAGCCAAAATAAATCCTTCCTTGCTGCTGTCAGGTATTTTTTTCTTCTTTTAAAAAATATTTTCTTTATGAAGAGAGAGAAAGAGAGAGAGAATGCATGCCGTGTGCATGGGTGGAGGTCAAAGGACACCTTTCAGATGTCAGTTCTTTCATTCTACCATGTGCTTCTGGAAGTTGATCACCAGGGTTGTGAGTAGGGGCCTTCCCCACTCGACTGTCTCATCTCTGTCACATATTTTGTCACAGTGAAGGGAAGAGTATGTGGGCTAAAGTCTGGACACATCTAGATATAAATTCTTTAAGTGTCTTTTAGTATAAGCCTCCAGGCCTTTCGCTAGTGACTTATCGCTTGGGATGAGCTTTTCAAGGACGCACATTTGCAGAAGGAAATACCTGACAGAAGCAACTCAGAAGAAGAAGGATCTTTCTGGCTCACAGTGTTCATGGCAGAGATCTCAGGGGTCTGCTATCACCCACTTAGCTCTGCACCTCTGTCTGCCCTACATTAGCCAGTCATGCTGCACGTCAAAAACAGCACTACCAACTGGGAAGCAACAGTTCAAACACATGAGTTGGTGGGGGACATTTCATAGGTAACACCTTAACACCCTGACACCTGGTCAGTGAGGTTACAAACTCACAATGCTTGGGCAGAACATAACTGTTCACCCAAAGGAACAGAATCTACACAGAGACTTTCCATCTAACTGACTAGTGACTTCTCCCTTCTGCCTGTCTACCACCACCCCAACTCCCAATCTATTGGAAGATCTGTGCTTACTGTTCCTTGTCTCCTCATCAATCAACCACATGATAAACTTTCTTTTAGAAAAAACCCAGCACTGCAGCATTGCCTTCATGTGCCCCAACCAGCAAGTCCTTGCTCAATGACAATATTCCTGGTGACCCAGAAGGGACTTTGAGTTTTTGATTGTCTGATGCTTTGAACCCTCACTATAGCCACCTGGACCAGTGTGAGGCTGGAAGGCTCAGGCATCTGAATCAGCTTCTCTGCCTCAGTGATGCTGGACCTCTGTGCCAACATCTTCTGTAGACAAAATGTCCCTGTCTTGGGGTGATGAGCCCTGTGTCTTGGGCTTCCTTGCTACTTTGAGGGTATAAATTATCTTATATCCTTATAAGCAACTGAATTCTGGTTTATTCTCATCTCCACAATGAGAAACAGAATAATCAGGTCTCATGTGAAGTCTGCTTACAAATTACTTGACAGGTTCATTTAAAGTAATCGTTCAGTATAGTGTATTGTTTTGTCTACTAATTTATTAGTCTGTTTGTGGTCATTGACGTCATCATCAGGCTGAATCTATCTAGAACAAGATGTCGCTTGCACATTAATGTTAATGCCAGATACTGATGACTTCATGCTCCCAGTTGCCTGCCATCAAGTTATCACATACTCCAATCATCGGCGGGAGCCTTCAGACTGGCTCAAGCTGGCCCACATGTCCTCGGGCTCCTTATAATCTTCTTATAATGATAAAAACACACATACTGATGCTATACCTGATGTGATCATGTCCAAATAAGGAAAGGAAAGAGGTGGCGCCCAACTCCTGGAAATCTCACTTTCTTGGGTGTGGGTGTTGCTAGGCCCAGAAGCCTGCTCTTTGGATGGATGATACATTAGCAACTGGACGGGTGTTGAGTGACTCCTCCCTTGGGCGGTTGAGTTTGCCTCTTGTCTGCCAGATAATGGCAAGCCGAACTTCCCCCCTTGGGAGTGGAGAAAACTCCCAGGTCGTTTGTTTCTGTAAGAAACGGGCTGGGCTGTTCCTCTCCCCTTTTTCTTTCCTGCCTATCTAAAAAGATGTTAATGCACAGGCCAAATAACTCCTTTTTGAGGCATACATTGTCCATTCCCTTCTAGCAACGAGCTGCCAAGCCTGTTTTAACATACCTGGCAATATGTTCGCCCCACGGCAATTGGGTGTCACTCCTGACTTCTCTTTGTTAACCAAAATGTATGTGTTTTACATAGTCCTATAAAGAATTTGGCCCTGCTTCTTGATTATAAAAACCCTGTACATTACAATAAAGTTGGCTTGGATGATAAGGGACATCCAAGGCCCCCTCTGACCCAAAGCCTGAAACTTTTAATTCCTACCGCTCCCACTTCAGATTTCCACGTTTGTAGATTCAGGTTCATGCTGGTTCGTGGGCCCGGACACTTGGGGAAAGCTCTGATGATGTTATGTGTACCATACCTCCTCAATATCCAAATCTACTAGAAAACCAAAGCCTAGACTTGCTCAAGAAGAATGTGTTAGAAATGAGTCTGGATCACATAATCCAAAGTGTATGAGCAAGGCAACATTTTACTTCCGCAGAAGGGTGTGCAACTCTGGTTCAGGCAAGTACATACAAGTCAGGGGCAGTCTACTGGGCTTATATCTTTAACACCAGACCTTGTGTCCTCCTCTGATTAAGCAGAGTTTGATCTCATACTCTGCCACTATGAACTGATTCATACATTGAATATCATAAAAGTGGGGACAAGTTGGGGGGGGAGGTCACAGTTTCGGCAGGACATTCCAAAACTTGTGAGTCACTATGTATGAGAAAAAATAATTTTTAAATAAGAATTTCATTTACATTTCAGGACCTGTTGACTCTCCACGGACTTCTTATCAAATGGTGCTGTTTTAACAATTAAGTCTCCCTAGTTTTGCTTTAACACTTAAAAAACAAACAAACCAGAACTCACAATGTGAGTAGTTTCTCAGGGAGCCTCCTCGGAAGACATGTCCTGTCGCAGGGCTGGAAGGAGCCCTGACAGTTCGTAGGATTGCTGCGAGAGGGAGCACTCACAGCCAGAGCTCCCTGCGCCGCTTGCCCGGTTTCTGGTGACTCCCAGGGATGGGCCCTCTTTACCTTCCTGCCCGTGTACTCCTGCTCAGCTGCCAGAAGAGTCTCTCACAAAATGAGTCCTAGAGACAACACGGAACAGAATTAAATCCAGACCCACCAAAGTAAACTGTCCCCAGAATTTCTAGGAATAGTTTTGATAGATCTACCAGCCAATTCCCTCTTTTTAGTGGATTTCTGGTAATAGCTTGTGACCTTTTGGGTAAACTCATTTTAAATTTGCATTATTTTTATTTATGAGAGAGAGCGAGAGAAAGAGAGAGAGAGAGAGAGAGAGAATATGAGTATGCATGCCACAGTGCAGAGGGAAAGTCAGACTCTTGGAAGTCAGTGTTCTTCAGTTCTCTCCTTATACCATGTGGGCTTCTGGTGATTCAGCCCAGGCCACCAGGCTTGTGAGCAGGTGGTGCCTTACCTGTTGAGCTTCCTTACTGACCTAGATACATTTATTTTTGGTTTTCTACATCTAGTTTAATATTCTGTTTGATGGGCAAGATAGTAACTAATTTAGAGGTTTGTGTTTAGAAACACATTTAAGGTCATCTTGACCTGCAGTTATAATTAACATGCAATGGCTTTGAGATTTCTGTTCCCCCACTCTCTTTTTTGAGACAAGGTCTCATGTATTGCTGGCTGGCCACTAGCTTTCAGAGGATAACCTTGAACTCTTGATTCTTCTAACTTTTCCTCCTAATTACTAGGATTTGGACGTGTCCCGCCATTCCTGTTTTAATGCCATTTTGAAGATCAAACCCAAGGCTCTGTTTATGCTGGCAAGTACTCTATCAACTTTATCTCCAGTCTTCCTCTGTCATCTTAAAATCCGTTGACTGGGGCTGAAGAGATGACTCAGTGGTTAAGCTTTTGCCTAGCAAGCAGAAGGATCTGAGTTTGGACCTCAGATCCCACATGAAAATGTTGGGTGGAAATAGCGGTAGCCTTCACTTCTGGCCCTGGAAGGTAGAACCTGGAAAAACCCAGAGGGAAGCAAAAAAGAGGGAGAGCCATCCAGGATGATTTCCAAAGTCAACCTTGGGCCTCCACAGGGATACACAAAGTTCTCTCTCTCTCTCTCTCTCTCTCTCTCTCTCTCTCTCTCTCTCTCACACACACACACACCACAAATAAAATCTGCTGACTATTTCATATGAATTGCAAATGAAAACCTTAAAGTGGGTTCAGCATGCTGGGATTACAAAGCATTCCTGGCTTCTTGAAGTTTGTAAATAGAGTAATATAGGAGGCCTTAAATTTGTATATTAGTCAGGATTCTGCAGAGCAACAGAACCAAAGGAATAAACATATAAAAAGGGAATTTATTGGATTGGCTTACTTAGGTCTAGGTAATTCAACAAGGGCTACCAGTAGCTCCTCAGGCCAGAAGCTGAATATTCTGACAAATCCAGTCTCTTGCTGAAGGCTGAAGCGCTCCTGGAGAGTCTCTGGACTTCAGTTATGTTGAAGGACTGGAGGGATGAAGAAGCCAGGCGGTAGAAGGGAAGGGAAGTTTGCCAGCAGGCAAGGAAAAATATTCCTGAGGAAAGCAAAAGGAAAAAAATAAAGACTGTAAAAATTACCACTGATAAATTTGGGTTGGTTCTTTAAAAAAAGCTAAGGAAGCAGCCAGGCATGGTTACACATACCCATGATCCCAGCTTTTGAGAGGCCGAGACAGGAAGATTGTGAGTTCAAAGACAACCCTGATCATACAGTGACCTGGGTCATGACATCCTGTCTCAAAAAGCAATAATAGTAATAGCAATAATAACAATAACATAATAATAATAATACAAAGTCAAGAAGAAAAAAAAGAAAACTGAATAAAGAACACATAATTCACAGCAAAGAGCACTAAAAGGGAGCTTAAATTACACAGAAAGATGTCTTGCCTCACTTATAAATGTATCACAAGATATATTTATTATTCTCAACAGCCAGGATATAAACAACTTAGGTGTCCATAAATGGACAAATGGTTTTAAAATTTTGTATGTATGGAATACATATCAACCTTAACAAAATGGAAAATTCTGTCATTTGCAATGACTGAGTAAATTTAGAGGACATATGTCAAGTGGAATAAGTCAAACCCAGAGAGACAGATGCCACATGATCTCATATCTATGTGCAATCTTTAAAATTCAGATTCAGAACAGAGAATACAATATTTCCAGAGGATTGCAGGGGGCTTGGACAGGATAGAAAGAGGAGGGATGGTCAACGGGTATGAAACTACACTTATGTAGGGAGAAGTTTTGATATTCTAAAGTATAGTAATGTGACTATAGTCAATAATGTGTCGAACATTTCAAAGTACCTAAAAAGAGAAGTCTTTAAAATATTTATTTATTTGAGAGAGAGAGAGAGATGTATTATGTGGGCTTCTTGGAATTGAACTCAGGTCAAAACTCAGGTTTGTGGGCAGGCACCTTATCTACTGAGCTATTGCAGCAACCCAAGAGGTTTTTATTTATTGATCTTTTAAAATGTTCTCACCACAAAGAAACACAAATAGTTAATGTTCACAGGTATTCTAACTAGTCAGATTTCATCATTCCACAATAAATACATGCATCAAGCATAATATTTCATATAATAAATATATATAATCATTTTTTGCTTCCTAAAAATAAAATTGTGAAACCAAGTATAGTGGTATACACCTGTAATTCCAGACCTCCGGAGACTTAGGCAGGAGGATCAAGAATTCAAGAGCACATATAGTTGAACTAAGGTGTCCCCTTCTGATAGCGCTATAAGACTTTCATAGTTATGTACTCACACATAATATGTAATAAATAATCTTGTCAGGTGACCTTTGAAACATGTCTAGTTATCTGTAGAATTAGTTCCCGGAAGTAGAAGAGCTAGGTCAAAGATACGTATAGTTGTATGTCTTATGGACTCTACCAAACTGTAACTATTATTGGAGTTAGGGTTAGAGTCTGGACCTCACAGGCAACTAACAAACCAACTATGAAATCCTCACTAGGTCAATTAAAACATCAGTAGAGATAAGCAGAAAGATAAGATTCATTCAATGTGGTTATTTTGGGAAGAAGGAAGGGATCCAGTAGACCTCTCCCTAGACAATCTTCAGTTTTAAGTAAAGAGAAGAGGTATGCATGGATAAGCAGTCCTGATCAAGACATGGTTTCGCCTATTATCATGGGCCTAGTAGGTTCCATGTATTCTGAGGTGGCCGGCAGCTCTCAGAACACAGTGAAATCACTTCCCAAGAGACAAGTTCTCTTTCTGGCCAGCATTAGGATGTCAGACTTCTCCTTCTTCCAGCAAGAGCTTCCTGGAGAAATTCCAATTTTCTGGGGACCATTAATTCAGTAGTCTGATAGCCAAAGGGAAGGACATAATTATCTCTTTGGAATATATTCATTTGTGTCAGAATAGTTATGTAACCAACAAGGGAATTGTAGTGCTTTTGCTCGGGTGCCAATGTTATATTGAGTTTTTATTGACTGGATACATTTTTATTGAGGCTTCCTGTGGCCATGCACGGGGTAAGAAACAGAAGTCCAAAAGTCTGTCTTAGCTCACAAAGTAGATAAGCTACACTGGACCAAGATAATATGCTTCACACTTATCCAAACCAAATACTACACGATCAAACCTACTTGCCTCTTTGAAGGCAAAACCACTGATCCTTCATTTATTCAAACTGTGAGAGTAATGTTTACTCTATTCCAATTTATGTTGGAAATGTGACCTTTTTTTGTTTTTGATTTATTATTTTTTAATTTTTTTATTATTTATTCAATTGTGTGTGTGTGTGTGTGTGTGTGTGTGTGTGTGTGTGTGTAGAACCACAGGCCAATTCGGGAACCAACATGTATTACCTCCACCTCCTCCTTGTTTACTCTGCCTCAGGATTCACAGGCTCCGCCCTACCAGGACCAGAAACGCAGGCTGCCCCTACTTCTGCCCAGCGTCTATACGTGGGGTCTAGGATCCGAACTCAGGACCTTCTGCCTGCAAGGCAGAGGCTTAACCCCTGAGCCACCTCTCCAGCCCCCTGTTTTTGAGTAACATCCCATGAATCTTTTTTTTTTAAGACTAAACCATCACCCCATCATTATGCAACATTTCAAACTTCATTCATTCATTCATTTATTGTGTGGATGTATGTGTCAGAGGGCACGGTGTGTGTATGTGTGACTTTAGGAATCATCCTAAATTGCTTCTATCTTCTATTTGCTTCGCTGTGGGAAGAGGTCACAGTTAAGAGATAGTGTAACTCTCAGAAAAAAACTTTGGGCTTGGATTTTTGAACAACTTTGGGAGTTTTGAAGTTAGACAGAATTATTTTGCATTCTTAGATGAACACAAGACTCTAAGGCCTTAAGTAGAGACATGGTTTAAATTTCATGTGTTTAGGTGTCAAGTTGAAAAGGGGTGGGTTAATTTTGATGATCAACTTGGTTGGATTAAGAAACACTTTCAGATATATCTATAAGGACAAATTGGGAAAGAATTTTGGGGCAAAGACTTGCCTTGAGTGTGAGCAGTAACATCCCATGAATCTTTTTTTTTTTTAAGACTAAACTATCACCCCGTCATTATGCAACATTTCAAACTTTATTTATTTATTTATTTATTTATTTATTTATTTATTTATTTATTGTGTGGGTGTATGTGTCAGAGGGCACTGCGTGTGTATGTGTGACTTTAGGAATCATCCTAAATTGCTTGTATCTTCTATTTGCTTCGCTGTGGGAAGGGCACACATACATAAAAATGGAAAAGGAAAAAAATAGAAGTGTATTCAAAATCACTACCCAGTATCTTACCCACCAGGGCCAGAAGTGCAGGCCTCTCTGTTCTTGCCTGGTGTTTTTACGTGGGACTTGGGATCCGAATTCAGGTCCTTCAGCTTGGGAGGCAGAGTTTTAACCCCTGAACCATTTCTATAAGTGGTGTTTTGAAGTGGGATCTTGGATCCAAACTCAAGTCCTTTTGTTTGTGAAGCAAAGGGTTAACCCTTGAGTCATCTCTCTAGCCCAATACTGCCAATTCTTTTTTTTTTAATTTACCTTTGTGTGTGTGTGTGTGTGTTGCAGAGGGTACTATATGTCCCTGTGGAGGACCAAGAGTGATTTCAGGAATCATCCTAGATTGCTTCTACCTCCTTCTTGTTTCTCTATGGAATTTCTCAGGCTCCTCCCCACAAGGGCCTGATGTGCAGGCTGCCCTGTTTCTGCCTGACCTTTTTAGTGGGACCTGGGGTCCAACTCAGGACTTTCTGTTTGTGAGGGAGAGTCTTAACCCCTGACTCATCTTTCTAGCCTGTACACTGCCAATTCTCAATGCTAGGCATGTAATAGCTGTTGAACTCTGACTCTGAATTTAACTGAAGAAAGGAGTGTATTAGTGTATTATATGAAATAAGTAAGATACTGGATAGTGATTTTGAATACACTTCTATTTTTTTCCTTTTCCATTTTTATGTGTGTGTGTGGAGGTACATGCATATGTATGTTTGTGTGTGTATGCATGGGTATATGTATGAAACGTGTGTAGAATTCCAAGATTGATATTAGAAATCATCCTCAATTATTCTTCCACCTTATTTTTTTAAGCCTGAATCTCTAATTAAATCAAGAGTTCACCATAGGAGAAGTCTAGCTAGTCAGTTTGCTCTTCCTTCTGGGGATGGACTTACAGGTGGGCTGCCATACCTACCTGGCATTTCATATGGGATCTGGGGATCTGAATTCGGGTCCTTTTGATTTTGTGGCAAATGCTTTAACTGCTGAGCCATCTCCTCAGCTCCAGATAATTATTTCTAAACTTCTGTTGTTATAAATAGCCTGGATATTTGCACAGGGGTCACAGTTACTTTTTCTGCTGCTATAAGACAACACTGAAACTTAAGCAACTTAGACAGAGAAGATTGATTTGGCCTACGGTTGAAGCAGGGAGATAAAGTCCACTGTGGGAGAAAAGGCATGGCAGGTACAAAAACTAGAGGAGGCTCAGGTCATTGCCATCATGTCCAAGGGAACAAGCAGATTATAAGAGCAGACTGCTAGTGGAAGCAGGGTGGGGTTGTCCAACCTCAAGGCCTGCCACTTGTGACGCGCCTTCCTCAGCAAGGCTCCACCTCCTTAAAAAAAGTACCATGACCTCAAACAATAACAGCAGCCAAGAATGCAAAACACAAGCCTGTGGGGAAACGACTCATTCAAACCATGACATCCCACCTCATGGCCCCTATAGATCCATGGCCACCTAATGACGTGAATTGCATTCAGTACCCATAGATTACCTTATAGATTACATCAATCCCAATACATTTCAAAAATTCAAAGTTTTGTTTGAAACTCAAGTCAGTCTCTTGTGATCTCCTGTAAAATCAAAAAACAAATTACATACACATATTGGCACAGAATAAACATTTCCATTCCAAAAGGGAAGAATGGAGGCATGTCTGGGAAATATTGACCCACAATAAGTCCAAAAAAACAGCAGGCCAGACTCCAAGTTCTGCAATTCCAAGTCCAACATATAAGCCTCCTATTGAAAGCATCTCAGTTCAAAAGGGCTTCATTTCTACCCCTCCAATGCAGCTATTCGCAGAACACTACACTTCTGGGCTGGTCCTCCCATGGTGTATAGCTTTCCTTGACAGATGTCTCACATCGGCTCAACAGCCTTGTGTCTCAATGGTGATCCTCTTTAAATCTACAGCACAAAATGCCCTTCCTAGACCTCTTTGCGGTTATTCAAATCCTGCCACACACTACCTGGCTTCAGTTGTTCTCTGAAATCCTGGAAAGATACACATTCTCCTCCCTCTTGTATCTTTAATGCCTCTAAAACCATTACCAAGGAGATATTGATGCCAGATTCTGCTATACCCTTGAGTTGAAGATTGGTTCCCTTAGAGTTCAATTGGCTCAATTTCTTTGTGCTGATACTAGGGAACATTGCCTTTGGGCAATTGCTATAGAGGAGTAGGCAGTACCCTTAGAACTCTGACCTTAAGCTCTCTGCTTCTCAAAGAATTCCTGCATGGGAATTTCCCTGAGAAATTTTCCCTCAAGGTATGGCCCTTTATATTGTCCAAATGAATACCAGACTTTGGTTCGCTAATGAACAGTAGGCACAATTTTACCACCTGTGTTCTTCTGGTTCAAATCTTCAAGTTTGCCCTCACATTTTTTTCTCACTAAACTTTACAGTTTTTTTTTCCTACCTGATTTCTTGCTCTTTTTCATCACAGATATGAATAAGAGCACTAAAAAGTAGCCATATCACATGATCAAAACTCTATTACCTTGAAACTTCCTCCACCAAACAAATTTAGCTTCAGGCAAGCTTTCAGTATACTGGCAAAAGTTGGCCAAATTCTCTGTCAAAGTAGCACTCCATTTTCCTGTAGTCAAGTTTCCAAAGCACCATCTACTCCCTTCTAGACCATCACAAGTTGGGTTTCCATTCTCTGTATCTCTTTTTTTTTTTTTTTTCTGTATCTCTTATAGCATTACTTTCTTCCAAGTTCCACTACGATGTCCTCTAAGTCCTTTCTCTAAGACACAAAGGCTTTCCAGACCAAAGTTCTCCATATTTCTCAAAAACAAACAAACAAGCAAGCAAACAAACAAAAAACCCAACATAGTTCCAAAGGCATACTAACCACATCACAGTGGCCATACTTCTTGGTACTAAGTTCTCTCAGTTTCACAGCAACACTAAACTTTCTGCTTCTAGATCCTCTAAGTCTCACAGCAACACCACACTTTTAGTACCAATTTCTGTTGCTGTTACTCCTCTCTGTTGCTGTGAGACAAACAGGTTAAGGGAGAAAGGAAGATTTATTTGGCTTATGTTTCCAGAGGGTATGTAGTCCATTAAAGCAGGAAAGGCATGGAAGGTGACAGAAGCTGGAGGCAACTTAGGTTCTGTCCATCATGGAGGAAGAAAGATCAAGCAGCAGACTAAAAGAGTAGACTACTAGTGAAAGCAACCACTAGTGGAAGCAACTAGGGGCTAACCAACTTCAAGGCTGACCGTTGTGATGTGCCTTCCTTTAGCAAGGCTCCAGCTCCTAAAGATGCCTTGGCCTTCCCAAACATTAACAATAGCCAATAATGCAAATATATAACCTTTGGGGAACCACTCACATTCAAACCATGACAATGTGTCATGACTAACTGGATGCCAGTTCTTTTCGTGATCTTAACTTTAATAAAACTTTTCAATAGAAAATCAAGGTGCTTTGAGATGACTCAGTGGATGAAGGCACTAGTGCCAAATCTGACAACTTGAGTGCCAAATCTGGAAACCATATGGTGTAAGGAGACAACCAATTCCTGCAACTTGTCCTCTGAACTCTACATGTCCCTCCCCCATTAATTAAATACAATGATAAACATTAAAAAATGTAACCAACATCCCAAACTAATCTGACTTTCCTCCCTTCAAGTTGAATTCTATACTTGGTGTCTATAAAGTGGGATTGTCTCAGTAAGCAGATGCTCCTGGGAAAGGGAATTTAATTGCCCTCATTTAACTTTTTAAATTCTCATTGGTAGACTCATCCAATCCCTGGTCTGTGGATACTCACTGATTTGCCAGGATGGGATTCTTACCAAGGGAGAGTAAAACAAGCAAGCAAGCTCCTGCCAAGATATGAATATAGCTTGAAAATCTAGTTCATATACCCAGAAAGGATTTGAACTGAAGATGAAGAATCTCTCCTATTCCCAAGGGGCTAAGTATCAGTGACCAGGTGGCTGGATAACTTTCTTTCTTGGCCTGGGCTCCTTGTCACCTCCAAGGAGTGGATGGATATGTCTTGAGTCTCTGCTTTGCCTTGCTGCTCAAACACACCGAGAGACACAGAGGCCAACACATCTGTCACACATGTGAACCACGCCATCTTGGATTGTTCAGGCTAGTTTAGATACAAGTTGACTGCAGCTGTACAAGTGACCCAAAGTTTGGGCTAGTGAGGTGGCTCAACTGGTATAGAAACTTTGACAAAATTTAATTATAACTGGGCTAAGCCAGAAATTCTAAAAAAGCCCTATCATTAAAGTAACTCTAACTCCATTCATTCTCTCTAGAGATACTCAAAGTTTTGGGTTAACTTTTTCTTAATCAAATTATATAAAAGACAACCTATAATAATGATATTCATGTTGCTTTATACATTAACAGTTAATGTATTTCTAATTAGAGCTACATTTAAGATTTCTATAACATAATTAACTAGGATTAAATATATTAATTAAATAATATTTGTATTGTATTAATAATAGGAAATAGACAATATCAGAGTAATGACTACTCCTTTTCTGTTTATAATAATTAAGATTTTGATTATATTTGCATATAACCTATAAATCAAACTGATTCCTAATAGATCTAATCTTTTATTTCATACAAAAAGATAACATTGTTAAAAGATTTGCTAGTTCAAAATTAATCTTTTATTTCATACAAAAAGACAATACTGTTAAAAGTTTTGCTAGTTCAAAACTATATTGTTAGCCGTTAAAAATGTGGGGAATATATAGTGAGCTCAGTTCTCCTATGTAAATGTTGGTTTATAGTGGGTTTTTTTCCCTCATTGTTACCTTCACTTGTCTAAGTCAGACAGTACTCTTCTGATTACTTTAATTTTAGGCATGATAATGTCACATGTAAATGTTAAGTCAGATACAGAGGACAAAAAAGAAGAAAATGTAACAGATCCAGATCATTATGGCGAGTAGACTTAATATGATCCAGGAGTTTCCTAATGGTTCTGCCATTCTTCTCCTCTCATGAAGATTGTTTTCCTGCCTGCTACTCAGTCTCACCTGTATTAGAGAACAGGAATGAGCCTCTTACAATGCAGTACATTATATAATAATACGGGACCTCTGCATGTACAACATGACGCTTGGCCAGCTGGGAACTATGAACATAAGTTCCTGAAAAGAAGTTTCACTGATTGACTAGGTTGATCCAACTTGGAAATTTATGACTGTGAAGAGCATTGGAATGCTGCAGATTTAGACTCTAATTATAATTTATATTTGGTAATCTTTATACCTCCTTGACAGCCATTCCTTGCCCTTCCTCTGTGTTTGTCCTAACATCCTATGACTGTAAAAACTTTTTAATGGAATCACTAACACCTACTCAAAAGATAGTCCCTCACTTGAGGGTAAAGGTTAGTTTATCAGAGGCTACGTATTTAGGTTGTTTCCCACTTATCTTCCCTCAGATAACATGGGTTACCAGCCTAAATACTACTGTTTGGATTCTAGATAAGCAGCATTGATCTAGGACTTCACCCTTATCAAACCCTGGAAAAAAGATAAACTATTATCTACTTAGGAGGAGTCCTTCCAAGTCCTGCTGGTTACCAAAGAAGCTGCACTTACACTCAAGATTGATCACTGCATACTCAAGACAGCTTTTCCCCTTACAAAGGATTTGTGAACTACCTTGGTGACACAAAAGGATCCCAAAAATCTTTACATTTGACACTTAAAAAAAACCCCCAGACTATGGTTCCCTTTTAGGTTAACTTAAGGAGAAATACATGCAATTGACCTGATTATTCCAGTTGGCTAAAGACAATATCAAAGAACTAATTCCAGTTGGGTAAAGACAATATCAAAGAACCATTACCTGACCAACAGTCAATCTTTGTTATCTATATTTGAGACAGATTGGACCATCTCAGTAATAAGGAAGGGGGAGATGTAGGGTGCCACCTGGAGGAAAGTGGAGGTCAAGATGCCAACGTGACAAAAGGATTTCACATTATTCGAGGAATTCTGCACAGGGCTGATTTCTCCTAATGTCATAGACTGGTTGTCTGAGCATGTGCTGAAAGCTAGGAGGATTCTCATTTCCCTCTCTCTCTTTTCCACAAATCACCAGTCCTTCACAGGAGCTTGCAACCTGATCCCCAACTCCTATACATCCCTGTATAGAATAAAGTTTAGAAAGTAGGCAGTGGGAGAGACCTCACTGAGACTGTGACCCCCCCATCAGCTCAGCCTGCTAATCTTTTTATCTATCTCCTGTGAATTATTTCTCCTTTGTCTGTATTTCTGATTGTCCTGGGATTTATCTCTGAGTAACACCCTCTGAGATTAATTTTATTGATATTAAGATAGTTTCATAGTTAGGCACAGTCTACTTGATAGTTAGGGTTTGAGCTCTGGGCACATTTGTGGAGAATTAGTGGTTGGGTTAAGTCCAGAGCAAACCTGCAGAAGATTGTCTGGCTGATGAGGAAGGCCCCGGTGGGTGGAACTAAGCCCTGGAATAAAATACAGACAGCTGGTTGAGAAAGTCGACATCTTTATGTATACTTGGTCAGATATGCTGGTCTGGCAAGTACGTATCGTTATTCTCTCAGCCATTATATAGAGATGGTGTGGCCAGTTCCCTCGATCCTGGTGTTGGTGCATGCTCTCTTGTCAAGCTGGGCTGCAGACTGTAACAAGACTATCAGTAAGAAAATAAATCCCTTGTTCCCTTAAGCTGTTTGATCATTTGGTCATTTATCAGCAAAAAAAAAAGTCTAGCATCTGTTAAGGGCACCGAGACCCCTGGAGGCAAGGGATTGACAGCCATAGTAGTGATCTTATGCTTAAGGGGAACAAGAGAAAGGGCTTATGGAAATGCCACTGGGTCCTTATATGTCATCGGAGAGGAGGACCCAGTGGAGAGTTAGGCGTACACAATAAAGGACTCTCTGGGAATTGGGGGGGAGGCACTGGGAGATGGGGAGGGGGAGGAAGGGGTTCGGGGGGAGGAGGGGGGAGGGAGGGAACTGGTAAAAAAATTTTAAAATGTATAATTAAATTTTTAATAAAAAAAAAGAATAAGCAATATGAAGCAAGGCTTTTAACTAAATAGAAAAATCAGCTTCAGTGTGGAATCACTGTAAGTTTGTTAAACATATTCAATACAGGGAGAAGGGGGGATGGCCCAGCAGTTCGAAGTGCTTGCCACACAAGCAAAAGGACTGGAGTTTGGATCCCCAGAATCCATGTAAAATGCTATCTGGGTGTGGTGACCTACCTGCAATTTCAGTCCTGGAAGGCAGATCCTAGAACATTCTGACTAGCCTATAGGAAAGCTCTAGGTTTAATTAGAACCCCAGGCAGAGAGTGATGGAGGATGATTCCTACCCACCTTAAGCCTCCATATATATATATATAGATGCATACAAACACACATGTGGGGGCCTCAGTCTAGGTGACCTCAATAATCTGGCAAGGTTAGACAAAGATGTTTGATCAGCTCAGGGGAAGTCAGAAGGGGCGGCTCAGGATGTGTTGAATAGCTCAGGATGGAGGAAGTCAGGAGGGAGTAGCTCAGGATGTTTTAAAGAAATTTAGCTACATACAGCCTGCATGCTGGCCTGACTTTAAGATGATTGGTGCCCATTTCCCCGCCCTGGAATTCCCCTTACTGTTTCTGCCTTTATAAAATGGCTGTGGACTTGCAATAAATGAGTTCCTGCTTGACTACAAAAAAAAAAAAAAAAAAAAAAATCCCTTGTTCCCTTAAGCTGTTTGATCATTTGGTCATTTATCAGCAGCCATGCAGGCGAAATGCAACAGATAGAATAGATGAGCATTTTATAAACTTACAGTAAAGGTATCTGTATATAAACCTGGAGACCTGAATTTGTTCCTGGAGCTCACATTGACAGAAGGAAAGAACAGATATCCAAAAAAAATTTTTTTTACCTCCATCTGTCTTTCCCTCTCTTTTCTAATAAACAAAACAAAACAAAACAAAACAAAACAAACAAACAAATAAGTTTAAGTGACCCAGATATCTGTGGAACAATTTCCCAGCTGAGTTCAGTCAGAGCAAATGTACTTTGTGGTCTAGTCTACCAAGTTTCAGTGCTGTTTGTAGCACGGCAGCAGACAACTGGACAGATGCTATGTGCCACTGTTGTGAGCTCTATGTGATTTCACTAGTGCTCCCAGAATCACAGGTTGGAACTGGGGAGGGGATGAGGACTATTCTAGGACCCACTGAATTCACCATTTCTGGGGGGGGGGGACCATACACCAGCTGATCACATTTTTTCTCCCTTCCCAGTGAATCTGTTTCCAAGGTTATCAGGGCACAACCCAAAAACCTCCACAGCATTTGAATTTAGTAGCCTGTTGTTTTTAGATGGCAGGAGGAAAGTGGAAACAGGCTGTTGATCAAGCACATCGATGTTCATGGCTGCAGGTGACCCTACATCCCTGGCAACTGCAGAAACAGAGATGCCCATGGCCACCATGCAGCTTTTGGCAAATTTAATTTTTTGTGCTTGGGACATGAAAAACCTAAAGTACTGGGATTCAGGATAGAAACTTGGGGTTTCTCTTCAGAAATCTGGTCAAAGTGCACAATTAACCTTGGTTCCATTTTGAAGAAATGTTTAGGGCCTTGGGGATTTGCCTATGAA
Source organism: Typhlomys cinereus (assembly GCA_023101885.1). NCBI lineage: Eukaryota > Metazoa > Chordata > Mammalia > Rodentia > Platacanthomyidae > Typhlomys > Typhlomys cinereus. The sequence continues at coordinate 2,626,834 of JALPQD010000139.1, forward strand.
TTGGTTGAAAAGAAGCAGTAATGGCTATTAAGATTAAATTTGCCTATTTCTTTTTTTATTATTTATTAAATTGTGCATGTATGCGTGTGTGTGTGTGTGTGTGTGTGTGTGTGTGTGTGTGTGTGTGTGTAGAACCACGGATGAATTCGGGAACCACCATGGACGCCTCCACCTCCTTATTTACTCTGCCCGGGGATTCACAGGCTCCGTTCTACCAGGACCAGAAACATGCGGACCGCCCCCGCTTCTGCCTGGCATCCATACGTGGAGCCTAGGATCTGAACTCAGGAACTTCCGCCTACAAGGCAGAGGCTTAACCCCTGAGCTACCTCTCCAGCCCCTAAATTTGTCTATTTCTGATAGCTGATCTAGCTTTAGGGAAACATATCCTATACAAATAAAAGGACTCATTGATAAGGATGCAAACATGTTTATCACAACTGTTTAAAATAAGAAAATGTTTAAAATGTTTAAAATAAAAAAATCTTAGTGTAGAGCACCTGTAATCTCATCACTCCAGAAGGAAAGGAGAAACAACTAGATTTCAACAATCACATAGACCTGGACTTTATAGACACTGTCAAGAAGAAGGAGGCAGGGAAAGGCAGGAGGACGTGAGATGTCACTTAACGGAATGCCCAAGTAGCATGCCTAAGGCCCTGAGTTTGATCCCTAGCACAAGTTAGAAAAATAGAAATGGCTTAAACATCATCAATAGAGACAGGATTAAGTTTGGTCTATCCACACATTAGCAAGTATCCTACTATGTTGAAAAGTTGTTACATTTACATCTATTAACTTTCATTTATTAAATTTACCAAGCATCAACTATAAGTCTGATATCATTCCAAGTTCTAGAGAATATCTGAGTGACCAAAAAAAAAAAAAAAAAAGTTTGTTACTCATAGAGTTCATATCTTAGTAGAGGAAGACAGACTTCAAACAAATATGTATACAGTATGTCAGATGGTGCTAGGTGCTATGAAGAAGAATGAAGGCAGGGGGCTGGAGTATGGAAGGAAAGGAGGGAGGGAGCTTGGTGGCTACTATGGAAGGTTAATGGACTGAAGAAACAGCAAGGAAACACCTTTATTAAACAACATGCTTGGTGTGACATAGTGGCATCAAAGGCTAAAAAGCAGTCAGTAAGTAGAGTGGGAAGGGAGGTCAGGTGACAGAGGTGATGCCCAAGAGGATATGTGTCCTTGAATGAGCAAAAACCATGTTGGGCCATGCAGTTCCTTCGGAAGTGCTTGGGTTTTTACTCGAGCAGGACCAGAGGTCCCTGGAGGCTTCTGAATTGAGGAGTTACGTGACCCAATGTGCTCTTAAGGCATCTCTCTGGTAGCGGAGGAGCACAGGATGCATGGCAGCAGGCGTGCAGAGGCTGTTGCAGTAGTCTGGTGAGAGCAGGCAGAGCTTGCAGCACAAGTAGTGATGCAATGCCCTGGGGGTAATATCTGCTGTATTTTGAAGGGTGGGACCCTTAAGATGTACTCCTGGGACATGAGCAAGGAGCCAGATGGCCTGGAATTGCATTAGTATGCACAGTTAGTTCCAGACGGATGGGAGTAGGCATGATCCCATCTCTGCTGAAATAAACCTTTCTCCCAGAGTGTGGATCGTTGTGTCTGAGTTACATGCATGCATCAACTGGCTGGGGCTGCCACAGACTATGGAGGTTAAACAACAGAAATGTACTTTCCCAGTCCTAAGGCTAGGAAACAGGGCTGGTTTCTGAGCAGACCTTCTTTCTTGCTGGCAAAAAGTGACCTCCCTCTGTCCTTACCTGGCCTCTTTAGACAGGGGAAGCTTTCTTTTGCCTCTTCCTTTTCTCTTAAGAGTAATAGTCATTTTATAAGGTGCATCTTATAACAACATTAGTGGACCTGCATTAGCTCCTGTTCATCTGCTCTCCAAACTGAGTAACACTGGGGTTGAAGCTCAGTTCAATCCATAGCAGAGAGACTGGGAGAAGCTATGGAAGACTCACTGCAGTTAGCACTGATTGCTTGAGGGTGCAGGCCAGGTTAGGGTGTCCATTTCTTCCCTTCACTAGTTGCAAAGGGAAGAGGGAGCCACTGTGCTCAGAATTCATCCCTATATGTATTTCAAGATCACCACCAGCTTCTAGCTCCTGAGTCCCTCAAGGCTTTAGCAGAAAACTTGGGGTGCTGCAGGAGCTCACATTTGTCCCAGCAGTTAAAAGGATCAGGGGAAAGGGAACTGGGCATGACTCCCCTACCATACCAGGACTGAATCCTCCCACCTATGCCTCACCAGTACTGGCTTCTCCCTGCCGAGAGGCTCTGAGATAGAAAGGTCCAGAAGAAAGCCTTAGTCACTGCCCGCATCTCTGTGGTATCCTGTGAGAGGGCACAGAGGCCTGAAGAATTGGTGGGAGGCAGCTTCTAAGCTCACAGTTATGATTCAGCAAAACTTCTGCCCAGGCGCTTGAGCACTAAGAAATCTCCTTTACCGTTTGAGTTTTGGGGTTCTCCTGGAGGGTCCCCTAGCCTTCCATTCTACAGATCTCACAGCTGAAGTAATTAATTTCAGAAAGCCTCAGGCAGTGCGTACCCCAGATCTAATGTGGGGGCATCTTACGCTCACTTCACAGTGGTCTGCAACTGAGATCACTCTCCAAAGGATTCTAGCCATGAGTTCATCTTGTACTGATGTTTTATTCAAAAGCAGGAAAAGGTGGAGCAAGCAAAACAGGACTTTTCAAAACAAATGCAAGGATTAATAGTTATCACTGGTGTAGATGAAACACTCACTGGCCCACGGCCTGGACTCTCACCTGACAGAACGGAAGCCAGCGCCAGAGCAGCAGCACAGGGCAGGCGCAGGCCGTGGAGTGGGCTAGTGTCTCAGAACTCAGTAATTTTCATCTTAATTCATGAGCAGCAGTAGCTTAGCAGTTTACATTTTTCTACCTCAATACCACTGGTGAACTGAGTGGAGGTATTCAACCCTGTCATGGTTTGAAATGTGAGCTAAAGGGTGGAGTTCCACAGCAAGAGTCTGTTTCTCCTACAAAGCAACTGCCCAGGAGTAAAATAGATGGTCAGCACAGAGAAGCTGAATCAGCTGTGATTCAAGGGGGCCAGTCTTGGCAAAGTCGTCCATGTGGTTCTGGTTTTAGAGGCATCAAGATGCAAGAGGGAGGAGATGGTGGAGTCCTCCTCCAAGAGTTCAAAAATTGATGAAAGCCAGGCAACACGTGGCAGTTTAGAGATCCAAGAAGGGCAGTTTGTGCTGTGGAATTAAAACCTGGTTTGCCATTGAGAAGTAAAGATGTTAGAGATGCCAGAGACAACGTGATACCTCTGCCAAGGAGAACTGTATACCTTAGGAGGAGTCAGCCCAAGAGAGTGATGTGCTCTATGGGCAGCTGCATTGGAGGGGTGGAACCAAAGCCCTTTGGAACTGAGGTGATTTCAAAGAGAGGTTCACCTGTTGGACTTGGAGCTACAAGATTTAGAGTTTGTCATGCTGGGTTTCAGTCTTGTTATGGACTGATTTTTCCTGGATATAGCCCCATTCTTTCTTTTTGGAATGGGAATGTTTATTCTGTGCCATTGTATATTGGAAGTATGTAACTTGTGTCTTGATTTTACAGGAGACTTTGATTTTACTTTGGACTTTTGGACTGTGTTGGGACTACTGATGTAGTCTGTCATGGATTGAAATGTGTCCCCCACAGTCTCATGTGTTTGGCAAGGTCATGGCACCTTGAGAGGTGGAGCCTCACTAGAGGAAAGCAGTCACAAGGGGTGGGCCTTGAGGTGGATTAGTCCCACCCTACCTCCAGGAGAAGTCTGCCTTTGCTGCAAGCATTCTGCAGCTCTCAGCTTCCAAGATGTCTGCGGTGACTTAGCCTCCTCCAGCTTTGGCCAGCCAGCCATGCTACCTCTGCTTTGAGAGACTGTCCCTTCCCTCTGGAACCATAAGCTGAATAAACCTCCCTTTCTCCCTTAAGTTGATCGACTTTGGGTGCTCTCTCACAGCAATAGTTAGGAGTAACTGTTACATAGTCTATGAAGACTTTTAAAGTTGGACTGAGTAAGATTTACATAATGAGATGGCAATGAGCCTATGGGGGCCAAGGGTGGATTATCATGGTTTGAAGTGTGTCCCCCACAGTCTCATGTGTTTTGGCAAGATCATGGTACCTCAAGAGATGGAGCCTCGCTGGAGGAAAGCAGTCACAAGGGGTGGGCTTTGAGGTGGATTAGTCCCACCCTACCTCCAGGAGAAGTCAGCCTTTGCAGCAAGCAGTCTAGCATCTCTCAGCTTCCAAGATGTTTACAGTGACTTAGCCTCCTCCAGCTTTGGCCAGCTAGCCATGCCTCCTCCACTTTGAGGAGACCGTTTCTCCCCTCTGAAACCGTAAGCTGAATAAATCTCCTGTTCTCCCTTCAGTTGCTTGACTTTGGGTGCTCTCTCACAGCAATAGTAAAGAGTAACTGTACCAAACCCCAATTCTGCCATTTGTGTGCCTTGACTTCACTCATTCCAATTTTTTTATTATTATTATTGAAAATAATGAAACTTTGTGAGTAAATCACTGAAGGAACTTGCAAAGGTATTCAAAAAAATGAAACAAAGCCCAAAGACCCACCTAAAAAGACATTTGCCACAAAACTGTCACATCTATTATTCTACAGGTCCATTATCTTTTCTAAACTCATTATTTTCCCACAATTCCTTTCTCTCCTCCTTCTTCTGTTAAAAGGGAATGTAAGACTCTGATCCTTTTTTTTCTTATTATTATTCCTTGACCATTTGTACAGTGAATTGTTACCATTTTCTCCCTATAAAAGCCTACCTTATATCCCTTCCTCACATTGGGAATCTTCTTCTCAGTAAGTTTCTCTCTTAAGTCTTCTGTGTGTGTATCTCACTGAATTTAATAAGGGCTACCTGAATTAGCATGTACCTGGGCTTTTGCTGTGGGACAGGCGTATCTCACTGAGATCACCACTGGAGCAAGTAGTCCCCTTCCTCCAGCCACACTAACCATCAAAATTTCTAAGAAGGATGAGACCCACATGAGTTCTTCAATCATTTATGTGATCTGGTGGACCTAGTTTATATAGGTCTTGTACAGGAAAATGCAGCTGCAGTGAATTCATGGATCAAGTGGCCTGATTTCCAGGAGAGGGAGGGCACTGCTCTTCGCCTTCTCCATCTTACATTCTTTCTGTCCCTTCTTCCGTGATGTTCCCTGAGCTCTGTGTATGTATGCATGCATATGTGTGTGCGTGCGTGTGTGCATGCTTGTGTACACATGTGTGGTAAGGGAGAGTCCTGTTTAGGATCGATTACTCCATAGTCACTTATTCTTAGCACTTTGATCAGTTTTTTTTTAATTTCTTTTTTAAATTTTTTATTTATTATTTATTCAATTGTGCGTGTATGCATGTGTGTATGTATGTGTCTGTATGTATGTGTGTGTGTGCGTGTGTGTGTAGAACCATGGACGAATTCGGGAACCACCATGGACGCCTCCACCTCCTCCTTGTTTACTCTGCCCCAGGATTCACAGGCTCCGCCCTACCAGGACTAGAAACGCAGGCCGCCCCCGCTTCCGCCCAGCGTCTATACGTGTGGTCTAGGATCTGAACTCAGGGTCTTCCGTCTGCAAGGCAGAGGCTTAACCCCTGAGCCACCTCTCCAGCCCCACTTTGACCAGTTTTTAACCGCTATTTATTTTAAAAAGAGGCTTCTTGGGTGAGAGCATCACAAGTCTGTGCATTTAAAGATAAGCATCTAGAAGGTAGTTTTGCTACCCAACTTGTGGTAGCAAAAAACCCGTCTGTACATTAGTTCAGCTACATGTTCTCGAGAAATCAATGAAAAGTCAGAAGTCTTCTTTTGTTACCAGTGTGAGGTTCCAGTTCCTCAGGGCTCATTGTTTGGATAGTCTGACAGCCAGGGTCGGGGAGGGCACAAACATTCCTTCAGAATATTTTCATCTCTGGGCTGTCCACTTGCAGATTGCTGTCACTTAGCACAACAACAATAACAGTGGGCTCTCCCCAGGGCGCTGACCTCTGCATGGACTCTGGACCTGATTTACAGTACCAGGCATGTGTTCTCTCCTGTCGAGCAGGATTCACATCCAGTCAGAAAATGGTTGGTTATCAGTATTGCACTGATAGGCCCATCTTGCCAGGCTGGTTCTTGTAGCTCATTCATAGCTGGAGTAAGAGTGTTGATGACTCCTCCCTCTCCCCAGCAGCCTGCTTATCACCTTCTGACACGTGCCTGCTAGCCAGCAGGATGGAAACTTCCAGGTCAGTTTCAGCTTGTTCACAGGTCCCTGCCTAGAGTGAGTGCGTCTTCAACAGCAGAATCTTACCACCAGGTGGGCAACCAAGAGCAATGGCAATAGCTTATATTGCTTTGGGGGCTTCTGGGGCCTCCCTGAGCAACAGCTCATGTGGAGGTATCACATGCCTGGTATTGGGAGTTTTGCATGATCACCTGTGTCTTTTGAGAGGAGCATCTCAGGGCAGTTTCTGCTGTCCCTATTATCCCTCTCACTGTGTTCCATTGTGCAAAGTACCTCTGCTCAAACTCTTTTTGTTTTTGCCTTTAATTGTTTTTTTTTAATAAGATAATAAAATGGTAGGTTTCCATACAAAAAAGTGTCAAATTCCAGTCCTAGGTGGGGTTCACATTTTCCTGTGAATTATGTGTGAGCAAAATTGCCTTTTTTGCTGATATATTATTGCTATCCTTCGTGTCATAGTTAGGCACAGGTGTCAACTTTACATTCAAAAGAATGGAGCCTGCAGAAGTGGAATTTCAGTAGGAATCTCATGCTGGGCACATTTGTAGAGAATTAATGGTTGAGAATGAGTGGAGAGCAAACCTGCAGGAGATTGTCTAGCTGATGGGGAAGGCCCAGCCTATGGTGGGTGGGATTAGACCCTGGAATAAATCACAGAGAGCTGTTGAGAGAGTTGGCATCCTTCTATTCACTTGGCCAGACATGCTGGTCTGGCAAGTAAGGATTGTTCATCTCTCAGCTGTTATGTGGTGATGGTGTGGCTAGTTCTCTTGGCCCTAATGTTGGTGCATGCTCTCCATCAAGCTAAACTAAGAACTATACCAGTAATCATAAGAGAAAATAAACCCCTTGTTCTCTTATGCCATTTGATGTCCTTTATCAGCAACCATGCAGGCTGACTGCAACACTTCGGTTTTTGGCTTTGATTTTTTGCAGGGTTTCTTGTAGCCCAGGCTAGCTGGGCAATGTCGGGAAGGTTGACCTTGAATTCCTCATGTCTCTGGCTCTATCTCCTGAGAGTGGGAATTCTACCCAGTAACATCCAACCTGAAACTGATCTGTTTCCTGTCATCTTAATTCACAGATCCCAAGTATAAAACAAGAGGGTGGAGAAAAATATGTTCCCTTCTGATACTTGACAGATCCTCATGTTAACAGTGTAATGGGTACTACAACCAGACTGCCCAGACGGTATAAGTGAATGATCATGCCTCCCTCCATTCTTGCTATCAGACTATCAAAAGAATGGAGCCTGCAGAAGTGGAATTTCAGTAGGAATCTCATGCTGGGAACAGAGAAAGGGACTTCACAGAGTATGGAACATTTCTCAAATATGATGCCAGCCAGAGAAGGAATTGATTCACAGCTCTGACAACTTGTCAGAGGACTTCACAGAAGAGACTTGGAGCCACCGAATGATGGGACAGTAGTAGGCAGAACCACATCCTGACCAACTGCAGTCTGGTCCTCTAAGCCTAACTCTCACATCCAAACCTTGGAAATGGACTTGGACATTGGATATCCCTTTCTCCGATATGGCCGTATTAAATAGTTTTTTCTTTTCTGCCTTTTCCCCCTTCTGTTAATTTGATTCTTTATTGGTTTACTAAAGATGGGCAGCCACACTGAGCCATAGACCTTACCACAGATCTGGTGACAACACTCCAGAGAATTAAAATTTCTCCAGGAAATCCCATGTTTGGATTTGCCTGAAGCACCAGGCGCCAGGGGAACGGCCCTGATGCAATAACTCACAGGCGAATCCCCTGTGCACGCTTCCTGCTTTAGTTTTGCCTTTTCTATAAATGGTAACACGGTTACAGGAGAGGCGGAGGGAAGCTGAAAACTTTTCTGTTCCCAGATATGGCCGAAACTGTAAATAAACTGATTTCCTTTTGCTGACTTCTGATGCCTGAGAAAGCAGCGCACAGCCGGCCCTGGTCCTGGGCTCTCTCACTCCGGCTCTTCCCAGCCTTGTTCCCACCCACGCTCTTGTGAACTTGTCTGCAGACTAAGTTTTTGTCTGCCTTCCACCAGAGAGCGAGCTCTTCGGAATGCAGAACCACACCTGTCTCTTTCGTCCCCAAGGCTGAGGGCCCTACACGGTGCTCAGCGCACAGCCGTGCTGGTCGCCAGCCAGGCTCACGTGGGTTGAACTTCAGCACAGCCGCTCATTCAAAGAGAGAACCGCCCTCCACTCTGATGCTCATGGACTGAAATACCAACGGCTAGATCCAGAGCACAGCGCACACATGCAGCATGCAAGGGGCGCTGTAACCTGGGGAAGCCCCGGCAGTACAGCACAGCGCGGGAGCCTGTGCCTCTATTCCTGGAGAGGAGAGCAGACTAGGGAGGGAATACAGACTGTTCCGAGGCGCTGGAAATGACAGTTATGGGGAAAATTCTGACAGAAATTAGCTTGCAAAGAAATTTTCTTTGACAGGTGGCACATCCTATAATCCCAGACAGGTCTACCCTTTTTCAAAATAAAGCAAATCAAATCAAACTCCCATTGGCATTCAAATGAGCCCAAGTAACGCACTTCTTGTAAAGGAGTCCTGCCAAGTGTGGACACTTCCTGCCCCTCTGCCCCAGGTGGGTGATGGGATTCAGGGCGGGGATGAAGGCAGTGGGGACAGTGGGTTCCTTTTGTGATCTGCCCTTAAAGCAGATAGGCTGCGATCGTCACACCCGCTTTTCCTCCAGCTTGTTAGACACCGTATCTTTGAGCCCATTATTGTTAAAAACAAAACAAAACAAAACAAAACAAAACAAAACAAAACAACCCAGAAAGACCCTTTTCTGTCTTGGAGGAGGTTACAGGAAAAGGAACACACATTCTGGGTCTTGTGTGGGACAAAGGAGGAAGAGAAGGACTGAATTCCTTTTTTTTTTTTTTTTTAAAGAGGATTAAGGTAGAGTTTATTAGAGGAGAGAAAGAACAGAACTCACGGACTCCAGCCATGGAGTCCTTGAGGGGCAGGCGCCCTTGAGGGGCAGCATGGAATCCATGAGGAGCGGGGAGCTGGAAAAGAACGCGTAGACTCCACATGTGGAGTGCCATGAGAGGCAGGCACTCTGAATTCCTTTCTTAAGAAGTTCACAGATGCTGGGGGAAGCACGTGAGAAGAAGCTGGAAACAAACATAGCTGCAAGTACAGTCATTTAGCACACAAATAAAACAGAGATTGTTAAAGTATTCTCCTGCCCTTTGTTGAAGGAGTAATTCCCCGGGCTTGCTAATTACAGAGTTGTGAGCATAATACCAGCCTTAGCAGGAGCACATGTTGTTTCTGCTTTGTTTAGACAAGTGTGCTTGAGGACGGCCCATTCCTCACACAGGGATCCACTGCAGGCATTGCTGATCCTTTCCTGGCAGCTTCCCAAAGGGCAGGCTCGGGGCCTAGAGCAGTCACACAGCCTTAAAAACACTGCACGACAGCCTCCCTGCCCGGTTAAGGCCTTTTCAATTCTGTCAGTCAAAGATGTTCTGAGGTTAACTCCTCCACCCCCAGAGAGCAGGCACTTGACTGGGAGAAGCATTCTGAGATGAGTTCAGCGCAGAATTCTTTTATTTTTTGCATGTGTAGGAGTGTGTGTGTGTGTGTGTGTGTGTGTTTGTGTGTGTGTGTGTGTACACATGTATGGTACACACAGGTATGTTTGGATATGTGTGTAGCAGGGGACACTAAGGATGATTTCAGGAATCATGATGGGTTATTCTACTTCTTTATTGCTTTGCTTTGGGGTTTCCCAGACCCTACCTTCCAGGGCCAGAGGTACGGCCATCACCATTTCTGCCCTATATTTTTACATGGGTTCTGGGATCCCAACTAAAGTTCTTTTGCTTTTGAGGCAAAGACTTGACCCCTAAGCCATCTTTCCAGTTCAATGCAGGGAATTTCTAAAGAAACGACTCTCTAGGTCAAGCCTGCTGTTCTTTGAGAAGGTTCTCAGATTCACCCAATTCAAATATCCAGATTTTTTTTTGTTCTCCCAAGTTGGACCTCATGTCTTACTGCTACCTGGGTTATGGCTTTCAGCTCCAGGTCAGATGCCAACATGCAGATGCAATCAGTCCATTCTTGTGGAAAATAAGACCTGTGATAGCTAATGTTGGTTTTCAGCTTGGCTGGGTTGAGGATGCTTAGAAAACAGGGACAGCACATTCTGGGTGTTTCCTAGAAGATTAATCTGTGGGTCAGAGAATGGAATGAGAAGGTTCACCCTGGCACGAGCCACTCTGTCCAACAGACTGAAGGCCAGGAGGGGAGGGAGAGGCAGAAGGGGCAGTTTGACTCCTGTGCTCCGTCCTTCCTCAGCAGATGCATTCCCCTGCTGCCGTCCATGGAAAACAAGCCTCAGGTGCTTCAGGCTTTGAACAAGGACTCGTACCAGCCGTTCTCCAGTGGGCACCGAGCTCTAAGTTTGGAGCTGACACAGCGTCTTAGGCGCCTCTTCAGTGCTGAGGAGCCTGACTTCTGGGACTAATTTCTCTGACTCTCCAGCCTGCAGACGGCCACCGTCCACCATTCAGCCTCTGCTGGTGTGAATCAATCTAGTAAATTCCCTTTTATTAGCATTGTGTTGGTTCTGTTCTTTTGAAGAACCCTGACTAAAGAATCACCGTGATGCTTGGTCCTAGCTGCTGACTTGACACTTGGGAGGGTGGAGATTGTCTTGATTGCTTTGGTGTGGAAGGGAGTCCTGCCCATGGTAGATGACACATTCCCTGGGCTTGAGGTTGATTCTGAATAACAGGAAAAATGGAGCTGAGCACGAGTGAGCATGTGTCCATTGCTCCTGCTCCTAACTGTGAGTGTGATGTCACCTCAAGTTCCTGCTACCATGACTTCCTTGCATGACAGACTTTAACCTGGAATCGTGATCTAGAATAAGCACCTCTTCCTCCCCTAAATTGCTTTAGTGGGTTGTTTGTCATAGAAGCAAGGTAAGTAACTAACATAGTCCCTTAGTCTAAAAGAGAGGAATCTAGAAGGAGGGACCCACAGCACAGAGGTAACTGTCAAGTGGCACCTGTCCAGAAGTCAACCTCAATCATTTCTGACGTCACAAAGGGATAGATACCTCTGGCTTTAAGATACATCTTGATTTTAGCGAGGGTAGCATGTGAAAAAACACTTAGGTTAGGATTTGTTATATATATATAGAGGACTTAGGGAGCGACTTGGTGGCAGAGTTCTTAACCAGCATGTATGAGATTCTGAGTTCAATCTAGCACCATGAAAAAACAAGTCATATGGGCTGAACTGGTGACCAACTTATGCAGATTTCTTTTAAACTTTATTATTTATTTATTTACATATCTATTTTGTGTGTGTGTGTGTGTGTGTGTGTGTGTGTGTGTGTGTGTGTATCAATCAGAGGGCACTGTGTGTCCCTGTGGAGGACCAAGGGTGACTTTGGGAATCATCCTGGATTGCTTTTACCTCCTTTTTGTTATTCTCTGGGATTTCCCAGGCTCTGTCCACCAGGACCAGAAGTGCAGGCTGCTGTTTCTGCCTAGCATTTTTTACTTGAGACCTGGGAGCTGAACTCAGGACCAGCTGCTTGAAAGGCAGAGTCTTAACTCTTGAGCCATCTTTCCAGCCCACAGATTTCTTAAGAACTATTTTTGTTGTTGTTGTTTTTAGATCTAAAAGTAAATTCCTCAAATGTCAGACAACTTTCAGTTACTCTGGACAGATGCCCTAGAATCCTGCTGTTTCTGGACAGGGAAGAGAACCTTATCCTAGGTACTCGGGCTATATCCAGAGAAAATGGTGATTTTCTTATCCAGGTTACTTGGCCCTGGTAGCCTCTCTTGAATCAGCAATTCCCTTCCCTCTCTAAACACTTTTGTTTTTATTTATTTATTTATTTATTTTCAGAAAGGTTCTCACTCTGTAGGCCACACTGATCGAGAGCCTATGTAGCTCAGGCTAGCCCTGAAACATTCCTCCTGCCTCAAAGGCAGAGGTGTGAGCCACCACACCTGTATTAGTCAGAATTCTTGGAGGAATAGAATTGATAGGATGAATGCATATTAATGAGGGCATTTATTAGATTGACTTACACAGCATTGTCTAAGTATTCCAGCAGTCAACCTCTTGCACTCCACGCACACTTTTCCTTACCTCCATTGAGGAGGAAGAGTCAAATTCACCACCCCCCCTTCCCAGTAGTCTGGATCAGTCACCCTTGTAGCACTGTTATTCATCTCTTAGCCTGCTAACTTGAGAGCATCACCAGTTTAAAACAGCCAGGGAGAAGTCTTAGCTTCTAGCTCAGTGAAATATTTGCCGTGCCTCCTGGCAGAAGCATCCCCTACTCTGGAATCAAAACATCCAAGCCAACAGAGCACAAGGTCATGGGAACAGGAAATAAAAATTTTGCTATTAGTCACTAGGGATAATGGTGAGTGGTACCATTCCCATTTCTATCCCTTGTCTTCTGGACCCATAAATCCTGGCTGTACAGTATACAGTAGCATATATCGGATGCCGATTCAGAGCATATGGTGCTTTCTGGAAGATTCTATCCCAGCCCTGCTAGGTATGGCTGTAGCTATGCTGTCATAGCCAGGCACAAGTGTTAACTTGACTGTTGAGGGTTTGAGTTCTGGGTACATTTGTGGAGAATTAGTGGTTGGGTTAAGCTCAGAGCAGACCTGCAAGACATTGTCTAGCTGATGGGGAAGACCTAGGTGGGTGGGATTATGCCCTGGAATAATAAAATACTGGGAGCTGGTTGAGAGAGTTGGCATCCTTGTATACACTTGGTGAGACATGCTGGTCTGGCAAGTAAAGATCATCCCTCTCTCAGCCATTACACAGAGATGAGGTGGCCAATTCCCTCGGCCCTGGTGTTGGTGCATGCTCTCCTGTCAAGCTGGACTGAAACTGTAACCAGAAAATTGTAAAAGAAAAACCCCTTGTTCCCGTAAGCTGTTTGATGGTCATTTATCAGCAATCATGCAGGATGACTACAACATATGCCTTTTAGAGGTTATTCCACAAGTCTATCCAGCCAGCTGCTTCAGAATGATAGGGAACATGGCAAGACCTGTGAATTCCACGGATGCGAGTTTGCTGCCACATTTCTTTGTCTATGAAGTAATTATTTTGGTCAGAAGCAATGCTATATGAAATTCCATGATAGGATCTGTGAGTATATAGATGGGAGCTTTAGCAAAGACTTTGCATGCAAGAAAGCAAATCCTTCCCCAGAACAAGTATCTATTCCAGTGAGGGTAAAATGCTATCCTTACCACTGTAGGTGTGGCTCAATATAGTCAACTTGGCATCAGTTACTGGCAGGTCACCCTAGGGAATGATGCCATCCTGGGGCTTCAATACTGGTCTTTGTTGCCAGCAGTTTTGGCACGCCATAGAAACCATATCCAGGTCAGCCTTGGTAAGTATTGTGTCTGTGCTATTAGTCCATGTGTACCTTCCATTTCTGTCAGCATTATCCCTTGGTCATGGGCTTACTGGGCAATGACAAGAATGGCTGGAGAAAGAAATTGATCACTATCCGCCAAACAGGTCATCCTGTTGACTTGGTCATTTAGCACCCATCTGCTGAACCACCTTTTGATGAGCATTTACTTGAGACAGAAGTATTTTCATGTCTGTCATGGTTTTAAAATGTGTTGTCCCCCACAGGCCCATGTATTTGAACCTTTAGTTGTTTGGGAAGGTCATGGCACCTTTAAGAGGTGGATTCTTGATGGAAGAAGGCAGTCACAGGGGGTGAGGTCTTCAGGTGGATTAGCCCCACTCTACTTCTGGGAGAGGTCTGCTCTAGCAGCTGACATGATGTTGACAGTGATTTAGGCCACCTCCAGCTTCTGCTAGCCAGCCATGCCTTTTCTGCCACAATGGACTGTATCTTGTCCCTGGAATCATAAACTGAATAAATCTCCCTTTTCTCCCCTTAAGTTGTTTGTGTCTCAGTGGGGTCTCACACAGCAACAGAGAAGAGTAAGCGGTACAATGTCCTTTGCCCATTTGGAGAGATCTATCCACACGCTTCTTCCTTAAATGTTTGTATCACCAGTTTTCCAATATGTTCCTTCCAAGTCTCCAACTATTCAGCCAAACCATTGGCTACAACTCATGAGTCAATATGTAATTGCGTATCTGGTCATTTCTCCCTCTTTGCAAAATGTTCAGCCATGTGCACTGCCTGATGTTTTGCCTTCTGTGAAAATTCCCTTCATCTGTGTCTTTTGGCCTTGTCTCAGAAAAAGGCTATAATATTGCAGCTCTCCACATCTGGGTGGGGCCTGCATAGTATACAAAACCATCTGCAAACCAGTTCCTACTCTTCCTCAATCAACTGATCATAAACCACAACCAGGAGACCACAGGTGCATACTTAGGGACAAAGGCATTGTAATAGGCATTTGGACAACTTCTTCATATAACTTACTGTGACTTCAGGATCTGCTTGGATCATGTCATGAATGTGCCACTTCAATTTGGTGATGGATTACTGCTGTGTATGCCCAACTTTATGGCCCGGTTGGTCAGATGACATCATGATGAGTACTTCAGGTCACATCATTACTTTGTGACCTATTTACAAACATTCAGTTTCCACAAAATCGCTGTAGTAGGACAAGAGCTGTCTTTTAAAGGGAGCATAGTTATTTACAGATGATGGTAGAATCTTGGACCCAAATCTCAAGAGCTTTCATTATGGTTCACCTCTTTGTGGGTTCTTTAGCTGCCACTGACACCTCAAGTACTCTCAGATCTGTTGGATCGTATGATTCAAATGATCCAAGTGGCAGAGCAGTCTGCAGAGCACCCTGGACTACTTGAAGAGCCTGCTCCTTGTCTGGGTCCCAGTTAAAACTAGAAGCTTTCAGAGTTACTTGGTAGGGCAACTAGCGTAACATATCCAAGTGAGGAGTTCATTGACTCCAAATCTGATAGGCTCTACAATGTTATGCTTCTTTCTTGGCGGTGAAAGGGGCGAGGTTCAGCAACTTATCTTTCACTTAGAAGAAAAAGCTCTGTATGCCCCACACTCTGTGCCCTCCCGGCAATTTTACTGAGGTAGAACTGAATTTTGGTTGGATTTATTTCTATCACCTGATGTGTACATGTATTTCTAACAAGTCCAGAGTGGTTTCTACCTCTTGCTTGTTCAGACCAATCAGCATAATGCCATCAATATTAAGGGCCAGTATGACACCTTGTGAAAGAGATATGTGATCAAAATCTCTGTGAACCCAGTTATGACACAAGGCTGTATAATTAATACATCCTTGGGGATATAATGGTAAAGGGGTATTGTCGCCCTTGTCAGACAGAAGCAAATTGCTTCTGGTGATCCTAACTATTGAGAAATGGACAATGGCAATACCTGCATGCTAGTATGTACCAAAAGACATGTTAATCTGCCTAAAGAAGGAAACCACATCTGGCACAGTAATTGTAATTAGAATCATTACTTAAGTTTGAAAAAAAATCAATTATCATTCTCCCTGATCTGTCTGTTTTCTGTAAAGGCTAGATAGGAGAGTCAAAGGGACATGCTGGGAACCACCACCCTGCATCTTTCATCCTCGGTGGTGGCACTAATCTCTACAATCCCCAGGGATGGTATTGATTTGCAACACTGTTTTCCCTGGTCCAGTCAGCTCGACTGACTTGAGTTTGGTCTTTCCAACCACAACAGTCTTCACTCTACAGGTCAAGGAACCAGTATGGGGATTCTTCCAACTTCTAAGTATATCTATTTCAGTTATTTCTGAGACTGAGGAAAATAACCACAGTATGAATTCAGAGAGTCAATAGACCTATTTTGAGCCAGACTTCAGCTAAAATCCATCAATCACCTGACCTATATGTCTTAGGACCATTGTATTTTAAATTTGTGGGCCACTGTGCTTTTTAGGGGTCTCACAGAATCACTGTCTAGCAGGCCTTAAAAGGTCTAATTATTTTCTTTTCCCCAGTATATAATTATCCTAATAAAGGACTCTAAATCCCTGTTCCCATTACTCTCTCTTTTTTTCCCTTAATTTGTGTGTGTGTGTGTGTGTGTGTGTGTGTGTGTATGTGTGTTTTGTGTGTGTGTGTAATGTGTGTGTGTCTGTCACAGGGTACTGTATGTAGCCCAAGGATGACTTCAGGAATCTCCCTGGATTACTTCTGTCTCCTCTTTGCTTTGCTCCGCAGTTTCTCAGGTTCTGCCAAGAAGTGCAGACTGCTACCACTTCCACCTAGCAATTTACAGAGAACCCATTACCTTCTGCGTGTGAGGCAGAGTCTTAACCCCTGAGCCCTCTCTCCAGCCCTCTCATTACTCTTCTGTTGCTATGATAAAATACTTTGACCCAAGCAGTTTCAGAAACAATGAGTTTATTATTTGGCCAGCAGTTCCAAGGGGATGGAGTTCATTATGGCAGGAAGTGCATAGTGGACGGCATGATAACCAAAGCAGGAAGCAGGAGGCTGATTTGTATTACAGCAGCTCTCACAAGGTGTGTGGTGTGTGTATGTGTGTGTGTGTGTGTGTGTGTGTGTGTGTGTGTGTGTGTGTTTTGAAGGGTATGTAACCCTGAGACCTATTCCCAGTGAAGAACTTCCTCCAGAGAGGTGCATTTCCTACTGGCTCTGAAACCTTCCCAAATAGTTTGGAAATCGGTTGGTGTGCCGTTATTGTTTTTTGCTATTAAGGCAATCTCAGGACAGAGCCACGCTGGGAAGGTCTTTAAAGGCCATCTCCTACTGCTGGAATTATCTTGAAGGAAGATACCCTACTAAACTGGAGGAACTGGTTCTAATTCTCTACAGAGATAAGGTTGCTAACTTCCCCCAGCCCAGTTTCTGATGTGGAGATGAGCTCCCCATTGCAGATAAGCTAAGTTCCTTAAAAGAAAAAGACCAGGAAGTTGGCCGTACAGTCACTGGGTTACTCCCCACACCTCATAGGAACAGACTAATGAACCAAAAGCTCCAATCAGGTTTGCAGAAACTGGAGCTAAACAATAAGGAAAAGTTACCTTTCCTGAAACTGCCCAACCTATAAATCCCCTGATCCTGCCAGCCATCTTTGGCTTCCTTACTCCTCATGGACTCCATGTCTGTGAGTTCTGTTCTTTCTCTCCTCTAATAATATCTGCCTTAATCCTCTACACATGTTCTGGTCTCAATCTTCAACTTCCAAACACAAGAACCTGGACAAAAAACCCCACACCACTATGATCCAAAGTGTCATTTCTTTCCTTTGTTCTGGAACTTTTCTGCTTATATAGCTATCTCATTTCTGGAAGCAGCGTGATTAATTAGACAGTGCCAGAAGTCACATGAGTCAGACCATTACAGAAATCATTTTGTCTGCACTGTCATTTATGGTAAATGTGCTCACCTTGACTTTGGCAATTCAGTGCTGCCCCTTGGACCGCCTGTTCCTGGATCTAATTATACCCATCCAATTTATATCCATTAAATCCACCCAATTGAGCAGCTGAGTCTCCCACTGTAAGTTCTGGAACAAGGGAATGGACAACACAATGGCAACTCTTTGAATATGCTGATGTCCCTCTGACGGATGTGCGAATTATAGTTTTAGTGAAAGGTGTGCCTTCTGGGCCCTGGCATTGAACAGGATTAGGATTTAAATAGTGAAGCCACTGAGTGTTACAATTTCCTTGCCCCTTGGAATCCCTTCACCAACACTAAGCCATGGGATATCAACACATCTAGCTCATTCTTAGTAGGCCACTTCTGATGACTATTTCAACCAACAAATAAAATCTTGGGCACCTTTTAAAACTATTTGAACGGCAATATTAAACCTAAAATCTCTGCTCATTGGATTCATAGAGATAAGCTCAGCCTGACCTAATTTTAAATTCTTTTCTATCGTAACTTCTTTAGGGGTGGAGAGCACCTCCTCATCTGTCAGACTTTCTACCTCGCCTCTAGATGCCTGTGTAGCCAGAAGTCTGGATGGAACCATGGATGGCCATTTCCTTTTGGGAAGGTCTTTAGAACCCTCCCACACATCCCCATCCGAAGTTACAGAATCCCACTCTTCCACTTAGTGCCTCATTTTAGCTGCCAACACTCTTTGAGGCAGGAACTTTAATTTGCACAATAAGTCAAATGATCATAATGAGGGTTTAGGCTTGATTTTTTTTTTTTTTTTTCATTGTTAGGCCTATGACTGCTGGAAAGAAGATTCTCTTCTAGGGCGCACTTAGAGACCTTGTTTATGCACTTCTGGACCTGGATTACTTTGTCTCCGAGTTCATTCTTTGTCTTCATTACTTTATCCAGAGATGTTAGAATCAATTAGCCAGCACTATTATTTCCCATATTTTTCTACAAATGTTAAAAAATTTAAATACAGAGCCACCAAATTATTTGCTTCTCATTTTAGGGATTAGCAGACCTGTGTATAAACCCTCCTTCCCTTTCCCCGATGACACCAGAATGAAACCTGTATTCCAGAGCACTCCTACTATGTGCTCTTAAATTAATTCAGCTGGCGGCTGTGCCCGTCAATCATCTGGTCAGGATTCCAGCCCCCAGTAAGCTGATATACCCGGAGGCATGCTAAAGAGATAGGCATAATGGTCCTTAATGAAATGATGTGCTTTTTGCCAGAAGCCCCTTCCTCAGCCAACACAGGTACAAGTGGGAACTACATGGCTTCTGTCACGTAGCACTGTAAGGCACAGTCTCCTTTTCTTTTTCTCGATGTCTTTTTCCTTTGCCTTTTATTTCTAAAAATCTAAAAATGTATTTCCTGCTTATCTTCCTCCTCCCAGCAGCTGCTGGGATTCTTAGCCTGCATGTTGAGCTTACCTGCCTGTCAGGATTTGCAGCCAGCCCATCCCTGTTATTTTTCCTTTAAAAGCTAATAAAATAGGCCTCTCCAGTTTCTTCTTCTTTTGTTTTTCTGAGTCTGTTTCTAAATTCATTTATTAACGAAACTAAGGACCCAACCAGGGAATCCTAATCTCCCTGGCAACACTCAAGAGAGATGAATCAGGACTATCAAATGCACTTATCTTCGTTAGTTCTTTAAATAGCTCACACCCCTGGGCTTGCTGCGCTCCCAAAGCCACCGGGGGACTCTCTAGTAGCTGTAGGTTTTGTTTCATTGGAGAGATAGCTTCAGATACTCTCCCAAGTCCACCAGAGAAACCACCCCAGGTACCGCAAGCTGCCGTAGTTACTCCTCCTGTGGCCATAAGGTAAGGTGTTTGGGTAGAGGAGAGGCAGGCGCACTGAGAGCCTGGGTGTGAGGTTCTTCAGAGAATCCTCTTTTAGTCTTTATGATAATCTTGAATAGGATTTGGTGAGCTCTGAAGTTCTTAGAAGAGTAGTTAAGAAATTTAAATGAGATTGTAGGGTGGTTTGGGAATGCTTGAGAGGAGTGTAGTCGATAAGATAAAATTCTAGATCTTGAGGCTACAGAGAGTTAAGATATCTTCGATGTAAACAAAAGTTAATAGTCTTGTTTGTGAGATTCCCAGAAAACATTTGGGAGGAGAAGGCCATCCTCAGTTTATACCCAGTCAGTTTATACCTTAAGTTTGGCTGCTAGCCGTTTTAGCAATCTTAGCTGGAAAGAACAGGAACTAGGACAAGACAGTCCTATCCTGCAGACAGTTGAGTCAGGCCACACAGGCCCAAACAAAAATATCTACATGGCTTGACATAACCAGGATGGCAGTCAACTCCAAGAACAGAAGTTTCCTACCAAGCCAAAGGAATGAACAGAGCTGGGAATGGAGATTCCCCAAGCCCTGAGTCAAGATGTCAGCTGAGCACCAGCTTTGTTCTTTCCTTTTCTTTTCTTCTGGTTCTTCCCTCACCCTTGGAACTTTTGGGGAGCCTCAGTTCTGCTGCTGACAGCTGGCTTTCTTTGAGTTTGCTTTTTTTTTTTTTTTTTCCGGTGCTGGGGACCGAACCCAGGGCCTCGCGCTTGCTAGGCACGTGCTCTACCACTGAGCTAAATCCCCACCCCCGAGTTTGCTTTTTTTTCCCCGTGCATATGTGTGTGTGTGTGTGTGTGTGTGTGTGTGTGTGTGTGCCTGTGAAGAAACAAGGGTAACATCTGGAATCATCTTGGATTGCCCCACCTTCCAGAGATAGAACTGCAGCCGGCTGCCATATCCAAATAGCATTTTTAGACATGGGATCCAAACTCAGGGCCCTTTGCTTGTGAAACAAAAGCTTTAAGCCCCTGAACAGTCTCTGTATCCCTGTGTCTACACGCTTGGTCAATACTCTGTTGACAGAATTCCCCATGTACATTCCCATTAGCTACTCAGATTCATTTCAACACAATGCCTAATTTACACATGGAAGGATCCAAATTGATGTATTGCCAGAATACAGAAACTCCTGATCTAGTTGGCAGTTGACATTTGAGACCCCTCTGTGCTTCAAGGAGCTGTGCCACTACTTCTCAGGAAGCTTTGCTGGCTTGCTTTCTTCTGTTCTTTCCCTCATTCATCTCTATTGTGGGACATGACGCTCAAGTCTGAGTCTAGTAACAAAGATATCTCTATATGAAAGATGTCTCTACATCAGCAACCTTTACAACAAATGTCAATTGGGCTGGAATTCTTTTCAGCTGGTTGAAGTCTTCATCAGACCTTGGAAAGAGAACTCTTGTTTTTTTTTTCCCCACATCTCCATCATTTTCCCTGACTTTCTTTCTACCTCAGTTACAGGTCATACATTGCTTAAGAAATCCAAGACTGTTATAATGAGTTCCAAGGAAAAAGTGAAGGGAACATTAATTTAAATGGAAGAAAGGAGTGAGCTACAAATGAAGACAAACGCTACAGACAATACAATCTCATATCTGTTGTAATCTTCAGTTTATGAGCAGATGCAGAACAGCTCCAAGACAACAAACAGGGTCAGAATTAGATTGGCTGGAGAACTCTGCCATAATTAACGGTAATTTTTCATCAAATTATAAAATTTTTTCTGTACTTTTTTTTAAGCAGTGCCTGACTTGCAGTCAATACCTGCTGCACACTAAGCAGGAGTCCGACTCCAGGCCGTACGCAGCCCTCTTCTTCCTTAATAGACTTAGTACTAATTAAATATTGCATGTTAGCAGCAATGTCCTTAATCTTTGAAAATATATTTTATTTATTTTCTACAGGAGATATGTGTATATGTATGGTGTGTATGTGTCAGAGGACAACTTTCAGAAGTTGGTTCTTGCCATCTATTATGTGGACTTCGGAGACTGAACTCAGGACCCCAGGTTTACATGCAGGTGCCTTTACCCACTGAGCTATCTTGACAACCTAATTTTTCTTTAAATGTCATATCTGTTTTCTTCATGGAGTAAACAAGTTCACCCCAATTTTCTGGGGACTTCTTTGCTTGAAGTACTGAGAGTCCTGTATCCTGAGAAACCCTGTAAAATCAAGACTGTTGACTGCAGCACCCAATATTGATTCAGGGAGACCCTAGCCCAGGCTCCTGAATCCAGGAGGTCCGATTACAGACAAGCCCGAACAAGTACGAGCTTGCCCAGTAGAAGAACCATGTAAGCAGAGGGATGAATAACCAATGGGAAGGAGGGATGAACAACCAATGGGAAGGAGGGATGAACAACCAATGGGAAGTGGCCATCTAACCTGCCTCTTCAATGGACCCCTAGTAAACAGCTAAACGATTGGTGGCTGCTCCTCCCTCCCTCCCCCCCAGCGGAGAGGTGGCAACACCTGATTGGACCCCTGACCCTATATAAGCTCAAGCACTTCCTGAAATAAATGAGGGTGCAGCAGCTCCACTGCTTGCTGCTTCTCACTGGCTCCGGGGCCCTGTGGTGACTCTGCACCGCTCATCCCTCGAGGCTCCTGTCGGCTTTCCCCCTCCTTTCTCCAGCTGGCCCAGCAGGGATTCGACAACAGTTGACCATTCTTGTTTTCTTCTACAATGATGTAGTTGCTACAGTTCTTGTCCTTTTGCTTCCTTTCTGAGACAGATTTCTTCCTTTCTTCCCCTTCTTTTTGTGAGACAAGGTCTCACTTATCCAAGGCTGACCTCAAACAAATTCACTGTGGCTCAGGCCGGTCTCAAACTTTTGATGTCCTGCCTCTTCCTCTACTGGGCTGAGATTTTACAGACTTGTGCTCCAACAGCCAGTTTTAAAGTTCTTTTTATAAAAGTACTATGCAACGTTGGCTGTATTAGAAGCTTTAAAATTCTCCATGCCTATAGCTCACCCCTAGAGATTGTAACTACTGGTCTAGGATGTGACTTGGACAACCAGGACTTTAAAACCTCTTTAGGGGTTTTTTGTGGTTCGGATTGTTTTCATTTGTTTGTTTCGTAGTGCTTGGGATTGAACCCAGGCTTCGTGCATTCGAATTCTGGCAGTGTTGTGCCATTGAGCCAAATCTAGGCAATTCTGAAGTTCAGGGAAGCTTAAGGATATGCAGAATGCAGAAAAGTATATATAGTGTGCTATACCACTACATAGAAAAATGATAGGAAGGGGACATACGTATGTATTTGCTTGTGTGTACATAAATCAGGACTGGGAAAACAGCAGGAACGGCCAGGGTGTGAAGAGGTTAGTGAGAAAGAAACTTCAGTGAGGTGTTTTGTTTGTTCCTTTGTTTTGTTCTTGCTTTTGAGACAGGGTCAGGTTCCAGGGTAGCCTGAAAGTCATTGTGTAGACCAGGCTGCCCTTGCAGCAATCCTCCTCCTGTCTCTACCTTGCAAGTGCTGGATAACAGGCAAGCACTCCATGCTCACTTTCTGCAGTGCTAGGGTTCAAACCCAGTGTTCTGAGAATCCTAAGCAAGCTCATTACCAACTTAGCTACATCCTCAACTCCATTTTTTTGTTGTTGTTTTTTTGTTTGTTTTTTACAAAGGTGAAAGAAAACTATGCATAACATTTTCTAAGAAGGAAATTAAAACATACAAACACACATACAAGAACAGACCTAACTTTTTATTTTCTTATCTTTTAAAAAAGATAAGTCATTCATTTTTTACAACAAAATAGAAGACAGCAGCCTGGTTTTATTGAGAGACAGTACTTCAGTTCCTGGGAACTTTGGGGCTCTGTCTTGCTGCACACAGGTTTTGTTTTTTCCTGTGCCACCTGGGAGAGCTGGGGAAGGTGTGGCTCCTGGAGCTGGTGGCTCAGAGGTGGCTGTGCACAGTGCTTGTGGCCAGCACGCGATGTGTGGTGCTAAGCTGTGGGGGGGCAGAAGACCAGGGCATGGGGCTCTGTCCAGGTCCTCCGTGCGAGGTGGCAGCTGGGACACACAGAATCAGGCCTTCTCCAACTGTGGGGCCAGGAGGCTCACATGTCACATAGTCAAATATTTAAAAGCTGTAACTCGAGCTAACCAAATGCTGACTGAAATATCATCTATTTTCTTCCTTATTAAATATATCTTCACAATGGCTGCAGAAAGCCAGATCAGAATGACCTAGATACTCTAAACTATTCCTCTGTAGAACAGGACAAGTCCAGAAGCCCCTCTTGCCCTCCGAATGTCACACTTGAGAAATGCTGGCTGAGGGCCAGGTGGATAGATCAGACCCAGAGGCTGCCTGGGTAGGTGTTACAGTTTGTCTCACGTTGCTGGTAAATACACAACCAAACAGCTTATAGGAATAAGGGATTTATTCTTGGTTACAATTTATCAGCACGGCAGGAAAGTTCATAACAGTATCAGGAGCCTACACCATCCGCAGGGAACTGATGAGAGGGGCAAAGCTCCTCCCTTGCCGGACTGTAAGTCTGCCAAAGTCTGCCAAACTCTTGCCGTCTTATCCACCTGCCCAGTGAATGATGCCACCTACCATGTGCTGAGTCTTGCCTCATCAGCCACACCATCACAGGCTTGCTTGAGGCTTGCCTTGACTGGGAATGCATCACAAATGTTCAAAAGGCTTGGCTTGCAATTGTTGAATTGACACCTGCATCTAACTGGCTCAGGAGTGGGTAAGGAGCAGACAACACCTAGAGGATGTTTCAAAGGGGCTGTGGATTTTGCTGGACCACCAACACTGGAGGGCTTAGAGAGGATATCAGGATGCTTGAGAGGCAGCCAAAGCCTGGCCACACACTTCCAACCATGACGCTTCTTTACAGGGTTGAAGAGCCGGTGCCTCAGAACCAGAGTACTTGTTTGAACCCCACCTCTGAGCTCTGTGTGCCTGTAGTCAAGTGATCTGCTTATTAATTTGTTTCATTATGTGAGCGTGCATTTATTTATTTATTTAGACATGTTCTCACTCTGTAGCCCAGACTGGCTCTTAACTCCAGTCTTACCTCAGCCTCCCAAATGCTGAGGTTACGGGGTGGAGCCACCGTGCTAGTGCAGAAGGCCGGTGCATGAAAAATGCCTGGGGTTTAACAAACAGTAGCAATTATTAAACAGGCTCAAGGCTGGCGAAGGTGACCTGCTACTACTTGCTTTACCTCACAGCTCAGAAGCAGGGAAAGAAGCAGGCCATGGGGTTCTCAGGATTCTTGTTTGTTCTCGGCATGTTGATGAAGGTGTGTGATCTAACTCCTCCATCCTTCTGCACATCCTCCTGATAGCTTTGGTGTGCCCCAAGAGATGCCATGGGAGTGTGGTGTGTGGGGTGCTTGCTTAAGCAGTGAGTTCAGCTGGGCCGTGTGAGGTTGTGCTTCCTGTCAGCTCTCCAGGGAGTGCTGAGCACCTGGTGTCCCTAGCCGCCGCCAGGGGAGCTGGACTTTAATAGGCACCTATGGGGCCTAAGGAGTCAGTGCTCCCGTATCGCCCATCAGAATTTACAAACTGGAGCTGGAGAGATGGCTCAGGGGTTAAGACGCAGCCTCACAAGGAAAAGGTCCTGGGTTTGGATCCCAGGTCCACTTAAAAACGCAGCAGATCCACACTTCTGGCCCTGGTGGGTCGAGCCTAGGAGATCCTAGAATGAAGCAAAAAGGAGGTAGAAGTTACCCTTGGTCCTCCACAGGGACACAGTGCTCTCTCTCTCTCTCTCTCTCTCTCTCTCTCTCTCTCACACACACACACACACATGCACAAAATAAGTAAAGTTTTAAAAAAAGAATTTAGAAACTGCTGGGCTGGGGCCTAGGCTGGCTACAGAGCTTGTGGGCTGGGTCCAGTACTAATGAAACTTTTGAACATGTGAGTTAAAAAGGCAGGAAAAAGCTTTTTCCTTTTTTTTTTTTTTTTTTTCTCTTATCTCCCTGGTAACCTGCCAAATTGAAAACAAATTGCTCCGGCTACAGAGATGACTCAGGGGTTAAGCCTCTTCCTCCCAAGCAAATGGTCCTGAATTCGGATTCCAGGTCTCAAGTAATTGCCCAGAGGCAATGGCAGGCACGCACATGCATGCGCGCATGCACACACACACACACACACACACACACACACACACACACACACACATAAATAAAGCTTAAAAACAAATTGCTCTTTTTAGGCACAGAAACTCGTGCAAAGTGAATCCAGATCCTTACAGCCTTCCGGGTGCAAAATGAATACAGACCCTGATAGCCTTCTGGGACCATTCCTGTGTTGCTCCAAGAATCTAAGACTCCTGCTGTGAAGCTGCAGCTCCCAAGGGATCTGGCTGGAGGGACACGAATTGCAGCAGGAAGCAGTTCAGGACCGTGAGCAGTTCTTCCTTCTGGCCTCAGCCTGCACCTGAACTGTGGTCCACGTGACAGCAATTTCTGCATAATTTCTTTTGACAAGTAGGAGGAGGCAGGCCTGCAAGATTAACCCCATTACAGTGACAGTGAGCTCTTGCCATCTGCTGGCAAGGTGACACCCAAGGGCATTCCAGTGCCTTAGGATCAGTGGGCTGCTGGCTCTGTGCAGAAAGTACTTTTCCTCTCCAGCATCCTGGGGTATTTTTGCTTCATGATAGACAGTATCTGTCACTGTGTCAATTAAGGTGACATGAAGAGAGCCAGTGGGTTGAGCTCCCTATCCCAGTAGCTGGGCCTGTGATATTTCAGCCCACGAAGGAATACATTAGTAGGAGCCAGCTAAGTTTCTCTGTCTGCCTCCTCTCTCCATCTGTCCCCCCATTCTCTTTGACCTTAGTGGGCAGCACTTAGGAGCTGTCCTTCTTTGGCATGTTACCTGCAGGCTAAAAGAGCTGTTCCCCATGATCCCAGGTGGGCACCATCCTTCTTAGATCCTGCCTCACCCTATTCCAGTCCTGCAGTATTTCACTAACACGGTTTTCTACACTTGATCTTAGCCAAAAGGCCAAGAAGCAATTACTAACATGGTTTTCTGACACAGAAGAGGGTGACACAATCTCTTCTTGGTTCTGATTGTGTCGGGGGATGGAAGTGGGGGAGACAGAAAGAGGCCTCAGGAATAGAGAGATTGACTCCTTGGGCTCCAGAGCTGCTGGTAGAGAGTTTTGAGTGTTGGTCGAGTTTGAGCCCCGGGACACATAGGGCCTCTACCCACTGATGTCACAAGTACTGTCCTCAGAGTTTGGTACTTGTAGCTTCTCCACAGAATGTGGGAAGTGATTGGGGCAACCCACATATAGTGTGAAGTCTGATGAGGGAAACTGTGAGAGCCAGTTTAGAGAGACGACAGACCCTAAAATGGAACTATTGTTAAAGAAATTAGCATCATAAGTCAATCAAAGCCTACTCTCAATTCGCATAATAAAAGAGGCCCTACTCTGAGGCTAAGAACCTCTGAGAAGGCTCCCTACCCATTAGAATGCAAATCCTTTTGGAAGGAAAGTCTTATAGGCCAGGGTTCCTAAGGAAAAGCCTGTTCCTCTTAAGAAGCAAATGTCCAAGAAAGATTCTTCCCAGCTTTAGCACAGAGAAGCTGAATCAGTTGTGTTTGGTGGAGGAGGGGCAATCTCCATCGGGAGGTTTATAGCAGAACTTGGTAATGTCGCCCATGTGGTCTTGGTTTTAGAGGCATTAAAGATATAATAGTGTTGCAGTCACCTGCATGGCTGCTGATCAATGACCATCAAACAGCTTAAGGGAACAAGGGGTTTATTCTCTTACGATTTTCCAGTTACAGTTTTCAGTCCAGCTTGACAGGAGAGCATGCACCAACACCAAGGCCGAGGGAACTGGCCACACCATTTCTACGTAATGGCTGAGAGAGGGACGGTCCTTACTTGCCAGACCAGCATGTCTGGCCAAGTGTACACAAGGACGCCAACTTCCTCAACCAGCCCTTAGTATTTTATTCACCTGTTCAGGGACTAGTCCCACCTACCATAGACTGGGGTTTTCCCTATCAGCTAGACAATCTCTTGCAAGTTTGCTCTGGGCTTAACCACTGATTCTCTACAAATGTGCCCAGAGCTCAAATCCTCAACTGTCAAGTTGACACCTGTGCCTGACTATGACGAATAGGAAGGAGGTTATGGATCCTTCTTCCAAGGTTTGAGAATGACAGAAACCAGGCAGTGTGTGGAAGGATTAGTGGCCCAAAAATTGGGCCTGCAGTCTAGAGGCCCAAGGAGGCTATTTTGTGCTGTGGAATTAAAGTCTTGTTTTCCATTGAAAAGTGAAGATGTTAGAGATGCGAAAAACAATGTGGAACATCTCCCAAGAAAAACTATATATGCTGAGAGGAGCCAGCCCAAGAGAGTGATGTGTTCTATGGGCAACTTTCTGGAGAGATGATGTTTGGGAAGGTCATGGCACCTTTAAGAGGTGAAGCCTTGTTGGAGGAAGGCAGTCACAGGGAGTGACCCTTGAGGTTGGTTAGTCTCACCCTGCTTCCAGGAGAAATCTGCTCTTTTAGTTTCCAGTGAGCAGTTTGCAGCTGTCACTCACCTTCATGGACATAACTTAAACCACTTCCAGCTTCTGCCATTCAGTCATGGCTTTTCCACTATAAAGAACTATATCTCCCCTCTAGAATTGTAATAAATAATATCTCTCCTTTTCTTCCTTAAGTTGCTTGAGTTTGAGTGTTGGCTCACAGCAACAGAAAAGAGTAACTGATACAGTCAGTCAGGTGAGGTTGAGAGGCACTCTTCTAGAACCATTTTAGGAAACCTCCTTTATAAGAGGTTTTACGTGGGAGTATCATGATCAAATTTCTGTTTTAGAATCAGTCTAGCTGCTCTGAGGAAAGTTTGATACCTGGATGTTGAGTTGAGAGTTGCTCCTGTCAGAAGTTCTGGACCTGTCCTCCAGCTGGGGAATTTCTAGTTTCTATGACTGTCACCAGGAGAATCTACCTTTTGGCTAATGTGTGGCCATCTGAGTCTCACTGGGTCAGGCTATCCAAAGTCAAGAAGTGCAGGAACTTTTCCTGAACTATAAGTCACTGCACTAGGGTCTACAGAAACATTTTGGACATCTGTGGCCTACAGAAAAATACCTGAGAGGTCTACCACCTAATCCCCAAATCTCTGAATATATTATGCTCTGTGGCAAAAGAAGTTTTTTATGGAGTGATTAGTTGCGGATCTTGACACATGAGAAGATTTTCCTGCATCATGTAGTTACCCAATATCATCAAAATGGTCCTTATAGGAAGAAGACAGAAGGGCCATGCAGGCTGGTGGTGAAAACAGACAGCTGCTGTGTTGCTGGCTTTGAAGATGGGAGGAGGCTGCAGCCCTGACCCTCTGATGCCCTGACCCTGGAGAAGATGTTCTGAAGGGAGACACTGCCCCTTCCTTCTTTCAGACTATTGAAACAATAGACATTTTCCCTAGAATTCCATGTTAGTGGAAGAGGAAGGCTACAGTCCTAACTCCAACTAGAGGAGAAACGATTGCTTCAGAGGACCAGCTGCCATTGCTACGATGCCTCTGACGTTCTCTGGCAGCTCATCTCACCGTTAAGTTAGCACATCCAGATTTCCTGCCATTTGTTTTGTCTTTCTTACATAAAATGGAAATGTTATGACAGAAAAGGTGGAGAGGAACTGGGCGCCTTTTCTCTGCCCAGGTTGGCCTAACTGTAAATAGGTCCATATCCCTTATCAGTTCCTGCTTTCTTAATTTTGAAACCTGAAATACAGGGAAGTTGAGATGGGCTTGGGAGCCTAAGTGTGCTATACCAGGAACAGAGTGACGAGGTAATAAATCTGTGTGCTTTTTGCCAATGTGTTGTACAGCCACAAGGGTCTAATGCAGCATGGAGAGATATATAAAAGGTAAATTGTAACTAAGAATCAATTCATATAATTTATTTTTAAACTACTTTTTATCATATTTAATAAATATAAAAGTGTAAAGGCTGGTATATCCAGGTGTGGTTTTGCATGTTAGCTTAGGACATGAAAGGCTTAGGTAGGAGGATCAACCTGAGCTATACAGAGAGATTCTTCAAAAAAAAAAAAAAATTAGGCAAGAGAGTGTGGTGGACTAGAGAGTAGGCTCAATAGTTAAAAGTGCTCGCTAAACAAGAGGACCAATCGTCCTAACACCCTGTGCATAACTGAGGTGAGCAAAGACAGGCTTCCTTTTTGGTGGGGAAGGGCGGCTTCCTAGCTGAGCAAAGCCTGAGCTTCCAGTTGAAGGAGAAAATTCTGACTGAAAGGAAGAAGGCAGAGAGTGACAGGAGAAGACACCTGATACCTTCTCTGGTCTCCATATACATACATAGACATACATGCACACTTCCACACACATGTGAGCATATAAACGACATTTACACGTATCCTAGGCACACACATATACACAGAAATGTGACCTTCATATTCAAGAAATAAAACTTTTTAAATTCTTTGATCTTGCTGGGACTGAACCCAGGGCCTTATGCATGCTAGGAAGTATTGTATCACTGAGCCACACATCCCCAGCCTAAAACTGAGCTCTCGTTGATGCTGATTTTATTTTTACTTCCTTCCTTCCAGAGGTAACCAGTATTCTAAACACGTTATATTTTGCTCCCATGCACTGTTTTATACGTATCTCTAAACATCATACAATGACAGTGCTCTTCCATAATGCGACACATCCTTCATAGGTTGAAAATAAGAGTTACAGCTTAGTCATTCTGCAGTTGGGTAAAGCGTCTAACGCAGCCTGTTTCACAGCAAGGTGCTGATTATTTACTGTCTGGATACGCAGCATGCTGGCAGTGCCGTGCCCTGTGGCGCCTCCTTTCAGCCTGTGACTGAGTGAGTTGCTGGGAGGAGTGGTCCGCTGTTGCATAGCATCTCTGTGTGGATAGCAGTAAATACCACCAGCCTGAGAAGAGCACACATTCAAAAATGTGAAGTACAGTTTCTTGGGCTTTGCTTGCTTGTTTGTTCTGCTTTGTTCTATCTACATATATGTGTGTGTGCATGTGTGGGGTGTGAGTTTATTTATGTGTGTGACTTCGTGTAAGTGCAGGTGTACACATTGTGCAGAGTGCATGTGGATATTAGAGGTCAACCTTGGCCTCAGAAGGTGGTCCTTGCCGTCAGCCTTGTCTGACACAGGGAATCTTGTTGCTTGCCATGTGTGAATGTCAGACTAACTGACCTATGAACTGCTGAACTGCTGGAGAATTCTCCTGTCTTCACCTCCAGTCTCACCACAGGAGCACTGGGATTACGAACTGAAGTTACCTTACTGTGTCTGCTCTATGTGGGTTCCCAGGATCCTGATTTGAGTCCTAGCAGTTCACCTGAATTGTTGCTGATAAATTACCACCAAACAGCTTAAGAGAAGAAGGGTTTTTTCTCTTTCGATAGTTTGGTTACAGTTCTTTGTCCAGCTTGGCAGGAGAACTCATGCAGCACCAAGGCTGAGGGAACTGGCTGCATTATCGCCACATAATGGCACAGTGAGAAACCATCCTTACTTGCCAGACCAGCACGTTTGGCCAAGTAAACAGAAGGACTTTCTCAAACAGTTCCTTCCATTTTACTCACCTGTGTGGGGACTTGTCCTACGCACCATGGCCTGGGCCTTCCCCATCAACTCTACAATTTCCTGCAGGTTCACTCTGGGCTTAACACAACTACCAGTTCTCTATGTGTCCAGAGCTCAAACCCTTAACCATAAAGTTGATACCTGTAGCCAACTATGACAGGTCCCCGTGGTCCTTGTGCTTATATGGCAAGGACCTTGCCTGCTGAGCCATGTCCCCAGTCTTATTTTTATTTGTTTATTGAGATAGCATCTCTGTATACAATCCAGGGTAAGGCAGAACTTGGGATACATCTGCCTCTGGAGCAAAGGAACTATAGGCATGTGCTTACAGGCCAAGCTGTTGGTTTCTCCTGTGAAAGATATATGTAAAAACCTTGCTATCAGAGTGTTTTCTCACACACGACTCACTTTTGGGGTGTCACATATTTGAGTTATTCCTGTTCATCCACATGGTCACTCTATATTGTTCCAATGTATGAACATGTCATTCCACCGATGAATATTGAGAGTATTATTTTTAGGTCATCGGGGAAAGGAACAGAGAGTGACTGGGACCTAAGAGTGGAGCTAAAGTGGAGCCTTTACAAAGCAGTGGCTATGGGTAGTTTCATGAATTTCTGCAAAGATTTTTTAAGGGTTAGTTCTCAGAATTACAATTCCTAGGACCTTGGATAAATAGCTTCTTAGAAACTGACTCTTCTAAGAGATTGGGCCAATCTAAACTGAACTAGTGAACCTGGAGTGCCGGGTAGTGATGGAATTGTCATATCATCAAAGCGTCACCAGTGTTCTGGGTATGAAGTGATACAGCTGTAATTTTAAAACAGCAGAACTTTCATTTTCTGAATTTCTGTGCAGTTGAACATCTTTTCCTGGTCATAGGTCACTCTTGTTTCTGCCTCTGTGAATATTTTGGTCATCTCTTTACTTAACTCATGATAAATTGAAAACATTTAATGTATTTATTTGAGGGGCTGGAGAGATGACTCAGGGGTTAAGACTGTATCTCACAAGCAGAAGGTCCTGAGTTCGGATCCCAGGTCCCACACAAAAACACTAGGCAGAAACCACAGTGGTCTGCACTTCTGACCCTGGGGGGTGGAGCCTGGGAAATCCCAGAGTGATTAAAAAAAAAAAAAAAACAGGAAGTAGAAGCAATCCAGGATGATTCACAAAGTACCCTTCCTTGGTCCTGCACAGGGACACACAGTGCCCTCTGATAAATACGTACACACACACACACACACACACACACACACACACACACACACTAAATAAATAAATAAATAAATAAATAAATAATTTATTTATTTGAGAGAAAGAGAGAGAAGGCATCATGTTTACCTGCTGCACCATTTCACCAGCCCATACCCATTTTTCTGTAGGACAGTAGTTTATAGAAAGCCTTTGTATTGTTTTAGAGAGTGTGCTTTGGCATGTGGGTATATATATATATATATGTCATAAACATTTCCCATTTTGTGATTCGTTTTGTCAGAAAGACATAATATGTCAAATTTCTGTCATTGTCATGATTTGAAATGTGTCCCTCACAGACTTATGTGTTTGGGAAGATCATGGCATCTTTAGGAGGTGGAGCCTTGCTGGAAGAAGACAGTCGTAGGGACTGGGCCTTGAGGTGAATTAGTCCTACTCTATTTCCTGAAGGGGCCTGTTCTAGCAATCAATCTAGTAGCTCTCTGCCTCCAAGATGTCTACAGTGACTGAGGCTTACTCCAGCTTCTGCCGCCAGCCATGCTGCTTTCACCATGAAAGACTATATCTCCCCTCTGGAACTGTAACTGAATAAATCTGCCTTTCTCCCTTAAGTTGCTTGACTTTGGGTGTTCTCTCACAGCAACAGAAAAGATTAACTAGTGTAGTTGTTATGACATAACATTCGATGAAGATGTCGCTTGGGTCCTGCTTTCCAAGTGTTCAGTACTTGGTTGTTCGGCTCCGTGGACTAATGGAGAAATGTAGTGGAGGAGAGCTAATTACTTCATGGCAGTAGAGAAGTACAGAGAGAAGAGAAAGAGAGAGAGAGAATCCCACCTAATGACCCACTTGCTCCAACCTGGACGGACCCACTTTGTGAAGTTTTAGCCATTTTGACCACCCTGGCTGGAATGAAGATATTTTAAAGCAACCCTTGTGCCCTTCCCTTTGGCTATTAAACTATCAAAACCAATGATTCCCCAAGAAATTGGAATTTCCCCAAGAATCTCATGATGGGAGAAGGAAAAAGCTGAGTGTCTAGAGATTTTAGAGTTCTGACAATTTATCAGACTACCTTACAGGACAAATGGGAACTAGAATGGTGATGGGTGGATTACACTTTGACCGTGCTGCTTAGTTATACATGTCTTCTGCCCTTTGTTATAGTTACATACTGGTGTCAGGTGGGCAACTGAAGGCTCTGAGCTCTGGGCACACTTGTGAGAACTTAGTAATTGAGTTAAGCCCAGAACAAACCTTCAGGAGATTTTCTAATTGATGAGGAAGACCCAGCCCAGGGTGGGTGAGACTAGTAGTCCCTGGTCAGGTAAGTAAGATGGGGTTGAAGAAGTTGGCATCCTTTGGTAAACTTGACCAGACATGCTGGTCTGGCAAGTAAGGATTGCCCCTCTCGGCAGCCAGGTGGATATGGCGTGGCCAGTTCTCTCAGCTTTTGGAGTTGGTGTGCACTCTCCTGCCAAACTGAACAAGGAAGTATAAGCAGACAACCATAAACCAAAATAAAGCTTTTTGTTCCTTTAAGCTAAACATTTGGTTATGGATTTGTCAGCAACAACACAGAGTAACTGTGCTACCCTCCATTTAAATCTAAACCTTATGTGAGAAACCCCAAGATGGACTTTATTGGGAGCCCCCTGGACCTCTTTGTTCTTCCCAATGGGAGAAATTGAGAAAAATTCCTTTTCCTGCTTTTCACTGTTACTTGTTTCTTTCACTGGTCTATTGGAGGTGGCCGAACATAGGTTGGAAGGGTTGTCGGGGTCCTCAGAGTAGACTCTGATTTTGCTGTACTTCCCTGGCTTCTCAGGCTTTTCTTAGACATCTTGGTAGATGTCTCTATGACCCCACATCTCTTGCATTGTATATGGCTGAAAAACCAACTTACCACTTTGCTTTTTGCTTCTGATTCCAGTGTAAATCTGGGTAAAAGCACTTAGCAATACCTGTCCCACAGCCCGAATGCTGTGGTATCTGAACATTCTCTCCGTTGAATTAAGTAGTCCATCGTCAGTCACCTCTGAACTTGGCCTTGTACAAAGTCTCAGGGAATGAGCAAAATGAAGATAAATTCCTTACAAGACTATAACTCGAATTGCCTCTAGTCTAGTTGTTAATGGAGTCCTTATTTCTGTCTGAAACCTCATTAAACTGGCCTTTACCAACGACATTTCTATCAACAGTCTAGTCTTCTGAACTCCCATGAAGTTCTGCAACTCCAAACTTACTTTTCAAACTCTTTCTGCAAACTAGTTCTTTT
Organism: Typhlomys cinereus; assembly: GCA_023101885.1. Taxonomy (NCBI): domain Eukaryota; kingdom Metazoa; phylum Chordata; class Mammalia; order Rodentia; family Platacanthomyidae; genus Typhlomys; species Typhlomys cinereus. Next base: position 2,661,487 of record JALPQD010000139.1, read on the forward strand.
TTGAATGGTCAGATGTAATCCCAATAATCACCTTACTTCTCAGTACCAAATTTCTTTTTTTTATTTTTAATCATTATTATTTAATGTTATGTACATGAATATAATGACTTTATAATTTTTTGTAGATTCTATTTGATTTTGTATGAGTCTAGTCTTTTTTTTTTTAAGCACTTTTATTATTATTTCCACTCATACAAACTTAACAGGTACACCGGTCCCCTCCCTCTCTCCACCTTCCCCTGACCTCCCTGCTCCCCCCTCCCCTGTTTCCCCCTCCCCTCCTTTCCCATCCCGAAGTGCCTCCCCCCCAATCCCCAGAGCATCCTTTACTGTGCATGCCAAACTCTCCTCTGGGTCCTCCTCTCCGATGAGGTGCAAGGACCCAGGGGCATTTCCCATAACCCTTTCCTGTGTTCCCCTTAAGCTTAGGAACACTACTGTGACTGTCAGTCCCTAGCCTCCAAGGATCCTAGTGCCTTTAGTCCATGCTAGACTTTGTGGGGTCAATAATGTGTTGGACATAGCGCAGGTCATGCAAAGTCCTATTATGATTGCTTCTGCCCTAACTTGTGTGGAGTATCTTGCATATCATCACTCTTCCCATCCTTGTGCTCTTACAATCTTATCGCCCCCTCTTCCGCAAATTTCCCCGAGCTTCAGGATGGGGAGAGATTAGGCTGGCCCAGTTCCAGGTGGTTGATATAGAGTCTCTGATGTTCTGAGTTATGGTTTGTTGATTTTTTTTTTCCGGTTTTGCTGCTCCTGCAATGCCTTTGGCTCCATCCTGATGGGTATTGGAAGTCACCCCTTGCAGTCCTTGATGGTGGCCTATTTTCTCTGCTGTAACATGGTCCCCTTCTCCTTGTTTCTGATAGGGCCCTCCTTCCCCATCCCTCCTGTTTATAATCTTTACAATTACTGTAGGTATTACAGAGATTTGTCTTTGAGTGTCTCTAAGTGGGTTTGGTACTAAGATCCACCTATTAGGGAGTTCAGTACCAAATTTCTATGTTGGTCAGCTTTTGGTCAGTGTGACAAAATGCCTGAGATGAACAACCTAAGAGGAAGAAAGATTTATTTTGGCTCGTGTTTTGGTCCATAGTCTCTTGGCCCTGTTGCCATGGCCTGTGGTGAGGTAGAACACTGTGTCAATGAGGACGTGGTAGAGCAAAGAGCTATCTACCTCATGGTGACAGGGATGTAGAAAAGTCAGGGAAAATACATCCTTCATGGGCAACTATCCAATAACTCATATCATCCAATTAGGCTCAATTCTAAAAGTTTTCACCATCTTCCAAAGGTCCCACTTCTGAGTATTTATTTACATATTGGGTAACATACCTTCAACACATAAAGTTTTGGAGCACATATAGATTCTAAACTCATAGCATAGGATGCGATGACTGTGTAAATAGTTGACCTGCCACTTACGAGGCAGACCACTGGGCCCACTGCAGAGGTGGTGGTCTACAGATTAAGCCTTGGCTCTTGGCCAGGCTCCGAGTATGGCTGAGAGAGATTGTCTTGATTGCATTAATGAATGTGGGAAGAAGTATCCCAAAAATGGTTGGGACCATTCTATAGGTGGATAGTCTGGCACTATATAAAGATGGAGAGAATACACAAGCAGCAAGTGTGTATGCATGCATTGGTTCCTGCCCTCTGCAATTGACTATGGATATCATGTAGCTAGCTGCTACTGGCTCCTGTCACTATAACTTACCCACAGTAGTGACTGTAAACATGGAATTGTGAACAAATTAAATCCTTTCCCCCTAAGTTTTTTTTGTTTGTTTGTTATTGTTGTTGAAACAATGTGTAATGAAAGTAAAACACTGTGTTTACTATTTTATTATTTTGGGACAGGATCTCACTACATAGTTTTAAAATTTCTAATCCTGATGCTTCATAATCTATATCCCGAGGAGCTCAGCTTTCATAGCATTAGAAAGGCCGTCCAAGGTGGCCTCTACAAATGCCTTAGCAATCTACATCTTGACCTGTAGCAGCAGTGCTCTTCTGATTAATATACTTAATATCAGAAATGGATTTTTTTCTGATATAATTGATGACTAAAATTGATTGTTGGCATAACAATAATAGATGAAATTAAGATATGTGAATAGACATAATTTTGGAAGCTGTCCAAATGTATGCCTGATGGGGTACGGGAGTCTAGTAAGAGCTGAGTATGGTAGCTATACCTGTAATGTTAACACTAAGGAGGCTGGGAGAGGTGGATGGTGAATGCAAGGCCAGTCTGGGCTACATAGGGAGACGTTGTTTAAAAAGAAAGAAGAAAGAAATGGAAAGAGAGAGAGAAAGAGAGAGAAAGAATCAGTAAATAATGTTATAGCATATATTTTTCAAAGATGGTATCACACTTTTGATCCAAACTTTCTCCAGCATCTGGATATTGCTTTAGTAGGGAGGGTTTCTGGCAGTCTGACTGACATGATTTAAATAAATCGAGTAAGATTTCATGTGTTATAGACTTGGCTCTTTGTGTGACATTTTGTGAGGTGGTATGGGTTTTAATAGGATTTTAGAAGAGGTTTTTAGATCATTATGGGCATACCTTCAATAGTATATGCTTTGGCTTCCTGTTCTGTAATACCTCTTTCATGAACTCTGCCACCTTCTATGGACTCTACACCAGAGCCGAGCTGATGCCGGTATATGACCTTGAATCATCTTCTAAACTGTGAACTCCATCACCACTCTTTTTAATTTATAAAGCTACCTACCTCATGAATTTTGTTAGAGCAACAGGAAAATAGGCTGATATAGCGATGATGACCACAAAGATAACAAAATGGAATCTCTAGAATGTTGAGAACTCTAGTGGCTCAACCTAAGAGGCCTTCATAGTGGATCTCACATAGTGGATCTCATATAGTGGATCTCACATAGGGAATCTCACATAATGGATTTTAAAAAATATTCTGTGCCTGATTGTTCATAAACTTCTAATATTTAATAAATGTGTGGATGCTGGGCAGAATTTGGTCTAAGACTTGCTTTCAGTACAAGCAGAGAGTATGATCTATGTGAGCAGCTATGTTGTATCTACTTCAAAATGTCCCAAGTTATTTTTCATGAAAAACAACAGGCTAGTCCCCGGCACCAAGAAAACGACATGCCAGTCCTCAGAGATGAGAGCTGATCCCTGAAGGCCTCTCTTGTCCTTGGTCTCCAGATGGCTCTTGACATGTTGGAAATTTACCATAGTTTTAACTTCTCAGTAGAGATAAACATGCATGAGGAATCTGTAATTCAGAATATTTCCACTAAAATCACTTCTCTGACCTAATACAGCCTTGGAATAAAATATTCACAGGTAAAAAGTATTTTATTGGACAGGGAGAGATTCGTGAACGCCATGGTGCATGCGTGACGTTCAGAGGACAACTTAAAAAAAAAATCTTTATTTTTATTTATTGTGTGTGTGTGTGTGCGTGTGCGTGTGTGTCAGAGGGCACTGTGTGTCCATGTGGAAGACCAAGAGTGACTTCAGGAATCATCCTGGATTGCCTCTACCTCCTTTTTGCTCCAAGCTCTGCCGAAGTGCAGGCCCTACCATTTCCGCCTGGTGTTTTTATATGAGACCTGGGATCCAAACTCAGGATCTTCTTTTTGGGACGAGTGGGGGTTGGGGTGGGAGGTTAGAGGGGAGAGGGCAGAGTGTTATCCTCTGAGCCATCTCTCCAGTCCACAGAGGACAGCTTTTGGAATCAGTTTTCTCCTTCTACCATGTGGGCTTTCAGGGCCTGAACTTAAGGTACCTTACCCACTCATCAGCTTCTGCATTTTCTTTTTCTTTCATAACTTTTCTGCCCTACGGCACTTGCTCTACAAAGTAAATCTCAATAAATGATCACTTCTGACACCATCTAGAAGATCCATAGTCCACAAACATAAGAGTGTATTGAATGGAAAAAAGAAATACCTAGAATTTTGTTGAGGTTGCCATTGTTGCACTACCGTGTAGTGTTTCTTAATTCAGTATTTCATTTAATCCTCATTTAGCAATTGTATTGTGGTAGAAAATTTAAAGGAGCTAACAAAGTGTACTGCCTAAACAATTTAAGGGGAGAACGGGAGACTTATTTAGCTTATGGTTCCGAGGGAAGACACAGTCCTTTATGGCTGAACAGGCATGGCTGGCTGGCAGAAGCTGGAGGCAGTCTAAGTCATGTCCTTTATGGAGAGCAGACTCTCATTCAAGCAGGGCAGGGCTCACCAACCTCAAGGCCCGTCCCCTGTGACTGCCTTCCTTCAGCCAGGCTTCACCTCCTTAAAGGTGCCAAGGCCTTCCCAAACAACTAAAGATTCATGCACGCGAGCCTGCGAGAGATAACTCATATTTCAAACCATCCGCAAAGGCTTGTGGAAAATTACTCAGGATCACCGGGAGAATGGCCTGCCCTTCCCCCCAGTGGGAGCCATCACAGGTCTCTTCCAGACCTGAGATGGCACAGATATTCCAGAAAGCTCCATGAATGCAGCTGGGATAAGAAAAAAACAGCATTTGAATTTCGTAGCATGCTTTTGAAGGACTTTGCTTGCTTGCTTTTGCATATCAAAGTCTTCCTTACTCTAAAGTTTGTAAAACTTCCTGCCTGGTAGAAGGGCCAAAGTGATGGAAGGATCCTGTTCACTAGCATAAAATAAACCTTCACTCTTACCCATAAATCGCCTTGTTCTTTCATTTTGGGGAGGGGAATTTCCCCCAACATTACCATCATCCTTGGTTTCCAGTGAACGCTTTAGTCACAAAACTTGCTAATTTGTTCAAGGTCCGGGGGCATCCCGTTTTAGGTCCGACTCCGCAAAGGATCTGGTAGAAGAAAGGATTGTGCAGTGCAGAGAGGTGGCTGCTTCTGATCAAAGGGAAGGTAGTAACTTGAACATTTGTTCAGGAATTCCTCCCTTCAAAAAGTGGAACCTAATCTTCACTTGAGAATGAGTTGTCTCTTTTACAGGATAGCTCTTGGGAGAAGGAGCCACATGTTTTGTATGATTTCTGAATCAGTCATAAAAGTCATTGAGATTTCCTGTTGGAATGGGGGTGGGGATAGTGGTCAGATAGTGGTCGGGCTTTGAGGACACCCAAGCAGCTCAGGGGGAGGTCTGCCTGGTGAGGTCAAAAGTCATGCACACGTGTGTGTGTGTGTGTGTGTGTGTGTGTGTGTGTGTGTGTGTGTGTGCTGTCTTGACACAAGTCTGGTCTTCAACAAACTCAGGTGACTCCTGACTGTAACATCATAGCAGACCTGGACCTAGCAGTTACCCAGCTACATCCTTCCGGTTTCCTGACTCAAACTGTGTGAGATAGCAATGATAATTATGCTGTGCAGTAATTTGTTACATAGCAATAGATAATTAATTCAACAATACTGTCCTCTTACCTTTTGTTGGGGCTCCAGTTGTTCTTTGGAAATATGGTTTTAAAAATTATAGACCTTAAAAAAATGCACGAGCAAAAGACCATACAGCTCACAGTTTCTGGACTGCTTCTATCCTAGTAAATACAATCAATGCACTTCAGGTTAGAAGTTCCTTCCTGAGATACTGATCCAAGTACAAATCACCACGCCATCGTTTTCCTGAGGATAACTAATTTAAAACATTTGTTCTGAGTTTCAGCCTATTTTCATTGAGATGGAGAACCAATTAAATAAAAGGAATCCTGCCCTTTGCCTCCTTGCCCTGGGCTCTTTCCACCAGCACATTTCAGAGGACAAAGTGGTCAAACTAGTTTTACTCTTGGTTCTATTTTTGTGATTTTCATGAGTCAGTTCTTGCGGAAAAGAGAATCATGGTGACTGGTGGGATTTCCAGAGAAGTCTGAAATAGTAGTTTCTAGAAATACAGGAAGGAAGTGTGCTCTTGAGAGATCAGTTCTGTGTGTGTGTGTGTGTGTGTGTGTGTGTGTGTGTGTGTGTGTAGTCTGGAATACAATGAGTTCATTTGGTTTCTATTCTCAGAGCATGGCAGAGAGGTTGGGGGACTCCCATGAGGTCACCTCCAGTCCCCTATGCCCTTCCACTCTTGCTTTCACACAGACTTACCTCAAAGTTAGCATCATATATGCTACTGTCCATTTTCTATGGGGATATAAAGCTGACACTCCACCGCTTTGTCAACTTGACACAGAAACATTAACACTTTTAATCTGTAACCTTTACCTTGTCCCCAGAGATGTTAAATTTGTCTTAAAATATAAATACATTCAATTTTATTAATTCTAAATCTCTAAAAGTTCTCAGAGACAAAATTTAAAATATTCTGTCATTAAAAGTTCAGTTATTAAAATGTTGGAACTAAAAGTTTCAAAAAAAAGTCTCAAATCTTTTAAATATATAAGTCTATCAAATCAAAATATGTTAAATACTTCGACAAGAAGTATCAAAATAGAGGTATCACAATAGTATCACAAGTATCACAAGTATCAAAATAGAAGTATCACAACACAATAAGAAAACATTACATAAAATCAGGTCCATCAAATCAATTACTGCATCCTGTACTTCAATGTCCATCTTCTGTTGCTCATCACGTAGTCAAGGTGACTCAAAGATTCTAGGCATTCCCAGTCCCTGTTTGCAGCTCAAAGTTGTAGAAGCAGAGTTCCTCTGGACCAGGCTGAATCTCCACTTGCAGCTCTCCTCAGCATACATCCCACAGTTTTGGCATCTCAAACAACACTCTGGGTTCACCTCTGCAGCTATAAGCTTCACCTTTCCTTGCAGGAACTCTATGCCTGCGACTGGGCCAAGCTTTTGCTGCTCTCCATAAGCTCCTCAATCATACACCAAAACCAGTACCATATGGAGAATGCTGCCACATTTCGTTGAGTGTGAACCATAGCTTAGTCCACTCGAGCTACAGCTGTATCAGCTTTAGCACGCTGATGCTAGAAAAGCCTCTGTCTAAGCAGACAAAACTTCCAAAGGGCAAAAAAATGGCTTCAACTTGGGCTTTCAGCCCCTGAAGGAATCCAGGTTTTCAAACCATGAAATTGCCACAGGGTGGTGTTCATGTTTTCTACCATCCCAGTGCAAGTCACTGTGTTTTCCTTCACTGATACTCATTTCTCCAACAACGGCAGCTATTCTGGTGTCTGCCCTTTCCTCATCCAGAGCTTCACGGCATCAACACCGCTCTCCTCCCTCCATCAAGCAAACCAGTCTGTCATCTTTAAATTCAACTTTACCAAAGTCCTTGTTCCCCTCATCATAAACTAGGCCCAAACAATCTACAACTCTCTTAGCATTTTCATTAGCCAGGAAATTCTTATACAGGCATGTCAATGGCATGGAGAAGTTAGCATGAGTAAGGAGACCATGAGAAATCCAGAGGTCAAGGCAGTGTGTAGTCAGATGGTCCAGTCTGCCTATCTGTGTGGATGTGACCAGTGACCACAAGCTCCCTGGATAATTAGCGCCCATCTTAGATGCATCTGGAGAACAAAGATGATAGGGACAAATTTCAGCAGATGATTCCAGGACTCAGATTCTGAATGAAAAGAAGCTATGACTTGCACTATTTTATTTGAAATGAATTGAATTCTTGTAGATTTTCATGAATAATTTTATGTATGTTTAATATTAATCTTTCTGATAGAAAAAAGAAAATACAGACAATATTTTCCAACAAGGATCCCAGGCTGCTGGCAAGTCTCTTCCTGCTGTGTTCCCTCATGCTCAACATTTGCTGAAGGCCTACCACCTGCCTCTAATACTACGTTACTATGGCAACCTAGCTTATGAGTCTATCCCTTGGAGACCTGTGATCCCCAGTCCTGTGACAGAGCCTACAGTCCACATCCACTTAGACCTGCATTCAGGCTTCTGTTTTATTTCTTTTTAGTGCTAGGGGAAAGTTTCGGACTTTCCCATTAAAGTGCAGAAAGAAGATAAAAGCTACATTTCCTGCCAGCCAGATAGAGGAAGAGGAAGCAGACAGAAGTATGATAATCATTAAGCATCCAGGATGGAGTGGAAGACGCTCCTCTTGATGGCCGCCAGCAAGAGCACAGCAGCTTCTTGGTTGGCTTGTGGGTTTTCGGACTTCTTTCATGTTATGATGAATCCAATGCTGGACTATATCAAAAATTCAAAGGCCGTCCGTCATACTCTGCTGACCTTGGAGGCCATTTGGCTTCTCAGGGGCTTGAACGTGACTTGCTAGTGCAAGTGGTGGAGGCCTTTCCTGTCATGGTAGAGTGAAATCCTACATAGCTATAGGATTTCATGTTAACATTTTTTCTTTGTGGTTTGCTTACAACTTCACCTAAGATCTCCTTGTATATTCAGTCATTGTTTTGGTTTTTGAAGCCGCTAACTGATACTGACACTACATTGTTGTAATATTATTGTTCCTATATCTTTCTGTTTACTGACAAGAATCTTATTACCTTAGAATTAATTAGTATAATTGACTTCCAATCAATCAGTTCTGGTATGATCCAGAAAAGAGTAATTAATCTTTATTTTAATTTTATCAATAAATACTTTGCCAACTATTAGACTTATTATTATTGCATTTTGATCACATGATTAAACATTAATTCAGAGAAATCAAGTTCATATGAATGTATATTTGATGCAATAGGCTCAGCACATCTAACATTTTTTTCCAGTTACTATTATATTTGTTTGATCTAGAAATTCTATTATTCTCTTCCATGAGCTTCACAAATGAATAAAATAAAATGAATTCTAACCATTGCACTAATCCCCATATCTATCCTAGGATTTTCAGTTAATAAGTTTAACTCAATTCTTTGTTTTCTAGTTTACTTTCCCATGCATGATCATCAGCCCTAGTAATTATTTGCCTTTTAAAACTTCATCTGTTTTTTTATTTATTGTGGGCATACCAAAGGGCTCTCCAGTGTGTGTAGCTGCATTAAGAATCATCCTGGATTGCTTTACCTCCTTATTGCTTTGTTCTGGAATTTCCCAGGCTTTGCGTTTTAGGGCTCGAATTACAGGCCACTACTATAATCACCAAGCATTTTTATGTAGGATTTGGTTATTCAAACTCAGCTCCTTTTGCTTTTGAGGCAAAACCCCTAAGCCATGTTTCAACCCCTTGGAATCCTGATGAACCCCTGAGCCATCTTGATGGACTTTTTATTTCTCCATGAAACATAATTTTATTCATCAGTAATAAATTCAGACTGGCAAAAAAAATCTCCATTTTTCTGACTACATGATCAGAGATTTTTTTATGTTTTCTATTTCTTTCCATTTGTATGTGCTATATGTGTGTATGCATAATTCCATGTGTGTGGGCACACGTGTGCATATGCATGTGAATGCATGTATATGGGGAGACCAGAGGGTGATATCATGAATCATACTTGACTGCTCTTCCACCTTATTCTTTTGAGGCCATGTCTCTAATTAAATGTCCTGTCCAGCAGGACCAGTTATTTGTGGGTCCGAGGAGGATCGAGCCTGCAGGGAACGATGGGCGAGAAAGAAAGAGGGAGACCAAGCAAAGAGTTGTCAAGGTCTCGTTTATTTAGGGTTAGGGTACAGCTTATATACTCAAGCTGGAAGAAGGGATGGGGCAGGGGGTTAAAGATAAGCATCAGTAGAGGCGTCTGCTGGTCCCGGTCTCTGGCAGCTTCGATATCTGTCACCCGGACCCAGGACGTTTTTATGGTCCTTCTGGAATGTCCTGGTACACTGGGCCCCGGGGGCATATGTTAAACAAGTTTTACGAGTTCCTTTTGGCCCTTTAGTGACTCTGGCCTCTAACATATCCCCCTTTTCTATATAGTAAAGGCGGGGGGCAGCTAGGCAGCTATTGGGCCGAGGTAGGTTTGGGAAGAATATTGTCTGTGTGTCCCAGAGCCATTTTTGTGTGGCCGTTCCTGTCTTAGGTTCGACCTCATCACCCCTAGCCTCCCCGTCATGGGGTGGCTCTGTCATCCTCAGAGTCCCTGTCTTAGGTCGGTCTTAGGGGCCGAGGAAGTTGCCCGTCTCTGGAGCAGCCACCTGGGCTCAAAAACCTCCTCTTAAAGGCCCAAGGATGATATAGCTGTAGCTAGACCAGGTCACTGAGGCCACCTGTGGGGTTGATGCTGTTGATGGCTGTCGATGGGACCAGCGTGTTGAAGAGGCGGCGGGCAGGACCTATATCATAAAGTAATCTCAAGAGAAGAGTGGTTAGTAACATTTCCACCATGAGGCTTTATAAGTAGTAAGGGCAGAGAAATTAAGCCTCTCAGTAGTTATATCTAATGATGTTTCATTGTCATCAGTATTTTCTGTACAGACCCGGTGATATTGGACCGTAACGGAGGATGGAGAAAGGGCAGAGTCAATTTGAGCTTTTATAAAACGAGTTAATTTTTGAAAGGCCCATGGGCCAAAAGAAAGAAGCAAAAGTAATCCAATAAAAGGTCCTAAAATACTAGGGAGGAGGGTAGATAGCCAAGGGGAGGTGGAAAACCAATTTTGATACCAAGATTCTTGTTTTTCTCTTTCTCTTTTTCTTTTTTCTAGACTCTCAGTGATTTTTTGTAAACTATCTTCTACAAGACCAGTTTTGTCTATATAGACACAGCACTGTTCTTTTAAGGCTGCACAGAGGCCTCCTTGTTGAAGGAGTACTAGATCTAATCCTCTTCGATTTTGTAAAACTACTTCAGAGAGGGATGCCAGTGAGTCTTTGAGATTTCAGAGGCTGTCTCTTATTTCTCTAATGTCATTATCAATGGCTATGCTAAGTTGATTATATTGATATTGGGAGGTAGTGAGGGATGCTATACCAGTGCCTGCTCCAGCAAGGCCAAGGCCGATAAGGACAGCTAGAGTTACGGCAGATATAGGCTCTCTCTTATGGCGAGAATGGGGGTCTGTACCCCTTTGCCAGGATGTAAGAAACTCGTTAGGGTCATAAATGGTGAGTTTGGGAAACAGTCGCACCAACACACAATAGTCACGTACCTGTAGAAATTTGGAAGTCTCAATATAAGTGGTTAAGCCTGTAGAGCAGGCCAAGTAACTATGAGCAGGGGCTTGTAAGTACATGAACTGAGAATTGACAACCAGGGTGTCATTACATATATCTGTCAACTGAGCGGGGGGAATCATATTTTTGCCCAGGAGACAGGTTCCTATTCCAGAGACATCAGTGACAGTGAGTTCGACAGTGTCCCACAATAATTGATTGCTGTCATTCGTATAAGTAAGATTGTCAATAAAGGCTATTCCTTCATAAAAAGGAGGGTTTTTTCTTTTAACAGTTATATAGTCCCAAGAGGAACTAGGCTTCCAATAAGTATCTCCAGTGGTTTCACAGGACCAGGAAGCACAGTAATAATCAGTGGAATAACCGCACCGAGTATTCTAGGAGCAGTCTCAGTGGGCGCCTGGGCAGACATAGATGGGGGCCAAGATTAGAAAAGATCGAGCCCAGAGGTTATAACACCCAGGAACCGAACTGTAGCGGGCTTGAGTATTGACGGGCTTTGGTTGAGGTAGGTAGTGGTCTGGAGTTCCCCAGGAAGAGTCAGCTCCTAAAGCTAACTTGCAAAGATCTACTTCAAGATTGGGCCAAGGTGGGGAGGATGCAATCTGAGAATAGGAGCTAGCTATGTCACCTGCTTGGTTGATTATTACCCATGTATAGTTCCATAGTTGATAGGGGCCAGATTCTCCAACAGGTAGGATAAGCAGAACGGCGAACAGGGTCCAAGGTGACTGAAGATAGGTGTTCATTTTTTCTGTGGAGAGAAAAGAAGAGAGTCTTCTCAGGCGCCACCCTGGGATTGATTAATAGGCGTTGTGATGATTTTGGAAGATTGAGGGGGCTTGTTAGGGGTATAAGGTTTGATAAAGCGTTCTGGAAGCCATCGAGCGCTATTGGCCTGTCTGTTATATATACAGGCGTGGCCCTTTCCCCATATAAGCACAGGATCAGGCCCATGCCATTTGTTATCAATGGGGTCCTTCCATATTGCCTGAGCATAGTCATCAGCCGTAGAAGGATGCCAGAGCCTGTCAGCTGCAGATTGTTGTTTTTCATCAAGGGTAAGGAAGTTTAAAACAAATAATGCATGGTTTAGCAGGGTTCTGTGGTTATGGGGGGAGTAAAGAATTCCCCCATTAGACAGTAATTTTTGGAGCATATTTTTTAAGGTTTGATTGGCTCTTTCAACTATGCCTTGGCCTTGGGGGTTGTATGGGATGCCTGTGATGTGTTTAATGTTAAATTGAGCACAGAAGGCTCTAAATTGAGTACTAGAGTATCCTGGGCCATTGTCAGTTTTGATGACTTTAGGACAATTCATGACTGAAAAACAGACTATAAGGTGGTTAATAACATGTTTTGTGGCTTCTCCCGTTTGGGGAGTTGCATAAATAAAACCGCTAAAGGTATCAATGGTGACATGAATATATTTATTTTTTCCGAATGTTTTAAAATGGGTGACATCCATTTGCCAAAGTTCGCCTGGCACAAGTCCCCTAGGATTAACTCCCATATGGGGTTCAGGGAGAAAAGATAGGCAGGCTTTGCAATTACGGACAATTTCTCTGGCTTGTTCTTTAGATATTTTGTATCTTAAGCGAAGGGTGCGGGAATTGAGATGATGGAGGTTATGAGCTTGTTGTGCCTGTTGAAGAGGGGTGAGCGCTGTAGTAAATATTTGTTGTTTAAAGGCAAGCGCAGTTAGGGAGGAAATCAAGGAAGGTTGTTGTGTGGCCTGGTCGACAAGGTCGTTTCCCTGACATAGGGGTCCATTGTTAGAGTAGGCAAGGATTTTTATTTAGAATCTATAATACCTGGATAAACATGGAGGCCTTTTAGGGTAGAATGGGTAAAGGGCCATATATGCCCGTGAGTAGGACTTGAACTCCCATATCAGGGGTTAATATTGAGTCAGTGGAGGAACTGAGGTCCAATCCTGTGTTGTTTGAGGTTGTTCTGTGGAAAGTGGAAATTTTATTAGCTGGGATGTTTTGGTTTGAGGGAAGAACCTGATTGCTCCAGGGTTGAGTCCCTGAGTTGTCTGAGCTGGGGCAAGGGGCTGGCCTCTCTGGAATTTTTTTTTTTTTTTTTTTTTTTTTTTTTTTTTTTTTTAGTGGTAATGGGTTTCTCTGGGCATCAGCTTTTGAGCGACAATCAGAGGCCCAGTGTTTTCCTCTTTTGCATCGAGGGCAGGGTGTTGTAGGCAGTAGGCAGGAGGCCTTAGGTGCCATACAGTTTTTGAAAAAATGGCCAGGTTGTTTACAATTAAAGCAATTTTTGTCTTTGGTAAAATCTTTTACGGCAACTCCTATGGCGATGCCCATAGCATGAGCCGAGCCAATGCCTGAACATAGTTTTGTATAGTCAGAGATGTCACAGGACCGGTGAGGGTGGATAGCATCCTGACAAGCAGGATTGGCGTTTTCAAATGTTAAGTGTTTTACAAAAGCACTCTCGCTTTCTTTGCCCCCACCGAATAGCCATTCAGCCGCGTCTGTGAGGCAGCTGATGAAATTACTATAAGGCTTATCGGGTCCCTGATGAAGTTTAGCCAAGGAGTTGGTAGCGGACTCTTTAGGGGGAAGCCTTTCCATGCCTTGAGACCTGCATTTTGAATCTGAGACAGGAGGCCAGGAGGGAAACGTGTTTGAATTTCATTAGTTTCATATGGAGGGCGCCCATAAGTCTATCTCTGGTCCAGTTTTTAGTCTTAGGCGTTTGAGAATTATGCTGGGCAAGCTCTCTGCAATTTTTTGTAAACTCAGTTTTCTAAAGAACAAAATCACCACCAGCTAGACAGGCATGGGCCAGATGATGCCAGTCATTTGGGACAAGCTAGCGCTTACTCAGGTTTTCTAGTAGAGCTACCGTAAATAGCGCTGTAGGGCCGTAATTAGAAATTGCCGCTTTCAAGTCTTTTAAATGTTTTAAACTTAGGCGGCGGTATTGTTGATTCTGGACCACCTGTGGGGTGTCCTTGGAGTCTGATTCCTCTGAGGGACTTTCTCTATCTCTTTGATTATCAGATTCATCCTCAGTCTCAGTGATTTCTTCCCCTTGGAAAGAGGAAGGTTCTTGGGAATTTGTGGAAGCTTTGCTCTAGGTGACTGGGAAAAGTTGAAGGCTTTTAGAGGCTGTTTGGCGTTTTTTAGGGTTTGAACTTATAGGGGGAGACTGAGAAGTTTGAATTAATTCTAAATCTACGGCACGAAGCTCTTTTATCAGAGTGAGATGTTCTCTCTTTTGTTGGAGGAGTTGTTTTAAGGAGGCTGATTGCTGAGAGAGCTCAGCTTTGGCTTGAGTGATAAGATCTAAGGAGTTGTCTGAAGGAAGAACAGGGGCGCAAAAGAGAGGAGCTGAAGCATAGGGGGGTGGGTAAGAATGGAAGGTTTTTTGAGGATGGCAGTTGGGTGTTTTACAGTTAGTAGCCTCATTGTCTGAGGAAGTTTTCTCATGGGGGTAGGGCATTATCATCAGAGACTGGGTTAAGGATCTCTGGAATGTCTAACGAGGGGTAGAGATGGATGGGAGGGGACTCTAAGTGAGGGGAATTGTCCGAGGGAGGGGGATCTGAAGGAGGAGCTGGCATATCAACAGCAACTGACTCGCAAGCCGAAGGGGGCCTGGAGCAACGTTGTAAAACTTTTTCTCCCTCTAAAATAACCTTTTGAATATCAGGAGATCTAATATAAACCTGTATAACATCATTAATAAGATTTTAATGCGCGAAGGTTTGGACCGGAACCTTTTCAGGGCCAAAGGTCCTATAGTAATCTTGTAAACAATTTTTAACTCTAAGCCAACGTTCTCAGACCTCTCTAGTTTTTACTCATGACCCCAGAATAAGCTTTCTGCTGCTCTTGAGAAGTTGGGATTTTATGAGTAACCAAATTCTTGCTTAATCAAAACAGACAATTAAAATACATTTAAATACGTGAAGCTTAATCGTAATCTTTAACCTCCGAGGCTCAATGTCCTCTATAGCAGAAAAGAAGCACAATGTATAACTTTTTTTTTTTTTTACCATCTCTAGTTCTTAATCTGTTTATAAACCCAAAATTTCATAAACCTTTATAGCACACTTTAACATCCTTTTAATCAATCAACTCAAAACTCCTGTACACATTTAATTTTTTAAGCGAGATTTTTTATCTTATAAACCTTATTTAAAACCTTTTATACATTTAAGTACCATACCTTGTTTATTTATACCTTTTTTATCTTTTGATTTTTTTGTTGTTTTAATATTAGATATCCTGTAAGAAAAGTTCTTTAATAAAGGCATAAACAGCAGACCCCGTCTTAAAAATCACTGTACTTGAATTAAATTTGTAAGATTATAACAGAACATAGGAGTATACTTGGAATTAGGAACCAGATTTTTTCCCAAGGAAGGGAGCTCATAATTTCTCAGAAACCAGTTTTATTTTTTGGCTGTTAAATACGTTAACATTACACATGTGAAAACAAACTTTCTTAGGTAAAAACACATTATTTCTTTGTGAAGCTTCATAAAAAGATATTTTAATCAGTACGTACTCAGGCCTTTTGATGGTAATTTTTAAGTGTGCACGTGCATTTAAATTGGGCATGCCAAATAATGAACAAAGTCAAAACCAAAAATGTGATCACAAGCGCGCAATAACCTAAAGTGGCCACCTTTTTTTTTTGTTGTTGTTGTTGTTGTTATGAAACATAAAATACACATATTCATAGGGAATTCAAATAGCCAAACAAGTTAGAACCTTTTAAAAGTAACTTTGTATGTCAGCCCCCCCTGAGCTCCCCACTCTAGCCTGTCCGGGGACAGGTTTCTGTGAAGATGCATGGGAAGCGTTTTTTTTTTTTTTTTTTTTTTTTTTGTTAACCATTTCCATCCTCTTTCTCCTCTATGAAGAGAACCATGAGGCATTTTCTCTCCCAGCAGCCATTTTTCCATACGCCGGGACCTCTCCCCAGCCTTCAAAGCCAGCAACTCTGCCCACAAACTTTTTTCCACGCTGGGACAAGCGGACCGCTTTGCCCCCAAACATTTTGTTTTGCGCATGTGCACTACAGCCAGCACCCGCTGTGCGCCGCCATTAAATTCCTGAATTACATCATTGATTAAATCATGACTTACTTTAGTCCAAGTCCGGGGATGAATCTCCGGACCCATAATAACAATCCAAGGACAAGCTTCAGAAATGAAAGAAAGAAAACAATCCTACTAAATCTTTTCTTTTAACTCTTTTTAAACTCTAACTCCCCTTTCTCTGAGAGAGGACTTAATGTCCTTAATAAAGACAGCCTCTTTAGAAACATTTTGGCCCATCGCTGAAAATAATGAGACGAAGATGAATCACTTACCTGGAGATGTCTTTCCCTGACGATCTCCTCTACGAATTGCACTGAAGACAGCTTTCCCTTATGAGTAGTAAGGGCGGTCTCCTCTACGAGTTGTACTGAAGACAGCTTTCCCTTATGAGTAGTAAGGGCGGTCTTCTCTACGAGTTGCACTGAAGACAGCTTTCCCTTATGAGTAGTAAGGGCGGTCTCCTCTGCGAGTTGTACTGAAGACAGCTTTCCCTTATGAGTGATAAGGGCGGTCTTCTCTACGAGTTGTACTGAAGATGACTTTCCCTCGTGCGTGACAAGGGCGATCTCCTCTACGAGTCTCTGATCCGCGCGGCTGGGTCTTCGTCCGACTCGGGGTCCGTGCCTCGAGCCCCACGTTTGGGCGCCACTTGTCCTGTCCAGCAGGACCAGTTATTTGTGGGTCCGAGGAGGATCGAGCCTGCAGGGAACGATGGGCGAGAAAGAAAGAGGGAGACCAAGCAAAGAGTTGTCAAGGTCTCGTTTATTTAGGGTTAGGGTACAGCTTATATACTCAAGCTGGAAGAAGGGATGGGGCAGGGGGTTAAAGATAAGCATCAGTAGAGGCGTCTGCTGGTCCCGGTCTCTGGCAGCTTCGATATCTGTCACCCGGACCCAGGACGTTTTTATGGTCCTTCTGGAATGTCCTGGTACACTGGGCCCCGGGGGCATATGTTAAACAAGTTTTACGAGTTCCTTTTGGCCCTTTAGTGACTCTGGCCTCTAACAATTAAACATATAGGACTAGTATGGCTAGTCACTTTGCTCTAGAGATTCCTAATCTCCACCTTCCACACTTGCCTTGTATTTTACATGGGATCTGGGGATCTGAACTTTGGTGTTTTTGCTTATGCCAAAAGGATTTTAATTGCTAAGCTATCTCCCCATCCCAGTTTCCTATTATTGATCCCAATTCTACTTTCCTAGTGTTCTCTAATGCAATCTTTTGTGAGACCCAGACAATTCAACACTTGAAGATTCCCTTAATGTAATACCCCATATTAAACCTGACCATTTCCTCTTCGCCTAAGCATTCTTACACTGAATTTCTAACAAACAAGGCAGAAAATTTACCCTTACATTTCCTAGTTGTAGTACATCATCCACCTACATCATGTTTCCAAACCATGAAGTCTTATCTTACATTTTGGCCACTCACTGACATGAGTTCTTGCAGCTGATCTCTAACACTGACATGACTTGGTAGACACTTATCAAAAGTCCTTTATTATGACTGAACCAATAGCCTCATTCTTCTACTTCCTAATTACTTTAGTTCTAATTCTTAAAAACTTGTTTAGAGACGAAATAGTTAAATTAAGAGCCCTCATAGCTTAGTAAATACTTATATATATATATATATATATTTTTTTTTTTTTTTTTTTTAAAGATTGATTCTTCATGGTACAGGTACAGGTACAGGTTAAGACCTTGAGAGGAAGCTTTTATATTTTATTTATTAATTCTGTGTGTGTGTGTGTGTGTGTGTGCATTAGAAGGCACTATGTATCTCTGTGGAAGGCCATGGGTGACTTTGAGAATCATCCTGTATTGCTTTTACCTCCTTCTTGCTAAACTCTGGCATTTCCCAGGCTCCGAACACCAAGGCTGGAAGTGCAAGCGGCCACCATTTGTTTCTGCCTGGCATTGTTTTATGTAGGACCTGGGATCCAAATTCAGGACCTTCTGCTCATGAGACAGAGTCTTAACCCCTCAGCCATCTCTCCAGCTATACTTTGATCTTGTAAACCAAAAAGTGGAGAGTTCTTCTCTCCAGGACAGTCAAGGAAGAAACCCAGAGCAGCCATCAGCACCTGAAGCTGAACTGGTCCCTGATATTTATTTCTCAAGTACATTTAAGTATCTAAATTTCTAATAAATGTTATGAATGCTGTTTATATTATGCATTACATGGTTGATTCCATCAGTTATGTATATCTCATCAATACTCTTTATGTTACATATTACATTATATAGATATGTATAATAATGAATGAAAATCATAATGCTATGCAAGTAAGCAAATATAATAAATTATAGATCTATCCATAGATTATTTACAACATGAATATTCTTATTCCAATTAAATTTTGGTTTTACATATGGTATTATATTAGTTTATACAGTCATATCAACATCGGTATTATTTTTCAGATTTGGTTTTGATTTGTCATCCCTTGTGAAACCAATACCTCACTTGGGAAGTCCCCCTCACCTCTCTAGAAGTCTGTAACCTCGGGGTTTCTAATATGAAGCTATAACTGAAATATGACTCTTATCTCAAGACCATGACATCAAGAATGCTTACCCATTTGTTCTTTGTAAATTAGACCCTTGAGGTAGGACTCCTAGCAGGAGAGGGATCTCTAGAGTCAACAGGTCTTTGGGTAAGCCCATAGGAGATCTCTCTAATGCTTTGGCTGACTGTTGGGCCTGCAGTACAGTGTCTGGATTGCGTTGGTTGAGGCAGACCACCCACTCAGCTGAGGGGCACTGCTTCTTGTGAAAGAAAATGATCTGAACACTGCCTAACTGGCAAGTGGGTGAGTCTTTGCCTTCTGCCCGTCTGTGATGGGACATGACCACTCTCTTGGCTCCTGCTGCTGTGACTCTCCTGCCATGATGAGTGTAGCCTAGAATTGTAAGCTGACCTTAAAAAAAATAAATAACCTCTTTCTCCCCTAAGTTTTTTGGATTAGGTGTTTTGTTGTAGCAACAAGTTATAAAACTAAAACACGTGTTGAGCTTATTTTTTCTCATCTCTTTGTCATAAGATTTGATCCCAATTGTGATAAGATTTGATCTCAATGCTACCACAACACTTAAACTTACTCCTTTGTCCTCCAAAGAAATTTCTCTTGCATTAAAATCCTAATGTAGTTATAAATGAACATTTGTTCATGTGACTCAATTTCCAAAGCAAAGCACTGAACACACTTTGATGGGTCACCTAACTCTATAAACATTCAAAGTTTAGTCTGGTACCTCCACTAATTTTCAATAAACTTCCATATGCAAGTCTCCTTGATCCAGTGAGAACACCCTTTAGATCATAATTCTTAAGGAGGTCAAAGAAGTAGGCATCAAGCTCACTAGTGTATAAGTAACTCCCAATGCCTCGCTAAGCCACAACTCCAAGGACACAGCATAATAGTGATCAAACAGCAGACAAAAGTTGACTAAGTTATAAGATTCAGGGTTGGCAAAGTTCATACCAGCCGCCACTGTCATATGGTTACTCCTAATTAATAGCCCCTCTCCTGGTGTAAAGTTTGAAGGTAAATTTAACTAAGATTTAACTTTAATTAGTTATATATATATATATATATATAAAACTCAAGGGCTGGAGAGGTTGCTCAGGGATTAAAACCTCTGCCTCAGGAACAAGAAGGACCTGACTTCAGATCCCAGATCCCACATAAAAATGCCAGGCAGAAATGGCAGCAGTTTGCACTTCCAATCCTGAAAGGCAGAGTCTGGGAAATCCCAGAGCAAAGAAATAAGGATGTAGAACAACCCAGGGTGATTCCTGATGTCACTCTTGGGTCTCCACAGGCGTGCACACTCAAGTGCTGTCTCTCTCCCTCTCTCTCTCTCTCACACACACACACACACACAAACCTCAGATAGAATTCATGAACACAATATTAAATAATTCTCAAATTGAGATTAGATGCCCACTATGCATAGAAAATTGCAAAGCAAAGTTAAATTACAGAATTGTGCTCCCCCCAGCTACTGCTGAAAATTCAAAGGATTTGTTAAGTGCTTTAGATCCTTCTCACCATCCCTTGTTAATGCAGCCTATACATTATCTTCTTCAGTCAATCCTAATAACATTAAGAAGTAAATCTAAGTATAAATGCAAAAATGTTAGGCCAAGGTGCACTCCATAGGGTGGGAAACATGGGCCATGTTTTCTATTTCTATTTATTTATTTGAGGAGGAGGAGGAAAAAGGGAGGGAAAAGGTAGAAGAGGAGAGAGAGGGAGTCCACAGGTATAACCTTGAGTGTGCACACAAGGGTGCCGGAATGCATCTCTGGAGGTCAGAAGATAATTTTCAGAAGTCTGTTCTTTCCTTCCACTATATAGGCTGTGGGGATTAATCTTAGGATGCCAGGTTTGTGTCCAAAAACCTGAGTCATCTCACCTGCTCTGAGTTACATTTTCTTAACAAAGATCATTCATAATAGACATCATAATAATAAACACATAGGAAAGGAAAGGGAAGCCTTTTGGGGCGGAAACCTATATGTTCAGCATGTAAATGGCAAAATGACCTTAGGATGGTCTATTACTCAATAATAATAAGAAATGAGTTGTCTTGGAAGAATGTGATAAATATATAGAGAATGAAATTGAGCAACAGAGCAGACAAGTTTGCAGCTGTATCATTCGATTTAATCGCATCTATCTCTTAATGTATGACATTCTTTAAATAAAGTTACAGCAATGAAAAACGGATGAGTAGCTACCAAGGGTAAAGGGTGTAGGATAGGAAGGAAGTAGGGGTGGCTACAGTGTTGCAGGGTCCAAAAATCCACCCAATGAGGCACAGACTACGAGCTTGGTCAAAGCTCACAGACGTCCAGCTGTAGGGGAGCCTTTCCTTCAGCTCCGACTGTAGAGAGAAGCCTTTCCTTCGGCTCCTTGAAAAATAGTCCAGCCTCATCTGGGGAAACCCCCAGAATATGGGTTTGAGGGAGTCATCCAAAGATTCACTGTAGACCAAAAGTTAAAATTAATAGCTGAGAGGCTTTATTAGAGAAAGAGAGAGAGAGAGAGAGAGAGAGAGAGAGAGAGACTGTGTCAGGGCTAACACGCACAGGCAGGGCGTTGTGTGTGCAGCCTTGAATTACATCTCCACAGTTTTTATACACAAGGGACAAAGAAGTTGCATGCCCCACAAAGCAGTTTAGTGGGCAGTGTTTTGCAGTCTTATCGGCCTGCAGGCTTCTTTCCGGTCCTCCGGCCAAATGGCATTCCGGACTTCTTCCAGGCCCCCTGGCCAAATGGCATTCCAGAAGAGAATTTCGGAGAACAGTAGGGGAATGGACATTTTATTGCCTGCCAGCAATTTCTCAGGCCTAAGAAATTTCATTTTAAAATTTTAAGATTTTTCCTTTTTATGCTTCCCCTCCATGGTAGCACAACTCCAGGAATCCACTGGCGACGATGTTCTGTGTGCTGTTAGTGTGATAGTCTGGCTGTGACGTTGTACTGTAAGTTTGTTTGCTTTACAGTACTAGAGTTTGAACTCAGGCCCACGGGCATATTGAACATGAGCACTCCCCTGGCTCTAACTTTTGAGAATTCCCCACAGGAATTGCCCAGACTGGGCCTCTGCTCCTGCATCTAGCTTCTCTGTTCCACTCATTGCTTGTCCCTTGATCTGTGACTGTCTTCCGTTAGGACAGCCGCCAAGTAAGGCAAGCTAGAGAGGTCAAACGAAAGCTAAACTTGCCAGCAGCAGATCCCACTGTCTATAGGCAGGGCTCTCAGAAAACTCCAGCTTCCCATTGAAATACAGGAAGAGACTTACTAAAAGACGTTTCCTGTAATCATTTGGGACAACCAGATAGACAATAATAAAATATGAATAGTAGAACCATTTGTACTCCGCTGCTTTGCCATGGAGGACAGCATGCAGAGCTTCGTTACAGAGGCCAGAGCAGTCAACCAGGCAGCTCCTCGCTGGGGGCCAGAAAGAGCCAGCTAGCCTGGGGCTTGGCCTGTGGCTGCGATGCTTCTTGTATGCCACTGCACTGACTCTCTCTCTCTCTCTCTCTGTCTCTCCTTTCACCACATCTCATGTAGTACAAGGTGCCCTCAAACTCACTGTTATCCTAGGCTGCCCTTGAACTGATTGTCCTGTCTTAACCCCCAAATACTATGAAGACAAAATGTGCCACCATGATGGCGTAACACTGTCTTTCTGTGAAGTTAGAAGCGGTTCTGGCTTATTCTTATGAACCTGAAGAACATGGGATTTTTCAGGAGCTGCCTGTGACTCTGTCGAGTTGTTAATACAGGTGGCAGCATCTGTGGTGGAAGTTTTCTGCTGCAACACTGTAGGAAAGAAACTGTTCTAAGAGTGTCCCCTGGGGGAGGGGGCACTGGGAGAAAGGGAGGGAGGGGGGAAAGGAAGGGACAAAGCGGGGGATGGAACAGGGAGGTCCAGGGAGGAGTGGAGGGAGGGAGGGGACAGGGGTTCCTATTATGTTTGTATGAACAGAAAAAATCTAAAAAAAAAAAAAAAAAAAAGTGTCCTGGAACCGCCCAGGCACATTCCTAAGGTTAATCCACCTATTAACTCTTAGATTCCCCCTGACTACAAACAAAGCTTTTAGAAAAAAAGAATGAAAGAAAAGGAGGGCGATAACAGTGGTTTTATTGGTTTTGTTCCAAACAAAAATTCATTTTTAAAAAGTTTAAGTACTATAGAACAGTTTGCAAATAGAGTTTAAAAAACACACCTTGACTTAATTCCCATTTTTCATGGACAACTATTGCCAGCATTTATAAAACAAGGCTTGGGACTGGACAGGCAGAACAACGAATTCAGTTTTATAAAAAGACTCATATTCTACATACCATTTTAGAGGAGAAATGCTTGATTATAACTAGAGAAACTGAAGCAAACCTCTGAATTACTAAATTGGTGGCTCTTTGATACAAGATATAATAATTCTTAAAAGAGGAATTATTCTAGAATTAAGAAAAATGACAAGCACACTAGGAAATTGAGTCTTCTGAAGTCTCATGCCCCGTCTTTGGGATTTTCTTCTAGAGAGAGCATTGCCTGAAATCTTTGACAATATCTTTGCTGTCTCCTTAAACGATTATTTTTCTGGTGTTTATTATTTTTGAAACAGCTTTTTATATGTGTTTTCTTGATCTGGTACTTCTGGACTTAAAGCCCAGAGGACCCTCTTTGGCTTGCTGCTTTTCTTTGGATGGGACTTCATGCCAACCGAGTAAGAGCTTGAAGCAGGAGGTGGGAGGAATCGGTGGTCTTAGTCTCCAGCCCTGGCAGCTTTACTGTCAGCACCCTTGCAGCTGCCTCTGCGCTGGGGATCGTTTTCCCGCGGCACTTGCTGTCTAGAAAGTCCCACATCAGGGTGGTTCCGATTCACAGGTCCCTGCGCACAATCTGGCGCTATTTTCCCCCAACGCAGCCCCGCGCGCCCCCATTTGAAGGCGAGGTCAGCACAGGGATTGCCGCTCCTCCGCCGGCCCCGCAGTGCTGCCCTGGATCCTGGTCAGCCGGGGCCAGCACGGTGCCAGCACATCTAGATGAAGAGCATCAGAGCTAAGCCTCTGCCACAGAATTTGGGCAGAGCTGAGCTCTCTTGGATCCAGGAAAGCTCTGGCACCTCTTTCCCGTCCCGCGGTATCCAACAGTTTGCTTCCGGGGTGCCGGGGCAGTTTTCTTATCTCATGGAAAACCAAGTGCTCCCCCCTCTGTATTTTTTATTTGGAGGAGGAGGAAGTATCTTACCATAAAGTATATCATTTTTTTAAAAAAATATGGAATATTTCATGAATTTGCGTGTCATCATTGCGCAGGGGCCATGCTAATCTTTTCTGTATCGGTCCAATTTTAGTATGTGCTGCTGAAGCGAGCACAAAGTACATCATTTTAAAAAGCTCATTAGTATTGTTAAAAACTATGGCCTGAAAACGTTTGTTTTTATCATATTTATATGCGAATGCACATGATCTATTTTTCTATTTGTTTATAATACTATTTCTCATAATAATCCTTAGGGGACGCTGTGCGTGTGCGTGTATGCATGTGCGTGCATGTGCACGTGCATGTGTGCGTGCATGTGTGCGTGCATGCGTGCGTAAGTGCCTGCGTGTGTGTGGTGTGTGTGTGTGTGTGTGTTCGTTCTTTGTGGTGCTGGAGACTGACCCCAGGGCTTGACATGTACAGTAACCAAGTGCTCTGCTACTGAGCTGCACTCCCGACCCCCAACTTAGTTTTAAAGGGGTGCTTTTCATGTTATGAACAGCATTCTCTAGGCTCTGTTTTGTTGGTGTTCTCCAAAGGAAGGATGCTGGTGGGGGAGATGGCTCAGCAGCTAAATTTCAGATACCCAGATTTAAACGCTGGGTGTGGCAGCCTGTATAATTCCAGTCCCAGAAAACAAGTCATGGAATCCCCCGAGCAAGCCAGCTAGCTAGACTAGCCCGACAGCTGGGCTCCAGGTTTAAACAAACACCCAGACTCAAAAGAATAAGGTGGAAAAGCAATTAAAGATGATTCCTGGTATTATCCACAGGCCTCCACATGCATGTGTGCACAAGTTCACATTCACCCACATACATGTGCTCCCATACACACGTAAACACGTAAAAAATGCATGCATATAAACATATGAAAATGAAAAAAAAATAAGGATGTCTTTATTATAAAACAATAGCAACACTAGAAAGAAAAATCAGTGAAAAACATCTGAATTCAGCTGCTATTAAGTTTATGAAACTATTTTTGAGACATTTTTAACTGGCAAGATGAGATCACATCTTCATATTTGTAGCTTTTGTTATATAAGTTCTGCATTTATACATGACCAAAAAGAAATTCAAAGAAGAGAGAGAAGGTCTCCCTGCCCTCTCTCATCTACTTCCTGTTTCCTGGGAAAGTAAATTAACATATTTCCAGGCCATTTTCTAATGACATAAACATAACTGTAAGCATATACGTTTAAAAAAAAAACTTTAAAAATATTTCGTTTATTTATTATTGAGAAAGACAATGAAAGAGAGGAGTGGAAAGGAGAGAGAGAGAGAGAGCGAGAGAGAGAGAGAAGGTACATGCATGGATGCCATAGTGCAGGGGTGGAAATCAGAAGACAGCTTTCAGAAATCATTTCTCTCCTTCCACCATGTAGGCTTGGGGACTGAACTCAGGTCACCAAGGTTTGTGATAAGGCCATATCACTAAGCCATATCAACAACCTGCATGTAGACTTTTTTTTTTAGACTTTATTTACGTGTATGTGCGCACACATATATGGCTGTGTGTGTGTGAGAGAGAGAGAGCACTGTGTGTCCCTGTGGAGGGTCAAGGGTGACTTCAGGAATCATCCTGGATTGCTTCTCCAGTCTTTGGGCTTTGCTCTGGGATTTCCCAGGTTCTGCCCACCAGGGCCAGAAGTATAGGCTGGTGCTCTTTCCGCCTGGTGTTTTTATGTGGGACCTGGGATCTGAACTCAGGATCTTCTGCTTTTGAGACAGAGTTTTAACCCCTGAGCCCCATGTAGACTTTTAAAGGAAACTCGGAGCCTTCAATATACACTGCTGTCATATCTGACAACCTGAGTCCCAATGCCCAGAGCCCACATGGTGGAAGAAAACTGACCTCTGAAAGTCGTCCTCTCGCTGTTGTGGCATGTGTTTTCAATCTCTCTCTCTCTTAAGTAAATAAAAGTATTTTTATTTTTAAAAGTAGGACTTTTAAAGTAGGACTAGAGACATAGCTCAAGCAGAAGAAACCCGAGATCGGATCCCAGTTCCCACATAAAAATACTGGCAGAAATGGTGACAGTCTGCATTTTCTGCCCTGAAAGGCAGAGTTTGGGAAACACCAGACAAGGCAAACAGGAGTTAGAACAATCCAGGATGATTCCTGAAATCACCCTTGGGTCTCCATGAGCATACACAGTGTTCTCTCTCTCTCTCTCTCATACACACACACACACACACACACACACACACACACACACACATACACTGTCATAGCACAGGTATCAACTTGACAGTTGAGGTTTTGAGCTCTGGGCACATTTGTAGAGAATTAGTGGTTGAGTTAAGCCCAGAGCAAACCTGCAGGAGATTGTCTAGCTGATGGGGAAGGTCCAGTCTATGGTGGGTAAGACTAGGCCCTGTAATAAACTACAGAGAGAGCTGTTTGAGAAAGTTGGCATCCTTTTGTACACTTGGCCAGATATGCTGGTCTGGCAAGTAAGGATCGTCCCTCTCTCAGCAATTACATTGACATGGTGTGGCCAGTTCCCTCAGCTCTGGTGTTGGTGCGTGCTCTCCCGTCAAGTTGGACTACAGACTGTAACCAGACTATCATAAGAAAATAAACGCCTTGTTCCCTTAAGCTGTTTGATGGTGATTTATCAGCAATCATGTAGGCAAACTGCAACACACACTCACAGTGAAAATTAACTAAAAAGAAAAATAATTTTAAAGTAGATCACTAGATATGATCAAAGTTCTCATTCACTGAACTGGAACTATGGAGACCACGCTGGTCTCCAACTTGTGCAGATAGTTTTCCTCTTATCACCTTGTGTCAGGGTTGTCTAGAGGAACATACATGTTTAAAAGGGAGCGTTTAGATCAGCTCACATGGTAGGGTCTGGGTGGTCCAGCAATGGCTGCAGGGAGCAACGCAGTCCACAAGGCTGGATGCTTCAATGGTCCCAGGGTGGTCTGAAGGCTGGGAGGAGTCCTGGACAGCCATTGGTCTTCAGTCACACTGGAAGGCCAAGGACCAGCGGCAGTGAAGCAGTCACCAGCAGAGAAGCTGTGAGCTTGCCAGCACAGTGTGAGAGGGCTGGGAACAGATGTAGCCTTTTCTTTCTAGGACTTGCTTTTTATCTGGCTGCCAACGGATGGTGCCGCCCACATTTAGGGAGAGTCTTCCCATTTCTTATTCCTAAGAGTCCTGACCAATAACTGGTGTGTTAACTGATTGCAGATCCAGGCAAGTCGACAACTGAGATTAATCATCACACACCCCAAAGGCGGGGGCATCTCTACCTTCTGTGGGCAGTGAAGAGGGAGCCAGCGGCCAAGGGCGACCAGAGACCTCTGATTTTCACTGTGGATGGCCGTGGGGGAGTCCAGGGACCGCGAGGGTTTGGGGACTGATACATAGTGAGGCATCCTTAACAACCAATCACAGTAGGTCGGTGTGGTTGTCCTGCTGGTGGGTTCTTGAGGACTTCGGTTGACTGCTCCCCAGGCATCATCTTGGCTGAATTTTCTTCCTTTGGCTTCTTTTGCCCCGGCCCTGCAGCTGATCCTATGAGCTGCTGACATTGGCTAGACCTGCAGACAGGGAGGACTCTACAGGGCTGAAGGCACAGATCTACAAGGCATGAAGTTTGTCTGAAAACCATCACAAAGCTAGGGGAGAGGCATGAAACTGATCTTCTCTTGTAGCCTTGCTAGGAACCACCCTGACTTAATCCCAGACTTACAGCCTTTAGAACACTGAGCAGTACATTTCATTTGCTTAAGCCTGTTTGCAGTACTTTATCGTGGCAGTCCTAGCAAACTAAAACAACACCCTAAGTAAATTTATTTTCTGTTGAACTTATTTTTGTTGTTCATGACTAAGAACAATGGCTAGTACAAGCCCACAAAAGGTGTTGACAAATCTTTAGGAATCGTATCTTACCGTGCTAGAGGAAGCAAGAAATCTGAAACAAGTGAAAATAGGGACACAGGCTGAGTCCTGACAAGCGACCTCTGTGTGATGGTAGACAACCCCAAGGGAACTTTGGGTCACACAAAGCCATGTAAAGCTGCAAACAGTGCCCACAACAGACTGGCTTCAGTGCAACCAGAGAAACCAGATTTCTGAAAGATTCTAGAAGGATCCAGAAAGAAGGGCTCAGTAGACTGAATGTCTTCCTCCAAATTCACATGCTGAGGGGATATTTAAAATATTCCACATAACAGCAGACTGCGCTTCTGGCCCTGGAAGGTGTAGCTTGGGGAACTCCAGAGCAAAACCAAGAAGAGGTAGGACAATCTAGGATGATACCCCAAATCACCCTTGGACCTCCATAGGGACATGCAATGCTCTCTGATACACACAGATGCACAGACACACAACAACAAAAATAAACAAAATAAAGAATAATCCACATGCTGAAAACCTAATGTCCAGGTGACTGGAAGGTGGTTGGTTCGAAAGGTGTGTCCTAGTAAGTGGAAATGACATATCTTCTCCCACTGGGATCAATATCTGAAGAAACAACTAAAGGAACAAAAACCTGTTTGTTACGCTTTGTTTCAGAGGTGTCAGCCCATCACGGCAGGGAGATCACTCAGGAGCAGCTTCTACCATGCAGAGGGGAGCAGTACTAGGAAGGGGTGGGGTGGGATATAACCCCTGGCGACACACCTACTTCCTGCAACCAGGATCCATCACCCACAGCTTCCCAATAATCTATTCAGACTTCAAATCCATCCATGGGATAAGTCATCGTTAAGATACAAGCTCCTCAGCCTCGCCGTCTCTAAGGACATCCCGTATACATGCTCAAGATGCGCCTTGCTATTCATTCTCCCAGGCAGAAATACCCCTGGCCGATACAAAGACCTCCTCACGGGTGCTGTCACGGGGGTAGAGGTGGTGCCACAGGTCTTCTTGTTTTTGTCCTGTTTTAAATCGCCGTGGGTCTGCTTTGTGTAAAGTTGAACCTATACTGTTTAAAATAGCTCTGCATTTTATTGCTATAATAAATTTCTACTTTACTTCCCTTTCAAAACAAGAAAAGTGGTTTCTTTATCTTCTCTTGAAACCGTCCCATTATCATTCTCTCTAATCCAGTGATGTCAGTGATATTTTATTATTGTTAATGCCTGTCTTTGTGTCCAACCTTTCTGTCATTCTTGTGATAAAGCTTCTTAACTTAAAGTGTGTCTTGTAATACAATTATGAAATCCATTCTATGTGTATTTTAACATAAGATCTTGTGGATGGTTATATACATGAGGATTCCCTATTCTGACCACATACTTAACTGTGCAGCTGAGGCTGGCCTTGAACCTCTTACCCTCCTGCCTCTAACCTCCTATGTGCGGGGTTTACTTGTGTGTTATGACTATGCTCAGTTTCTCAAGGAGCCTTTCCGGTGTGTGTGTGTGTGAGGGGGTACATGTGCTCATGCCTAGTGTGTATGTGTGTGAGATGCATGTGCCCGTGCCTGGTGTGTATGTGTGTGAGATGCATGTGCCCGTGCCTGGTGTGTGTGTGTGTGGAATGCATGTGCCCATGCCTGGTGTGTGTGTGTGTGTGAGATGCATGTGCCCATGCCTGGTGTGTGTGTGTGTGGGATGCATGTGCCCGTGCCTGGTGTGTGTGTGTGTGGGATGCATGTGCCCGTGCCTGGTGTGTGTGTGTGTGGGATGCATGTGCCCGTGCCTGGTGTGTGTGTATGTGTGTGTGTGGGTGCATATGCCCATGCCTGCAGAGGCCAGAGGAACATGGAACATGTCTTGCTTTATCACTTTCTTTCTTATTCCCTTGAGACAGTGTTAGCAAGCATTAGAGTTCCCTTTTGTAGTTTCTTAGTCTTGTTAATAAAATAATTTTAAAATAGACACAGAAAGCGGCTTTTTTTTTTTTTTTTTTTGCATTTGAGAGAGTAGCAACAGGATAGAGAAGCTATAAATTCAGGAGGGAGGGGAGAAGGAATAGAGTTAGGAGCCCAGGAAGCAGGCTTGTCCAGCAAGCAGCTGTAGACAGCGGGGGACCCTTACAGAAAACCAGAGTGTCAGGGGAAACATGCGAAAACTTTCTGTTCTGGAAAACAGATGAAGAGAAGGAAAAGAAAAAGTCAGGCTTTTTGAGTTAGACTCAGAAAATGGACAGATTCCGTGGAGAAGGTGCGCGTACAGACAGACACGCTTCTGGGGAAGGCGGGTCCTGAGCTCATGAAAGGACCATCCGTCCTTCCATCTTCTTAGAAAGTCTTCAGATGAACCAGCTTTTCTGAGGGTTGGACTCGTGGTCAGGTCATTCCAGGAGCTGGATTAACTCACGGGAGGAGACAGCGTTATGTAATGTTCTAATCTTTGGGACGGATCAGAAGGCCACTCAGGGACAGAAGCAAACACAGGTTCCATTCTTTTCACCAGCTTTCTTTCAATGATCTTCAACAAACTACAGGTACCGCCACTTTCTCATATGGGTTTTTTAAGATCTTTTTAAAATGTTTTATTTATTTATTATGTGTGTGTGCATGAATGAGCATGTGCATCGTGTGTGTGTGTGTGTGTGTGTGTGTGTGTGTGTGTGTGTGTAGTGGAGATCAGAGGACATATTCACCATTTGTGGATTCCAGGGACTCTAGTCATTAGACTTCCTTGGTAAACTGTATGAACCATTCTACTGGCCCAAGGTATTTTTAATCTTAAGGAATGGCAAAGCTGATGCTTCCTTTTCTACTATTGCCAGGAAATCCAAAACCGACTGAGGGAAGTGCTCCTTCTCATCCATCCCCAAACCTGCTAACCTCTGTCTAGCTGCCTAGCAACAGGTCTCTCACTGATCCATCCTAGAGCTAGGCTGTGGCCAACTAGCCTCAGTGACTCTCCTGTCTTGGCTTCCCACAGCGCTGGAGTTACAGTCACCTATAGCCACATCTGGCTGGTTAATCCTGGGTGTCAACTTGACATACCTGGCATTCACTAAGATCAGCTGAGACCATCTGAAGAGACTATCTGGATCAACACATTTACAGTACAAAGACCAGCCCTAGATCCCATTGGACCCTCTAGATCTCATTGGAACCTCCCAGTTGAGGACCAGATCAAAGGAACCACAGACCAGAAGACTGAAGAAAAGAGACTCTCCAGGAATCCTCCAGCCTTCAGCCGTGTGGTGGGAGTGACTTGGCCTGCCAGCTTCAGCCATCAGCCATGTCACCTCCACCATGAAAGTCTGTTTTTCTTCTTTGGAACTGTAAATCGAATAAATCTCCCTTTTCCCCTTAAGATGTTTGACTTTGAATGCTCTCTCACAGCAACAGTTAGAGTAGGCGGGTTACAGTGTGGGGGATTTGAACTCAGGTCTTCATTTTTTTTTAATTTTTTATTATTATTTATTCAATTGTGCACGTGTATGTGCACAATATCAAATATGGCTTTTGAAGGGCTAAAAATTCTTACCTTTTATATGTAGAAAGGCCAACTCTGAATACAACACAAACAAAAAAGCAGTATATCCAT
This sequence comes from Typhlomys cinereus, assembly GCA_023101885.1. Taxonomy (NCBI): domain Eukaryota; kingdom Metazoa; phylum Chordata; class Mammalia; order Rodentia; family Platacanthomyidae; genus Typhlomys; species Typhlomys cinereus. The sequence continues at coordinate 2,692,827 of JALPQD010000139.1, forward strand.
GTGTCATTAAAATTAAATGGATGAGCAATTAAGAAAAAAGTTCTAAGGAAATAAGACTATGACTCAGTGGTAAGAGTGCTAAATTACTGTACACAAGAATGAAGACGGGGCTGGAGCGGTGGCTCAAGGGTTAAGCCTCTGCCTTGCAGGCAGAAGGTCCTGAGTTCGGATCCTAGACACCACGTATAGACACCAGGAAGAGGCAGGGGCGGCCTGCGTTTCTGATCCTGGTAGGGCAGAGCCTGTGAATCCCGGGGCAGAGTAAACAGGAGGAGGTGAAGGCGGACTGTGGTGGTTCCCAAATTCGCCCGTGGTTCTACACACACATACATACATACAAACACGTGCGCGCGCACACACACACACACATACACGCACACATACATAATTGAATAAATAATAAAAAATTTTAAAAAATTTTAAAAAAGTATTTTAGAAAGAATTTAACTAAAGATAATGGGAATAATTGAGAATACAACCCAAAGGAAAAAGAAGTTGAGAACTGTAATAAAAGCAGGAGATAATTTCCAAAGCGAAATTTATCTTAGGTGACCTTAACAGATAAAACCAGAGGGTAAGTATTGGTAAAGAAATTCCACAATTCAACAAATTTAATTCAATAAGGAAATACCAAGCAATATACTGAAAATAAAGAACAAAAATATGTACTTTTGAACACCTGAGTGAAAAGTGTTGCCGAATCTACCGCCGGACCAGCGGGGAGGGGGGGGACGAGGGGGGGAACAGGGGGGGAAGGGGGGGACCGGGGGGGAAGGGGGGGACGGGGGGGGGAAGGGGGGGGGGAAACGGCGGGGCCTCGTGGGCGCCAGGCGAATGGGCGAGCCAGGGTCACCACCCAGACCCCGGGAGTCAGGCGGGAGTCAGGGGAGAAGCAGCACGCAGAGGACAAGTTGGCCAGCAGGCTCAACTTTACTCAAGAAGTATTTGGGCTTATATAGGATCAGGGGTCCAATCAGGTGTAGCCACCCCTCTGCTCAGGGGAGGGGAAGAGCAGCCACCAATCATTTAGCTGTTTACTGGGTGTCCAGGTTAGATGGCCATTTCCCATTGGTTGTTCTTCCCTCCTTCCCATTGGTTGTTCATCCCTCTGCCCATTGGTTGTCCATCCTACTGCCCGCATGGTTCCTTTTCAGGCTTATCTGTAGCCAGACCTCCTGGATTCGGGAGCCTGGGCTAGGGCCTCCCTTAATCGATAGTGCCACAGAAACGAACAATTTTTTTACAATGTGGAAGTCCAGGGGGCTGACAGGAAAGTGCTTGCAAGCGTGAAGACCTGATTTGGACCCTGGCATCTATTTAAAACTGAGCATCGTGGCCATGACTCTAATCTCAAGGCTGGGGAAGTAGAAAAACGAGATTGAACTTTGCTATTCACGCTACAAAGCAAGCACTTTCCTGACTGAGTTATCTCCCTAGCCCTGGGATTTGTCATTTAAAAATAATAATAATAACTAGGCGCGACAATGCACATCTACAATCTCAGCACTGTGGAAACTGAGGCAGAAGGATCTCAAGTTCATAGTCAGTGTGGGCTACACGTGAGATCCTGTCTCAAAACAAACTCCTTAAATTATTTTGCTGTGCGTTTTGTTTTCCAGCCCAGGCATAAGCAAGCAGAGAAGAAGACAAAGGGACTATGGTCTCAGCAAGATCACCTGTCGGATGGATGTGAGCTAGTTGCATACCAGGCGCTAAATTACAGTAGTTCTGTGTCTCAGGACTTATTCCCTTAGGGACAGGCACCTGGAGGAAGGCTTGGGGGGGGGCTATTGGACCCACATAAAGGCCGACTCCCAGGGTGCTTCGTTCTTTTTCCACTGCTGGGCTCAACATTATCCTTTGGAATTCAGGCACCATGCTTGCATTCCTGGGAGAGAAAGGGGAAGGGCAGCTGGACCAACTCAATGTAGATAACCTCCAGGAAGTTCCATCTTGCTGTTTCCTGCTCATTGGAAGGTCACATGACCAATCTTGGTCACAAGAAAACCCAGGAAATGTCATCTTTTTCCAAGGCATATTACCACCATGAATACAATCAGGGCTTTATTACCACGGAAGAAAGGGAGGCAATGAGTGGGTGGCCAGCACTCTAGGCCATGTTCCCCCAAACCTGGAGATAATGCTGATCGCTTGGGATGGCCCTAATTCAGGCACACAGTGGGACTTCACGGCGATAGACCACAGTGATTTAAACAGAAAAGATATGCCTCTGAGTGGACGTGACTAAGGACCACCCAACAAGTTTTCGTAGACTTTGCCATCATCCTGGAAAGATCCTTGGGAGATGGAAGGTCAGGGTGGTTGGCAGGGCTGGCTAGTGTGTTCGGTGCGGTTATGTCTGTGTTCTGCTGTCTTTGCCTCTGTCTTCACTGGTGTATGATAAGAAGGCCGTCATCTGGCCACGTAAGCAACAGACAGTTGTTTGTCAGAGCTCCGAAGGCTGGCAAGTCCAAGATCACACGGCAGATTTGGATTTTGTGGGGAGCCCACTTCCTGTCTTATCAACAGCCGCCTTCCTGCTGTATGCTTGCTTGGTGGGGGATCTCTTTCTTTTCCTCCGTTGATAAAGACACCCATCCCATCGGGCAAACCACTACCAACACAATCTCATCTAAACCCAGTGATCATCCAATGGCCTCTAAGTGCATCACGCAGGGGGCTACAAGCCTCCGCCCATGCGTGTGGTGGAAGGCCCGGGGACAACATCCCCCTGTGACACTGGCTCACTGAGAAGCCGGGCAGGTGCTGCTGCTGGCCGACCATCTGACAGAGTCCACCTCTCTCCAGCAACCCTAATCTTGTCTAGGATGGCAGCATGCTCAGGTCAAATACCTCAGTAGAAAGAGCCATAGAACACAATTTGAGACTGAGTGACGGCTACAAGAGAGGTTCCCAGGTGGGGTTTCTAGAAAAGCTGTTGTTTCTCAATGTCAGAAGGACGAATTCAGATGGCGCATGACTTTTCCTTTCGGTCTTTCCACTTTTGCCTGGGAGGCAGAGTCAATGCCTGGGAATGTAGCAGCCATCTTGTGAGTGAGGTTAAGAGCACCATGCCACAGCAGGCTGTGAAGTCAGAAGGTGCCTTACAGGCCTTCCGCAGACTCTCTCTCTCTCTCTGTATGCGTATAGGGGGCACAGTTGGGTTTCTGTTATTACTCAGAACAGAATCAAAACTGAAATGAGGAAGGGCTGTCACAAGTGCTGGTGCAATTGTTTTTCTAGAATGAACTTTCCCTGTGCTTTATGTCTTTACTTTTGTTCTCACTTCTGAGAATGATCCAAGGCCTCCGACACGTTAGGACACTGTTGGACCACAGAGCTGTCCCTTCGGCCTCTCAAAGTCGCATTTTGTAGTATGTTTTGCAATGTTATGTATTTAATGTTAACATTTTATAACTTAATGTCTTTTCCAGTACATGATAATTTTAGAAAATGTCTTATTAGTAAAGTTAAAAAAATTTTTTTCTCCTCGCAGAAGAAAATTGAAGTTCTGAATATTATTATTCAGAATATAGAACAGAGAATGTTCATTGTTTGTTTTAATTGCCTATTACTGATGAAAAATGTAACTTGACATACATACTTTACAAGATATGAATTAGCAAAAGACACAGTGGAAAAAAGATGAGGAAAATAAAAATTTAAATAAAACATAAAACCAAGAAATGATTAAGCAAAATAGTAAATGAATCTAGTAAAAATTCTTCTGCCACAAACAAAAGACCCTCGGACCGAGAGATGGCTGAGTGGGTTAAGATGCCTTCATGCAAACCTGGAGACCCGAGTTCTGTGCCCAGAGCCTTCCTGGGGGAAGGGCGGGGCGACTTCTGAGAGCTGTCCTGCGACTTCCCACATACATGCCTGTTCCCCCCCCCCAAAAGAAACAACTGGAGTTGTTTTAAAAAAACACACAAAACCTCTCAGTTCAGAATACAAAACAAAATCTGTTGACAAAGTAGTTATGAGGTATGCTCAGCTTTGTTTAGTTTTCTTTCAAAGCACAAACCTAGAAAAGCAGATTTTTCTGTTTGCAGTGCTGGGGTGCTAAAGACAGTATATTGTGTCCTGGTTACAAACGGGAGTTCTTGTCTTTTCAAAGAAAACACTAGTCTGTATGTGCTTTGAACAGGTTCAGGATGGGGAAGTGGGGGGAGCAGTGCGGATGAGGCACAGCTGGCCAGGGTGGGCTCTGTTGAGACTCTGGGGTGGGAGGCGTGGCTCACTTTGCTTATTTTTAAATGTGTTTGAAGTCCTCCATAATATTATCTTTTAAAGGAGAGGTTCCAGATAAATATTTCAGCCCTATTTGGAAACAAGCAGCTAGAGCTGAGCAGTGTTAGCCCAGGCCTGACCCCAGGAGTGATGGGGCCAGAGTGGGCCATAACCTGTGTGTGCATCTGCCTGGACCTGCGGGCAGGCCACCATGTTGATGGCCTCCCAGGCTTCCTTCTCACACTCTCCCCCGCACAGCAAGTCGTAGACCACCATGGTTCAAGTGGAACTGGACGGTGAGCGGCCACCTGCTCTGCCTTCCTTTCGTATGATGCTTTCCTTCCACACCCTTCTCCTGCCGATCCTGTTTGGCTTCTTAACAGAAAGAGAGAGAGAGAGAGAGAAAGGGGGGAGAAGGAGGGAGGAAGAAGGAAGGGAGGGAGGGAGGAAGGAAGGAAGGAGGGAAGGAAGGAAGGGCTATCCTCTCTTCCTGCTCTTGCCTTCTGCCACTTGGAGAGAACAAGAACAGTTCTCTCTCTCTCTCTCTCTCTCTCTCTCTCTCCTTTTCTCCCTTTTCTCCCATTGAGTTTCATTAGGATTTCCTACAGACGCATGGGTGAGGATGTGTTTGTTACACTACAGAAGAAGACATGCAGAACAACCATTCACTGTCTGCGAGTCTGACAGTCTCCTGGGAGAGCTGGGTGGCTCCAGTCTTTCTCCTCCTGTGACAGGGTGTCTTTGGGTGTCTCTGGGAGTTGCTGGATCCTAATCTTGTGCAATCCTGCTCAGTCATCACAAATGCAGGGATTTCGGAGTGCAGTAGCCACGTCATGCTAAAGTTGGCACTCCATACCTCTTCACCCCCTTCCTCAAGCTCTTCCATTCTTTGCACCCCTTCTTATCTGGTGCTGTCTGAGCCCTGGGAGGTTGGGGGGGGGGCAATGCCTCCTCCATGGCTCGACATTCAAAAGTTATTTCTTAGTACTTTAGCTGCTTAGGAGTCTCCACACTTACTTCTGTCCACTACAGATCCAAAACTGGCAGCCGCACAGGCCTGGGGATGTGGACACATTTGCAAGGAAATCTGCTGGGCACATCGTGTCCACTCATAAACAGCGGCAACAGTGACCTCTGACCTACCCAGCCACAGACTTTTGACCAGTTTTGTAGAACCAGATGTAAATTTCCTGCCGTGAGACTGTTGGTTACCGCCCGTTGACGTTTCTCCTCGCGCTGCTCCTCAATACATGCCCAGCAATTCAGGGGACAAAGCATTGTACCCTGGCCTGTGATTCTCGGGCACACTTCCTCAGCATGGAGCTGAGGGAACCAGACACACCAAATCCACAGGAACTGCCGAGAGAGGAGCAAACCTTCTCCTTTGCCATTCTGTAGGTCTGCCGAAGTATGCCAGCTTGTTGAACGAACTCTCTTGGTCTTATCCCCCTTTCCAGAGGGTGGTCCCACCCACTCTGGACTGAGTCCCCTCACATCAGTTAGATACTCTGCTACAGGTTTACTTAGGGTTTGTCTTAACTATAAATTCTTCACAGATGTGCCCAAAGACTCAGTCTTCAATTGTCAAGTTGACAACTGTGTCTAACTGTTATTACACCCCGTAAGAGACTTGCCATTGTTGCATCGTGGGCTTGTCTCGCCTAGCTAGCTGGAATTACAGCATACAGCTGAGTAAGACTGTTACTACTCTACCACAGTGCCTACACCGTAACTTCGGGCAATGTGAGAGCTAGCCAGCAGGAACCTCCCAGCCTAGTTTGAGCCTGATTTCTCTCTAGCCTGCAACTAATGTGGACACACGACACTGTGGAGCAAGAAATCAACGGAAAGGACTGGAGAGTGTCATAGTTAGATATGGCTGTCAACTAGACAGTTGAAGGCTTGGGCTACGGGCACATTTGTAAAGAATTAGTAAGGTCCTACGCAAGCCTACAGAAGATTGTCTGATTGAGGGTAGGTTGACCATCCTCTGAGAGGATAAAATAGAGGAAGCCGGTTAAGTAGGTTGGCATTCTCCAGCATGCTCGGGTAGACACACTGCTTGCAAAAGAAGTTCGCTTCTCTTTCAGCAGTCCTGTGGCCAGTTCCCTTGGCCCTGGTGTTGGCATGGACTCTCCTGGCAAGTTAGAGAAGACCTGTAACCAGACAACCATAAGGCAAAGTAAAGTCCCTTGTTCTCATAAGTCGTTTGGTTGTGAATTTGTCAGTAGCACTCAGAGTAACTGTTACAGGGAGAAAATGCTGAGGAGCATTGGCTTAAGGTACAGCACGGGTCGCACATCCATCACCGTGCATGTCAAACACGGCCAAAGATGAAAGAAATCAGATACTGTTGGTGGTGGCCACTGGCATAACCACTCTGGGAAGCAGTCTGAACACATTAAGTGACCATATACACAAATCAGCACCAACTGGCGCTGATCCTGAGAAACTTGCCCCTGCCCCAACAAGATGCAAATCATGTGTTCACTGCAGACTTGACGAGCTGGAAACACCTAGAAACTTGTTAATAAGAAAGTTTAAAAAAGTGTTACACACAAAGGATGAGGGCAGAGAGGCAGGCCTTGGCCGACTTACATCTACTTGCATCATCAACTCAGAGCAAAGTCAGGTTCCCTGCACTAGGGTAGTGAGATAAGTGAGAGGTATTGAAAAAAAAAAAGTCACTTATGAACTTGAAGAAAATATTCCCCCTATAGTAGCCATATTAGACCTGGATGCCAAGCAAAATACAGATTGGAAGGGCACGAAACTTGCGAGAACGAGTTCTGTGGAAGAGGGGGTGGGAGGACTGTGGAGGAGCTCTGCACTTGCTGGCTGCCTGAGCCAGATAACCTGAGTTCCATCCTGGAGACCCCTAAACAGCCAGCTGCGGCGGCCTGTGTATGTGATTCCAGCCTCCTCTGGCGGCCTGGGAGATAGACCAGGAGCTCCAGGGCTGGCAGCCTGCAGTACCGCAGCCAGTGGCAGAGACCAGACAGATCCTGTCTCCACCAGGGAGAAGGCCAGAGCGGACTGCTGAAATTGTTCTCTCTCTCCCCCCCTTCTCCCCTCACTCTCACATACTGAGGAGGGATATAAAAATATGAAATTGGGGGTGGGATGAAATGAAGGAATAAGAAATAAATAAGTGAGCTGTTTACACCAGTAAGGATGGTGCGTGCCCAAACCTAGGAGGGCGGCTGATTCCTCCCTCTAGCCCGACAAGCAGCAAGTGAAGCCAAAGTGACAGCTGAGTCAGACGTCAATGCCTGTGGAAAGAGGAGACCAGGCCGACCTGTGAATGCTGCGGCCTGAGGAGCTCCAAGGTGTGGGGTGGAGGCTGCCGTGGTAGCACCCCAGGAACCGAGGCACCCCGGAACCTGGCCCTGTCAATCTGTCCACATCTCGGCCACAGCCCCGGCTCGCTTTAATCCCAAGTGTCAGCCTCCTTTCCAGACACTCTGGCCCACAAACCTCTGGGTCACGAGATTTTCCCACGGGAGCTTGTCACCATGAGCAGATTCCTCCTGTGGTGAATCGGAATCTCCTTCAACGTGGTTGGGAGACTCTGAAGACAAAAACTCTTGCAGTCCCTCCGTTGTCTTCCTTCAGCATCAAAGCCACAGCTCAACACCACGTTGTACGGTCTAGGACTAACCTGGGGGGGGGTCCCCACGCGGCTCCGGCAGAAGCCATCCTTGGGGAGTGGAGGAGAGAGAGGCAGGTGGCTGCTCCTTGGTGTCCCCATCCCTGCTTCTTTCCACCCTCCTTCCATTTCTTCCATGTCGGGAGCCAGCTGGGCATTGTTGCCACCTCCTTCCAGATTTTTCTAGTGGCGAGCAAGGAGTTCATGCGTGGGATGTGGCTGGGATTGTCGGGAGCGAGGAGGATGTGTTGAGACACAGAAGAGGATGGTGATGTAACATGGGAAACTATTGACAGCCATTCTCGGAGCTGAGGTGTCTGGGGGCGAGACTCTGGAAGACGAGACAAGAAAAACAAGGGGTGATCCTGCAAGACACAACTCAACTTGGGGATTGTCGCCTCGCTGAAACCTGCAGGAATTGACTTAGCATACATACGCCTCCCCTCCCCCCCCCTGAAAGCTTGGACCACGGCCTGCTGGCTGCCGCTCTGGTGTATTGGTATGAAAACTTCATTTGCCAGTTTAGACATGAAGCTGATGTCTCTCCCTCTCTCTCTGTCTTTCTCCGTGTGTGTGTGTGTGTGTGTGTGTGTGTGTGTTCATCTGTTTGAGACAAAGGGTCTTAGGTGCTCAGGCTAACTAGCCTCACTCAGATAGCTGAAGATGGTGGTGAACTTGTGACCTTGCACTTCCCCCTCCCTAGTACTGGGGTTACAGGCGTGTATGCCATGTTCAGTTAGTGTGGATCTGGGGCTAGAACCCAGGGCTTCACGCGTGCTTGGCAGGAATGCCTCCGCCGGGGCCATATCCCCAGTCCAGAAGCGGATGCTTCTCCTTACTAGAGCCTCGACCCCACCTTGGAGATAAAGCGACCCAAGTTTAAGCTGCTCGGTGAAGACTCGGGTAGAGGCAGCAGGAACAACGTTAGTTCCACCCTCACCCCTGGGCTTTCGGTTGGAAGGGCTCTGTGAGGTGTGCTTGCCTCTCGCTGGCAGATGGGAGAGTGAAGGCGGCGGTCACCAGCTTCCAAAATCATGCCAAAGACCCTCAGTCTCTTGGTCTTCATACCCTTAATCATTTCCTGTGCTGCATCATGGTTAGTTTTCAGGCCCCACAAAGTAGAGGGGAGTGATGGTGTGTGCTGTGGTTGCTGCCTCACGTTATAGCTTGCACTTCTCACCGTGGACAAGGCCGGCTACCATGACAGAAGAACCTTCCAGCAGCCCTCCTGAAACTGTACATGGTGAGGTGAGGAGCCATCTGGGCCTTAGATCTTCTGGTCCCATGAAGCCCCCGGCACATGCCCGCTCATGCTGAGCCCCAGCCACCCAGCCGAACGGCTTCCAAATTCCTGACACTTAGATGCTGGCGGAGATGATAAACGGAGGGATTTTGTTTGTTTGAGCTGCCGTGTTGGAGAATGATTTATTACATGGACATAGACAGTCATCCAAAGTGTTGGCAACACTAGGTTTCTTTTTCAGTTGCATGTTTGGGGAAGTTTCCGGACTGAGGTTTCTCCATCTGTGCCAGATAGGAAATATCAGGGCTCCCAATACTTGTAACCTCTTCCTTCCCTCACTCCCCAAGTACTTCCCTCCAAGGGCCCAAAGTCCCAACAGCAGATATGGAAAGAAATTTTCATAGAACTTCCTGTGTCTGACTACATCATTGCCACCCCCCTCCCAAGGTCTGCAGTTGGAGAGGCAGATCTTTAGCATTGAGATCTTCAAAAAAAGCACGTAAATAAGACATTTCCACTTTTTGAAGCCTGACTCTTCCTTACTTCTGCTGAGTTGACTACAAGCCAACTTTAACATCTGGCCATTAAGCAAGGTGCCCATTACCAAGTCGTCCCACACATGGGTAAGTGGCCTTATCTCTTCTGCTAGTTTATTTATGTATGGTTGGTTCATTCACAGGTCCCTACTCAAATCTAAATCGGGAGAGGAAATTTTTTCTTCAGTATCTTTGAATCAGAGAAATCCCCAGGGGCTCTAAGTGGGAAAATCTAAGGCCCTTTGCAATGTTTCTATCTGGTCCATGGACTTTCTGTGAGAACAGCCCTTTGGGAGGGAAGGCTCTAGGGGCACACAGTCCCATCACTACCCCCGGTCCACATGGCCAGGGAGCGATGGAAACCCCATGGCCAGATCTTTAGTCACAGCCTGGGATCTGTGGTGGTGCGGCCGTGTCTTCTGGACAGGGGCAGCTGCTTTTCGGACGACATTTAGGCTCTGCTCCAAATACTTTTGCAATATGAAGTCATTTACGGGCTGGAGAGGTGGCTCAGGGGTTAAGCCTCCGCCTTGCAGGCGGAAGGTCCTGAGTTCGGATCCCAGATCCCACGTATAGACGCCGCCGAGCGGAAGCGGGGGCGGCCTGCGCTTCTGGTTCTGGTAGGGCGGAGCCTGTGAATCCCGGGGCAGAAGGAGGTGGAGGCGTCCATGGTGGTTCGTGAATTCGTCCGTGGTTCTACACATACACACACACACACACACACACACACACAGACACACACACGCGTGGGCACATACACACGCACATGTACATAACTGAATACATAATAATAAAAAAAAATATGAAGTCATTTAATGCTCAGAATATCCCTATAGGATAGGTGTCATTAGTACCTTCATGCTTCATATAAGGATCCTGGGGTGCAGGGATTACACAGGGAGCCAGTGGCCTGGGGTTCCACACTCTGCCTGGGTCCATTCCCTGAGCATCTGTGTCTCTTAAGAGTGGACGGGGTCATGTGCATCTTGGTATAGACGTTCCCACATCACCTTCTGACCAGGCCAAGCCACATCCCCACTAAGGGAAAATCTTGGGGGTCTATGATCTAGGCCGCCTTCTCCCTTGAACCTGAATCTGCTTGACTCCTGTGGAAAACAGGCTGTGTCCTGATCTGAGATGTATGAGGCAATAACTCCAGGCTGCGCCTTCACTGCTGACTCCATCTCCCAGAGCGGAAGTTGACTACATCTTGAGTACCGGAAGTTGGCTACATCTTGAGTACAAATGCAAATGCAGGATGACTCTGTATGAGGCACAGACTGAAAAATATAGTCATGCAAACAAAAATGGTGTCACCCATAATCTTATCTAGTTTGGGGTGACGTAGGTATACTAAAACCACATCAGGAAAAACCGGGCACAAGAGCTTATTAAACACACCAGAATGGTGAATGGTGCAATAGTCTCACTTGAGCCCCATAAAAGAAAGAACACACCCCTGACCCATCATCCAACCACCTGGCATAAGTACGTGAAGGGACTGACAGGCAGAGAACTGCCACCTTTCCCAGAACTTCAGCTCAGTGTCGTGTGCACTGCTTGACAGGGGCCCACTAGTATTGCCTCCATCAATCCAGCCATCTGGACCTGCTGTCTTGATCTCGCCTGGAAGGTTCTGGACGAAGATCCCAAGCCTCTGCAGCTGCCTGGGCTGGAGCTCAGCTCTCTGACTGGGCTTGTTAATGTCTAAGCCCCTATATCTGTTGCTCTTTGCCTCCAGAAAGGCCTCTCTGCAGCCCCTTCAAGCCGTTTGAAGATGTCAACAGGAATATCACTGCGTAGGGTATAACGTGCAATCTGAGAATTAATATTAGTAATTACAACTGGAATAGAAGACGTGTGTTTACCTCTAACACTTATCAAGGGCAATTGTGGCTACTTGACAGATTGAAACTACAGAATTTTCTGGTAATTTATAGATATTCGATAAGTTCTGACATTGTGAAAAGACTATTTTCTAGCAGAGCACACTTTTGAAACCTGCTAGCTCAGCCGGTTCCCTGCCAGGCTGCCCCCACCTTTTCCTACTTTCTAGATTAGTGCCTTTCACTCCAGGGCAACTTTGTCCTCCAGGAACATTTGGCAATGACTAGAGGGTTGTTCTTTTTTTTTTTTTTTTTTTAACCATTTATTTATTTTGCAAGGGAGAGGGTTCCGTGGTGCATATGTGCGGGTTAGAGGATGACTTGTAAGGGTGGGTGAGGACGACACTCAGGTCATGGCTAGGCAGCAAGCACCTTCCTAAGCCCTAGAGACACCCGAGATGGTCACAGCTACAAGGCTGCTACTGATGTCTAGGATTGAGTGACGTCGCCAATCATTCTGAAATGTACAAGGCGCTGCTCCACAACCAGGGAAACCTGATTCATAGTGCTGACCATGGGTGGGAAACTGAATGAGGCCCACTCACAGCTTCCTATGTGCTGTCTGGTCCTGCAACACTGGTGGTCTCGAGTCCTGGGTGGGTCACACACAGCCTCACTCCATTACCTTCCAGAAACCCACACGGAATAGGAAGCACTGTGTATATACCACCCACAAGTTCTTGGAAAGAAAACAAAAATTTTGAGGCATGAACCAATATCCCTGACATTATTTTTCAGCAGGCTTACTTATGAGTAAGTACTTGACATATTTTATCTTGTTATTCTCATAAACCTGCCTTTAATGCTATCATCATCCCCATTTCAGACTGGAAGACTTGGTTTAAACGGTTAACTGGCCCGAAGTCACACAGCCAGTAAATACACAGGTTTCTAGTCTTTCCTAGCACTGATGTAAGTACCCAGGACAAACAAGAATGGTAAGTTGCCATGAAAAACCAGAATTGTGCCCACCTTATGTCCTTGCCTGGGACAGAGGCATCGGAAACCCTCACTTCAAGACAAATGGCCCGCCCGTGTCTGAGAGCCAGCAGAGGACAGCTTGACTTCTCAGAGAGGGGGTAACAGGGAATCACGCTGGTTTCTGTACAGGGACAGTTGGACAGAGGACAAGGGCAGGGCAGTGATGACAGGATCAGGGCTTTTTAAAAAAAAATTATTACTTATTACAGCAATGAAAGAATGGAAGGTCTGTTTCTTTGCCATAAATACCCTCCTTGGGTCCTGTGTGATCAGAGATAAATGAGTCACTCCCAGACCTCAGAAATTAATGATTGCCCTCATTATCACCCTAAATGACCTTCCAATGTTAGCAATTCTCACCACTCCCTGCAAAGCAGCTGTGTCGGGTCCAGTGGCCTGAGGAGGAGGCAGGCCTGAAGCGGGCGTGATTCCCACAGCTCCTGTGGTTGGCTTTCATGCGTCCCAACCTCAGCAAGGGACTGAAAAGTGGACATCTGAAGGGGGGGGGGGCTGCTTGTATCTCACTCTCTCTCTCCCATCCAGGCTGGAGAAAGCGCTGCAGTCCTTATGCTTGTCTCTTTTCACAGCACCAGCCCTGCAAACGTGTTCTCCAACTGCAAAAATCTTAGAAAAATACTGTTCTCCCCACCCATGATCCCCAGGCCGTGGCCACGTGCCTTTCTCCTTAAGCTAAAATGCTGGGGAGCAAAGACCTCGACACCTAGCTGGGAAGCTTCTTAAGAAGCGAGCACAATAACCCTCAGACTCAAGATCTCAGGGAGGCTGCTCCGAGATGAGCATGTCAGGGGGCTGGGGGACAGCATCAGGAAGAAGGACCAGGCAAGGTCAAAGCCTGACTCTGTGTGTGTGTGTGTGTGTGTGTGTGTGTGTGTGTGTGAGAGAGAGAGAGAGAGAGAGAGAGAGAGAGAGAGAGAGAGAGCAAGAGAGAGCAAGAGAGCAAGAGAGAGAAAGAGAGAGCAAGAGCAAGAGCGAGAGAGCGAGAGAGGAAAAGAGAAAGCGAGAGAGCTAGAGAGAGCGAGAGGAGAATGCACAAAACCAACTTGTCATCCTTTCCGAGTAACGACTCTGAACAATGGTGCCATCTTGTGTCCAACAAGAGGAAGTACAATCATACCCCCATGTGCTTATCTATGCTATTTGAAAATACAGGAAAACAAGACAACCTCTCTCCCTCCCTCCCTCCCTCTCTCCCTCCCTCCCTCCCTTTTTCTTTTTTCCAACACTAGACAATGTCTTCTAATCCCATCCTCTTCAATGTAGCTTTTGGGTTCGTCCATTATTCACTGGTAAAATAATTGTTGTATTAAACTCAACTTTGTGGGATTCAATCACTCATTCGACAAATTTACTATGTTCTTATGTTTCTCAAGACCTGGGAACTTGACTATAAATAAAAATTCCTGAGTATTATACCTTATATCTTTTAGTTTGAGAGACAAATAGTGGCTTGACTACCTATCCTTGATAGGCCAATTACACAGAAAGAAGTGAAAAGTGGGTTGCAGTGAAAGGTGTACACAGTGGTCAGAGTATCCAGAATGAGCCACCATTGGAGGCCTTGGCCCTAAACAGGATGTTAGAAATATTCACAAATGCAAGGTTCGGGGAACATCGTGGAAGAAGAGGTGGTAAGATTGCAAGAGCTGGGGAGGGGAGGAGTGTTGTCAGACAGCGACTTCTGGGCTTGGCAGGGCTGTTGCATCTATGAATCCTGGTGCTGTCTGCTTCCATGAGACTTGCACAAGATTTGCTCTTTTCACATTCCACCATGGAAGGGGCAAGACTGCAGAGGCATCACATCTCCATGGGAGACTCTCGAGGGTCCCTAAGGGGCGGGGCTACTTTCCTCAAAGGTATACCCCCTGGTACGAGCCTTCCTCTAGCAAGTGCTCAGCACATGTCAGATGAAGCTCAGTGGGCATACACAGAAAAAAAAAAAAAAAAACCAAGATAGTGAGAGGGAGGCTGGGGAGAAGAAGACTTGCAGTGGGAAAAGAAGAGGGGATAAGATCAGGTCATAAGGGGTAAAAATGACATAAATTGATTGTATGAGCCCCTAAAAGAATAAAAATTCATTTGGAGAGAAGTGAAAAGCAGAAAAAGATTTATCCTGTGTGGCCATCTTAGGAAGAGGAGCAACTAAAGGGCTCCAAGCCTACCTCTGTCCTGAAGTTTAGGTTAAAGAGCTCTAGGGGCTTGCTTAACTGCAGAGCCGGCATCCTCTTGGAGGATGCGGTGACCCTGTGAGGCTGCCTTGGTTTGCATCAAAGACCCCAGATCTCCATTTGACTGTTACTACCACGCTATCTAAATTGAGATTAAAAAAGAAAAGGATGCGACTGAATTCCACAGAGAGCTGGTGGCGGCCTGTTCATGGCCCTTCCCGGCAGCCCACTGCATTGTGTTCAGTTTGTTTTCCAGGTACTAGAGCAGAGCTTCCAGCTGACCCAGCGTCGCCCAGAGTGCTGCGTGGGGTCACAGGCTGGCAGAGCTGTTCCGCCTCGGAAGGCTTGTGTTATCCACAGTCAGGGAGCTGGTTGCTTACCAGAGCAATTCTTCCAGACTAGATCGCTATCGGAGCTGTTTGGCCCATAAGTCAAGACATGTGAGCCAAGCATTTCCTGTGCAGCCCCTGGAGG
This sequence comes from Typhlomys cinereus, assembly GCA_023101885.1. Lineage (NCBI taxonomy): Eukaryota > Metazoa > Chordata > Mammalia > Rodentia > Platacanthomyidae > Typhlomys > Typhlomys cinereus. Next base: position 2,708,015 of record JALPQD010000139.1, read on the forward strand.
CGGGAAAGGATGGGTCTCAGCAGGCTGCTTGACCCAGGATGTCAGAAGTGACAGTGCAAGAAATCTGAGGGCCGCTCCTCTCCTCGGCGCCTGCATTCATGGTGCCCATTTCAGACCTGAGCAGTTGGCAGGCCTGGCAAGGCAGCCAGCTGGGCAGGCCTCATCTTTTCCCTGACAGCACTTTGAAATCTTGTTAGCTGGAACCGAGTGACCTCCGCCAAAGTAAAACAAATTAAAAAGAAAAAAAAAAAATGCAGGAACTCCCTCCTGTGTGCCTTCCGTAGCATCTTTGCCATGGATCTGGCATTTTGCGACTCAGCAACTGTTTTATTTGGGTGGGCTCTTGACAGGAGAGAGCTGGGAGGTTCCACCCAAGAGGAAGTCATCTCAAGAGAAAAGCAGGACATGTTCCTCTTGACACTCACCGTGCGTTGGACAACCTAAACCCACAGCAGCCGCAACCTAAACCCACAGCAGCCGCAACCTAAACCCACGGCAGCCGCAACCTAAACCCACGGCAGCCTCAAGCTCTTGCGCTTGGCTCTGGAGAGCCGCGTCGTGGCAGATGCCGTCTTGTGACCCTGTGTCACTGCTAGAGCTTGGGGAGCAGCTCTGTGGAACATTAGCCCAGCTGGGCCTGAGTGTGGGGAAGATGTTAGGCTACTGTGAAGCAAATCCAGCTGGATGTACCTGGATCCCAAACCACATCAAACTCACCTACAGTCAACTCACTGGCAACCAGAGCACAGACTCACTACGTGCTGCTCCGTCTCCGCCCCCAGACGCCAGGCAGCCCGTGTCTCGGGAAAGGCTCCGTGGCATTAGCCTCCGTGTGCTTTGCTTTTGAGAAGGAAGTTCTTGGGAGTGGGATGATGTGGGACTGCAATGCTGGCATGACTTAGAGAAGCATGCTCGGGCATTGCTACGGGAACAATTGTTTCAGGATTTCGAGACTCCTGCCTCAACCTTCCTGTCTGAAGTCATCTGTTAGCACTGTGAATGTTAAATATTTCACTCTGTAAAGTCCTGATACAGAGTATAAATAATACTGTCATCCAACCTTTGGAGTAAGGCAGGAACAGTTATGAAGGGTCTCTAAAGGTCTTTGAAATCACGAAAGGGCATCCCCACTGCTGGGATCACCCTGAATGACCACCTCTGCTGAGGAACTGACTCCAATCCTCCAGAGATAAGATGACCAACTTCCCTATGAAAGGATATGGAGATGAGCTCTCTACATCAAATAAACAGCTTGTTCTCTAATCCCACCTGGGCCCAAAATCAACTGGGTTGGGTCCCAATGTGAACTAAGCAATGAGGAAAAGCCGTTTTTCCTAGGCTTGCCTAACCAATAAGGAAAATCCAGTGCCATGAGTCTGTTTGCTTCTTATTCTTTGCCCCTCATGGATTCCATGTCTGGAGTCCATGAGTTCCATTCTATCTCTCCTCTAATAAACTCTACCTTCATCCTCTACACGTGTTCTGGTTTAAATCTTCGATTCCGAACACAAGAACCTTGTGGAAGCCAAAAGTTGTAGGGAATTGTTCTCAACACTCCTCCATCCTACTCTTTTCAGGGTGTCGCAGGAAACCAGAGTGTCAGAGTCTAACACTGAGCTCGAGAACAGGGGAGGAATTCTGAGATGTCATAAATTTAATTACCAGGTGTAAGGATGATGTGGGAGGAGAAGTAGGGGAAATTAACCAGTTAACAGCTTATAGACTGAGCAAAAGGCGGGCTCATATTCTCAAATGTACGTTAAAACATAACACAAATCCCACCCCAACCACTGAGCGCTATTGAGCCCTGGTTAGCAACCCAAGCAATGCAGAGCAACAGTGACCTTCCTTGCACACCACCCTCCTGTGCCCAGCCGGTTGGAGCTACCCTGTTCTTCTCTTTGGTTAAAATACGTTCTCTGTAAACAACTCATGTCTTCTTTTCCCAAGGATTCCTTATTTTAAAACATGCCTTTGACTCAGGGCTAGTGAGCATTTGCCACCCAAAACTTCACCCTGCACATGTATTTATTGTTGGACCTTGTTCCCGGCCATTTCTTGGCTGACATCTGTAACAACTCAACAGGTATTTCTTCTCAGGGACCTCATGGCCCACCAGGTTTGGTTTTAATAAACTGAATGGATACGACCGGGTTGTCACGCAGGAAGCGGAGAGCAGGGGTAGATGCTGGTGCGGCCTCGGGGCCCGGCTCAGCTGCCCCTGCCAGCTGCCCAGCACTAGCTGGGTCCTGACTGGCCAGCGGGGCAGTGAAGCTGCTGTGGAAAGCACTCGGCCGGAACAGGCTAGCGTGGGCAGACCCGCTCCGGAGGGGCCTCACCTGGGTATTTTCCCTGCTCCTCAACTTGGTGCAAACTTCCCTATGGATGAAGTCCTCGGCTGCTGGTCATACTAAAGCCTTCTCACAGTCCTCTCTCCCTCTCTCCCTCTCTTCCGAAAGAGAGAGGAAAAGGGGAGACAACCTGAATGTTCAACCCTTAGCTCTTTGAAAGTTCTACACAAAAAATTGTCTAATAGACAATATAATTGTCTAGTAGACACTCTCTATATGATTATCGATGATACCAATAAATTACCATCTCAATTAATAACTTCTTTTTTTTTTCACTTGGAAAGAAAATTCTTTTAAGTCGATAGTGCTAGAAATTATATGGACTTTTAAAAATCATTTTCAGAAGTGTCATGAAGACTAGATAAGTGCTCGATCGTTGAGCTAGCTCCCAAGATCCCGGCTTTTCAAGACAATGTCTCAGGTGTACTGAGGTTGCCCCGGAGCTGGTTATGGAGCCCAAGTGGGCCTGCCCCTCGGTGCTAGGATCACAGGTGTGGGACACCACACCCAGCCTCAAATGTGACAATCCACACGGCAATGTTTGAGAGTTGACAGGCATCGGCAGGGCCGACCCCAGCCTCCCCTCCTTTCTCGGTACTGGCGGGAGTTCTCAGAGCACTGTGTGAGCCAGTGAGCTGCCTGGGGATTCCCATCCCCAGAGGGTCCCGTCTCAGACCCTCCACCACGAGGCGGTTTCTTAAAGTGATTCTGAGTCTCGGCAGGCAGGGACGGGCTGCTCACTTTCAGACTCTGTCCTTGACCGAGACAGTGTGTATTTACTGCAGAGGCTGCCTGGGAGGTGGCTGAGGACATTCCAGTCTGGTGACTCACCTCCCTGGCTCCCCAGGGGTTGCTCCCGCATCTTAAAGCCGGGGCAGAGGCAGGGCTTCCTCAGAGACTGCTCCTCGGGAGAACAGGGGAGTCAGCAGCCGGAGGCGAATCTCAGAAAACTTCCGGCCAGTGTGTGTGTGTGTGTGGTGTGTGTGTGTAGTGTGATGTGGTGTGGTGTGTTTGTGTGGTATGTGTGTGGTGTGGTGTGTGTGTGGTGTGCTGTGGTATGTGTGTGTGGTGTGTGTGTGTGGTGTGTGGTGTGGTGTGTGTGTGTGGTGTGCTGTGGTATGTGTGTGTGGTGTGTGGTGTGGTGTGTGTGTGTGGTGTGTGTGTGGTGTGGTGTATATGTATAGTGTGTGTGTGTAGTGTGGTGTGGTGTGGTGTGGTGTGTGTGTGGTGTGTGTGTGGTGTGGTGTGTGTATAGTGTGGTGTGTGTGGTGTGTGTGTGGTGTGTGTGTGGTGTGTGTGGTGTGTGTGTGGTATGTGTGTGGTGTGTGTGTGGTGTGTGTGTAGTGTGGTGTGTGTGTGTGGTGTAGTGTGGTGTGTGTGTGTGGTGTGGTGTGTGTGGTGTGGTGTGTGTGGTGTGTGTGGTGTGTGTGGTGTATGTGGTGTGGTGTAGTGTGGTGTATGTGTGGTGTGGTGTAGTGTGGTGTGTGTGTGGTGTGTGTGTGGTGTATGTGGTGTGGTGTGTGTGGTGTGTGTGGTGTGTGTGGTGTGTGTGGTGTGTGTGTGGTGTGTGTGTGGTGTGGTGTAGTGTGGTGTTGGGGTGTGTGGTGTGTGTGGTGTGTGTGTGGTGTGTGTGTGGTGTGTGTGTGGTGTGGTGTGGTGTTGGTGTGTGTGTGGTGTGTGTGGTGTATGTGTGGTGTGGTGTAGTGTGGTGTGTGTGTGGTGTGGTGTAGTGTGGTGAGTGTGTGGTGTGTGTGTGGTGTGGTGTATATGTATGGTGTGTGTGTGTGAGTGTGTTGTTTTGGTCACATAGGGAGTGTGCCTGCTCTGAGGTTCAGGTTTCCAGAGAGAGGGGAGTGGTCTCTTTTACCACTGTGAGTTCCTGCTGCCAACTTGCCTGTAATCTTGTTTAATTCTCAGAAGAGTCCTGTGTATGCGTGTGTGTGTGTGTGTGTGTGTGTGTGTGTGTGTGTGTGTGTTGAGAGAGAGAGAGAGAGAGAGAGAGAGAGAGAGAGAGAGAGCCTTCCACTTCTCCAAACACATGCACCAGGATTTCCCACCAACTGCTTCTGGAGACCCTGCATGGTTACAGCTTCAGACCTCAGGATGTCTTACCTGTGGGACAACCACGCCCATAGCTAGGCAGGGGGATGACAGTGGTCAGAGCACAGCTTTTAAAGAGACAGGTAGCGTTGCAGGGTCTCAGACAAGCCATGTGTATTTGCAGAATGAAAATAAAGCCTGTGTTGTTGCCCACAACTTGAAACTTTGACTTCTGAGGAAACTATCAAGGAAGAAGTTATCAGTTGCGACACCCCAGACAAGATCTTCTGTGTGGGTGCGGTCTTCTACTTTCAGTCTCAAACTGAGAGGAAAGAAATGTTACACAGATCCTAGTGCCAAGTCTGGGCAGGCAGCTGAAGCCGGATGGACTCTGACCTGGTGGGGACTCGTACCAGCTTCCCACTGGGTAGCTGAGGTTTGGAAAAGATGAATGGCTTTTGATCTTTTTAGGGGCTCAAACCGATGGCACTGCTTAGCAGACAGGTGGACCTCGAGGTGGGGTCTGTGGTGAGGTGTCATAGCCTGGTACTTGATCTTATCCTGTAGTGAAGCGCTTTGCCATGGCCTCACCTGGGGCCATGAGGTCAGGAGAACATAGGGGGCATTTCTGTTTTAGCTGAACCCGAGTGTTACCTAAGGCAGCTTAAAAAATACTGAGACTTGAGTCAGTCCCAGCCTCAGAGAGTCTCTCTTATTTGGTTTTGGGTGAGTCTGGACATCTGGATTTTCTTCCTTGTGTATGTGTATGTGCATGCATTGTGCATGTGTTGTGCATGTGTGTATGTTTAAAGGCTTCCCAGGTAGTTCTAATGTGAGAGCAGAGATGAGAAACCCCATAATTCCTGTTTGGCATCCTGGGAGCTCCACCTGAGGCAGGACCCCTCCTGCTTTGAATTCTGGCACATGTCATGATGGCGTCAAGAGAAAAGGCAGAGGAGGAAGCAGCTCTTGAGTTTCTGGTTGGACTTTGAGGTGGGATGGGGTCATTAAACTGTATTATATTTTTTTCTGTCTAGCTGTATCTAGCTGATCTTAATGACTCAATAACCGAACATTCATGCCTCTAGATGCTGGGAGGGCTTCTCAGTGGACAGCGAGCTGCAGAGGTGAGGGCTCGGAACAGCAGGCCACACAGAATCTTATTCCAGTCACAGTGGAAGCCCCCAAGGGGGGCTGACCAAGATGCTCATAATGGGGACTGGCCTTTCTGCCCCTGGCCTAAGACGAGCTGAGGCAAGTGCATGGAATCACTAAGAACGTGGGTGGTTAGGTGGGCAGCCTGGCGTCTAGACTGTCAGACAGCAATCTCATAGATGGTAAGAAAGGTGAAAATTTCCCAGAGGTAGTGAAAGCTGTTTGGAAACTGTTAGCTGAGAGGACAGGAAGGTTTCTTCATTAAAGTTTAGTAAAAATACTGAAGGGAAGGGGTGGTGCTTTTTACGTACAGACAACTGTCAGGATCCAAGTGGTGTAAGTATGTTGGCCTTCTTCAAAGTGGTCTGGTACTTTGGGCTTCTCTGGGGGAAATGAACCAAGACAATTTTTAAAAAATTTTCTTTTTCTTTTTCAACACTTTATTTATTTGTGTGTATGTGTGTGCTCGTGTGTGTGCGTGCGCACGCATGCACTAGAAGGTACTGTGTGTCCCTGTGGAGGACCAAGGGTGACTTTGGGAATCATCCTGGATTGCTTCTACCTTCTTTTTGCTTTGCTTTGGGATTTCCCAGGTAACGCCCAGCAGGGAGCCATTTTCGTCTTTTTTTTTTTTTTTTTTTTTTAACGTGGCATCTGGGTCCAAACTCAGGCGTTCTGCTTGTGAGGTGGAGTCTTAATCCCTGAGCCATCTTTCTATACCAACGGTTCTCACAGTGAGGTCTCCACTTTGGCGCAGCATCATCCTTGGGAACTTGCTAGACATGAAGATGGTAGGCGTTTTGGAGACAAAGCTGCCTTTGAGCCACCTGGCTTCCTGTAAGAAACCTTTTAGCTTTCTTCTTGTAAGTAGTTCCAATAAACACACTTGTTCACTAGACTGGACTTGAATGGAATGTTGTTGTTGTTCTGCCATCTTTACACTGTCTTGGGTGAATAAACACGTCGCCTCAGAAATCACACAGCCATCTTCCTCTTGTTATTTGCCCATCCCGCAATAGTAGACTCCTGATCACTGCACAGCTAGAAACAAATGGGGAGGGTCTTTGGAAACCTGCCTTGAATAGCAGGAGGCCACAGAGTCCAGAAAAAAAAGTTCCCTTGCCTAGCTTTACGCCAGCAGACAGGCCCCTTATGACACATGAGCCTTTAACAAGCTCCAGGGTGAACTGGCAGCTTGGTCCTTTCCTGTGGGATGAAGAAGGCTGGAGAGAGCTTCAGAACTCACACAGTTACCCACTCAGATACAGGGAAGAATGTCCACTTGGGTAGAGGCGGGGAGCTCCCTACCCCTGGTGAGCTGTGGTATGAATTCCTGGCACAATGGCCAGTTCTGACAAGTCTTGTCTGGTGAAATAGCGTTTTTTTTTTTTCCTTTTGGGAGCCTCAGGAACAGACGGAGCTGCTGGGCTCAGCGGTCCCCACAGGAGGTATTTCTCTTCCTGTGTCCTGGGGGTTAACAATCGGGCTGGCTGGCTTCCGAGAGCTCTTTTTCCTCCCACATCTTCCTACCCCCAGTCTTCTGCTATCCGGGGTCTCGCTGCCTCGCTGTTAAGCTCACTGTGAGTGAGGCAGGAGTCACCCAGGCAGGTGCATGGGCGAGTGACCCTGGTGGCCATGGCAGGGTGGCAAAGTGTTGGCACCTCCTGTCTCCTGTGACCGTCAAGTGGCTGTCTCTGGACTGCAGTCTTGACTTCTCCCTTGGACACTCTGCTCTCACCCCTCCCACAGCCATAACAGACAGCTACTGTGGTCTCAGAGGGTGTCTTCTTGTAATGAAGATTTTTTTTTTAATTATTCATTTATTTAGTGTGTGAGTGTTGTGTGATCAGAGGGCACATGTGTCCCTGTGGAGGACTAAGGGTGACTTCCAGAATCATCCTGGATTGCTTCTATCTCCTTCTTCCTTTGCTCTGGGATTTCCCAGGCTCTGCCCACCAGGACCAGAAGTGCAGGCCACTGCTGTTTCCGCCTGGCATTTTTACTGGGATCTGAACTCAGGACCTTTTGCTTACGAGGCAGAGTCTTAACTCTTGGGCCATCTCCTCCTCCCCTTGTAATGATTTTATGCAAAAAGTCAAGGCCCACACTTCCTCCCCCCACAGGAGCCTTGGAGAGGTTGAGCGGGAGGCTGATAGCATTCTTCATCAGGCTCCTCTAATCTCAGCTGCCCTTGAGTATGTTCCCACCTCACATTGGTGTCCTCACCCGCAGCCAGTCACAGAGCTTCTGGAATACCATAGGAATATCTGTAGTGGCTTAACCTTGGCTTCCAGGTTTGTATTCTGCACATGTGCAAATGCATACTTACCACACGACACAAACATCCACACAGGCTCATACATACACACAGACAAATGCATGCATACACATGCCACACACATTCACACATTGTGTTAGTCTTACCTTCTTGCTACTGCAGGAGCACAAGACAAGAGGCTCAACTTGAGGGAGGGAAACAAGAGGCTTATCCCAGCTCACAGTTCTGAATAGAGTTCATCCGTCTTGGCCACAGGAATAGCAGGGAGAAGGACATATCTTGTAACTTGTTACAGTTATTTTCTATACATAATTCTAAGTCAAAAACTGTTTTTCTCTCAGCATCTTCCAGAAGTTATTCCGATGTTTCCTCATTTCTACCATTGCCATGGAGACATCTGATATTTCCTTCTTTGTTTCTTTCTTTTTTTCTTTGTTTCTTTGTTTCTTTCTTTGTTTCTTTCTTTCTTTCTTTCTTTCTTTGTTTCTTTCTTTCTTTCTTTGTTTCTTTCTTTCTTTCTTTGTTTCTTTCTTCTTTGTTTCTTTGTTTCTTTCTTTGTTTCTTTGTTTCTCTCTTTGTTTCTCTCTTTGTTTCTCTCTTTCTCTCTTTCTCTCTTTCTCTCTTTCTCTCTTTCTCTCTTTCTCTCTTTCTTTCGTCTTACTTTTTTTGAGAAGGGAGAAAGCATGCACTTGCCATAGCACATGTGTGATATCAGAAGACAACTTTTTGAAATCCTTTCTCTCCTTCCACTGCGTGGGTTCAGGGGGTTGAACTTAGGTCACTGGATTTACATGTTGGTAACTTTACTCACTGAGCCATCTCATCAGCCTCTAACTGATTATCAATCCTGTTTTTATTTTTAATTTGTTTTTAAGCCTTTTGTAATTTAATGTTGTAAAAGTTTATTATGCCAGGACTGGATAAATGGCCTAGCAGTTCAAGTACTTGTCACATAAGTAAAAAGGACTAGAGTTCATATAAAATGCCAGAAAGCGGTAGCTTTGGGTTTAATTAGAGACACACCCACAAAGCAATAAGGTGGAAGAGTGATGTAGGATGATCCTTCCATATGCCTGCGGGCACACACACACACATGTACTTACCTGCTGCGCCCTAATTCAACCATTCTGGTGGATAAGGTCCCAGCATGGCACAACATTGTTCTATGGAAACAATTTCTGGGAAAGGACATGGCATTAAAATACGGGAATTGGGGGCTGGAGAGGTGGCTCAGGGGTTAAGCCTCTGCCTTGCAGGTGGAAGGTCCTGAGTTCGGATCCTAGATCCCACGTATAGACGCCAGGCGGAAGCGGGGGCGGCCTGCGCTTCTGGTTCTGGTAGGGTGGAGCCTGTGAATCCCGGGAAGGAGGTGGAGGCGTCCATGTGGTCCCCAAATTCGTCTGTGGTTTCTACACACACACACATACACACACATACATACATACACGCACACACGCGCAATTGAATAAATAATAAAATAATTTTAAAAAAGTTTAAAAAAAAGAGAGGAAAAAACTTGTTTAAAAAAAATAAAAAATAAAATACGGGAACTGTCAGGCCTTGGTGTATCTCTGCCCAGTTGGGGACTTAAAGCCTGTTCCCTGGGGAATATCACAGTAACGCCCATGGGCAGGTGCTAGGATTTCCTCCCTAGATAATTTAAGTTTTGTCTCTGGCAGGAGGAATTCTTCTGGGAATTGGGTGTGCCTTTTACCTGTTCTTAGGTTTAGAGAAAAAGCTTGCTTTTAACTTTAAATCAAATTGTAAATAGAGATTTCATGTCTAGTCACTTACAATAAGTAGACTTGTTAGCCAGAATGTGTGCACTGATTTTAAGGAAATTAGAGAATAACTTCTAGAGTCTTAAAACATCGGTGGGTAAAATTCCCACTTATGTACTAACTCATAAATTCCAGAAGTATAAGACTACGCTATCAGTCCACTAGAACTTTAAAAGAAACTGTGATACCCTCTTACCCTGGTTGAAGGCCAAGGAAGAGACCATCATGCCAGAAAGTCTAGACGCCAAGACTGTCCCCTGGAGATGGTATTTGCAATCCAAACTGGGAGAATCCATGTCGGTAGCAAAGGGAACTGTGTCTTTCCCTTCCCCAAACAGCACTCTTATGAGAAATCACAGAGATGGACCATCTGAGTGCACCCCCACCAATGATCGCCTCCGCCCAGAAAGAGACAACCTTGGCAAAATGGGGTCCGACAGTATGGACCCCAGGTTTGGAGAATGCATGGTTCACAGATGGGTCATCTAACTGATGGCAATATACTTCTGGAATTCCTCAAAGGGAGACATAAGCAACCTTACTATTAAAGGAGCTCAGTCCTCCTCTGTGTATTTTAAATATTTTTTTAATTTTTATTATTATTATTATTTATTCAACTATGTGCATATGCGTGTGTATGTGCGTGCGCACGCGCGTGTGTGTGTCTGTGTCTGTGTCTTGTAGAACCACGGACGAATTTGTGAACCACCATGGACGCCTCCACCTCCTTCTGCCCCGGGATTCACAGGCTCCGCCCTACCAGGACCAGAAGCGCAGGCCGCCCCCGCTTCCGCCTGGCGTCTATACGTGGGATCTGGGATCCAAACTCAGGACCTTCCGCCTGCAAGGCGGAGGCTTAACCCCTGAGCCACCTCTCCAGCCCTCCTCTGTGTATTTTAAAAATGCAGTCTCTGTTAAAACAATGTGGGCTCAGCCCCATGGCTATCCGATGAAGCATTATAGATTAGATAGAATTGAAAAAACTGGGAGAATAGAATCTGTTTGTGTCTTTTCTCTCAAACAATGGGTTAGCTACTTAGAAAAAAAATTGTTTATTCTTATTAAGCATAGGAGACTGGAAGGGTCTGTGTTTGTTTTCCTCTGTTTGCAGGTGCAGGGACACATTCTTTGCCCTAAAATTTTCTAGTATAAAGCTGTCACTAAGTTCAATAAAGTGGGTTCAGAATCACTCAGCCTGGAGAGTTGCGCGTATTTCTGTTCTCCACCTGGTCCGGGGGAGCCCTGGTCTTGAGGCCTCGACTCTGGTCTGCGGCACCTACCCACATGCAAAAACACATACACATGAAAATGGAAAGAAAAAGTTCATTATGCTTAAGTGACTTCTTATTGCTTTAAACTATGCTCAGGATTATTTGCTCTGGGTATTTATTGTTAGAGAACATTACTCCAGAATTTAATGACTTAAGAAGTGATCATAGCATCATATCTTGCTTTTGCTGAGCGCTCTTGTTTTCCTGCATAGGGTTAGTTGGTCTTCCTGGTGAGGTGGTGCTAAGTTGAAATCTTAGGCTTGCTGGGCCCAGGATGACTTTACTCGAGCGTATCTGCAGTATGAACGTTGATAGGGACAACTGGAAGGCTGGGCTCAAGTGTGTGTCTCTCTCTTTCTTACGTCATCTTTAGCTCTCTAGCAGGCAGCTGGCTTTCCCTAGTCCAAGATTCTGAGATCCCAAGGGGAATGTAAGACTGAGTGTGACTTTTCTCACATGTAGAAGTCATGTAGAATGACTGCTATGTCCTGTTTATTAAGCAAGTTGCTGGGAATGTCTCAGACTCATGGAGTAAGAATTAACTACAGCCATTCAACAGGTAGTAAGTTTTTTGTTTTTGTTTTTGTTTTTGTCCTGCTATATTGCTCACTGGTCACGAACTCCTGGACTCCAGACCCTCCACCTCAGTTTCCCAAGTAGCTTGAACTATGGGCATGTGCTACCATATTCATCTCCAGGGAGATTCTTCTTTTGCAATGGTGAGGATTGAACTCAGGGCCTTGCACATAACAGCTCTACCACTCAGCTGTTTCCCAAGCTCTGTAGTGAAGTTTTTACGTCCATATTAATTATTACATTGTGCATTCTGGATCTGTAAGTTCATGTTTTTTGGTCAATTCCATAAAACTAGTAGCCATTTCATGTTCAATACTTCTTTTCCTCCATCTTTACCTGTTTCTTTCAGGATTCCAGTTAGAAATATCTACCTTAAGAAAAAGAAATTTAATACTTACTCAATCCTCTGAATCTCTAAACTTTTTTCATACTTTCTCCCTATTTTGGGGGGGGGTGAATTAATTGGCTAATGAGGATTTTTTATTTATTCTATTTTCTTTTGCTATTGTTGCTTGCTTATTTTATTTCTTTTGAAGGTTTCACTTAGGCCGGTCTGGTCTGTAAGTTCCAGGCTGGCCCAGACTCAACCATCTTCATTAGAGGTCATTTTTGATGAGGATTGAAAATAAATTGTGCCCCCAGACCAATGAGGAGTTTTTCTATTTTGTTAAAACTTTCATTTTATCACAAATTTTTAAACATGGAAAAACTGAAAGATCTTCATGATGAACACACACATCCGCTCTCTGGATTTTGCCATTAACATTTTTCTACACTTACTTCATTATACTATCTGTGTTATTTTTGATGCATGCTAAGTACATTATAGACATCAGTTATCTATGGGGCTTTTTTTCTAAGATTTCACTTATTTCCTCATCTTATAGTTTGTCTTTTTAAAAAAAAAAAACTTTTAGCCATTTTATCAGTTACCTTTCTTGTTATAGTGAAGAATACCTGACAGAAACAACTTAAAGGAGGAAGTCTTTTGGCTTGGGGTTTAAAGGGACACTGTCCATTGCTCAGGGAAGACACGAAAATAAGAGTGGCTTGAGGCTGTGTCAGGCTCGCTCACATCCCAGTGGAGCAGGAAGCAGAGAACCAGTCACTGTAGGCACGCACTTGAAGAGACTAGTACCCAGTCCTCGCTCCACCATGTGCTCCTGACGTCACATGTCCACTAGTCTGAAAGCAACGCAGCCAGATGGCAGTCTCAGGGATTTTAATAGTAATGGAAAACTGACTAACAAAGATATACATTATTTTTACTGTCTTTGGTTAAAAAACAAAAGCTTCCCTGTGCCTGATCTTAATTAATTCTAGACTAATATGATAACTGTTAGCCATGCATGGCTAAATGAAAATTAGTTAAAATTCAGTTCCTTAGTTGCACTACCTACATTTCACATTCTCAGCGGCTAATGTAGCTAGTGGCTACATGGTAGATTATAGAATGTTTCCATCATTGACATAAATGAATGGAAATGCATTTAAATACAATTTTGTGTACAAAAGGCAGGCAGAAGCTTAATTTGTCCTGGGGGCTGTAGTTTGCTAGGACCCTGTTGTGGGCCTAGAATACCATGCTTTCCTTCAGGGAGGATTTGATTTTGCTACTGCCTAGTGGGCATTAGGCATGGAATCCTGGATCTCACTGGTGTTAAGACTCCCCAGACACCTTTGCTTTTGGCTGCTGTCCCAGGGCTTAGAGTCTCAAGATAACACGCCTCTAGCAAGTTCGTACTGTTCTAAGCCTGCTGGAGTTCTCGTTAGAGGGTAAGGGATGGGGTGTCTAGGGACTTCTGTGTGTGTGTCCTACTTAAGGTCTGGTTGTTCAGTCATTTAGGGCTGTGAGTTCTCCAGAATGCCAGAGGCAGATGTCTTCTCCCATATTGTTTTCTGTCTCATCTCTCATTTAACTTGACAGTTCCAATTTCTGCAATTCTCTTTTGGAAGTTCTGGTAGCCACTTTTTTCCATGGGGTGTTCTGATGAGGCCAATATCTGATGTCTGAGATTCCTGGAAAATACAGACCTGCGTACACTGCAAGGCTCACACAGGAGCTTGGAGAGCCTGGACTGTGGGCCTTGCCCGTTTGCTCCAGCCACTGATGCTAGATGATGGTGCTGGGGCCAGAAGAGCTGAGACAGGTGGGTTGATGGGGATGACAAATGCTTCAGAAGTCTCTACTAACCACCACGATACCCGCTGGCTGATAACTCTGTGTCCGGATTATAGAAAACCCATTAAGAGTCACTTGGGGCACCTTGATACATTTTTCAAAAGGTCCTATCTGTGGGGGTCGTCAAGGCCTAAGCCTGCTCTCTAGAGAATGATGGATTAACATCTGGAATAGACAGTTGTAGGAGGATTCTTCTCTATTGAGAGTTTTGAGTTTGCCTCCTGTCTGTTCTCAATCAGATTGCATTTGTTCTTCTCAGAACTGGTGACCCGCTAAACTTCTCCCTGCAGTTTCTTCCTTGTGAATTTTGAGACCATTAAATAATTTAATACATGGATCACAAGATTGCACATAGTCACAATAAAGAAGAAACTCTGCTTTGAGACTTTCATTGTCCATTCTCTTTTAGCCACTTAGTCATGCCTGCCTTTTGCTCTGCCTGAAGACACCCTGTCTGTCCCACGTAGCGTGTAGCTGTCACTTCTGCTTTTTCTTGTTAGCCCAGAGTGTGTATGTTTAACATGTTCCTGTAAAAAATTTAGCTGTGCTGTTCTTTGTTATTTTTTCCTTTAAATACTCACGTATGCTACAAATAAAATCTCCTTGGATGATGAGAGGACATTCTAGACTCCCGCTCTTGTTTCCTGCATGTAATTCTGGGTTTATGCTGGTTCGTGGGCCCAGACATCTGTTTATATCTCTGCTGTCATGGGTTACATTAGCCTGCTTGCCTCACTCCCTTTCCAGGTCTGAAATGGGAAAAATGAGTGCAGGTTCAGTTCCTCAGGTCTCTGTAGACATTGTGGACCTATCTGACCAAAATGTATTTGAGAATTTTTCTACTTTTATTATATGTTGCAACATAAACTCAATGCGAGCCACCTGCATGCTGAAGGAAAGATGATTTGTGTCAATTACATCATTGGGTAGAAGTTAGAGTGGCAGGAACTAAAAGCAGTTGGTTCTATCACACTCACAGCAAGAACAGAGAACAGTGAACCAATGTGTCCATACCTGCTTATCTCTCCATTTTTATACAGTCTTTGACCATCTACCTGGGGAATGGTGCCAGTGATTCCAAGGCTGGGTTTTCCTATATCAATTCATACAATCAAGACAATCCCCAGAGGCTTAACTTAAAGAACAAGTTTCAGGAGCACCTGGAAGCCTGCCTTCTAGGTGTTAGGTAGTCGCCTAACCATCAAAACTCTACCCCTTATCAAACTGATCTCACTTTAGCCATAACTGTCTACCCTTTATCACCAAATTCTCACGACTATGTTAGAATAAAAAATGCATTCATTTCAACTTTAAATGTTTCCATATAGTCATTAACAGCTCCAGTACTTTAAGTTCAAAGCTTGCTGTCAGTTCCTGTAAAATTAAAAGCAAACTACATACTTCCAACATTAATAGTGCAGAGTAGACATTCTTATTTCAAATACCAAATTCTACAGCTTAATGTTCATCATGCGGGGCTTTTAATGGATTATGTGGGCTCTGAAAGGTTGGGCAGCTCCATCCGTCCACTTCTGCTGCCTATAACACAAACAGCTTTTCTCATGGTTACATTCCCTGCATGCCATTCTCCTTGGTAAATGTCCATCAGTCTTGGCATTTCCAACCTCTTGGGGTCTCTACCATAACACAGGCTTTGCCTTCACAGTGCCATGTACTGGCCTCTTGGGGTCTCCTAAAGAGACTCAGACACTTCTATATATTACTTGACCTCACTAGCTCTCCGAAACTGTGAAGGAAAAAAAAATTCATAGCCTCCTCAATACCCACGTTTCCATAACCAGTACCCTCAAGTTCTGCAGTCACTTAGGGATGAGTTTTGGCTCCCTTGAACCATAGTTCCAGTCTTAGTATGTTACTGAGGCTGGGGAGAAACTTCCTTAGGCATTTGCTTTCTAGGAGCAGAAAATTATTTTTGTATTTTGACCTATCGTTTCAAATTAATTTTCATTTTCAAGAGTTGGAGCCTTCGATGGGTGGGATCTTGCCCTCAGGGCATATTTTCGGTTGTTACAGGGCAGTATAGGAATCTTCTCTTTAATGGTGCTAATCTCTTGCCTGAAACTTTAAGGTTAACCACTATATGTTTTGCTTGTTTTGTTTTTATTCCTTTCTGCCTAATTTATTGTTCTTTTTCATTGTAGACCTGAATAAGAGTTAGGGTTAGGGTTAGGGTTAAAGGTTAGGGTTAGGTTAGGGTTAGGGTTAGGTTAGGGTTTAGGGTTAGGGTTAGGGTTAGGGTTTAGGTTTAGGTTTAGGGTTAGGGTTAAGGTTAGGGTTAGGGTTAGGGTTAAGAGTACTGAGCAGTAGCTGTGCCACAGACTCTAAACAGCTAGGTTGTCTTGATATTTCTTCCATTAAAGATATTGGTGCATTACATTTTATTTCAGCCTAATATAAGTTGTCAATACATGGTCAGAATGTAGACAGGTTCTTTGCCAGAATATCACTTGATTGGCCTCTAGCCTGGTTCCAAACAAAATCTTTGTTCCTTTCTGAAACTTATGGACCAGACTTCTACTGTTCTTGTTCTGTCAGCATTTCTTTTTAAACTCCCATTATAATGGCCCATTAAATTCTGCTTACAGCATTCAGTGTTTTTTCTAGCACTAATTTTCAAACTCTTCTATATTCCTCCCTCAAATAAATTCCAAAGTCCTTGAAGTTACATAGTTAGGTTTATTGTAGCAGAAGCATACACCTGAACCATTTTCGTTATAGCTATTCTTCAGTTGCTGTGATAAAATACTTTGACCAAAGCAACTTAAGGGGGAAAGATTTTATTATTTTGGCTTAAAATTCTGGAGGAGATTAAGTCCATCATGGTGGGGAACACAAGGTAACAGGCAGGAAAGACATACAACTGACTCATACTGCTGTCACATTCAGAAAGTTAAGGGAAGCAAAAGTGCCTGCAGGCTATCAAATCTCAAGGTTCACCAGCAGTAACACAGGCAGGCTCTACTTTCTAAAGTTTCTACAACCTTGCCAAATAGTGCCACCAGTTGCAGACCAAGTATTCAAATGCATGAACCTGTGAGGACCTTGTGTATTTAAACACCAATAAACGTGTTGTTTGGTAACACAACTGGAGACAGTACCTGGCATCTAATATTCATGGCAGGGGGTTAGAGAAGAGCTGATAACAATTAAATGCATCCCAAGACACAAGGATTCACAGGGAACCAGGGGGAACCAGAGAAGGCAGGCGTTAGGGGAAGTAAAAGGGAAGCTTATAGGAATGGCAACGCATGAGCTTAAAGCCTTCTGAAAAGTCAATAGTTTCATTTACCTTGAAAATTCCTTAATATCATTTTCCTATACAGCTGAATAAAATTTCATCGTGTACATAAATGTATCATATTTTCCTTATCCTGCTTCCATTTTTTAACTATTGCAAATGGAGCAGCAATAAGTATATATGTTCAAGTATTTCTATATTAGGATATAAAGCCCTTGGGAATGTGCCCACGAGTGATTGGGTCAAATGGTAATTCTATTTCTGTTTTTTTGAGAAACCTCCAGACTTATTACCAAAATAGATACATTAGTTTACATTCCTACCAATAGTGTATAAAGGTCCCCTTTACCCCAAATTCATGCCAGTATTTGTTGTTATTTGTATTCCTAGTGATAGCCATTCTGACTGTAGTGAAATGGACTCTTAAAGAGTTTTAATCTGCATTTCCCTGATGGTGGAGAATGTGCATACTTTTTAACATTTTTATAATTGGGTTGTTTGTTTCTTCAGTGGTTATTTTATTTTATTTTTAGTTCTTTGTATCTTCTAGAAACTAATCCTCTGTGAGGTGTATAGGTGGCAAAGACTTCCTCTCATTTTGTGGGCTGCTTCTTCACTTGATTGACAGCTTCCTTTGCTGTATGGAAGCTTTTTAGTTTCCTGAGGTTCCATTTGTTGATTGCTGGCCTTATATCTTGTGCTACTAGAGTTCTATTCAGAAAGTGCTTATCTACTTTTCCTTCTAGCAGTTTCAGAGGATTGAATCATATTGAGTTGTTTGATCCATTTGGAGTTGAGTTTTGTAAGAGATAAGGATCTAGTATCATGCTTCTACACATTGGTATCTACATTTCTCAGCAATAGCTTTGCTCCTTAAGGTTAGGTGGCTCCTGTATCTAATTTGAGATTGAGTACGTTGCATTACAGTACTCTTCTCTGTGACTTATTAAATTTTAGTGCTGAGGGATGAACCCTAGAAGACCTTGTGCATGTTAACAATGGGCTTTGGTATTGAAGTACACTCCCAGCCCACTAGCAGAATCTCACACTAACCTACATTCTCCTTTGTCTTTGCCCTCTCTTCTAACTTTCTCGCCCCAGCCCCTTTATCCAAATGAGCCGAAACATCAAGGTAAGTATATTGAGCATCATGGTAAATATATTTTTTAATCGGAAGGTGTGCCTTGTCATTTGCAAGGATACATCGAGACCACTTGAGCCCCCACGATCTGCCCAGCCACCTGCCACCTGCCAAATATCTGATGCAGCTGAAATGCCTGATCAACCTTGAGAAACGCGTTGCAGTCCCAAGGCTAAGGGACCATCGTAAAAGAGGAGAAATAAGGATATAAGAGCCTGAAGGGGTAGGGGGAGGAATGCAGAAAACAGTATCTTCTGGACATGACAAGCCTGTTACATCCATGAACTCACCGCACTTATGTATACTTCCATAAGACCTGCACAGGATTTGGCCTATCAACATTTTGCCATGGAAAGGGAAAGATCTCAAAAGACCCCATGCCTCCCCGAGGACGGATGAGGGGTGATGCGGCATAGAGGGGAGGAAGATGCCTTTCTTAATGGTATATGATTCATGCCCCAGAATGCTTAGGCACGTGCCATCAAAGGAAACCCAGATAAAACACGATGGGCTACACATGCAGAAAGACGTGAAAATAGGAGAAAGACTATCAGGAAAGAAGGGCTGCAATGGGAAAAGGAGAGGGGATGCACTGGGGACTGATGTATGAAAACATTATAAGTTCATTATATTCCCAAATAAAACTCTAAGAATGAAAAATAGAAAATTCAGAAAAAGAGAAACATGCTGCCATTCACACCTTGGAATATTCTGTTTTCACCGCTTGCTTGATTTTTCTTTTTGTTGTTTTTGCCTTGACTGCTGAGCTTACAAATGTGCACTTCTATACCTCACTATATCCAGGTTTTGGTGCCCATGAGGGCTGTGTGAAGAGCCGGAACAGGCTCGTCATCTAGGGGTTTCTTGGCTATGGAGAGGAAGGTCTCTCGTGCGTATAGATGCCGGGGAAGTCTGATGTTTGCTGCATAGACAGTGCCTATCCACATGATGCTGTGTCCCCTGGCAAAACCAACTGACAGTTCTATGTCTTTGCTGATCCAGTAGAGAACTTGTCAACCTCTCTTTGTTGTGGCCTCACAGTGATAATGGCTCCACCAACCTCTGGCCACCTACTATGTGTATCAGCAAGCAACAGGCAGAAGATTCGTGACTGTCCAAGGGACTTCTGCTGAGCTAGGTCCCTGTGTTTACACAGCCTGCTAGAATTGACATCTGCCTGGTCTCCTGTTTGCCTGGTGTGTTCCCGACATCCATCTGTCTGCTGGTGCCTCACTGGGATCTAGGCCTGCCCTTTGACTCAGTAACTCAACTCAGTTCTATGGCTCATCTCTGCACACAGCCTGACTCAGCCCAGTACCTCTCCAACTTTGTTTTGTTTTTAGTTATATTTGTGTGTGTGTGTGTGTGTGTGTGTGTGTGTGTGTGTGTGCTCACACGCATGCATGTGTGTATGTACTTTACAGTTGGGTTTTTCAGATGTATGTATATATGGGATGTGTGTGTTTACATTTGAGTGTGTGTACATGTGTGTATAAAGGTGTATGTACAGTGAATGCATTTAAGTGTGTGTGCCTGTGGAGGCCAAGGATGAATCATCCGCAATCTCTCTTCCACCTTATTGTTGTGAGCCTGAGACTCTAATTAAACACAGAGGACCTGGTTAGCCAGCTCACTCTGCAGATGTCCAGGCTCCTTCTTCCAGGGCTAGAATTACAGCCGGCTCCACACTCTCCTGGTATGAGATCTGGGGTTCTGAACTCAGATCCTTTAGCCCCTGAGCTGTCGTCCCAGCCCGCTGTATTTCTTTTTGTTTGTTTGTTTGTGAAAGGGTCTCACTTGCAGCCAAGGCAAGACTTGGAGTTGGGGATCTTCCTGCCTCAGCCTCCCAAGTGCTGGGATCATGGACACGCCACTAGGTCGGGCGTCCCGCTCCTTTCGTGTCCGCCCGCTTGCGCCCCCTGCTGGCTTAGAGGGTGACAGCTCACAGGGAAACACTCCTGCAACCGTGGTCCCAATGCTCACCGCGGGGGAGGGGGGGGGAACGGACCTTCTTGCTAGCTAGCATGATGGTTGAGTTTTATGACCCCAAGAACGTTCATCTCAAAGCCGTTACATCAATCCAAATACAAAAGGAAGAAAAAGGATTGGAGGGGCTTAGCTCAGAGAGATACTGGATGCAAGCCTGAATCCTGGGTTCGCTGATGGAGAGACGCCCATTCCTTTTAGAAATAGGATGGCAATGGGGCTGGAGAAGTGGCTCAGGGGTTAAGCCTCTGCTTTGCAGGCGGAAGGTTCTGAGTTCGGATCCTAGACCCCATGTATAGACACAGGGCAGAAGTGGGGGTGGCCTGTGTTTCTGGTCCTGGTAGGGCGGAGCCTGTGAATCCCGGGGCAGAGTAAACAAGGAGGAGGTGGAGGAGGTCCATGGTGGTTCCTAAATTCGCCCGTGGTTCTACACACACATACACACACACGCACACACATGCAGAATTGAATAAATAATAATAATAATAAATTTAGAAATAGGATGGCGCTGGTCATACTGTTCAAGTTAAGTGGCTGACAAGAGGGCCAGGGACTGATTCTCAATGGCAGAGCACTTGCGTGGCTGTACGAGGCCCCGGGTTCTATCTCCAGCACCACAAACGACGACTGGTCACAAGACCCACCAGGATGCTGTGATTCATCCCTTCTGAAAATCCTCCGGTGGGAATTAAGAGAGTGGAAACTTGCTTGGCTATGGCACTTAGAGGAGGGAGGATGTACTTACCTCTTACACTGTGGTGATGTTCTGAGCTTCCTGGGACTCTGCCAGCAGGAAGGGGGGTGTGTGGTCTCATGACCTGGAACTGGACAGTGAACCCACATAAACCCTCTTTTCCTCTCATTCTTTACTTCATTTTTTACGTTGACATACAAAGTAATGGGCTTCATTATGACCTTTCATATGTCATTATACTTATTATCATTGATCTTCAACCCCCACTGTCTTTCCCCCACGTTCCACTCTCTCTTGGTTTCCTTCCCCCACTTCCACTCTTCTGCTTGCGCGTCACATGTCCACGATCCTGTCCACGATCCTCTTTCCCTCGTGCTTCCTCCAGCCTCATAAGATCTTTTCTTCCCATCTTGTGACTCTTCCCTTCCTTTCTTCTTGCTTCTCTCTTCCTTTCATTTCCTTTCTCTTTCTTTCCTTTTCCTCCCCTTCCCTCCTCTTCCCTTTTCCATCCTTCCTCTTCACTTTCCCTTCCCTTTTCTTTCCTTCCTTCCTTCCTTCCTTCCTTCCTTCCTTCCTGCCATTTAAATATTGAGTGTGAGAGAGAGAGAGAGAGAGAGAGAGAGAGAGAGAGAGAGAGAGATCACTGTATGTCCCTGTGGGGGACCAAGGTGACTTCAGGAATCATCCTGGATTGATTGCGTCTGTCTCCTTCTAGCTTCACTGTGGGATTTCCTAGGCTCCGCCCACCAGGGCCAGAAGTGCAGGTTGCCCTCTTTTCTATCTGGTGATTTTATGTGGGACCTGGGATCCAAACTTAGAACCTTCTGCTTGCGGGACAGAATCTTAATCCCTGAGCCATCTCTCCAGCACCCCCCCCCTCTCTCTCTTTTCTTTTTTTTCTTTTCTTTCTTTCTCTCTCTATTTCTTTCTGTCTCTCTTTTTCTTTCTTTTTACATGTGGTGTAGAGTGAGTGATTTATGTCTTTATGTACATGTATGTGTGTGTGAGGGGTGCACTCAGCCATATGCATGCATTCAGAAGCTACAGAAGGATATCAGGTGTCTTCCTTAATTGCTCTCCACCTTATTCTCTTGGGGCAAGGTCTCCCTCTCTCTCTTCACTCAGTTTTTTTTTTTATTTTCATTCACATGTGTGTAGCATACATGTTTGTGGGTATATGTATGTTTGAGTTGTGAGGGCATACCCACACACATGTGCCCTCACAACTCAAACATACATATACCCACAAACACATGTGTGTGGCTGATGTAGAGAATCATCCTCTACAGCTTTTTCACCTTATTCCTTGTGGCAGCGTCTCTCAATCGAGCACAGAGCTCACCCATACAGTATTCGGGCTAGCTTGCTTGTTCTGGGGATCTCCTGTGGCCAGCTTCTGAGGCCAGAATTACAGGTAGACCACCATATGCACTTTGGACTCATGTGGGTTGGAGGGGTTTCTGAAACCCAGCCATGCTTATATGGCAAACGCTTGTCCAGCCTAGGATAAGGCTGCCCACTGAAATGACCATTAACAAGTTCCCGGAATCAGCCTGTCTCTGTCTCTGTTTCGGGCTCCAAAAGATTACAGGTGCATGCACCACGCATAGCTGGAGACTCGAACTTGGGTCTTCGTGCCTGCACAGCAGGTGTTCTTATGCACTGAGCCATCTCCCAGCCCCTAAGTCTCTTTTCTTTCTACCTTACCTGGTCAGTGGGGGCCGTGCTACTAACCACAGAAAACAGACGACATGTTTCCTCATGTGCCCCAGAGGGGACCAGCCCTGCAGGGGCTCTGCACTAGCAGGTAAGTGCTCTGCTGCAGACACTCAATCCTGGATAAACACCAGAACGGGAAGTATAGTTCTCTCATGCCTGGAGGGAAAGGGCTGGGGATAGCTGGGCCTTTGAGTTGGCAACAAGCACTGCTGTGTGGCCTTCAGAGCTCTGTTCAAACTGAAGCGCCCAGGCTTTTGACTTCAGACTGGTTCAATCGTTCAGTGGCTGGAAGGACATAAAAGCGTGATTGTGCGGCTTATTCTGCAGTTCCAGCCTGGAGGGACCTTGCTGCGGTATTTCCTCAAAGAACTCTTATTAGCTGCGTCGAATCAGAAGGCGATGCTGGCGAGCGGAAGAGGGACCAGGAGCTGTTCGACATGATTCTGTCTTCTCACAAGTCCTCTGCTGCTAATTCCTCGGGAATCTTGAAGCTGTCTGAAAGGATAAAGGAAGCTGAGCATACCGCACCACCCTACTTCTAGTGATACACCCACGTATGTAATATGTTCATTGCATGTCCATTATGGGCTAGGAATTATTCTAGACACTGGAGACTCCATAGCAAAACTAAAAGACAAACTCTTACCCTTGCAGGCTTAAATCTAGTGAGGTAGGTATGATAAACTATTGAACAGATGAATCGATACATGGAAAAACTCAAAGAAAAAAAAATGGTGAGGTACAGCGATGATGGTCTGTCAAAGCAAGAAGGGAAACAGTAAGACAAAAGCCTCGCTGAGAAAGGGTGGAAGAAGTCCACTGTGGAAGAGGCTTCCAAATGCCTGAGTCCCTGAGCAGGGAGGCTGTGCCTAGTGTGTAGTTAGGGCAAGGGGTAGGGGTGGGGGGTGGTGGGGGTGGGGGGTAATCCTGCTGGAGAGAGGAGGGGCAGAGGCTGAGCCTGTGTAAAGTCCTGGAGGGTGGAGTAGGGAAAGGACTGGCCAAGGAAAATGGTCAGTTTGGTCCAGGTCCATTTCTTCTTTTTTGAGCTGTTATGAAGGCTTAGCCCCCTGTGGCCGCTCCTGGACCGGCAAGCGACCATTCCAGAAGGATCCAGGAAAAGTCTGGTAGCTGTTTAGAACTCAGAGCGCACTGTGAGAGTTTACCACAGAGCTGCTGTCCTGCGGTACTTCCTGGCAAGCCTTGGGTTCCGCGGTCCTTCCGCAAGGACGCCACCCTGTATTACAGGGTCAACTAGAGCATCAGAGGTTCTCAAGGTTCTCCAATTTCAGGCAGGGACTTGCACCAGAAAAATGAAATGAATGCCTTCCGAATGGGTCCGGAACAGAACAGTGTATCAGCCAATGTCCTTGTTGCTTTTAAGAGTTTCTAGGACTACCTCTGAAATACCACAAATCTGCTGCTTACCACTGCTACCAGTGGCCAGTTGGTGGATGTGATTTCTATTTCCCACCTGGCTGACCTTGGTTCCTCTCTGGCATAGTCCTGTGACTGGCCTGGAGGTCAAAACTCAATGAATGAATGAATGTAGTGACAGATGACTGAGAAACAGCAACATGCTTTAGAAAACACCCTTATTCTGAGCATTTTCCTCCCCTATTAGTGTGGCTAGGTGACAAAGTCTTATTCTGGTTTCTTTTCTTTTCATCTCCAGTTGATTTTACTGGGTTATGTGTTGGTATTTATGGAGAGATTCTTGATTTGCTTTTGATCACTATCTATGCTAGTCCACTATTAGAACCTTATAGTTTAATCCTAAATAAAAGAAACCCATTTGTAGTTAAAAACAAACAAAAAAAGTATTTTTAAAATCTAATTGGCTCTTTAGCATGTAAAAGAGGGGTGATTTTGTTCTCTTCCTGTACTTGGCACTTTCTGCAGGGGAGGCAAGAGGTGTGAACTGTTGTATGAACCTGCTTTGTACTTCCAGTAGCCTGAGGTAAAGGTGGGTGACTGATACTACAGCACAACACAGATCTTGCAGGCGCTTGTGTCCTATAAAGATTATAGGGGAGATGTGTGTAGGGTAGATTGAGAAGAAAAAGCTCAGAAGCAGGTAGGCTGGGCCCTGCGTTTCTGGAAACAGGATCGTTGCTTGTTCTGCAGACAAACATCTTTACTTGTGGAAGGAATCCAAGGAATGTCACTCTAAAATACAGTGCTCTGGTATGCCGACTTTTAAACTAAAGGTGTTGGGGATCAGCAGATGTTAAGAGAGGCTTTAATTTGAAATTCCCTTATCTACCTAAAGATCAGGCCTGCCAAAGGCATACAATTACCTTTGATTCCCTCCCTGGGACATTAACTAGGGAAGCGGTAGGAGACTAAGGAATGTCATCACACCTAGAAGGACTTGTCACAGGCTGGCCTTTGATCAACTTCCAGAGAGAGTGACTTGCAGTCTGTTGTCTGATCTTTGGGCTCATTCCCTTGAAAACCATTCATTAACCTTTGAGATGGCCTGCATTCCCCCATTTCCTGCTTTTCTCTGTCACCTTCTCCCCCACCCCTTGCCACCTCTGTGTGTGTGCACACCACGGCACACCATAGCATCGATGTGGAGGTCAGAGGACAGCTGTGGAGGCAGTTCTCACCTTCCATCCTTCTATGTCGTGAGGCAGGGTCTCTTTTGTTTCTACTGTTGTGCAGCATATTCAGGCTAACTGGCCCTTGAATTTCTGGAAGATTCTTCTATGGCTGCTTCTCATCTTACCACAGCAATGCTGGGATTACAGACGCGGGCTGCCGGGTCTGGCTTTTTACTCGGGTTCTGGGGATTGAACTCAAGTTGTCAGGACTGCACAGAAGTGCCTTTGCCCACTAAACTAGCTCCCTAGTCCCCCCTCCTTTTTTTTTTTTTTATCATTTGTTCAATTGTGCGTGCGTGCATGTGTGTGTGTGTGTGTGTGTGTGTAGAACCATGGGCAAATTCGGGAACCACCATGGACCGCCTTTACCTCCTCCTTGTTTACTCTGCCCCGGGATTCACAGGCTCCGCCCTACCAGGCCCAGAAACGCAGGCCACTCAGCGTCTATACATGGGGTCCAGGATGGGAACTCAGGACCTTCCACCTGCAAGCAGAGGCTTAGCCCCTGAGCCACCTCTCCAACCCTGCTCCCTGTCTCCTTGAGGTGTCTTTTCTATACCATAAATTTACTTGTTTTAAGTGTATGTTGCAACCATCACACAATCTGATTTTTTAAAAAATTATTTCCGCTCATACAAACTTAACAGGTACACCGGTCCCCTCCCTCCCTCCACCTCCCCCCCCGACCCCCCTGCTCCCCTGTCCCCTCCTTCTTCCCTCCCCATCCCCCAGTGTCTCCCCCCACCCCCACCCCAATCCCCGGGAGCATCCTTTAATGTGCATACCAAACTCTCCTCTAGGTCCTCCTCTCCGATGAGGTGCAAGGACCCAGGGGTATTTCCCAAAACCCTTTCCTGTGTTCCCCTTAAGCTTAGGAACACTACTGTGACTGTCAGTCCCTAGCCTCCAAAGATCCTAGTGCCTTTAGTCCATGCTAGACTTTGAGGGGTCAATAATACACAATCTGATTTTAAAAGACAATATGAAGAGAGGTGTCTTCTGTTTCCTCTTTCTGTCTCTGAATTTGCCTCTGTTTTATTTGTTACTTATTTTGAGGCATAACCTTAATATATCTATCCCAGGTTAGCCTCGACAGACAATGCAATATTCCTGCCTATGTCTCCCGAATGCTAGGATTGCCATCAAACTAGATTCTCCTCTTAACATTTCTTGATTCATAGATTTATACAATATGTGGACCTATTGCAGCACGCTAATAATAATCTATTCCTTTTGATTGTTGAATAATATTTCATTTGTATTTTCGTTTTCATTCACTGTTGGACATTTGAGTTATTTCTGCCTCATGAGTGCTGGGGATGGTTATTCTTAATTCTCTTAGAAGCTGCCAAACTGCCTCAGCCCCCCCAGCCACACGTGAGAATGGTGGTCTCTCCATGTCCTCCCCAGTGCCTGCTGCTCTCTTTTATTGCAACTGTCCTAGTGGTATAAGGACTCGTGGTTTTATTTTGCATTTTCTTATGTGCTTATAAGCTTTCTTTGACATGAAGTCTGTTTGCCAGTTGCTTTTTAAAACCCAGGAGGACGCAGATAAATTTCCCTGGGGATGGAAAGAAGGGGGCTATCTGGTTTATTAATTACTTTATCCCAAGTACTGAGTTCAAGAATTTGAGAATTGAAATTCTTGCCTTACTTCTCTACTGCTTTGAAAAAAAACCCTACAAACTCAACTTTGAAGTAACACATGTGTGCTCTCTTACAGTTCTGCAGAGTGATGTCTGGAATCAGTTTTGCTGGGCCCAAATTAATGTGTCAGCAGAGGTTGGGGGGGGCTACAGAGGGAAACATCCCTTCTCTCTCCTTCTCCAGAATATAGTTTGTTTCTCTTCTGCTGAGAAATCTTGCTTCTCTTTTGTCTCGTTTGGATGATGTGTGAAACATCCACACGATCCAGGATAATCTCCCCAATCTAAGAGTCCTTGAGCTGATCACCCTCGCAGTCTCTGGCCACTGAAGGAATCTCACAAGTTCCTGGACTGGGCTGCAGGCGTCGCTAGGGCATCTTCAGCCAGCAACCACCTTTCAACTGGGCTTCGGCCTGAGGGCTCAGGTTTGCAGCTAGCGGCTGACTAGGACGACGCCTGACGCAGGGGGACAGAGTCAGGCCCTGGGGGGACACCAGCGACACTCAAACTGCTGACCCTTTGCCGGTTTCTCTATTCTTCTTGCTAGAAGTCAGGTGTGGGGACTGCAGCATCTAGGCGCTTGGGACTGGCAGCCAGCTCTATTCTGGGTGGTGGGAGACCTCTGCTGTCCAGGCTCACCCCACCTCGGCCGGGCCCTGGCTCTCTTCCACCTCAGGTCACCCCAAGCCTCCGCGGTGGTCTGGGACTGGCAGAAGGCTCCGGGCGCGGCCTCGGCCGCGCTGCGCTCTCCCTGGAGGCCAGCAGAGGGCAGCATCTCCGCGCGGAGCGTCCATGGGCCTCGGCGGGCTGCGCGGGGCTCCGAGGCGCGGCTGCTGCTGCTTCACCCTCAGCACTTCCCTTCGGGGTGGGGGAGGCCAAGGACATTTACCCAAAAGAAGTGTCTGTGCAAATTCCCCGCTTATGTGTGCATTGAAAACTCAGAAGACTTGCTGATAGAAATGAACTTTTACATCTGACATGAACTTCTCGCTGAGCATTTCAGACTCTGGGCCAAAGTTGATTTGATTTCCAAATCGCATGGCTCCAGCTGTAAGAACTTCCATGTCCAGCAGGCGGTGTTGGGGTGGAACCCACCTGGATACAGGGCGCAGGTGGGGATGGGGGGCTGTCACAGCCTTGGGGAACTGCAGTGAGCCCCTTAATTATTGAGCTCCAAGCAAGGACGAAGGCCAGTAAGACCTTAGCCCTGTTCCCTTCTCTCCTAACCCATAGAGGCTGCTTGGTGCCAGCGTGGAACCCTGCAGGTCGTTCAAAGAGAAAGTGAATTCTCCTCCTGATGAAAGTTCAACCTGAGTCTTTAAGGCAGAATCACGATCAACAGAACAGCTATGCGTGTATGACTGCATGGAAATGTGTTTTCACTTCTTTTGGGTAAATGTCTAACATTTGAGGGTCATGGGTTTTTCTTGGTTATAGAATTTCTGATTGAAAATCAGAGAACATGCCCCAGGCATTGGGAGTTTTGGGGGGGGGGTTGTTAGAAGCAGAGACATATCTGTATGTCTTTGGTGGATCTCTCCCTTAACAAGGCAGGCTCCATCACACTGCATCCTGCTGCAGACAGAGTAGGTGGTCCCTTACTGTACATCACTGAAATTTCCATCCGATTGGGTCTAACGGGTTTGATTCTCTGGGTTTTCCTTGTGATAGTGTGGGACAAGTCAAACTTATGCGGATCTCAGGTCTCCTATTTTAGTTTAACCTGGGTCTCAGTTGCTTGCATTGAGGCCAAGCTCCTGCCCCTGCCGCCTAACCGTGGTTACCAACTCAGCTCGTGGAGAGTTAACATTTGCCTTCAGCTCATTTTCTAAGCTATTGCAACAGGGGACTTTTGTAAGAGATTAAACCAGGGCGAATGCTTTCCATTACTTCAAACAATGCCAAGTACCGCCTCGCACACTAATTTATTTTACAAAATAAACTGAAGTGCTTAATTTAATCTTCATGTCATCCGAGAAAGCCCCTAACCAGCGGGAAAGAGAATGTTCATAACCAGCCTAAATGTCACTGTGCGCTATTTTAAAACGTTGTCTTGTTATCATCTCGAGCTAGACTTTTCTCTGTCCCTCATGAGACAAAACGATGAAAACAAACCATTAAGCCCATAACTCTGGGCTTATGCGCATTACAACAAGTTACTGAGGAGTGTTCTATTTTGTCATCCACGACAGCTACCTTTCATTAACCAGGTCAAAGTGCGGGCTCAGGAAGAGTCTATTAGCCCTGCGGATATCTTATCTGATGCTTGCAACACACTTGGATAGAAATGATTGTTGAGCACGTTTGGAGATGACAAAATGGAGACTGAGGAGCAGAGGAGCTTTTCATCCCTATATGCTAAGAACCCACAGCAGATGCCCATGAGTGTGACCCGTGGGGTTTGGTCTCTTAGTCACTGGTCTTCTAGGTTTATTTTTCTGTCACGGTGTTTCCACATTTTGTCATCAATCTTTCAGGGCCACTGATTGCTTTAGTCTGCAAACTCTTCACCTTCTTTCATAAACTTTGAGCTTTCAGCATCATGTTTTCTCTTTGGAGGGGCCTTGAGCATCCCGCCCAAACAGGAAACCGCTTTTGTATGCTCCTCGATTTTCATCTACTTTACTTCTCAGAAGTTGCTGCCTACCCTTGTCCTAGGGTGGATCTGAAGGTCGTGTGCACCCCAAATCATTACTCCACAGTGTCATCTCTGAGACAAAGTCCTTTTAGAATGGGCTGTTGCTGACCCCTCCTCAGCATTTTTTAATCTACTTGGTACATTAAATGTCAAAACCTGGTGCCAAAACCTCCCTGCCTGACACAGGCAGCCTCAGACCCAGTGTGCCAGCACTCCTGTCTCAAAGTTCCTAGTTGCTCCCGTGTCTTTGGTGAGATGCAAGAATATCTAGAAGACTCTTACTTGAGTTGTGTCTCTATAATGATTAGTAACTCTGCGGCCTTGTGTGTCTTTCTGGGGGAAATTCCTTCCCTGCTTATCAAAACGATAGTTCCATCTGTGTCTCTCCTGTGGGGGCAAACACCACTCATTCAACTGAAGCTTGAAGGAAAAGGCAGATGCCAGTAAGAATTTCCCATTCTATTCCACATGTTTCATCTTTGGGACTCATTTAGATAGTATCCAGTACCGATTTGTAAATAGTTTACTATTTTCAAAAATGTTGTAGTGTACTATTTACAGAATAATAAATAATAACCTCTAGCAGTTGGTAGCATTTAGCATTGTTGGTTTATCAAAACAAGTCACACAATGATTCCTAAATCTTTGGAACCAGGTGTCTGATCTCATTTAATTCTACTTCTCCCCTGATGGTTTACAAAGCAGTCAGACACTTTGTGAACAAAGGTGGGGCCGTCCCTACTCTGACCTGTGCAGAGGATGAGCACTAAAATGGCTGGTGAGGTTGTGCGGGAGCAGAGGAGCCTTGAAAGAAGGAACTTTTAGGAGCAGAGAATGTGCAGAAAGCTTGTACACAGTGGGCCACACTGAGATTCAGAGTCAGAATCAGTGACTGCGACTTCCCAGAAAAGAACTGAGTCCCTGCATATCTGTCCAGTCTCCTGGATGGCTGTAGATCTCTTAGCTCAGTGAACTCCTGGAATTTGGAAGAACACAGGCCCTGAACTTTGCTCTCTGGCGCATGACCATGTCCTAGTGAACTTCACGTGGTTGAGAGCTGAGGCGAGGAAGTCACAGACCTAAGCGAATGGCACGGTGTGCTCTTATCCAGGGACTCTGCCACCTCTAGGTCAGTCACCGTCTCCAGTGTGGGTGGGCTGTGCTGGCTCTCTGAGGCCAGTGGGGGCATCCCACCCTCTTCTGCTGGACTCTCCTATACTAACAGTCAGGGACTACGGAAAATGGCCACCTCTCCTCTGTCTGGCCCAAGGAACCTGTTTTCCTCAAGGGAATCAGTGAGAGACCCCAGAGGTGATCAAGTCCCCTAAGGTCAAAGCGTGGCCTAGAGGAGGGGATGTTCAGAATCATCTCAGCGTTTGTCAGCAAGGATATCTGCGAACTTCATTCTAGAACTTGTGAACTCCATCTCTCCCTGGGATCCAAGACCAACCATCTCATTAGCTCCCAGGGTGAGTCCAGCTCTGTGTTCTCACTTGGTGACCAGTGAGGACTGAAGGCTGGTGGGTAAAGAGTCACCGTAACGGCTGATCTGAACAAGAGGCCAGTATGACTCCCTGTTCAGCACTAGCCAGACCCCCCGGGCTGCCGCGCTTCACTTCTCTTCTTCTGATGGTGGACCCCTGGAGTCCGGGGGGCCCTGGCAGTGGGCTGAGAGCTGCTGCAGGAGCAGAGCCTCCAGGAATCGGAAGCTGAAGTCTGCAGCTGGCCCCTGGAGGCTGTTTTGGGGTGTTTGGCTGTGACTTCCTATGGAACACTCATCTCTTCCAGCCAGCCTGCATTCCCACAGGTCCAGCCACCAGCCCTCAGCCCTACGAGCACCCCACAATCACCCACATCACTCTCAGATCTCCCTGGCTTCCGTTTGCTGCCATAGGGGGGTCACAGGTCCCTCCTTCCTCTGCTCCACCAAAATAGGAACATAGATAACAATGGTCCGGGGAGGACTGTGCTGGCAGTGCCACCGGTGCCAGTTCCAGCCTCCCCCTCCCCCCCAGACTTTTGAGCCAGTTGCTAATCCCCTCTGGTGTGTACAGAATGTCAGACGGTCACTTGTCCCTTTGGCTTCTCATTCTAGCTTGGTCTGCCCACGACCCTGTGGGTCTGGAGGAAGCCAATCAGAACCTCCCCCACACACCCCCCAAAAAACTACAAAAACTCACCTTTTCCCAGAAGGCCAAAGGAACCCCTGATATTGCTCAGTTTGGCTAGTGATGCCTCAGAGAAGATGCTCAGTAAATACTTGGTGAATGATCGCTAAGTGCAACTTAGAAGCACAGAGATGCTATTGATAGTACTCAGGGGTGCACGGGAGCAGAAAAAGGCCCTGCAGACTGTGCTTCCTGCCAAGGAGTTCTAGCAAACTGTTTCCCTGAATCCCTTCAACAAATCCCACTTGGCACAGGAAGGTCTGATCACAATCAATAAAGCCCTGAAAGCTTGTCTTGGCCTCCTTAGCTGTAAAATGAGCTGGAGAAGATTTGCTTCCATTCTCCTCTACATCTTCTTGAACTTTCTGTCACTTGCTCTCTCTGTCTCCAGTCCCTGTCTTGGGAGAGACCTTTCTGCCATCACTTCTGTGTTCGCAGACTTGGAGATCTCAACTCAGGTCCTTTTGCTTGTCTGGCCAGAGCTTAACCACTGAGCCACCTTCCCAGCCCCTCTTTTTTCCTTTCCTTTTCCTCTTTATGTATGGGGCGGGTGCTTAGAGGGGATGTTCATGTCTGTGTGCGTACTTGTGATGTCAAGGCCATCAGCCTCCTGTGTGGTTCCTCAGGTGAAGTCTTTGTTTGTCTGTTTGTTTGTTTTTGAAAGAGGGCCACTCACTGGCCTGGGGTTAGCTTGACTGGCTGGCCGCTGAGTCCAAGGATCTTCCTGACTCCTCAGAAGTGAGTGACTTCTTGGGACTGAACTCAAGTCCTTGTGTCTGCACAGTAAGTACTTTACCCACTGGGTTTTCTCTATAGCCCCTTTTCTTTTAACTCCCAAATCCAGAATGCATGGAAGCCACCCCGCAGCGCCCACTGAAGCAATTTTCAACTCTTGACCAGTCTAGTTGCATCAGTTGTTCCTCTGTGCACGCCCCTCGCACCTTCCCCCTGGAGTTCTCTAAAGCCCTGAAAGTTATCATGGTCACAAGCTCAGCATTGCAACATCTGCAGGTGGTTCTCACGGGTAGAGGGGTGAAGACCCACAGATCTAGCCTAATTCTTTCTTTGTATACGTCAAGTGAACTGAAGTCCAGAAAGGAGACCAAGCCTGCAGAAGTCCCATAAGGAATCCCTTCCTGCTTCAACATTCTATGAGGTGAACTTGGAAGCAGGAGGCAATCAACTGGAACAATGTTGTCAGAATACTGGGGAGCCTCAGGGGTGCTGAGCTGAATCTCCTAGAGGAATAAGAGCCTCTACCCACCTGTCAGGAAGCTTCATTTCCGCCAAGTACATCCCACTTTGTTCTGCCTGTGAGACTCCTTGCAGAAGACTCCTTGCAAGACTGTCCATTAGCAGCCCGTTGGAGTTTTAGCCCACGGCTGGGAATCGGCATTCTGTCCTTCGGTCACGTGGAGCCAGGTGACTGGGCGCTAAGGTTCCTCCACGATGAGTCAGGAGGCCGGTTGTTCACAGTCACAAGCTCTGTGCGGGACAGGTCACCGGGCTCGGAGCCGAGTGAGCCCCCCAGGAGTGCACAGCGTGGGGCTTGTTCATGACTCTTCTTTTCCAGTCAGAGAAGGAATGCAGTCACGGACCCGGGTGCTTGGGACGCAGCGCCGCTTCCAGAGAAACTAGGCCCTTAATCCTTGAAGCACGTCGGTCTCTGGCCCAGGTTCAGAGGCTGAGGCAGGGGAGACCTTAAAACCGAGGGAGGACCTGGGATTCCCACGGCTTTGCCAAGGGGCAGGGGACTGGAGATTTCCTTTCCTCCCCGCATGCGATCCTGAAGAGAAAGACAGCCATCCTGCTCCCCAGTTCTTGGAGAAGCTGTGACTGGAGCAAGGATGAGTGAACAGAGAAGGTCCCATGTGTGCCTGACTACACGAGGGGTGGGCAGGGAGGAAACCTGCTAGGGCTTCAGTGGGGGAGACTGAAACTAAAGCATCGGATACTCCATAGCCTGAGGTTCAAGGATAACACATTAGAGAGAGACAGACAGACAGACAGACAGACAGAGACACAGGGAGAGAAGAATTGCTAGCAGAATTACAACTGAGCCCTTGATTTGGGCGGTTAGTATTTTTATTCCATCTCTGTTTATCCTGTACATTGCTAGATAGAAACCAGAATATGTGAGTTCATGTGGTCATCGTGGGAGGAAGGCTGTCAGAGAAGACAGCAGCAACACAGACCAAACTGAGACCCTAGGGAGAACTGCAGAGGAGAATCCTGCACTACAAGAACCTTCCATCCAGCTGCTGAGGCCGACAGGCCTCATGCATGGGGGGACCCGGGAAGCTTGTGCTTCTGTGTGCCAGCAGGTGGGATTCAGAGCACCAGCGCCCGCTGTGGCTGTCAGAGGCCGTCAGATGTGAGAGGGGGCTTCTCAGAATCAGTGGGAGAGTTTGGTAGAGCTAAGTATTATTCTGGAAACAGGACCTAGGGAAAACTAGGAGCCCTTGTGCCCCACCTCTGAGTGAAGACCAGGGGGGTCGGCTCAGTTGTACACTTATTTGGCCCAGCCATGAAAACAGTCACTGCTTGTTCTGGAGAGGGCCAAGCAACGTTTTCCTTTCCTCAGGAAATGTGACTGCATTTTACGTTCTTGCAGGCACACATTCACGTTTTACTCCACCTGCATGTTTAAACTATGTGGACACCTTGGTCTAGAAAAACCCACGTCTTTAAGTTGGGTAGCGGCAGATGCCATTCTTGGGTTCAGCAGACATGGTCAGGCTCATAACACTGCTAAGCTCTTCCGTCGAGTCGAGATGTACCCAGGATGAGGTTTGCATAGGCAAGGCCAAGAAGTCAGCTGGCCAGTCACGTGAGATGCACCAGCTCCCAGCTTTGTAGACTCGTTTAGTTCCATGCTGAAACTTTTTTCAGCAGTTCTTCTCCTCCTCCTCCTCTTCCTCTTCCTCCTCCTCCTCCTCCTCCTCCTCTTCTTCCTCTTCCTCCTCCTCTTTTTTTTCTTCTTTTTCTTCTTTATCTAATAATAAAAAAAAAAACACAGGTTAAATCACCTTGGAAGGCAGAAACACTGACTGGGGTCACCTGATTAGAATTTCTTTTCCTAAAGGAAATTTGATTTAAAGGAAACAAAACGGTTAAGGGGATGGTTACTGCAGCGTGACAGGTGGTGGGAAGCCACCAGGGGTCCGGAGATACTGGTGAGGTCAGGGCGACAGAGGGACAAGAGGTGGCCCATTCCCACTGCTGGAGGAGCAGAGTTCACAGGGCACCAGGCCCAGTGGTCTCTGTTTCTTCAGCAGTGTTGTCTTCGGAAGAGGCGGCCCAGGGGCCTCAGAAGACGCTGGCTCCTGGCTTTCACTAGGCAGGAAGCTCGGGGCCTGCGGCAGGCTGCGAGTGTATCTCAGGGTGCCAGTCTCTCTCCCTTCCTGACTCCAAGCAAGCCAGTCCTGTGGTCCCGGACCTCTGCCCTTCAGCCACTAGCCTGTCTTCTCCCTTCCCTGCTCGGTGAGGTAATGAACTGCTCTTGTTGGCTCCAGGAAGCTGCCCACTTACTGGTTCTCTTCCCTTTGCAAGCACCATGTTTCTTCCTGTTTTCCCACCACATTGATGTTGGAGGGTAACATTTTCTTTATTCTGAGCTCTCATCTCCCTATTTTTTTGCAGCTCCAACAGTTAAACTCAAGATGCCAAGTTCTCTCTCGCACTTGCTGGAATTTGCAGCCAGCTAAAAGGAAAGAGCTCTTGAACTCTTTTTAAGAAGCCACAAAATTAATAAACAAATAGACTAGAAGGCTCTGATCCTAACATAGGTAAATTTCTTTAGGGTGGACAGGGAGACCAGAGAAAATCAAGCTAGGCCATGAACCCATGTGAAAGGCAGCATATATATATATATATATATAAAATCCACTGGGAGCTGCCACATCCTCCATATAGGTAATCCACTGGGAGTCTACCCCAAAGTCTGCTGGCGGGACTTAGCAAATCTAACCCACCAGAAATCAGAGAGAAAACTAATAAGAAGCTTCCATTTCCAATTCACCAAAAGAAAGTCTTTAAGAGGGGCACCCAGAGTCAAGAGTTGTCGAAGTGAGATTGGAGCAGTTTTGTTTCTCCTCTGGCTCCCAGAATAGCAGAGACTTCTTGCTCCCCCTGATTCTTCTGAACAACCAGGTGTTTTCTTCCCTATCTTTACTCAATAAACTTTTAACCATGCCTGGACTTCATTTGTCCAATTAGCGGCATAAGAAACTGGACTAAAACCCTTAACAATCTGACTTTTGAAATCTCAGTGTTCCCCAGAACAGCCCCCAACTCCTGTTTCTTAAATCATCCCCACCACTGCTGCCCTGGTAGGGCTGCCTGAAAGTCAAGCGCTGGCTGCTGCCTGGTAGGGCTGCATTCCCTGGAATATGGCCTTCCAAGTGAGCGTGATCTGCAGATGAACAGCCACCCTTGACTGACTGATACCATCTCATCCTCCCTGACCAGAGACCCAGCACAGGGGGTCCTCAGTGACCTCTCCATAGCCAGTCCCCACTCCCACCTGGGACCTGGAGCTTCCTGCACAGTTATACCATGTTCTTCTGGCAAGAATACAGTTCCCAAGACTTACTATTGCTGAAGACGCGAGATGGACAGAATTCAGCATTATCTCCTGTTCTCTCAAGACCCCGTGGAAAAGGAGATCAGGGTGTCTTTATTCTCCCTGAGAAGTCTGCAACCCAGATCCCTAGTTAGACGAGCCCCTCCCACCCTCGGAGCTTCTCCCCCGGGCTTGAAGACAAAGCCTTAGGAGAAAGCAAAAGGTGTCTTCAAGGAAAGGGATGCAGGTCTTTTCCTTGTTGTTTCTTCAGAGAAGGATGCGTCAAGGGGATGAGTGTGGGGCCAGAACAAAGAAGAAAAAACCCTGGGTCTACTTCACAGCACCCCTGGTGGAGAGACCCTGCCTTGGCTCTGTGGCTCATGCAGCTGACAGAGACCCAAGAGGCGTCAACAAGTCACACTTTATGTGTGCAAAGGCGTTGACAGGAGCACCTTGGGTGGGGAAGCTAGCATGTTCTGATCCCCCCCAAGGAGCTTAGAGATCACTCTGGGGAACAAAAACCAGCATGGATTATAGCTGAAGTTAAGGTCTGCCACTGTTCCGTCATCTTGAACCATGCTTTCAACCCCTGTGGCTGCTGACTCCCTGTAAGTGGAGGATAGTATGAATGAAAGTCGAATGTGGACGGCTCTGTGCTGGCCTATTGTTTGCTTCAGCAGCTTAGTGCTTGTGGACTGGAGCAGAGACTCCGAGCCTCTTGCAGGTAAGCTTGTGAATTTCATCTCCGTGTCTCCATCCCTTGTCTGCTCCTGGACTTCAGCAGATCCTTGATAACATTCATTCTACAGAAACAGATGACAAGACGGAGCACATGAGCCAGTCTAGAAGAGTCAGGTTCCAGGGAGAAGGAAGGGCCTTTCAGGCTGGACTGTGGTGCACGTGTGTGTGTGGGGGGCTGACAGTCTGTGTGCAGCAAAACATTTAATGGCTGAACTCCTTTCCACAAGCTGCTGACTGCAGTCAGCCCAGAACCCATCTGGCAAAGCGACCCCCAGCTTCATTAACTACCTTTACCTATATCAGAACATAGAGTCCAGGGCCCCGGCACACGGAGGCAGCAGCCTGAAGCCCCAGGCACCAAGCACCGAATCAAAGCATGGCAAGGTTTCAGGCTTGGCAGCCAGTTACTGAACATGTGGGCGGGAATACAGATACTGGGTTCAGGAAAGTGGGAGGAATTCAGATTTCTTTATGGAAAACAGGCTGACACCCACTGAAAGCTACGCTACGTGCTCAGCCAGGTATGGGCACATGATCTCAGCATTTCAGGAGACAGGAGGGTTGCTGGAAGATTGAGATCCGCTTGGTCTCCATAGTGGGCTCCAGTTCAGCCAGCAAGACTTTATCTAAACAAATAAAAATTAAAAAGCACCACATGCATTTCTAACAACATCTATAAAATGTCAGTGAGACCCAAGAGACGCCGCGAGCAGTTCCTTTTCCAGTAAAAGAAGAGTGGCTACAGAGAGCCGTGGCCGAGCCTTGGAGCTCTCCCGCAGCTCAGGTTGATGGGCGGCTTCATGGTCCTTGTTATTTTATTACTGCAGATTCCAGGCTCGGCATCATTTCAGCACACCACTAAGGAAGTAAAACTAGGGGAGAAAAGGATGCCTGCTTACTGGCTCTGGCTGCAATCTCCCTATCTGCCTCCCAAATAGTTACAGATAGCCAGAATGAGCCGGCAAGGTGGATACTGTTAATAGTCATCCTTTTCTGAATGAAAAGCTAAGCAGGCTCCATGTTCTGTTCTGTGTCCTGTGCTTCCCGGTGGACCATGCTAAGGACCTGGTAGGTCTTGGTAGCTGAGATCACAGAAGAGACTGCAGAACAGGTGGTGGGCAGCCTGTGGCTCTGGAAGCTGTAGAAGCATGCCTTCAACACAGCACCAGGGACAGCAGTATGGCGAGACACATCACCTCAGGCCTCCTGGCAGCAGAGCCAACATCAACGACCCCGCCCGTCCCGGCTGGGTCAGCTGCTGGATGAGGACAGAACGGAGCATCCAGGCCGTCTAAGACCTTTTCCTGACTAGATATCTGGCCGCTCTCTTTCCTACTGATGGTACATCAGTGGGCAAGCAAACCCTGGCCATGCATGACCCTGGGGGTGAAGGACTGAGGCCAGTGAGCAGAGACGGTGTCAGCCCAGAAACTGTTGGTGGAACTAATTACCTGGAGCATCCAGAGGGCAGCATGCGACAGACTCTGCTTGCTTCGGAAACTTCTAGAACAGAGGGAGGAGTCCAGACTCCAGCCAATCACGTCAGGAGGCATAAAAGTATGAGGGGGCTGCATGAGAGCCTCACAGACAGGAGGTAGGGTGGACCCCAACACATTCCCAGGGTGGCACGGGAACCTGGGGTGGCCACAGCAAGGAGGGAGGGGCTGGTCAAGAGGTGTGGGCAGGCCTTCAGTGGCGGCTTCTGGAGGAGCTGCAGTCAGACTTTGAGGGTCTGTAGGAAGCCTTGGCACTGAGCTGCTTGCCACCAGTCCTCATTTTGCTTTTTCTATTCAAAATGGAAAAAAAAAAAAGAGAGAAAAATTCGGATTTTCTTTTTGTAGTAGTTGAAAATTCTAAAATAGCTATTTTTTTTCCCAGTCCAACTCCATCAATGGAAAAACCATGTGTGCAGGGCTATTTAAATGGGACCTGTGTCTGGGAAGCGTAGCTCTGTTCTGAAGTGTTTGCGGACCCAGCGTCCCATGTCCACAGGCTTGCGAGTGCTCGCCCAGACGCGAGCCCACCGTCCGCTCTTCCACCCACGCCGAAGCTACTTCTCTCTCTAGAGCAAAGAAACCATGTCTTTCTCCAGGCAGGAGAAGCTTCGTAATATTCTTATATAAGAAATAGGCAGTGAGGGGGCCTTTGTGGAATTAAACAGGAGACAGCAAATGGGGGATTGGATGACCATGTGGTGGGTATCAACTCACAGATACTCCGGCGACGGAGCAGGAATAAGCCCCCTGCCCCTGCTGACAAGAGAGTCACCGGTGCAGGGAATCCAGGCCAAGGGTGGTGGGAGCTCTAGGGTTGGCAGGGTGCCTCTGCTAGGTGTCCCCCACTCCAGGAACCACATCCAGTTCTGGTAAACCAGGACCAGAGTCATTCAATGCAACAACTTTGACTGGGAATTGTTTTCCTTCTTGTTCCATTCTTTATTTTCACCCCCCCCCCAAAAAAAAACCACCCAGGCTTTTGAAATAATCAAATATTTACTGTAAAATAATGAGAATGAAACAGCAGTTATCTGTGCTTGGTAGCATCTGCTGCTCTTCTAAGTACCCGGGGAAGGTTTTTTAAAGATCATTGTCTCAGCTCCACCCATGACAATGTGGTCTGGCTTTCCCCAGGGCTTTCCTTCCGTCACCAAGCAGAGAGCCACTGTTTAGGATGCCAGGGCATCTCACTCAGCCCTGCCGTAATCCTCAGATGAGTCAGAGCAGGGCTGGGGACCACCAGATCCCACAGGTCCTACGCAGAGGCTTTTGAGGATTAACCAACTTTTGGGCTACTCCAGGGGGACTCAGCGGGGACACCTCCAAGGGCAAGGGTAGGGAGCACCATGGCAGACAGCATGCTCACACCTCGGCCTCCTGGGAAGCAGTGCTTCTTTCCCCAGGGACAGCCAAGTACAGCTGCCCTTTGCAGTGGGCCTGGAAACCCACAAGGGGCCCTCTCTGTCCATTTCCAGCCTCCTGGCCTTGCTTCAACAAGTTGCTGCCTGGGCTGTTTTTTAGGCTGCAGTTCCC
This sequence comes from Typhlomys cinereus, assembly GCA_023101885.1. Classification (NCBI taxonomy): domain Eukaryota; kingdom Metazoa; phylum Chordata; class Mammalia; order Rodentia; family Platacanthomyidae; genus Typhlomys; species Typhlomys cinereus. The sequence goes on from JALPQD010000139.1 coordinate 2,747,840, forward strand.
CGGAGGTCCTGGGTTTCCCATTTGTCACCTCCATGAGAAAAATAACAGTTTTGCCAGACCCCATATAAACAGGAAGGCAAGCTGTTAACGGGAGCCTCCTGCCCTGCTGCCAAGCCCCAGGCTCAGTTTCCTTCCCCTAAGCCTGTCAATTGTGAGGAGGAGAAAGGGTAGAGTGGGCATTGGCTGCGGCTCCCTTGCAGCCACTTGAATGCCAATGTTGGGGGCTCGCTGGCAGCTGCGTGTGCAGCTGGCTGGTTTTGTCTGCGTGTGTGCGAGGGGCAGCGCTGATTCAGCCGGGAACAAAGCAATACTGCTGTCCTGACTGTGCACACGACTACTGCTTGACAGCAGAGAACAATTAATCGCCGTGTTGTGGAATGTGTGGATAGGGCAGGAGGACAGTCAGAAAATGTGTGTGCAGGGAAATGTCAAACCAGCCTCATTAGAAACTGCCCCCCACACGTTCCCAGGACCTCCCACAGTGGTCCCCTACACGTTCGACAGCTATACCAGCTGGGGTGGTCTGGCATTCTGATGAGCTGCAAGTGGGTCATGCGTTAGCAACAGTCTAGGGAGCCTCTCAGCTTTGGGGGTGGCAGATTTATCCATTTACTGGAAGCTATGGCCCATTTTCTCTGTGGGTTACATATGAAAAAGATCTGGACTCTGTCCAGGCACCGTCATAGATCAAGCTCTGTGTGTGTGTGTGTGTGTGTGTGTGTGTGTGTGTGTGTGTGTGTGTATGTGTGTGTGATCCTTAGGAGCACCAACCACCTCCTTTAAGACAGGGTCTCTCATTGGCCTGGAGCCTACTAATTAGGCTGGACTAGCTGGCCAGTGGTCTCCAGAGCCTGCTGGCCTCTGCCACCCCAATGCCAGGATTACAAGCAGCACATCACTCCATTTTTATGTGGGTTCCTGGAACCAGATTCAGGTTTTCGTCCTCATGAAGCAATGCTTTACCAGCACAGCTGTCTCCCTAGCCCCAGACTGTACTTTAAGCCCTGGAAGTTTGCCTAAGTCTTGCCCAAGAACTAAGAAGAGAGAGTCAGGAGTATGGGTCAGAGGTCCTTTCAGCAACCCCTCCCCCAACACAATTAAAGAAGATTGTGAGTTCTCCAGTGACTCAGACTTGCTTTACCATCTCTAGAGATCATACCTGTGATTTAAGCCAGAGAAGCTAAATAAATCCATCTAAGGAAAGAAGAACAGCAGAGTCAGATGACATTCGGAAGGGTCTGCAATAGCAGTGAGATGGTGTGGGGTCCAAACAAGGAAAATCTAGAAGGTGGCAAAAAATCTTTTGATAGATCTTTATAAGGGCTAGACACTGAAATTCTTCCTAAAGACACTGTTGTTATTTGTTGGGCTTCCAGTGAGACTGAGACTTGAACCCCTAGATTTATTAAAATTACATGGGACTGTTTGTTTCCCTCTCCTGGGTCCTCCCTGGGGAGCACTGGATAAGGGATCATGTGCGAGCTGCATATTTGGTAGATTATATGGAAGCTGAATCTAGGGATCAGAGTGAGGTGTGAAGGGAGGAAAGAAAAGGCAAAAGAAGATGTGTTGCTAAAGCTGTTGCTGAGCAACCCGAGATTAATCCCACACAGGCCCTTTACAGAACTAAAAAAAAATCTCAGAATTGACCAGCCGAAGCATCCAGCCACCGGCTCCCACCTCCTGCTGTCTGGCAGCTCTGTTGGCAGCATTAGCTCCCCCAACAGGTCAGGGTTGTGCACATGTGAGTCCTAAGTGGGCCCCATGAATGTTCGCAGTGTTGCAGAAGCTTCAAAAGTTAGCACAGGACATGCACCTGTTTTTTTGTTGCTTGTTTGTTTGTTTTTGCTGTTGTTTTGCTTTGTTTTATTTTGTTTTGTTTTTGAGGCAAGAGCCCATTAGGTAGGGACTACGGCAGAGGAAAATGAAACATTCCTCTTGGTACCCTTTCTTATCTTAGGACCTCCTGATCTGTAGCCCCACCCCATGCCCTTGCAGCAGTTAAGGGTTCCTGTGGCAGCAGCTCCTGTACCTGGCACTGCATAACCCCTTTCAGAGCTCCAGTGTGCTGCCATTAGAGTTTAATACTTCCTCCTCCCTGCAGCTCCATCAGTCTCCATTAAACCTTTCATTTCTTCCTGTGAGCATTTTCACACATGTGATTAAACCAGGTCACCTGGTTGTCACTTGGGCCCCAGATAAGGGTCTCAGATGATCGGTCCGGAGAAGGCAGATGTAGAAGAATCAGCAAACCAATGAGCGTCCTCTCTTGAAGGACACCTTGATGGAGCCCCAAACTGGACCCGTGTTTTCCTAAATCTGTCTCAGTTCATGTGACAGGATGGGGACATTTCCTTTCTTAGCTGGAGTTGGCTGCTAAGAGAGGAGCATCATGTACCGCTTCGTGACTTCCTGTATAGAGAGGACAGGAATGAGGAATCCAGAGGACACTGACCTGGCAGCACCACCAGGAACCCAGCCAAGGCTCCGAGAACACGTGACAAGAGACCCCCCATCCTGCACAGTGTAGGGTGATGGACGTGCTCACTCCGCCCTCAGCTGCCCAACAGCCAGGTGAAAAGGATGCAGATTGGTTTAAGCAACTGCACTTCTCCGCCTGGCTAAGTGTCTCATGGCCTCCTGTTGAAGTTACCACTGACCTGCAGAAACAGGAGCCTGTGTGGGATCAATAACAGGAGAGGCGGTTCCGACCGCTTCATTTCCTGTGTTCTGGCAGCAAGTCAGAATGCAGTTAAGGGATGTTTTGTCCTGCTTTATTTTTTTTTTTTTAATTATTAATTTGAAGGTTGTCTTGTTAGCTCTAGCTTATCCTAACTTATGCTTACCTTGAAACAATTTCCAGAATTTTTGCTTTCGTCCCAAAGAAGCCCAAAAACGAGAACGTGGGGTTTTTAGTAAAACTGAATTCTGTTCTATCGGTTAAGATTCAAAGAGAGAAGTAGGGCCTTGTAAGGGCAACGCTGTGTGCCCGTGCGTGGGCGTGGGCATGTGCGCACACATCTGCCTGTCTGTCTGTCTGTGAGGGAGAGAGACAGAGGCGTTTGACCTTTCATAATCGCAGGGGTTGCTGAAGAGGCTGTGAAGGTGAGGTGTGTGTATGTCTAGCCTGGGAGAAGTCAGTCTCAGTCGGAAGGCAGACGAAGGAGAGGAGAAGGTCAAGGTGAAACTGTGAGGCAGGACACGTGAAGACAGACAGACACTAATGTTGGATCTCATGGTCTTGATTGATGGTGTCAGTGTCCTTCAGGAGCAATCTGGTTCCCCTGCCATGGATCTAAACACACATCTGTGTAGGGAGCCTGAGAAGCTAAAGAACCCAGAAAAGGGGGGACTGTTGTAGGCTCAACTGCTGCTCCACACCGAGGTGAGCCTGGTCTGAAACAGCCGCTGCCTCACTCACCCTTACACAGCTCACCCAGGAGCTCTTCTTACACAAACCGGAAAACATGGGAAAGGGAATTCTGGGAAATGTAGTCCAGCATAGCCAAACTGACACATTTTAAAGCCACCATTTACACTATGAACAAAAGAATAGTAAGTTACTAATTGGAAAAGCATGATCTACCTTTATCTGAGCAGCATACCAGAGGTTTTAAAATGTTATTTACTCTCAGAATTGTCATGAGAGAAAAGTGCCCTGTCTCCATTCTATAGCCGAGGAAACCAAGACTTAGGAGCTGGGGGGTGAACATGTTATTACGGGGCATGCAGCATCAGTGCCAAACTTGCCGTGGAGTGTTTGAGTTGCCCAGCCTACCATTAGTCCAAGGGATGGGTATATATCCATCCATGGTCAATCAGGACATGTCATTTTCTTGGCCACAATGACTAGTCTGTAGCAGGCACTGAGACATTCAGAAGCTGGATCATCCGCAAAACTTCCAAGAACTTTTTTGTTAGGGAACATGTGATCCTTATCTCCTGGGAGTTGTCAAGTTAAATCCAGGGCTTCTGGCTTATCTGAAGGATAGAGACAAAGATAATGTTTGAGCCCCTAGCTTCAACCATTCCTAAAGTTTACTCCCTACCCAAGTTGCAAGAATCTATAAATTTACAATCTGTTTAAGTTACCTTGGGTTAAGACTAACAAACTGAGAAAGCCTGGAATGTAAATTCTTTATGCCTGGAATATCAGATTCCTTTTCCCAATTTTTCTGAAGAAAATGTTGCTGATTTATGTCTAATACAATGAATCACAAGACTAGCTTGGTGTTTTTTCAGCTCATAGAAGAAAGTCCTAGAACTCAACTCCAAAGCCGACTGGTTCCAAAGTGCAGGCTTTGAGTGTGTCTCGTTAGGACCATGCTGAGTTGGTTATGACAAGCTCTGTTTCTCACTGAAGATGGAAAGAGATGTTTGAAGGAAAGTCCAAAGGGAGTTTTGGAAACATAGAAGAACATAGGGCAAAAGCCACATGACTAAGGGCAGGATCTAAGGATGTGATTTAGAATCACGTATTCTCAGCATTTCCTTTTAACAAAACCAATAGAAGATTCTGGAGTTCATACAGCAATCCTCATCTGTGCTTTTCACTGGGGCGCTTCACAGACAGAACTTGAACAGACTAAAGCAAATTGAGAATTAGGGTTGAACTCATTCTAGTGAACTATTAGTGAATTCTAGATATCAAGTTGCTACACTCTTTTAAACACTTTTCTGGCATGTAAATTGCAATCATCTTTCCTGTTTCAGTGTCTAGCCGCTTCATGATGACAAAGTCCTAAAAGCTTCCTGCTTCAGCTTTCCAGCAAATAGGAATAGCAGGGGTCCACTTGGCTGTTATCATAGGTGTTGTCTAGGCTGACTGCATCGTGCGGTCTCCCTGCCTAGCCTCCTGAGTGCTGAATAACAAGTGTGGGCCATATGCCCTGAAGTTAGCAGAGTTTCATCTCCAAAGTCACTCTTCATTGTGTTTTGACTGTGGCATGCCTTATAGACTCTTATGTTGTGAAGATTATCCGTCAACTCTGCTTCCTGCCAGGACTCTTTGCTTCCTGACACGTGGGGATCTAACAAACCTTCGACTGCCTCAGCCACCACATCACCTTGTCATGATGGACTGCCTGAAACTGCCAGAATAAATCCTTCTGTCGCCAGGTTGACTCTCTAGAAGTCTGTATGTATTCAGGTTCTTGTGTTCGGAGTCGTAGAGGATTAAGGTAGAGTTTATTAAAGAAGAGAAAGAATGGACTCACGGACTCCAGATGTGCTATTAGGGGCTGGGGAGCCCTGGAGAACTCATGGACTCTAGGCATGGAATCCATGAGGAGCATGGAGCTGGAAAAGAACCCACGGACTCTAGACATGGAGTGCCATGAGGGGCAGCAGCCAAAGATGGTGCCAAGGTCAAGTATATTTATATACTTATGCAAGCCTGGGGGTTGGGGAAGGCTTTTCTTCATTGGTTAGGCAAGCCTGGGAAAAATGGCTTTTCCTCATTGGTTAACTCACACTGGGGCCCGACCCAGTGGATCTTGTGCCCACCTAGAGGCGGGGCTGTTTCTTTCCAGGGATTTGGTTTATCAGCTAGGGGGAACTAATCTCCATAGCCTTTCCTAAGCAAAGGGTCAGGGGAAGTTGACCGCCTTATCTCTTGTGCAAAAGTGAAGTCAGTTCCTCCCTATCTGCAGGGGGTGTTCCTGCAGGGTCATCCCAGCAGTGGGGGGATGGCTTTCCAAGACCTTCAGAGGCTGTCCCAGCTCGGCTGCTGTAGACCTGCCTAACTTCTACTCCTAAATTGACTTTTGTAAGGCACTTTGCCACAGTGATGTAGAAAGTAACTGGCACACTTTAGAAACTTACTTTTAGCCTCTGTGGCCTCCTTCAAAGGCTCTTTTCATCAGTAAGCCTATGCGTTACTTCTCTAAACTGCTGCAGATCAGACTATCCAATAGATACAAAGATGGTAGGGGTATCCTGCTATCAGCTACAGTAAGGCAGATTTAGAGCAGCCATGCTAAGACGGTCTCTGAAGGTCTTGGACAGTCGTCCCCCCACTGCTGGGATTACCCTGAAGGAACACACCTCTTGCCAACTTCCCACAATTCTTTGCTCATGAAAGGGGATTAGTTGTCCTTTACAGAAAGAGCCCACCTTGAGGTGGACACAAGATCAACTGGGTTGGGCCCCAAATGAGGTAACCAATAAGGGAAAGCTATTTTCCCAGGCTTTCCTAAGTACAGCCATCTTGGTACCTGTGCCTCATGGCACTCCACATATGGAGTCCATGAGCTCATTTCTAGTTCCCTGCCCCTCATGGATTCCATGCCTGGGGTCCATGAGCTCATTTCTAGTTCCCTGCCCTCATGGATTCCATGCCTGGGGTCAGTAAGCTCTCCAGAGCGCCTTAGCCCCTCATGGCACTCCACATCTGGAGTCCATGAGTTCAGCCTTTATCTCTTCTAATAAACTCTACCTTAATCCTCTATATGTGTTTTGGGGTCAATCTTCAACTCCTAACACAAGAACCCTGCAACGATGGGACAGTCATCGCATAACATTTGGCGGCCATGAAGGGACATTTGGCAAGCAGAAGAAAGACCATTCCCTGTAACGTCAGGGGCCTTGGAATGTGGTCAGTGTGACTTAGGAACTAAATTTTAAATGTTAAATAATGGCATGTGCTACTGGGATCTGCTTCTAGCTTTCTTTTGACTCCCCAGTTTTCATGATCTCTAATTTATGAATTAGATCCAATGAATTCAGGTGAGGCAGAGAATATAGTGTGTAGAAGACAGAATTTATTACAAAAAAAAAAAAACCCACAAGACACCTTCAAAGTGTGCAGTGATGGAGATCATTACGGAGGAAAGCACTCAGGGTGAGAGCGGACAATGGCAAAGGGGCCAAAATGAAGGGAAACTCCCATGGGGCACTGGTGTTTGCTGCGTGGGCCTCCACATTCAGGTAGGCCACAGGACTGTTTCTAAAGTCTCCGGACAAGTCAAACTTTCTGAGAGACTTTCTTGTCCAGGTGATTGACAGGCTCATTTAGATTAACTCTTAAGAGAGGGGACAATATTGCATCTTTGTTTTTTACCAGGCCTCTTGTTTTAATCTTATAATCTTCCTGGCAGCTTAGAAAGCCCTGTCTCCTACTAGAGCCAGAGGCAGAAACAAATCTCATTCTTTAGACCAAAAATCATGGAACAGAACAAATAAAAAAGAATTAAAGAAAACATAAAATTTAAAAAAAAAACATGATTTATTATGAGCAAATAGCATTCTTTTTATTTATTTATTTATTTATTTATTTATTTATTTATTTATTTATTTATTTATTTATTTTGTGTGTGTGTGTGTGTGTGTGTGTGTGTGTGTATGTGTGTGTGAGAAAGAAGAGAGAGGGCACTGTGTGTCCCTGTGGAGGACCAAGAGTGATTTTGGAAATCATCCTGGATTCTTCTATTTCCTTCTTGCTTTGCTCTGGGATTTCCCAGGCTCTGTACACCAGGGCCAGAAGTACAGACCACTGCCATTCGTACCTGGCATTTTTTATGCGGGACTTGGGATCTAAACTCAGGACCTTCTGTTTTGGAGACAGACTCTTAACCCCTGAGTCATCTTCAGCCCAGCATTCTTTTTTTTTTCCAATATGTCTGTTTACATGTGTGAGTCTGTAAGTGTGTTATACACATATGTATGGGGAGATACACTGACTTGCACACATATATGTACAGGGCAGACATCTTCCTCTATCTTTCTCCACCTTAATTTTTTAGACAAAGTCTCTTACTAAACCTAGACCTCACCTTTTCAGCTAGATTGGCTAGACAGCCTGCCCCAGGTCCCTTCCTCCTTGTCTCCCCCTCTTCCCTAGCTAGTGCTGGGCTTACTGACACATCCAGCTTCTATATGGGTGCTGGGATCCAATCTCAGGTCTTCAGGCTTACAAAAGAAGCACTTTACTGGCTGAGTCATCTGCCCAGCCAGTCATAGTCCTCTCCTAATGGGCCTCAACAAAACCCTTCCTACCTCCAGGGCAATCGTTGCCTGCTTTCTCCTTTCATCCGGAATGTTAAATTCAGGGCAGTTATGATGCTTCTCTCTTCCTTTTACCTTCACTGTTTTTCACTGGAAGACTGTTGTGTTGCTAGGCAGGCAAGACTTGGAGTCTGAAGCTGTTTGCGAGGGAGGAGTCCATTCTCCCCAGCCTTTAAGCCTGCTGATGTCTAACTAGTTACCTGACACGCACAGTCGGCAGCTAATTTTCTTAATGCTATCCAGCAGGTACCATCTTCTAGCCTTTCCCCCCAATCTCTCAGGGTTATCGAGGACATGCCTCTTTAAAGGCCTGCTAACTTTTGCTCCATTTATGTCCACCAAGTCCTTTACCATATGCAACTTCTTTGTAAGACTCGGCTTGTTTGAAAGTTGAATGGCTTTCATGGTTCCAATTCTGTCTTAATCACACTGAAGACCTCTTTCTATTCTTGCTTCCTGTGTGACTTAGAACAGTTTGGCTCTAAAAGGGTGGTCATACCACAGAGTCAGCTGATGGAGAATTACATCAGATTTCTTAATTAGCATAAAGGTAAAGAAAAAGGAGTCAATGTTTTCCTCCCTGAGTAATTTCTCCCCCCCACCCCCAGTAATTATTGAGTTCCTTGATTTTCTACTTTCTTCTGTGAAAACCTATTTCTCTGATCTTCCCAGGCTTATGTGCTTTATCTTACTTCACTGTTTGGAAAAACCATATCAAACTGGCCTTTGTGATCCTCAGGGAGATTAGAAACTTCCACAAATACTCTTGGGAAAGGAGGCAATTGGAAGGGTCTCAGAGTCAGTATATTTGCCGGCACAACCCCATTGGCCTTCTCTCGTTCCATGACTTTTGACCTTGTGTTACACCAGAGAAAAGAGGCACAAGGTTTTTATGTAAGACCTGTGTTCCAGAGCCAAGAGGGAAGGGAATATGTCTTTAATCTGATTAGCCCAGTGGCACGTATGTGTGCGCACGCGTGCAGGTCAGTTGACAACTTTCAGCAGTTAGTTCTCTCCTTCTATGGTGCGCTCCAGGATAGAATCAGAGTGCCTGGCTTGTGCACAGACTACCTGCTGAGTCATTCTCCCATCCCAGCTTTGTTTGCTGAGCCATCCGACCACATCCTGTCTTGTTTTTTACAAATGAGGCCTCCAGTTGGCCTAGTACTTGCCGAGTAGGCCTGTCTCAGCATTCCTGGTATGAGCTTAAAGTGTCACCACATTCCCATTTTTTTCTTATGGGTTCTGGGGGGGTCACACTCAGGTCTTCATGACTGCAAAGGCAAGCACTTCACCGATGAGCTTTCTCCAGCCCCCTTTTTCAACTCACAGTAAAACGTGAAAAGTTGCTTATGGTCAGTTTTGAAGTTGCTGACAAAACATGTTATTTGCTCTGATCCATTATATTTGTCTTCTTACTTCGTCCCATCAATGGATGATCCTTAAAAGCCACAAAGCCCCCACCATCCCGGGGCCCTTACCATCCCAGACCCCCACCTTTTGAACTTATGCTTCCTTGCCATCGTAAGTAGATTTACCTGAGATTAACTTTACAAAGTTAATGTTTGGTTTACTTTTTTCTATTTCCATTTTGATGAACAAACCAGATGTTTTGCCAGATTCACCCCCAGCTAATTATATAGTTCAGTGTCCTGAAATGTGCCCTCGTTTGCTTAAAACCTGCTGATTTATGAAAGAAATTGTTTCTGGATATGGCTCAGAACGGTCAGGCCTGTAGACGTTGAATCCTTCAGACACCATCCAAGCAGGCCCGGCTGGAGCACTCACAGGATGCGCAGAGCAGCAGAGGGGAGGACGATCCAGTGCAGGTTTCCAGCCTAACAGTGAGGCTGCAGGAGATGGAGGCAAGCTGGGGCTTGGAGACCTGGACAAAATCCGTTTGGCTCTGATCCAGCTGTGGAAATCCCTCCAGCTTTTCATCTGGAGCAGGCTTTGAGTCAAGGCTGAAAGAAAAATTTGGGAAAATAGTTCCCAGATCTGGCATTCGCTTCGCCTCTATCCTGGAGGCCCTATGATGGAATATGTCTGAAGTAGGAAAGATCTACCAGCAAAAACAGAATAAAGCTCAAGTTACAGTCTCCTGTTTGTGAATCTGGAACCCAAAGGTTAGAGTGTACCTGAAGATGCGCCCGTCGGGAGGCGGAGCACAGTACCCTGGTCTGCTGCAATCTTGTTTTGGAACATGAGCTGGAGAGCCGACCAAGGAGACTGAGAAGGTGACAGAACCCAGACAGACAAAGCAGATGCTGCTCCGGCACAGGGCAGAGGGCATGGGTGTGTGTGTGTGTGTGTGTGTGTGTGTGTGTGTGTGTGTGTGTGTGTGAGGACTTTATTTTGGTGGCAGTGAGAGTGCTCACTTGAATCCCAGATGGGGCGTTACCAGCTCCCTGCCACTCTGCTGAGCTCTGCCACTCTGCTGGCTGGCTGGCTGCTGTGCACCGTCTTGTTCTTCTTGGATGTGCTTCGCTGATCCTCGAGGCAGATGCTCAGGGAACCACTCGCTGTACTTTATTCCCCTTCAGCCACTTTAATAATTGTGTAGTCACCAATGGCTATCAACAAATTCTCATATAGTCAGTCACTTAAGCATGCATTTATTAAGAGTTTTCGAGGTCACCAGTCACAGATGGGCCCCGGTGGGTAAAAAGCACCGTGTCTATAAGACTGAATTTCTTCCTGGAGCTCTAGGGGAAGACTTTCTTTTTTATGGATTACTTTTGAGAGTTGCCACATTCCTTTGCTTATGGCCCCTTCCAGCCGACTGTGGCTCCCTGAGTCTTCCTCACATGGCATCATTCCGACGTCCACCCTCCCATCTCCCTCTTCCTCACTCAAAGGCTCTTGTGATTGTCCACAACAGATCTCATTACCTTTTGCAACATAACCCAACATATTTACAGGGTCTGGAGATCATAATGCAGTTATCTTCGGGGGATTGTTATTCTGCTCACTGTATATACATGGTTCTTTCTTAAAGTACGTTTAACAGATCTCATTTGACTCTAAAAATGCCTGTGATAGGTGAGTCAGAATATGCCTTAATGAAGAAGAAAGCTGAGAGAGGAGACAGGAAACAGACGAGCCATCCTGGTCCAAATCCTACTCCGAGTTACTCTGAAATACAAGATAGGACATAGTTAAGATGCGGGTCACTATCTTCAGCTGGGTGATACTTAGGGACAAGGGGTGTGTGTGGGCAAGCAGGACTTTGCCCAGGGCTGTCAGGTCAACTTGGGGCTCCATTTCTGTGGTCAGATAAACTTGACCTGGCCATGTGGTTTCCTCCTCCTGTGGTTTTTCTTGAGTGACTTTGAAAGTCATACAAGCAGATGATCTGAATGTAAATAGCTGCGGCAGAGGATATGACCTGAATGCGAGACTGTTTTATTAAAATCAATTCCATAGCAGGTGGAAGGTCCTGAGTTCGGATCCTAGACCCCACGTATAGACGCTGGGTGGAAGCGGGGGCGGTCTGCATTCTGGTCCTGGTAGGGCGGAGCCTGTGAATCCCGGGGCAGAGTAAACAAGGAGGTGGAGGCAGTCCATGGGGGTTCCCAAATTCGCCTGTGGTTCTACACACACACACACACACACACACACACACACACACACACACACAATTGAATAAATAATAATAAGAATATTTTTTAAAAAAAAGAAAGATATTGAATGGAAAATTAAAACCTGGCCCCAAGACTGACCATGTTGAATTTTCCATGAGGAGGAAAAGATTGCTTATAATAAGCAATCAGTGTATTTAAAGAAAGAATGAGCTTTGGGGGAAAAATTAGAAAACCTATGACATTTAAGACAATTTCAAAAGCAACTCGTAAGGAGGCATTTTGAGTGTGATTCAGATTTGTAGGAACCCAAAATGTGGTTCTCCCAACAAGCTGATTCCCTCTTCCAGTTGACAAGGAAGCTCAGGAACTGGATCGAGAAATCAAGGAAGAAAGAAACAAAATTCTCCACCTATAAGAGGCTGGACTTTGCATGACCTGCTCAATGACTGACATATCAATGACCCCCCAAAGTCTAGCATGGATCACAGGCACTAGGATCCTTAGAGGCAAGGGATTTAACAGTTGCAATAGTGTTCCCATACTAAAGGGGAGCACAAGAAAGGACTCTAGGCAATGCTTCTGAATCCTCACATCTCATTAGAGTGGAGGCTGCAGAAGGAAGTTTGACATTCACACTAAAGGATGCTCCAGGGATTGGGGGAGGGGAAGAGGGGGGCACTGGGAGAAAGGGAGGGAGGAGGGTGAAAGGAAAGGAAGGGGAAAAGCGGGGAGGAAGCAAGGGGGTCCAGGGAGGGATGGAGGGAAGGAGGGTACAGGGTACCTAGGCTGGACTAAAAGGGTTGAGCTCCTTGATAAAGCACTTGCTTAGCTGGGTTCATTCTCCAATAGTGTGAAACCATATAAACCCACAGATGCACATGCACACACACACAAGGTTTACATAGCTCTGTGTACAAGCCCTTTCTGAGTTTTTGTTGTTAATATAAAATTAAAGATTTCCTTAATCTTAGCACAACTTTGTTACTCAGGTTTAAAAAACATAGCAAAATAAAAGGTGTGTGTGCACATACAAGCTGAAATAGCCTACTGGGTTCTTATTTCTCTTTTACTCAGTACTGGAGGTAGTTGAAACTCCAAAACAATGATGCCTTCCACAGAAACCTCTACCAGGTGACTTATGGCACAAATCACACGTTCTCCCTCCTCCCCCAGCTATCCTAGGATGGTTCAGCCTCTAGGAAAGCAACTATGATAAAATATACAGAGGGCAGGTTTCACTCAGAACAGTGATGACTTTGATTCTTCACCTTCCAGCTGTTCTAATAATTAAACTGACAAGGGAAGGAATGTTTTCGTTGGAGAGTCCCAACACTGCTTCTAGCATATTTTCCACTTGCATAACTTTGCTTTTGTCCCTAGAGCAGAAGGTGGAGTTTTCTCTATTGAAATCATAAAAATCTCTTTACTGGCAAGCATGCACTCAGATCTGCCCCCGATACTGTTCATGTTATTAACTGCAGCTGGGTTTGCTGTGAGCACCGTGTATTTTTTAATCTTTGATGAGAAATCTGTGTGGACTCCTGATCGTCCCATCTCTGTGGATGAAATGGGCATTTTTTTTTTTTTTGTTTTTTGTTTTTTTGCTTCTCAATCCATGTATTTATTTAGGCTTGTTTGCAAAATGAAGAACTATCGGGCTTGTTTCATCTCCTGTAGCAAAGGCAAGAAGTTCTCAGAACTTGGAAACTGTTTTTATACCCTGGGGGGTTGTTTTGATAGCCTAGTAGATTGACATTTTCAAAACAGATTTGGCACACCTTTATGAGTTACCTAAGTTTTTTGTGATAAGGAGTCAAGGTAATGCTTGAAGTGTACTCAAACCTCGCCCTTAATGCTATTATGAACAAAAAGTAAAAGTGAAAACAACACAAGGCAAAAAAGCTGAAAATGTTATCAAGTAATCTGTCTCAGCCAGGAGATCCCAAATCAGTGAGCTTCTTGTTTCTCCAGGACCAAGACTGACTGCAGACACTATTTGACATTTTGTAAGACTTTATCATAAATACTGATGAAGTTCTTCATCTTCCAAATATTACAAACATTGATTCATGGATCTCGAAAGTATTCAAGAAGCCGAAAGTTTGTGGTAAGTTTTTTTTTTTTTTTTTTTTTTTTTAATCTTAAAATTGTAGCAAAGTAGGTCCTTTTCTACAGCATAGGAAAATCCAGGGACATCTCAGCTTAGAGTCAGCAGCCTTCCTCAAAACCCCCTCTCGTCTCCCCACAAACCTGATTGAACAATTTGCAATTGCAGGATTGTGAAAACTAGCTCTCTGGACTAGGGAGATGGCTCTGTGATTAAAGCCTTTGCTCTGTAAGTAAAAGAACGTGAATTTGGAACCCCAAATCATATAAAAATGTTGAACAGACATGGCAGCAACCTATAATTCCAGCCCTGGAAGTTGGAGCCTGGGAAATCCCAGAGCAAAGCAATTCGGAGGTAGAGCAATCCAGGATGATTCCCAGTGCTTATGCTGGGATGACTTCCTGGCCGTGCTGGATGCCCAACGATGCAGAGGTCCCTCTAGGGTCTGAATGTGTCTAGGTTCTTGCATTTGGGAGTCAAAATTGAAAGCAGAACACGTGTAGAGGATTAAGGCAAAATTTCTTAGAGGAGAGAAAGAACAGAACTCACTGATGTGAATCTGTGAGGGGCAAGAGAGCTCTAAAGAACTCATGGATCTCAGGTATAGAATCCAATAGGGGTGAAAGAAAGGTCAGGTAGAAACTCATGGATTCGGATGGCTGCCAGGTCAGGATTATTTATAAGCCTAGGCAGACCAGGGAAAGGTGGCTTTTTCTCCTTGGTTAGCTCCAGTTTCTGCAAACCTGATTGGAAATTGTGGTCTTCTATATTTCATTGGTCTGTTCATATTGGGGCTCAGTTGATCTTGTGTCCAGACCTCAGGGTGGGGATTCTCTACAGAGGAGAACTAATCTCCATATCTTTTCATGAACAGAGGGTTGGGGGAAGTTTCTGTCTTATCTCTGTGAAGGATTAGAGTTAGTTTCTCCAGAATAATAGGGTGTGTTCCTCAGGGTAATGCCAGCAATAAGGGCTGATCTTTGAAGACCTTCAAAGATCAGTCTCAGTATGGCTGCTCTAAAACTGTCTAAATGTCACTCTTGGATCCCCACAGGTACACATAGTCAAGTGCCTTTTTGTGTTCACACATGCAAACAAAACCAAATAATAATAATAATAGACAACAGCTTCCCATTTCATTCTAACAGAAGAGGAGGCAGGTGTGGGGCCAGCTGTTGTAGAAGCCCACAGCATCCTAGCTTACAGCACTCTCATGCTCTAGACCCTTTGGTTATTTGAAATAGGGCAGAATTTGATCGAGGGAGGACCAGAGTTCCTCCTAACCAGTGTTACCATGGAATCAGGGTTTCCTTCTGTGGGTTCTTGGTCTCATTAATGAAAGAATTTTAAAATAGATTCAGAACCATTTTATTAGAGTTCAAAAGAAAAGAACAGGAGAGGTAAGTTGTAAATCTCTGGCAGCTGCTGGGTGGAAAGAGATCTCAAAGAGGAAGAGAGGTCATGCCTTTGGGTTAGGAGCCAAGAAAGTCATCGTGTTCCTCAGTGGAGGTTGACAAGCAGCTGGGTGACAGAATTGGGAGGGGAACTTCAGAGAATGTGTGGAAAAGCATTCTTAGGCAGGGAAAGCGTATCCAGGCTTTTAAAAAAAAGATAAAACTGAAAAGAATGGGGAAAAATATAGCTTTCTGAGCTTAGAACTCAAAAACTGGAGAGGCTTAGAAATGGCCCGTGGTAGGGGCTGGAAAGGTGGCTCAGGGGTTAAGCCTCTGCCTTGAAGGCGGAAGGTCCTGAGTTCGGATCCTAGACCCCACGTATAGACGCCGGGTGGAAGTGAGGGCGACCTGCGTTTCTGATCCTGGTAGGACAGAGCCTGTGAGTCCCAGAGCAGAGTAAACAAGGAGGAGGTGGAGGCATCCATGGTGGTTCCCGAATTTGCCCGTGGTTCTACACACACACACACAAACACATACACACACACTGCACAATTGAATTAAAAAAAATAATTAAAAAAGAAATGGTCCGTGGTGGAAACCTCCTCCCAGGCAGGGCTTCTGGGAAAGATAAGCCCATGATGTCACAAGGGGTCTCCATAGCATGCCTGCAGGTAAATCAGCTTTCCTAGGTGGACTCCTGACCAGGTGATTGACAGGCTCAGCTAAATTAACTCTAAAGAGAGGAGACAATGCTAAGTGTGTTCTATCTTTGGGGCGTATCAAAACATTATGTCTTCTTTACCCAGAGTCAGAGGTAGAATTCAGATTCCATTCTTTTCCACAGGAGAAGGTGGCTTTCCCTGTAACAGGCCACGATAAAGCTCTGAAACCTCTACCTTGCCACATGGTTACATCCCAGGCAAATGTGAGATGGGAGTCCAAGGCTGACCAAAGCTGAGGGTTTTTCCTCGATGGTCTCCAAGCCTACAGATCTCAGCATTTGGTCTCAGAAGTGTAGGAACCCTCCTAATATGGCTGGGGAGCAGGAACTGGAAACAGTACCATTAAAACTAAGGTTTGAAAGAAGTCAGTTGTCAGAGGAAGATTGGAAGCCCTTCTCTACCTGTGTTTTCTATAAAGGGGGGGGGGCAGGTACAAGAAAGTCAGCACTCTACCACATGGGAAAGACAGGTACCAGGCATATGATGTATAAAGGGTCATGCTATAAAGCACACGCTTCCCCTCACCTCACTAATCCTCTCCATTTTCAGAGGACTTTCCCCTTCTTAATAAACTATCTCGATTTCTAACCATGTGGTGCTGGTCCAATTCCTTGTCCCAGAGCACAAGAACTTGGATATTTCAGCAGACATTCTGGGTCTCAGATCCATATTTATAATAGTAGAATCTCATATGCCCGCAAAGCCATAAGATTTCAATTAATCTGTAGAGGAGAACTGTGGGTAAGCCTTGGGATGTCTCAGTTTGAATCCCTATTTGGCCATTTGTCAGTAGTGTGTTTTATTCAACCACTCTAATACTCAGCTTTTCTCAAAGAGGGAAATAGCATATAATTGCAACCTTAGTATATCGCAATAAAAACGTATTATAACTCTGTGCTGCATAATTCAGTCAGTCACACACTGTATATAGGGAAAGTGCGCCTGACATTGATTGGTATTTGGGTTTTGAATGGGTTCTATGCTCTTGTGTCTTCAGAAAGGACTTGAACAGTGATACACAGTTAAAGCAGATGCAGAAGCAGTTTATAACGAGACAAGAAGGATGGCTTCCAAGGGGGAGGAAACTAGCCAGCTCACAGAGAAAAGGCTTAGTAACACAGTATAGAATTGGGGTTTTTACATCACATAGCACAGACTTTGAAGATCATTTGCATAGTGTGTGCTGTACCTTTTACATGTAGTTCCACATATAGCTTTATTTCTGGTGTGTATCTTGAGTCTCTACTTAAGGGTATGCGTTTCAGTATTTAATGAGTTATAGGCCATCTTTGGACACTCTGGACAGCTTCTTAAACAACCAGGGGTCAGCGGCGGTCAGCCTGACCAGGACTTTTGGGGTCCTCTTCACCAGCTTGCTGTTTTCACATGCTACTTTTGTAAGGTTTTTCTGCCGGGCTCTTCACCCGTTTCTCCTGCTCCATGTTCATAATGCTATGCTGCAGTTGCAGCATGTGTAAGGGCACGCTGGGGTGTTTGCACAATGGCGAAATTGCATTTCTCAGCATGTCGCTCCTTCTAATGACTTGAGGGAGCAAATAAGACAGCACATGGAAGCACTGAACATGTCCCAAGGACTTAGTTCAGCAAAGGGTTTTCATTACTCCACCCATTATTCCCATTAATGAGAACTAATCAAGCAAGGCTGGCAAGAGGGCTCTGTGGGTGAAGGTACTTGCACATAAACTCGGAGACCCGAGTCTAATTCCCAGAAGCCCACATGGTGGGAGGAGAAAACTGGGACTCTGAAAGCTATCCTCTTACCACCCCTGCAGAGGCACACGTGTACTTGCTTCTCTCTCTGTTCTCTCTCTTTCAAACCAATCAATAAAGTATTTTTAGAAACTGATCAAATACACACCTCTTCATTTCCGGTCTGTTTTGATCAACATGAGATGACTGAAGATGATGCTTTGGGATAGTTTCCTTCCAACCCACAGCAAAACATCTGCATTTTATAGTTTGTTTGCTCAGCTATTCCATGCGTGAATATGTTATTAGATTTTTAAAAAAGAGAGAGAAAATGCCAATGACAATGATTTGTGGACCTCCTTATATACTGTCGCTGACCAGGACTGGTCCTGGGGGTTCAAGGCCGAGGAACTCTGAACATAAGTCTCCATGTTCCTGCTTGGACTTCTAGATTGGACAGGTCTACATACATGTTTGGAGATGTGTGTGGGAAGAGTGAGCGCCACACAAGAGAAAAGGCTTGTTGGAGCCACAGGAACAAGTTCTGAGCCATTTCTGAGACCCATTTCTAACTTCCGAAACCATGGGAATAGTACTTGCTTTACAGAGCTATCATGAGAAGTGGATGAGATATTGATAAAGCCCCAACACAGCAGGGGTGCATAGCAGAGGGACAATTAAATGGTGTTAAAATTTTTTAAAGTTATTCGTATTAGTATGCAGTACACAGTCAAATTAGAGGGTTAATATTTACTATAAGGGGACTATTAGTTTAATATTAGGGTTCTTTTTTGTGCTGCAAAGATTCAGTTAATATGGCTCTTCTGCAGGAAGTTTTCTTTCCCCCTCCCTCCCTTGCTGTTCCTTCCCTCCCTTTCTCCTTCCTCTCCTGCCTTCCTTGCACCTACTGCATATTAAGAATGGGAGGCAGAAGCTCTGGCTTCTAATAGCTTGCTCATTCTCTCATTCGTGCATTACGTCAGCAATAAGCGCTTTGCTGTCAGCATTGCTAAACACGTAAGTACTGTCTCACATAGTAGGGATACTAGGAATAAAACCTGGTCACTGCCCTCAAGATGCTCAGTGACCACCAGGGAGACAGTGACTCAATCTTGACTTCTACCTCATCTGTGGCCCACCTTTCAGCTCCTACACCTCATGGTTTCACTTCTCTTTCTGTCTTGGTGAATATTAGTGACCATACCTTATGCAGGCCTTCTGGAAGGAGAGAGAGAGAGAGAGAGATGGAGACAGAGACAGAGACAGAACAGTTGTGATCAGAGGACAACGTGTGGATGTTGGTTCTCTCCTTCTACCATGTGTGCAGGCTCTGGAGATCGGACCCAGGTGGCCAAGTTTGTGCACAAGCACCTTAACTTGTTGGGTCAGCTTGGCAGCCCCAGTTGCCTTTCTTGGAAGCTTTGTTTTCCAAGAAACCTCTACACTCATATCTTGGCCTCCTAAGTGTCCTGGCCTCCAGGATTGGCACCTCATAATGCAGAGGAGTAGTGATGTGTCCTCCACACTAGTACAGCTGTGAAAATTGTCAATTCTGGGGGCATGGGAAAGGACAGGAAAGTGAGAGGGAAATTTATAATAGGAAAATGGGAAGATTTATAATAGGAAAATGAGGGGGGTTGCATTAGGTAATAAGGGGTGAAAATGATATCAATTCATTGTATTCATGTGTGAAATTCCAAAACAATAGAACAAATAAAATAAAATAAAACAAGATTTACTAAATGGAAAAAAAATGCCTAGATAGTTAGGTGTTCCTTCTAAGTCTTTAAACTTGCCTTTTTGTCTTATGGGCCCAGAAACTTGACACTCGTGCCTGACCAGACAGGGGTGTTGATTACCCTTGTCTAAACATGTATACATGCATGCACACAAAAAGATAGATGGCAGTTTTGTATCATGACTTTATAACTAAACCTCGCTCATTTGTTTCCTTTAAGGTGTCTAGGAATTGTAAGATATAAAACTGTAATAAGATGGCATCTATGGATGTACTTATTATCTATGTGACGTGCTTATTTCACTCGATTCTCGCAAAACTGCATGGCATCTCTTTTAATGAGGAGGAAATTAAGAATTCTGTGCTTGGCAAACCTGATGAGTAGAGCAACCGTTTGAGGACAGGTCTGTCTGTTCCTAAAGTCTATTCAAGGCGACCTATTATGTTACAATGACTTTTAATAAGCCCATTCATTTTTTTTACTCACCCAAATTTTATCAATCAATTATTTTATGAACATTGGAAATCTAAGAATAAATAAGACATCTGGATATACTAAGTAGCAGGATTCTCATATACAAAATACAAAAATAAAAATCTTTTAGATGCAGTGATAGAGACCACCAGCAGCAATAAACTAAGAGCCTTGGTTTGCCTGGAGTAGGAGACGATGAGAAATTTTCTCTTCTTTCTTTTTTCAATATTTAGTGTGTGTATGTGTGTGTGTGTGTTTATCAGAGGGCACTGTGTGTCCCTATGGATGACCAAGGGTGACTTTGGGAATCATCCTGGATTGCTTCTACCTCCTTGCTTGGCTCTGGGATTTCCCAGGCTCCGCCCACCAGAGCCAAAAGTACAGGTCACTGCTGTTTTCCACCTGGTGTTTTTACATGGGATCTGGGATCCAAACTCAGGACCTTCTGCTTGCGAGGTAGTGTCTTTACTCCTGAGCCATCTCTCCAACCCTCTTTTCTTTGTTTAAACAAAATAATTTACTTATTTAAGGGGAGGGGAGTTAAGCATGTGTTATGATACTCATATGGAGGTCAGAGGACAACTTTCCAAAGTTGATACTCTCCTACTATGTGAACTCTGGGGATCAAACTCAGTTTGTCAGGTTGTGTGGTGGCACCTTTACCTGCTGAACTATCACACCTGCCCCTGCTCTGCAATTTTCATAAAGGCTGTGACAGTTGGCCTGATTATTTAAAAAGTATCAGAGTTTTACCAGGCAGAGAGAACAACAAAATTCAGAATGGTGCAGTGGAGGAACTGGCATAATATGGCTCTGGGGTTCAAAAGAACTCGCATGACAGGCTAAAGAATTTGGCTTACCCTGTGGGAAATGAGACTTGACAGCTTTTTAGGAGAGTAATTTAAAAGACTAGATTTGGTCTTAGATTTCTCAGGAAGAATAACTGTACTGTACTACACCAGAGAAGAAAGTGGCAAGATTGCTGCTGCCCATTAGCTGGCACATGTGCTTCTACTAATAGATGGTGTCATCTACAGCCACCTAGGAACTTGCTTTTGTTTTTAAATATATGTGTGAATGTAAGAGGAGAATAGTCTCGTGTGCATGCGAATGTTTGTATTAAATGTCTTTGGACTTAATATTTCAGCCTTTTATTAGACTCCACTGAAATGTGATTGCTTCATTCATCAACTTGGCTCTTCCTTTCAGCTTTTCAAAGACAGCAGCAATGCCTTCTAATTCTGTTTACATATAGATGTACTATCTGTTGCCAGTAATATGAAGTTCAAAATGACAGCAATATGGTGTATTAATGACTAATAACATTCAAATGGCAGTCTCATTAGTTTATTTCAATCCTTCCTCTTTTTATAAAACCATATTATATTTTTACAAAACTGTCTTGGGTTCTGTTTCAGTTTTATATATTTTTTAAACATCTATCCATTTGTCCACATCGTTGGACCTGTGCCAAAGACTACCCTGCCTTTTCAACAGGGCTTCCCTCTTTATTCTCACCTTCTGTGTGGTTTAATTGCAATACTGTTCTGAACTGCCAGGCATGATGGCGCACGCCTGTCATCTCAGCACCTGGGAAGCAGAGGCAGGAGAATATCAAGCCTGAGGCCATATAATGAGCTCAAGGTCAGTCTGAACCAAGTAGTGAGACGACTAAACAAAACAAAACAGCAAACAATACTAGTAGGAGAGGTGGTACCTTCCCTTACTCTCCTCTGATAGTCTTTGACTATCAAAAATGTAGTTCTGCTTATCTTTTAATGCTGGTGTGTCAGTGTGGATGGTTATATATAGAGTCCAACTATGGGAAGTTAACTTTGCAGAGCAAAGTCACAGCATAGCAAGAATACAAAACATTTTTTGCTGCTCTGTTGTATAGCTTACTGAGGAACGAGCAGCTAGCTTTCTAGCTTCTGAGCAAAGGTTTATCAACATAATTTTTAGAATAGCAAAAGTCTTGACTTTCCTATCTCTTCTTTCTTTATCTTTCTCTCTCTCCCTTCCTTCCTTCCTTCCTTCCTTCCTTCCTTCCTTCCTTCCTTCCTTCCTTCCTTCCTTCCTTCCTTCCTTCTCTCTCTCTCTCTCTTTTTCTTCACTATATAGCCCAGGCTAGGTTGGAACTCATTGTGTAGTCCAGATAGCCCTCAACTGACTCTGGTTCCCAAATGCTGAAAAAATTTAACACTTAATGACTCTTGTTATTTTTAGAAAAGCTATTAAGGTAAACTCTAATTTTACACCCTCTCTTTTGATCATTTTAGTATTTCTATGCTTTGAGAATCAAGAACTTACAAAAGAATTATCAAGCGTGCATGTATCTTGAATACTAAGCATTCTTTTCTTCAAAGCTGTACTATTGAGTAGTATATCTGATCTCTCTTTTCAATTACAATATAAATAACTCAAGATCAGGAACTAAAAACCTTTAAAGATGAATCGATAATACCACTTTCCTATTAGCTAAATACAGTGCTATTAGAGTTCTGAAAAATTAAAGACAAGGCCATTCTTGGTTGACTATTTTTTTTTGTTGTTATTCTTTTTTTTTAAAGCCTACATTTTTAATGTTGCTGAGCATTAAACAAAACATGTGGGCGTGTGCAAGAGGGGAGGATGAACAGCTCAGATGTAAACCTTGGAACTGTGTATCTCAAAATCCAAAGCCCCCACCAGACCAAGATTTCAGCTGTAGGACTGACTTAAACATATTGCTAAGGTAAATTCCCACATGTCTTTGGCTCTGCTGTCCTCTGGCTTGCAGCCTACTTTAGGAGTTCTATCCTTTATTGACTTTGGCTTGAATTGATTGTGCACCCATGCCTAACCTCATTTTTAGAAAAATTTAAGTCTGACGTGTGCAAAGTACTGTGAAGGAGACATGTTTCCGATGAGTTTTTTTTTTAATATTTGAAATATTAAAAAGCATTATTTTAAAAAGAAAAAGAAAAATTTAAGCCTAGCCCGTGAGACAGCGCAGCGAGTACATGCAACCCTAACGCCTTAAGTTGCCTGTAGCAGGCTCCTCCTAGAAGAGTACACAGCCTTTAGTACTAGCTCTATTCTGAGCCCAAGGCCCATCTTTGAGCTAGTTACCCCAGCACCCACCTGGGGCCCACAAGGTGGAGTAAAGTTCTGATTTTCACCCTTGAGACATGGCAGGCATGCATCTGTTCACTTGTGCACTTTTCAAATAAATAAATTATTGATTAAAAGTCTGTGTGGCACAATTTAAACTTTATGTCTAACTCATATTTAAATGTTTTTCAAGGGCCTGGGTGCATCAAATGTTTAAATACTGGGGAAGTAGGGTATCTTTTCAAAATTAATTCTTACAATGCTCAGTAAATATTAAATTTTTAATTGACAGAAAACTTCAAAATAGAAGTCTTTTAAAAGTAGAATAACTATATATATCCAAAACAATTTTGTTAATTGCACTTCTCAAATACAGCAGTTAAATCCTCCAATAAACCTTTTCCATGACTCACATCTAATTTTTACATGCTAGCAAGTTTACGGGTAAACTATTCTTTTCCTCTCATTGTTTTCTGCCTCCACGCCTATTCTGCTATGCAAAAGCTTTATGTCAATTTACTTTTTGAGCCGTTTAAGACCAAACCAAATTATTCAGCACATTTTAAACAATCCCTTAAAGACCTCTTTTTCTTGGCTATGTTTCCAATCTAGGCTTATCACTATAATATTTCATGCCCTGTGCTTCTGAAAAAATTCAATATCAAGAACAAAGTAATCCAGAGCTTTACTTCATTTCAGTCTTTTATGTCCTAGGGCTGTCCCAACTCAATGACCCAGTTTTTATTGTCACATCTCACTGTCTGCCACTGACTGTGACCAGCTTGCCTAATCCTTTTCCCATCCCTTATCAGTTTACCCTTAATTCAAAATCTTTTTTTTTTCAAATTTCTTTGCACTTCTTCTTTCATAGCTTTTAGATTTTTTTTTATCCTCCCCAGGAGACTCAGTTTTAGCATGGTAGGTACTCAGCAATACAAAGACAAGCAGAGAACTGAAGCCCGTAAGTCTGTTGTCACAATTTTCCTTGTACTATTTTTAAAATTGTAGGTGGCGAATCACAGAGAATTGATACTATAATTCCACAGTATGTTCCTAAGGCAAAATACCATGTTTTCTATCATATGTAGATCTAGATTTAACAATATGCCCACGAGACAAAGCATGTAGTTTTTACACACACATGTACATACATACACACACAGGCACAGGCACATGCACTGCGAATGCGCATGCAGACTCACAAATTCAGAAGGGAGACTATTTGGGAGAGGAAGAGGACCAGCAGGAAGGAGGAGGGATGGTGAAGAGTTATGGGGGAACAAATATGAGTAAAGAAAATCACGAGGAAACTCATGATCATGTAGACTGTCATAGTTAGGCACAGGTGTCAACTTGACAGTTGCGGGTTTGAGCTCTGGACACATTTGTGGAGAATTAGTGGTCGAACTGGGCTCAGAGCAAGCCTGCAGGATATTGTCTAGCTGGTGGCGAGAGCCCAACCTATAGTGGGTGGACAGGCCCTGGAATAAAAGACAGAGAGTTGGTTGAGAGAGTTGGCATCCTTCTGTTCACTTGGCCAGACATGCTGGTCTGGCAAGTTAGGATTGTCCCTCTCTCAGCCATTATGTGGTGATGGTGTTGGCCCTGGTGTTGGTGCATGCTCTCCTGTCAAGCTGGACTGAGAACTGTAACCAGGAATCATAAAAGAGAATAAACCCTTGTTCGCTTAAGTTTAATGGTCATTTATCAGCAACCATGCAGGCGGACTACAACATAGGCCAACCAAAAACGTTAATAAAAATGAAAATATTTAAATGTTCAGCTTTAAGATAAAGTAATGTTACCTTTGATAATCTGGCTATTTACTGACTCAGATCTATAAAAATTTATAGGTGTAAGAGTTCATTACAATGATCTAAAAGCAAAAGAAAAAAACAATACAAGTGTCTAGTAGTAGGAAAGAAGCAAAATTTTACTCGATGGAATGGTGTATAGTCATTTAAGATGCTTTGTACAGATATGGGCAAATACATCTGTTTTCAGAAGCACAAGGTGCAAAACTTGAAAGTGTTTCTGGCCACAATTGTGTATTTACTGATATATATGTATCAGTAATATATGTATTTACTGATATATATATGTATATATGTATGTGTGTGTATATATATATATATATATATATATATATATATATATATATAAAGTATATTGCCCTGTGCATCCAGGATAGCCTTAAACTTGCAATTCTCTTAGCTCTTCTTCCTCAGTGCTGTGATTACAAGTGTGCGTGACCAAATCTGCTCACATTTCTTCAACTGTTCACAGTTGAAGGCTCTGAGCTCTGGACACAGTTATGGGAAATTAATAGCTGTGTCCCAAGTAAGTCTGCAAGAGATTGGTGGAGAAACCCCAGCCCATGCTGGACAGGCAAATAAGATGGGAGGAACTGGTCGAAGAAGTTGGCATCCTTTGGCCCACTTGGCTGGACATGCCGATTATCCCTCTTTCCGCCGTCCTGTGGATGAATGGATATGGGGTGGTCATCTCCCTCGACCCCTGCTGTTCGTGTACTCTCCTGTAATTAATTGAGAACTGTAATTGGACTATTGTAAGAGAAATAAAATCTTCTTGTTTACCTATAAACTGTTTGTCATGAATTTATCGGCAACGATGCAATGTAACTGCTACAGGTATATTAGACTAAAACTCAAGATCTTCTTGCTTCAGCCTCCAAATTGCTGGGAGTATAGGTGTGTGCCATCATCTCACAACAGTGCTATAAAATAGCATCTACAAAAGAAAAAGTTCAAGGAAACAAGGCATTTGCTTTTTAGGGTGGCAGAATTACAGAAGAGTTTTCTTTATTTTCAAAATCTTTGTGATTCTATTTAAGTTTTCAAAACTTATAATCTTAACCAATTCAAATAATCATTTAAGGAGATTATGTCAACTGTAACTTATAAAAGACTATTTCAGGACTGAGGAGGTGGTACATCAGTTAAAGTGCTTCCTGAGCAGTGAAAGGAACAGGAGTTTGAGTTCCATATTCCTTGTGGGTTTAGTGGCTTATAATTCCAGCCTCAGAAGGCCCAGACCAATGTCCAAGTAGGTTGACCAGCCCAATTAGCAAGTTCTGGATTTGATTAAAGGCCTTGTCACAAAAAAATAAGATGGAAGAGTTATCAAGGAGTCATCCTGTTATCAATTCTGGGTCTCTACATACATACATGTACCTATGTGTGAACACAACACACACACACACACACACACACACAAAGAGGAAAAAGTCTCTTTCAGATAGAGCTCTATGTAAGTGTGATAGCAAGGAGCAGCCAGGAGGGGCAATAATGGAAGGCATTGTGATTTGCATTGTGTCCTCTCTGAAAGGATAAATTAGTGTGCTATTAGGGTGCCACAGAAGAATATGAACAAATGTCTGTTCAGTTCATCTAGAGTACCAACAATAGACCAGAGATGATGCCACCCAATCCAACTTGGTGTACCAATGAGTTTATTGTGTTTACTTACAGGAGCACAGATGAGTGGTTATTCACAGGAGCATAGGAAACTCAAACACAGCCATGTCACTAAACGTTCCCCCTGTTAGAGGTTGAGTCTTGCCTTTAGTTAGCTTCTACCACCTACACCTTGTAGCACTTGGGCAGGAAGGATCATAGATGAGGACCCACTCCCCTCTCCTTCTATTAGGGAGGGTTACAGACTCAATGCCATGACCATAGATATAGCTATTGCTTTATCATTTTGCTCATTTCATTCCATGATTTAAGCAAGACAATCAATCTGTCTCTGCTGCGTGAAGATGGTCCTATCATGCCCAGAGGAAATTACTTTATCCAAACATCACAGAAAACTCTCTCTCTCTCTCTGTCTCTGTCTCTCTCTCTCTCTGTGTCTCTGTCTCTGTCTCTGTCTCTGTCTCTCTCTCTCTCTCTCTATATATATATATATATAGTGTGTGTGTGTGTGTGTGTGTGTGTGTGTTAGAGAGAGAGAGGGAAAGATCCTTTTGAAGTGGGGTTCAGTCCATCTTTAGGGTTCTGACAGTTTTATATTTATTTATGTATTTATTTTTTATTTCCACTCATACAAACTTGACAGGTACACCGGTCCCCTCCCTTCTTCCACCCCCCAGTTTTATATTTAAACAGAAGGAAAATTAAGTTGGCTTGGTCAAGGAGTGGTCCCACCCATTACGGTCTTAGCTCAGTCCTGCAAGATGGATCACAGTTAATCTAGCGATCAGTCATCCTCAAGGGGCCAGCTGGTTCCTGTAAGATGATTACTTCTATTACTGGGTGCTGCCTCACCACTGTAGATAAGTGTCCTTATGTGGGAAGTAGGGTCTGTCCTGTGAGGTTTTGCTCTTACTGGAACCCAAGATGACCGCAGGTTTAGGACAATGACAATCTCTGTTCCTTCAGTCTCGTGGGCATAATTGAGGAGTCTTTTTTCTTTTTTTTCATAGCAAAAACACCATGTAAGTGCTTGCTTCAGTTCCTCCCTTGTTTTCAACATTCCTCAGTCTTGAGGGAATCAGGGTGTTGGTCAATCTGACTTTGAAGGTCTCTCTCTTTTTCTCTCTCTTTCTTTCTCTCTCTCGTACACATTTGATGTGTCAGCATGGGTGCATGTGTGCCATCATGAAACACATACATGTAGCAGTCAGAAGATAACTTTGCTTGTTAGTCCTCACCTTCCTCTTTGTTTGGGATAGTGTTTCTTTGTTGTTTTTGTGCAGGGATTTCCTGCCTCTGCCTCCATCACCCATTTCCCCATACGGGGTACTAGGATTACAGTCACTTACACTATTTGAGTTTTTACTTGGGTTCCTGGGATTCAAACCCAGGCTCTAAAACTTCCACTAAGTCATCTTTCCAGCTCCATGTTGTAAATTTTCTAATCCTAGTACATGAAAAGAGGACAGGCTGTCATAGCAGAAGCATATGGATGAAAAGACAAATGCTTGTATCTGAAAGGAAAAGCATCACTATTAGCAGAATAGAAGTATTGAGAGCCATGCAACCGAGTAGCTGCCCAGAAAGCATCTTTCTTTTCAAATGGCTCCATGAGGGCTGGTGAGATGGTGGAGCAGGCAAAAGTGCTTGTCATCAAGCCTGACAAACCTGAGTTCAATCACCAGAACTCACATAATGGAAAAGAAGAGCAATTCCCGTAAGCTGTCCTCTGACCTCTACATGTCACATGACAACACAATTATACCAGCCGCCTCATGATAAATAAATAAACAAAAATGTTTAACAGCTTCTGGAGTATGGACTACTAAGAGTAACAGAGAACCATTTTCTCCATTCCCTTTTGGCTTTAGTTACTTTCAGACGGGTTGTTACAAGTGAGTCCTTCTTGCTTGTGTTTTTTGGGTTGTTTTGTTGTTGTTTTGAGACAGGGTCTCATGAAGTCCGATTTGCTGTGTAACTGAGGATGACCTCAAACTCCTGATTCTACTACTTCCACTATCCAAGTGCTGGGATTACAGAGGTGCACCACCATGCCCAATTTATGTAGGGCTGGGGTGCTCTGCCAGAAACCATCTTTCTTTTTAAATGATTCCATGAGGGCTGGTGAGCAAGCATCCTACCAACCTGAGCTACATCTTCAGCTGGTGACTTCATTTTTTATTGTTGGTTTTGAGACGGGGTCTCACTGTATAGTTCAAGTCAACCTTGATCTTCCTGCTTCAGCCTGCCAAGTGCTGGGACTACAGATGTGCACCGCCATGCATACGGCAACTTGGTTTCGGTTCTGAAAAATGATCTCTGGAGACATTGCCTGTTAATCATGCTGTACTTTGATTTTGACTCTTCCTCACCCCTGGAATGACATCTATCCCAGTTGGTCTGAATTGATCCCCCATTAAGGGCAAGTGGCAGATGACAGAGGATGAATACACAGAAATGCTTTATTTATTTATTTTGGACCAAATTCAAGCAACCAAGAATAGAGTGAGTGACTCTTAGGTTGAGTGTATCTGGAGTCCCTCCTCAAGTTTATTGCATTCTGTCCTGTGACTGATGTCCTAATATCTCAAAAATACTACTTCACTTATTGCATTAAGAGTTTACTTCTGCAGAACAAGTTACAAAGCTTCACAAAGAAATATAAAACACATGACAGCAATTATTTAAAGGAAAGCTAGCTTTAGAAAAGGTAAGTACTTAATAGTCCTTTTCCATGAGTTGCATTGCTAAATGTTTTTTAAAGCTTAAAAAATGGTGAATGACAAAAGACTTAGAATATCCATGGCCAAAATTTTGAAGTTTAGCAATTGACAAAACAGTCTAGTCAATTTCATTGCATGCAGCATTTTAGGAAAATTGTTATTTTAGAACCATAAAATTGTCTTCACTTTTTACTCAGAAATACATTTAATCTTTTGTTTGCTTCAAGGATGACATAATTTGTCAATAATAGGTTATATTTATGTACAAATCCCCATTTGTCTTTTAAGGATAAACAAAAAAGTTTTCTAAATAGAGAACAATGTACTTATTTACAAATACTTTCCTGAGATGACCTTTGACTATTAGAAAAACACTGCATAGAGTGTACAGGCATGTCTAATTATCTTTACTTAAAGAGGAGAGTGATTATACAATCAGGAGCACATGAGTGCAAGACTGGGAAAGGTTAAGTTCATTAACAATTCTAGTTTTGGAGGATATCATTTGGCAGAGTTTTTTCCTAAGCTTTGCATTTTAGAAGGCTTACATATTTGAGTTGGAACATGAATATTCAACGTGTAAAGCAGCCTGCAACAACTTACATCATGTCTATACAGGAGTTCTTTATATTAATTATATTTGAAACAAAATTTAAAAGCTTTAGCTGGGGAGAATAATAGGGCTACCTGCACTAATATGCCAATTAATGAGATAAGTATGAAAAGCAGAGAGAGATTTATTCAATGAGGCCACAATATGACATGAACTTTAAATTTACATACAGGACAAGAGGTATGCATAATTAAGCAGTCCCAAATAAGACATGGGACTCCAGTTACTCTTCTCTGTTGCTGTGAGACACTTAAAGTCAAGCAATTTAAAGGGAGAAAAGGGATTTATTTAGCTTCGAGTTGCAAAGGGGAGATAGTTTTTCATGGCAAAAACATCATGGCTGGTAGCAGAAGCTGGAGGAGGTCTAAGTTACATCCATCTAGGAGGCTGTGAACTGCAAAACTGCCAACTGCAAGAGCAGACCTCTCCCAGCAGCAGAACGGAGCTAATCCATTTCAAGGACCATTCATGTGACTGTCTTCCTCCAGCAAGGCTCCACCTTTTAAAAGTGACATGACCTTTCTTAACAACTAGAGATTTGAACACATGAGGAAGAGAGATCCACAACCTCCTCCCTCTTGCATTTTGATGTCTCTAAAACCAGGACCATATGGATGACTCTACCAGGTTCTGCTACAACCTCTAGATAGAGACTGGCTCCCTCAACTCACAGCTGATTTAGCTTTTCTGTGTTGATGCTGGGAAGAATTTCTAACTCTTTTGGGCAGTTGCTTCAGAGGATCTTTCCTTTGGAACACCACCCTTTAGCTCATTCCTTTCAAAAGGATTTGCATTGTTATAGGTGGTTCCTTCCTTGAGGAATTCGCCTTCAGGATACAGCCTCTCCTATTGTCCAAATGAAGAGCAAGCTTTGATTCACTAATGGAATTAACCTCTTTAGCAATAGCTGCGATTTTGCTGTCTGCGTTCTCTTTAAGCTTGGTCTCACATTTTTTAAAATCAAACTTCAGCTTTTGTCTGTTTCTGCCTGTTTCCTTGCTGTTTTTCTCATTATTCAGAACAAGAGTTTTAAAAAGTAGCCATGCCATACTATCAAGACGACATTGCCTTGAAACTTCTTCTGCCAAACACTCAAATTTAACTTCAGGCAAGCTTTCAGGACAAAGGGAAAACTTGATTTAACTCTCTGCCAACACATCACTCCATTTGCCCTCATCAAGTTTCCAACACAGTCCCTATTCCCCTCTAGAGCATCATGGGCTGGGCTTCCACTGCCTGCATCTCTCACAACATTACTGTCTTCCATGCTTTCACAAGAATGGTCCTTTTGGGCTCATCTCCAAGACACAAAGACTTTCCCAGCACAAAGTCCCAAACTTCTCCATATTTCTCCCAACAAACAATTCCAAAGGCATCTTAACCTCATGACAGTAATGGCCATACTTCTCTACTCAGTACTGGCTTCTCTTACCTTACACTTCACTTTCTGGTACCAGGCTCGTAGTCTCACAGCAACATTCCACTTCCCTGGTACCAATTTCTGTAGCAGTTACTCTTCTCTATAGCTGTGAAACAACACTCAATGTCAAGCAACTTAAGGGAGAAAGAGATTTATTCAGCTTATGGTTCTAGAGGGGCGATATAGTCTTTCATGGTGGAAAAGGCATGGGTGGCAGCAGAAGCTGCCTAAGTTACATCCATCCAGGAGGCTGAGAGCTGCAAAACTGCTGGGCTGCCTTCCTCCAACAAGGCTCCACCTCTTAAAGGTGACCATGACTTTTCCAAACAGCTGAAGAGTCAAATATATGAGCCCGTGGGGGACAACTCATATTTCAAACCATGACTACCTGCCCATTACTGTCTTAGCTCTTGTAAGGTGGCCCATAAGTTGCTAATCTACTAATCAATCATCCTCAAGGAGATCTATCTGGTTCCATAGATATTTGCCCTCATGAGCAGAAGGGGATCTTGTCCTGGGAGATTTGTTCCTTCAGGAATCCACAGTGACCGTGTTTAGGACAGGGACTTATCTCAGTGCCTTCAGCTCTTTGGACCCAAGTGAGGAGATCTTTGTAGCAAAGGCCCCTTCTAAGTGCATGCTTCAAAACAACTCATGGTACCTGAAATAGCCATCACTATTAATCCATTTATTTATTTGTTGTGTGTGTCTCTGTGTATGTGTATCAGAAGTACTGTGTGCCTGTGGAAATCCAAGGATGACTTTAGGAATCACCTTGGATTGCTCTACCTCCTTTTCGTTTTTGCTCTGAGGTTTTCTAGACTTGACCTTCTAGGGTCGGAAGTGCAGGCCACCACCATTTTTGCCTGATATTTTTATGTGGGATCCAAGATTTGAATCAGTTCTTTCTTCTTTCAAGACAGAGGCTTAACCCTTGAGCCATTCTCCAGCCCTTAATATTCACCAGACTCTTCAAATCTTAAATGTCACCTTCTTTGGGAAGGCTTTTCAGATTCTGGTCTCATGTAGATGTTCTTTCTCATAACCCACGTGCCTTTCATTGTAAGATCACTGACTTGCTTATTTGCTTTTCCACTTGTCTCTACAGGCAAATGGGAGTATTGTATACATTTAATCTATCAATCCCTTTCCTCTAGTTTGAAGCATGGTGGGTAAGTGAGAATGATGAGAGTAATGCGCCAATCCTGGATACTATGTGTTGGGAACACACAAGATGTACTGGAACCTTAGGTCTGGCTGTCAGGTGTTTAAATGGTTCAGTGCACCTCCGTGATAGTTACACTTTTCTACTTTGTCTTTAGGTTGATATGAAAATGTTTACCTGCTACCTCGGACCCCTAAAGACTTGTCTATTCACTTTCTTCACTATGCCCATCCCATCTACGCCCTTTCATATATCTTGAATACAGTAGGCACACCTTCAAGCATACTTTAAAATCATCTTGATTTACAGAAATTAACAACTTATTTCTGATGAGGAATAATCTGTAAAAAATATGTGGAGGATGAAATATCTATGAAGTGCAACACTTTTAACTCACAATTTTCATTCAAGTGGTGTAAACTCTTTGATGGAAAAATATATAGGAATTAAAGATGTACAAACATATTCTTATAAAATCATGATTAAGATTTCTTAGATTCCAAATGGGTCAACAACTTCTTTTTGTGTAGCTGTTTTCTCCTGGTTAGACATGATCATTGTGGTCCTCACTCACACCAGATTTGATCACCTTCAGTGACCTGAGATCAGGCCTGTTAATATTCCCATTGGAGGGAAGAGAGTGGCCCATACATAAGTGGTAAACAATCGTTGGGCAGGGGGCAGAGAAGACTATAGTATAGCTATATAGCTGCTCACAGGTTGTGTGGTGAACTTCCTAGTGATTCAGCTATGTTAGAATCATTTATGCTCCTGTGACATATAGCCAAAACCCATTGGCTGAACTTGGATAGAATCCTTTCTTTGGTCTGTCATTGTTCTGAAGTGAACAGAAGAGATTCCATAGAAAAGTAATATGGCACTCCTCTACCTCAATTTCATCACTGACATAGGAAAACAAGTATACTCCAATAAAAAAAAATTGGTCCAGCCAAATACAAAAGAAATCATAGTAAATATATATTTGAAAACCAAATGACTTGGTCATAGTGTTAATTTATATTCTCAGATCCTTTTCGCCTGCCTAATCATATCTGCATTTTGAGCAATATGTTTTATATAGTAAAACTACGTGAACATTTTACTACATCAAATCTATTTTCTCAAAATTTTACCATCTTAAAAATGTTACGATAAAGGTTGGAGAGATAGATGATCCAGGGCTTAAGACCCTGCCTCACAAGCAGAAGGTCCTGAGTTCAGATCCCAGGTCCCATGTAAAAATACCAGGCAGAAACAGTGGTGGCCTGCACTTCTGGCCCTGGTTGGCAAAGTCTGGGAAATACCAGAGTGAAGCAAAAAGGATGTAGAAGCAATCCAGGATGATTCCTGAAGTCACCCTTGGTCCTCCACAGGGACACACAGTGCCTGTGCACATTAAAGTTTTTTTTTTTGTTTGTTTTGTTTTTTTTATTTCAGCTCATACAAACTTATTAGGTACACCAGTTCCCTCCCTTCCTCCTCCTCCCCCCGTACCCCCTGCTCCCCCTCCCCACCCCTCTCCCTCCCCATCCCCAGGTGCACATTAAAGTTTAAAGAAACAAAAACTTGTTTGAAAAAAAAAGTATAACAATGACTATCATTTTAGTTATTAATCTTTTAATCCTAAATTAAAATTTACATTTGAGGTCCTGCTACTTGAAGTAAAAGTCTGGAGAAAATCTAGAGTAAAACATTTTTCTTGATCATACCCTCATTTGCACTGTATATTTAATGCCTATGATTTCTTATAGATTCACTTGTTAATATTTTTTTTTCTTCAGCTCATACAAATATTTAGTTTAGAATCATCTATCTGTTTTTACCTGAGGAATACATATACACAAATATATGTCTTAGAAAAATATTCAAGGAGAATTCAACTTAGGATTTTTACCTTACACCTAGTATTTACTTTGATACAAGGGAAAAATTAGCCACTGCTAATTTTAAGGGAGAAGTTGTTAGATGTATATTATATATACTAATAAAGAGAATAATTAAATTAGCACAATGGTTTATCAGGAATGAGAAAACATTCTTAAGAAGTAAAAATTGTAGCAAACAATAAGGCAACTCATGGAAATTTTAAGAACAAATTACAGTAAAACTAGAAAGAACAACTTTTAATGTAGCTACAACTATCCCACAGTAAAATATATTATTCACAAATAATCCATCTAGGAAAGAAGAAACGCTGGGAAGACAACTTTCCATCCTAATCAAGCTCTTAAACATAATGTTTAAATATATTCAAGAAATTTAGCTCTTAACCTAATTTCCTTAAGTATGTTTCTTTTTATTCAATGGGCACAATAAGATCCCTTTGGTCATCTTAGTTCAATTAAATGTAAACACAGGACCCTCACTTTCAAGGTAGGCCTCACGTGAATTTAATGGACATGTAGCAGTTCCTCAGTGAACAATGGTCTGGTATGTGGCATCAGAAGGGTTATCCTTTTCGCCTGCTATGTAGTAGGCTCTCTCATGTTCTCCCTTCCAACACTGTGATTAAAATAAACTCGTAGCCCAAAATGACTGCATAAGACAAGTGTGATTTGTGACTGATATTGTAACATAAATGGTTTATAATTTATGATCAAAACATTTTGCACACCACCACAAATACTGAACATGGTTTTATGAAAGTTACAATTTTATGACAAAAATATTTCCTAAATACCGTAACATACCTGTTTCTTTCTTAGTTCAGTATAGCAATTAGACTAGGTTTAGAATTTAATATCAGCATGCATGGAAACTTGGTCTCTTGGTTTAAAATATAGTCAAATACATAACCATACTGACTATCAAGCAATTTAAGAAACATGGTACAACCAAGATCAGAAATGACATGATGGAAAGAAATGCACATCTTTCAAGTTAAAGATCTTAACAGAAACATTACCAAAACACTGAAAAATACAACTACCAATAGGTAAACACCTGAGAGGCCAAGATGAAGAATGTAAGAATTTTAGCGTCCTGTGGACAATAAACCAGTTGTCAAGGTTACCAAACAGCTTCCGTTTACAGCATGAAGTCTCGTCACTCCTCTAACCTGGGACTTTCAGAGCTAGGGCACACAACTCAACAACATGCCTTCAGCCCTTTTCTCATGCTTGATCTCAGACGTTCTGTAACTCTTTCAGTCTACA
This sequence comes from Typhlomys cinereus, assembly GCA_023101885.1. NCBI lineage: Eukaryota > Metazoa > Chordata > Mammalia > Rodentia > Platacanthomyidae > Typhlomys > Typhlomys cinereus. The sequence goes on from JALPQD010000139.1 coordinate 2,783,180, forward strand.
ATCTTTCAGATGTTCACGCATCAGTGCTGGTCAAATCTCCTCCATACATGACCTCATCCTTCTCACATCTGTGTTTCCAGACAGCCAGTCAAAGTCCTGGAGGTGGAAACGAGCTGCTAACTGATTGACCATTTTCTTCAAGGTCAAAAATGCTGTAATGACTTGGAAAGCAAGGAAGATAGTAAAGATGATATGTACTGCTTTCTCCAAGGGCAGATTCGTGAGGCCTTCATTAAGGAGCAAGAAAAGAATCAAAGGCAATTGCAGTAGAAGACTCAAAAGCCAAAAGCCAGCCAACTCAGGAACCTGCAGAGATGCACATTAAGAGTTGGAAAATAAGCAAAATACAGTTTTGGGATTTTTTTGTTTTGTTTTGCTTTTTGCTAATACATACAAATACTTAACAATATCATGAAGCTACAGTATGCGCTCTGTGAAGAATTCAAAAGAAATGTGACATGGTCTTTGAACTTAACAGAACTAGCAGTCTAGACGAGAAAATTAACTATGAGACGATTTACACTTAGTGAATCAATTTAAAAATATAAATCAAATGTTACAAAAACAACAGGGCTAGGGTAGTTGAAAGTCAGGTTTCATAGATTTGCACAGCCATTTAAAGCTGCACAAAGAAGGAAGAGGAAAGAGATGGGCAATCCAACCCATGAAATTCAAGCACCAGTAGGAATCAGCACCTGGAATGAATGGTCCCACAAAGAAATGCAAGAAAGACAGGTTCGTAGGTGGGGCCTAATTTCAAAGGGTCTAGAAAACCACAGGATTATCCTACCAGTCTAGAAACTGAATATGCTTAGGCAGGTTGGCGTTTAAGAAAACACTGGCTAGGTGTAGGAAATAGGTTTATTGTTTCTATTTTTCTTAAGGCTCCAGATAAACATACCTAATTGTCAAAATAGTTTCAAGACTGAGAAGAGGGGAAACTTATCAGTGGTTAAGTGCTTATGATGTTTAGGCACTTTACATAGTTATTCATATAATCTCAATAAACCTATAAAGTATTCTTTTCCTCGCATAAGAAAAAATTAGAGCTCAAAAGACCAAATAGTGACAGAAGCAGTCAAATTACAGCTGGGCCTAAAATCTAGGCCTATACTACTTCCACCATCCCTCACCACTTCATACCTGCACAAAAGCCCTGTGTTTATGCGCTGCTAAAGGGAAGGGAAGAGGAGCCTACCTTTTCCTGTAAGTTGCCCATGTAGCCCAGGTACAACCGGATGGCTTCAATCAACGTTATCAGGATGATAACAGTGATCACAATAAATTTGTAGTAATCAGGTAAGACCGAATACTGAAAACAAAAAGCAAACTATGTTTGTTGAATCTTGCATAAAATAACAGTGGACTGGAACAAGAAAAAGTTTCAAGAATTTTCTTTAAACACGCTATTTATTATTTGATAATTTCATGCAGGTATACATTGTGTCTTGATCATATCTACCTCTTAAACCCTCAAACCCTCCAAATATGTTTCTCTCTCACCATTATGCCACTATCACTATTATTTTTAATATTCTATAATCCACCAGTCAATTAGCACTCCCTGAATGCACATGGCCATGCCTGAAAAGGACTCTCCTTTCCCATCCTGCTGTCAACTACCAACTAACAGCTCCTCAGTTAGGGGCTGGGCTTCCCCATGGTGCAAATAACCATGGCTTCGTGAGGTCATGAGGTCAACAGTCACACATCCAGAAGACAGCTTTTCACAGCATTCCTTCTCAACTTCCGTTTCTTACATTCTTTCTGTGCCGTTCCCTGAGCCTTGGGGTAAGAACTTTCATCATATGTATGGGAAACAGCAGCAGCAGCAGCAGCAGCAGCAGCAGCAGCAGCAGCAGCAGCAGCAGCAGACTTACCTTCATATGTAGCATTATAATGCAGCTCACCCACCACAGTGGGAAAAAGTAAGTGTTAAAATAAAGTGACATCTGCAACGCCAAACTGGAGACCATTTCATTATCTACAGAAGAAACAGGAGCAAACTTTTAATTCTGAACCATTATACTTCTGAGTTAGTGACTATACTATAATAATAGATCAATAAATTCCAAATTTTAGGTTTATTATTATTGTTGACAATACAAGTATTCATTCTCATACCTTTTACTTCAAGTATTGTTTGAGGGCATGTTTTATATTCTTCAATCATTTACTTTGTCATTACAGTCTATTACTGATATATTTGCACCTTATCAGTTTAGATTAAATGGGAAATATCAGCTTGGTGTAGCTGTACATTCCTATAATTCTAATACTCAGAGGCCGAGGCAGGAGACTAGCAAGTATGAAGTCAACATAAACTAAATGAGAAACTGTCTTAAAAAATAAAAAAAGGAGTATCAATATGAAATCCCACGGAATAAATGATTATCCTTGACTCTTTTGTATGACTCTGTAAAAACCTATAAAATGAACCTCATAGGTAAATTCTCACAATAAAATTCTCACATCTACTTATGGATGCACTCCTTTTTCCTTCATACTCTTTCTTTCTTCTCTCTCTCTTTCCTTTGTATGTATGTGTGTCCATGTGTGTTAGAAGGCACTGTGTGTATTATGGAGGCCCAAGAGTGATTTCGGGAATCATTTCGGATTGTTCTATCTCTTTGCTTTGCTCTGTAGTTTCCTAGGCTCCACCCTCCAGGGCCAGAAGTACAGGCTGCTGCCATTGCAGCCCAGCATTTTTACATGGGATTGGGATCCAAACTCAGTTTCTTCTACTTGCAAGGCAGAGGCTTAACCTCTGAGCCATTCCTCTGCTCCCTCCTCCCCATTCTTTTATGTTCATTTCAACATCACCTTTCCTACAAACCTTTCCTTGAACATATTCCCAAACCCCAGCAGTATTCTCCTTTTCTTTTAGGTACTGATCATTTTAAACGGTGTATGAGAAGTGTTGATAAAGAGCATGATTCTTTGCCCAGAACACAGCCTGGTGCATTCAAACGGTCATGGGTTTTGGAGTCCAAGTGAGTCTGGATGCTAGATTTGAAATCAGTCATTTCACTTGAGAATTAATTTGCTCATCTCTGTAATGATAACATCTTTGAGAGTTTCTTGTGAAGATTAGAAATATTAGAAATATTTCATCTTTATCACTGCCTGGTATATTCAGTGGGCACTCAACAAACATTAGTTCCATTTTTTTCTCTTCTATGTATACATATAGTTTTAATGTAACAGACTACTTCCTACTCATATCTGCTTGCTTTATGCATCATGAATACAAAATACACATAGGTAGAAATAATGAATTTTTGAAAGCATACTGAATTAGAATATTACCAGGTAATGCATGAATTCCATTTATCTTACTTTTTGCTTTCATGTAAAGGAGAAGGACCCTCAATTAGAAACTTGATTTTTAGGGCCAGTAAGATGGTTCAGCAGGTAAAAGTTTGATCTCTGAAATTCACAAGAAGTCTGATGTGGTGGTTCAAATACTCCTGGGACGCTCAGTAAGATGGAGGGACAGAAAGGAGAAATCTAGAAAATCACGGGACTGTACACATACACAATTTTTTAAAAAAGAATTTGATTTTTAAAATTGAGTCCTGCAAAATACATCCCATATTCTTCAAAGCAAAGATATATTTTTAAGTCAGTTGCTCCAAATGCTAACATTTTAGAAAAGTTGTAACTTTAAGACATTTTTTTCTCTACAACTGAGTTTTTATATGACGTAAAAATTTCAGAATAAGAGAAATCCCTTCTCTAGGGTCTTCTTCCATCCTTCAACATACCCCTGCCTCAATCAACAGTTCTTTTCATGCTTTTTGGCTGGCTGTTATAGGTACTCCTATTATGCCCATAAATTTGGAGTTCTATGCTAACATTCATACATAAAAAGAACACCTGGAATTTGTCTTCCTATGCTTGAGACACCACACTTAATATGATCTTTTCCACTTCCATTCACTTAGCACTAAATTTCATCTTTCTTGGGAGACAAATATTCCACTGACCCTAAACATGATATCCAAGTCGCCCCTTCCCAAACCGAAGTTCAGAAGCATCATGGAAGAAAGTGGCGAGAATGGTAGAGACTGAAGGAAAGGAGGGGTGTGTCAGGAAAGGCTACTGCACCATGAACTCACTGTAGCTGTCTACTTCTAGGACACCTACACAAAATTTGGCCTATCAACATGTCACCATTAAAGGGGAGGGATCTCAAGAAGCTCCACACTTCCCTCAAAGACTAATGAGGATTGATGCTGAATGCGCAAGAAGAGGAACCCCCTCCCCAATCCTGTGCTCACTGGTGTATCATCCTTGCTCCAGAAAGCACCCAGACAGATGTCATTAATGTAACCCAAATGGAACTTAGGAAGTCACATGCACAGGAGGACATGAGAACAGGAGGGAGACTGGTGGGGAGGAGGAAGGTGAAAAGGTAGGGGATCGACCTTGGGTAATAAAGGGGAAAAATGACATGACTTCACTGTATTCATGTTTGAAGCCCTATAAGAATTTTTAAACATATGATAAATAATCAGAGTCTTTCATAGCAAAACTTACTTCAATTAGTTCCAAGAATATGCCCAATTACTGTGGTCTGCTTTTGCTCACACTAGTTTATCAAATTATCTATGATAAATAAATGAATTTTTAAAAAATCTGTTAAATCTGAAAATATCTCAGCAGCCTAGGATTTTTTTTTTGTAATAGTACAGCTCTTGGTTATAGATATGAGAATGAACTAAACTTATTACAGTATAAATAATCAAACTAACTTTATGGCCACCAAGAAGAAAATATGGGTAAATAAAGATCTATTTGTTGGCTGAAAATTTTAGTATGGGGGACAGAAACTGTAGTCAAAAGTTTAGAGACTGAAGCAGGATTATTCCAAATTCCCAACAGTTGGCTACAAAGCAGGTTCCAGGGTGCTCTAGGCAACTCTGCGAGACTCAAAAACAAACACAAACAGGGCTGTGGGGAGAGAGCTTGGTGGTAGGATGCTTGTTTAACATGCAGAAGCCTTACCTCAATCCCGTAAACTGGATGGAGGGAAAGAGGATGAAAAGAATGACTTCTGTCCTATTATTCCAGACTAAACTCACACAATTGAAAAATGAAGTTAATATGTAAAGAACCACGAAGGCCTAAGAGTGAATTCACTAAATTTTGCAAAAGCTCAAGTGCAGATCTGGAAATGGAATTTAAACTAAAACATCATACACTGAGCAGGCAAACTTTATTGACCAACAACCTGTTGGTTAGCAGCAAGTTAAAAAGTGTTCTCATGTTTAGATGGTTCAAGAAAAAAGTAATAATCCGAGAGACATGAAAATCATATGAAATTCATATTTCAGTGTCTATAGGTAGTTTTACTAATATCCAGTCATAGCCACACAACTACTGTCACTGCTACTGAGATCATTTGGACTACAGAATGCAAAATATTTATTGCCTGATCTTTTTCAGTAACTATCTGTTGATCCTGGATACCTTCTATTATCAGATTCTTTTATTGCAGATTAAGACTCTGTCTTAAATATTAACACATGAAAACAATATTTTTCGTGTTTTTCTCGCATACATTCTTAGTAATAAAGAGGCTCAGGGACTGGGCAAATGACCCAGGTGACAAAATGTTAACCGATTTTTGCTTTTCCATGTCCTCTTTTTAAAAACTGTTGAAACCAGGCAAAAACAAAACACAGCTAGCCTATTTCTTCCAAAAGTTCAATGATGAAACCACATGCGCATGGCTGGCTGTCATTCGGTTTAGGAGACGAATCTGCTGGGGGCAACCGCACTGCGGGGAACACGGTGGTATTTATTTCTTATAAGTTTGGAGAAGAGTATAAATAGGGGTGAAGTGAAATGTGGGGAGGGGTGGGATTCTGAGGACCTTGTTACGGCATCTGCCTCTTGAACAGACAGGGGTTTGACATGACTCGTTTGCAGGAGCTTTTCCTCCCGGTATCTCCTGCTGGAAGCTGGCGGGCGAGGCGCAGCCTGTCCCACCGAGGAGCGAAGCTCCTGTCCGGGGGAGCCGGGCGCGGCGCGCGTGCGCGCTGCTTCCTCCGCCGGGCCGGCAGGCGCCGGGGACCGGCGGCGCAGGCTTCTCCGGGTGGGCTCCGGGCCGTGCTCTGCGGAGGCCGGCGCCGCCGCACGCCGAGGGCCGCCAGCGCCGGCCGCGGGCCCACGCAGGGCGGCGGGCAGCGGCGGCCTCCGCGCGCGGCCCCGCTGAAGTCAAAACCGCCATGTTAGAGTCGGGCGGAGCCCGGGCGCTCCTACACCGCGCGGGACACACCCCCGCGCCGCGCTCCGACCCGGGCCACTCACCCGGGGCCTCGTCGGACTCCGGCCCAGTGCGGCTGGAGTCGCTGAACACCGTCCGGCTGAAGTTGCTCAGGCGCTGGCGCACGGGGTCCGGCAACTCCATGGCCGGGCCTCGCCCTCCCTCGCCGCTGGTCCGCGGGCGCAGCCTTGGCCTGCGGTTCCCACGGCAACCGGGCCGCGGCGACGCCGGGGGCCTGCGGGGGCTGCCGCGCGGGGCCGGGACCTGCGGAGGCTTCCGGGGAGAGGAGCGGAGCTGCAGCCGGGCCCCGGGCGAGCGCGGCCAGCAGCGCCGAGAAAGACGGGTCGCCGCCCGCTCAGCCCGCGGACTTCCCGCGCCTTGGAACCGGCCCCAGGCGCCGCCTGGAAGCCTCTGCAGGCCGATGGGACCGCAGGTTGGCGCCCCGTTCCTGGCTCGGCCGGTCTGTAAAATGTGGGAAGCCTAGGAGAGCCGGAGCCAGCGTGCGCGGCCTCAAAAAACAAAACAGACAGACAAAAAGCTTCAAGAAAACCCAAGTATTGGTTTCTGGTTTGAGGTCCTGAGAGTGTGGGTGACTGTAAAACTTGAATATCAGTATTTTCCAGCTTTTTCTCAAATAAGCTCCCCCCACCCGCTTCACACACACACCTAGGAGACAGGAAAGAGGGAGAATCTTTGGTTTCAGACCAGACACTGCAAGCCTCTATAAACAACAAAATAATTAAGTGTACTAGCATAGAAAGTCACAAATGTGTCAGCACTAGGGAAACAACCTCACCAGCACCCGCAGCAGCAGCCCCCTTCCCCGTTCCCTTTCATAAACAATAGTTTACTTTATAGTAAAAACGGGATTATTTTTTAAGATCTGACTCTTGGACCTCAATATTTTAATGAAATTCCATCATATAGCTTGTTATCTCCATCTATAGTATGATCATACCAAGGTACTATTGTTGATAAGCATCTGTGTATTTTCTAGGGAAGAGTAGTGATGAATAGTGCCGCCTTTATGAAAAATGCCTGTTGGTGAACATTTGCATGCATTTTTGTCTTATACCTGAGAGTGAAATTGCTGGGTCAGAGGGATGTAAGATCCAGTTTTATTTGATGCTGACAAGAGCTTTCCAAAAGCTCTTTGGATATCCAAAAGGATTGTCTAGGCTTCAACTATGTGTGAACGGTCCTCTTTCTCCATAATTGTTCACTAGCACTTATTTTCCATCCTTTTGGCCTTTCTGATGAATGTACGAATGGACAATTGTGAAACATAGCTGCCATTCCAAAGGGAAAGTTTATTTTGAGCCAAATATGAATGTCCACAACCTGACAACACAGGCTCAGGTTGCCCCAAAGGGTATGTTCTACCGTGGAAGTGGGTATATGAGCTTTATCACAGAACAAAGGCAGTTTTAAGTCAATTCATTTACCAAATGCCTTAGTGCCCACGTTAGGTAGATGGGTTACAGTAAAGTGGGGAGCAACATTAGATAGACAGTTTACAGCAAAGTGGGAAAATCTCTGCTGTAAGTTTTAGATACTATGTGATGGCTTAGCTTTTGGATTGGTGGAAGTTAATGGTCTACTAAACTAATACATTGCAGGAATGTTAGAAAGATACAGAGGTGAGTGATAAATGGCTATTAAGGTAACTTAAAATAATCTAAGGTAATTTTGGCCCTTGATCCACAACATTCCAGCTCTCTACAATCACAGAAGTTCAACTCTGGAGAATCTTCAATAAGGATGTGGCTTTTTTCAGGGAACCTTAATTCACAAGATGAAGTAGAAAACTCACATACATAAATCTCAAAAAGAAGCATAGAGGAGTAAATAACTTTGAAGCTGGGATTTAAGAAGAGTTCAACAAATGTTTATTGCTACAAAGCCATTCAGCCCAGTGAGAGAACAGGAGGCAAATGAGCATAGTTACCGGTCTTCTGAAAGAACGCTGATAAAAAGAAGCTGTTCTGCCCGGGAATGCCTGGAAAAGATGGCCACGTTCTCTTGGTTCCCACATGGAGTTCAGTTCTTAGCATCTCCAAAAGGGCTTCCAGGACCTCCCCAGGCTGTTCTGCCCGGGAATGCCTGGAAAAGATGGCCACGTTCTCTTGGTTCCCACATGGAGTTCAGTTCTTAGCATCTCCAAAAGGGCTTCCAGGACCTCCCCAGGCTGGCTCAAGTTGTCTTCTCTGTTTTACAAAATGTCTTGTTCCTTTGGTCACAGTGTTGGTCACTGTTCTCTAACTGTGTTCATGTGTCTCTCTCATCCACTACCTCTTGAGGTTGGGCGGTGCACTTTTTTTTATCTTGAACACTTGCTTGCTTAGAGCCTGAGCTGGATGACTGCTGTATTAATAAAGGGAGGTAAAGGTCTATTTATTGCTTTATGGCTTCCCATTTCTCATTCAAAGACTTAGCCAGTCTTGTGCAGAGTTCATCCTTTGGAACAGAAAATCCATGTAATAAAACCCAGTAAATTAAGAGAGATCCAAAAATAAAAATGAACCATAGTGACCATTTTTCAACTTTTAAGTTGACAGATTTTTTTTTTACAAAGATAGCAATGAAGCTCAAGGTCTCGTGCTGTGTTGGTTAGATTATATTGTGGACAACCCCATTGAGGTGAGCAATCCATGAAATGTACAGTGAAAGCGATTGTACTTCTAATGAAATAATCCAGTTTCAAAACTCTGGGTAAAGTCATCATAGAAACCAAGTTCATCTATCTCGAAGTCACTGTCAGCATTATTGATACGATTTTTTTTAAGGTAGGAGTGAAATTTTGAAGAGCTTATCACAGGATTTAGTTGAGAAGATAGGTGGTCATGGAAAAAAATGGCCTTGAAAGCAGAGAAGGTAGTGTGCAAATTCCCTAGGCTCTGTCTTATTACATGGTTTTGCAAAGGGAAAGCAATGAATTCTCACTATTATGGCTAATAGTACGCTTATATCATTACCATGCCTCTATATACTTGGTAGCTATTGCTGACATGTCAGGATGCTATACACAGAAAACAACAGAAGAAAAACATCTACAGTGAAGTCAAACAATACTAGTGTTTAACTCTATGAATTCAGATAAACTGCTAATAATATGTCCATTGCTTTCTTGGTAAAAACAGTGATGCAATTAACCATGAAGTCAGTGGTGCATGTTTATCAAATTGACCAAAAGCCTGAATGAATCTTTTAAAAAACTTTTTCCTAGCATTTAAAAAAGATGTGTAATAGTTTGTTAGGGGTGTTTTTCTTTATTATGTAGATTTCCTATAATGCACATGTATTTCATAGCTTAAAAGTCTTGTTAGACATAAACTGAGAGAGAGTGAGATGGCTCATTGGGTAAGGTATCTTCATGCAAACATGGCTACCTGAATTTAGTCCCCACTGTGGAAGGAGAGAAGTGGCTGTTGAAAGTTTGGCCTCTCCACATATGTGCACCATGACATGCTTGTTCCTGCTTTCTCTCTCTCTCTCTTTCTCTTTCTCTCTCTCTCTCATAAAATATAAAATAAAAGTAAGAATAAATCTGAGAGAAAAAGACCATGATAATGAAAAAATCAATTAGAGGCAAGATTTCAAACAGAAAGCAATGTAACTAGTCCTTCATTACTGATTTCACAAGTAGTTTATTTTGCTACTTGATACCCACAGGTTTTTTTTTTTAAATAGGCAGTCATATTTGTGAAATACTGAAGTATGCAGGAAGAGATCACTTTCAGGGAATCAAGAGGTTGGTGTAATATGGATTTCCCATAATATGAGTATACTGTTCACTCATAATCTAAAAGAAGTGTTGAGTCTGTTCTGAAAATTGTGGGATCATTTGCATAGCATGAATGCTCTATAAAGTTAAGCAATTTGATTCTTATATCTTATGTCAATATGCTGCTGCTTCAATAATTGCCTAGTGTAACTCATTGGGGATTAATTATACTTATATTTTACTTATTTACTTTCCTATAATTTTTCAGGCTAATATGACTAATTTTAACAAAATTAGTTGGCAAAATCGTTGAGTATTATATGACGAGAACTTGATTTAAGGAGTAATTTGCATTACTTCTTGTCATAAAAATTATATATTTCTTTCCACTTGATAACTAATGACGAGTTTAGAAATAGTAGCATAAGGGGGCTGGAGAGGGGCTCAGGGGTTAAGCCTCTGCCTTGCAGGTGGAAGGTCCTGAGTTCGGATCCTAGACCCCACGTATAGATGCCAGGGCCGAAGCAGGGGCGGCCTGCGTTTCTGGTCCTGGTAGGGCGGAGCCTGTGAATCCCGGGGCGGAGCCTGTGAATCGGGGCAGAATAAACAAGGAGGCGTCCATGGTGGTTCCCGGGGGAAAAAAAAGAAATAGTAGCATAAGTGACTGTGGCATTCAGTTTGTTGCTTTAAAATGAAGAGTGAAGACATTTCCAAGAATACAAATCATTTAAAAGGTAAAATATGAATTTGGGTATGAAATCTTTAGATATGATTCCATACCGGCATTCACAGTTTAAAAAAAAAGTTACTCTAAATTGCATGGATCTGATCTTATAATCTTCTACTGTTAATGGATATCACAGGTTTTTGAAACTTTCATCAATCTATTTTAATCACAGCACTTTTCAAAGGTTTATAAAGAAAGAGAAAGCAAAATCTCACGAAAAGAATTTTAGGCTACATTAAGTGATATTTCAAGGTTGACTTTAATATTTTGCCTTCAAAGCCATTCCTGTTGAGTATTTTTATTAGAAAACTCCTTTCTTTCAAAACTCTGTTGATATCCTAGTTTTCTGGTCCGTGGCATTTCTTTGTGTGGCCTGCTGCTCAGTCTGTTGTGTTGACAGCTGCTCCGTGTGCCACTCTACGTGGGAGAAGGGAAATGTCAAGCCAAGAGAAAAAGATCAGAAAGGCAAAACTCTGATTAAGGAAATCTCAGCTCTGCTGAGTGGGTTGTGATTCTGAGTCTCAGTAAAATGGTCATTTCATTGAATGAGTTCCATTTTTAGCAGTGACAGTCTTACTGAACTAAAAATGCTTTATGTACTGCACTGTGTCAAGTGTGACTTATGATCCCCTTTCTGGAAGAAAGTTCATCTTTGTCCGCTATTGACTATAATAAAATATTGCTTTCCCACACTAAATATTGATATATTAATTCCTGTCCCCACTGGCTGGTTATAGATCTGGTTCTGTTCTCTGTTTGATTTAACGGGTTGCTTTACCGTCATTACTTATTCATGTTTAATTCTGATGTCAGTCACATCAAGTCTGCAAGTAGAATTGTTATGAATAAGCAAGGTAGTATTAAAATGAAAGTGTCTACACTTGTAAAGAGGTCAAGTAAACTTGAATTATATGTGTGCAAACGGATAATATGTCTTTCTAGATTTTAAAGTGTGTACTATGCAAAACGGGAAACCATCGCAATTATTCTTATTTCTTATGTCTTATTCTATTTCTTTCCATTGCATTTTCAGCTAATTCAGCTAAAAATATTTTATTTGTTTTTTATGTGTGTGTGTGTGTGTGTGACAGAGAGAGAGAGAGAGAGAGAGAGAGAGAGAGAGAGAGAGAGAGAGAGAGAGAGAGAGAAGGCACTGTATGTCCCTATGGAAGACCAAGGGTGACTTCATGAATCATCCTGGATTGCTTCTACCTCCTTCTTGCTTTGTTATCGGATTCCCCAGGCCCTGCCCACCACAACGGGAAGTGCAGGCCACTGCCAGTTCCTATTGGTATTTTTAATGGGACCTGGGATCTGAATTTAGGATTTTCTATTTGAGAGACAGAGTCTTAACCCCTGGGCCATCTGTCTGCCCACTCACTCCACCTTTTTTTTCAACACATGTGAAGATGAACAAAAGTCTAAGGTGGTTGGGAACAGTGTAGACTTTGGCCCTGGCTAAGGCCCAAAGGTGCGTGCAGAAAGGAGTAAGCACATGTAGTGTAAGTTGAGGCACCACCTACAGTTAGACGATTCTACTAAGAAATATCATACAGAGAAAGTGCCCTACCTGTGCCCTACCACCCTCGCTGGTATGTAGGTAGGGAGGATTTTAGCCTTGTGTAAGGCATACCACTTATTAGGGCATTTTACTCCCTCTCTTTACCACGTTCTCACTGTGAGGAAGGTGACACGGATATACTTCTTTCAAAGTCTACAGCACGCTTGCTTGTGTGTACAGGATGGCTCAGTGTATAGAAGTGCTTGCTGCGCAAGTCTGACCATCTGAGTTTGATTCTTGAAGTCCACAAGGTAGAAGGAAAGAACCAAATATCCATAGTTGTTTTCTGATCTACACACACACACACTCTACATATATTTCGGAAGAGACTTGCTCTTAATGTTTACATACACTTACCCCATCCCCACTTGGTTGGAGACTATAATCATCTCATCCCTGATCACACCTAGAGCAGCAGAAAACTAATGCTTGTAGGATATTTTGGTTTGAATATGAAATATTTCCCCATAGACTCATGTATTTGAACACTTGGTTCTCAGTTGCTGTTGGTGTGACTTAGCTAGTTCTGCATGATCTCTTCTTCCATATCCTCCAAGATGTGAAGAGCTGCATCCTTATGCTCCTGCCGCTGTGGACCGACCTGATTCTACCGTGGTGCCCTCCCTGCTATGAGGAGACTCTTCCCCCGACAACTAAGTCAAAAATATATCTTTCCTCTCTTAAGTTATTTATGTCAGGTATTTGGACACATGGATGAGAAAAGTAACCAGTATATAAAACAAAGAGTCGGCCAGGGACTAGTGAGGTGGTTCAGCAAGACGAGGTGCCCGCACACAAGCCTGGCAACCTGAGCTTGATCCCTGGGGCCCACATGGTAGAAGGGGAGAATCAGACTCCAAAAGTTGTCCTCTGACCTCCATGTGCATGCTATGGTATCTGTGCTCTCTCCCCCTCCCTCCCTCCCTCGATCCCTCCCTCCCTTTCTCTTTATATATATATGTATATATATATATATATGATTTATTTAATAATTTATATATAATCTTTATATATTAATTTATTTGCTATATTTCTACACATACATAAAATCTCTTTATATATTATCTTTTTATTTGAGTGAGACCACGGGTGACAGAGGGATTGTGGCAAGAAGCACAGCAGTGGCCCACATTCTCACCTCCAGGAGAATCTGCCAGCTGGATCTGTCACAGAAGATAGGGAGTTGCGTGATATGCTCCTAGGACCTGGAGAGTTCTCTCCAGGGTATGGGACATCATCTCTTGATAAGTATTAGAGAGGCACCAGCATCCTGAAGAGGGAGATTGCAATGTTCCAAAGTAAACTATACGAGATGTACACTTCCTCGTTCCTTCTAACCCAGAAGAAAGCACCAGCCAGAGAGAGAGAAGGAAGTAAAGACTAGCTCTCCATACACTTCAGGGGACTAGCAACACACTTATGTGCTTTTGAATGAATCTAGAAGTCAGGGAGGAACTTTAAATTCAGGCTGAAGCTTAAGTTGGGAATGAACAGAACTGAGCCTCATGCTAGGATGAGATGGTTTTAATGCTCAAAGAGGCTGATAAACTGAGCAAAAATATGTCTAAAAGAGCTGAAACCAACAAGACGATGGGAATGGCTAACACGATGAATCTCTAAGTGGGGTTTCATTTGAAATGTTAAACCATTTCATATCTCTATTCCAATAAATTGGAGATCCTCAAGGAAATAGTTACAATAGGGTTCTGATCTTTAGAGAGAATAGAATGACTAATTCTGAAAATATAGATCGGTGAGATTAATATCAGTTTAAGCAAGAATGATGTTAATTAATGAATTCGTTGATTAGAGATAGGGTCTTACGTAGCCAAAGGTGGCCTAACACTATATAGCTAAAAATGACTTTGGACTTAATACTCCTGGCTTTACTCCCCAAGTGCTGGGATTCCAGGCATGTGCCCCCACACTTGGTTTATACTAGCAATGGGAGTTAAACCCAGGGCTTTGTGCATGAAGCAAAGCACTCTATTAAGTCAGCTACAGCCTCAGAGTAAGAACAGTTTCATGTTGTTTTTTTTAAATTTATTATTATTATTATTTATTTAATTGTGTGTGTATGCGTGTTTGTGTGTGTGTATGTGTCTGTGTGTAGAACCACGGAGGAATTCGGGAACCACCATGGACGCCTCCACCTCCTCCTTGTTTACTCTGCCCCGGGATTCACAGGCTCCACTCTACCAGGACCAGAAACGCAGGCCGCCCCCGCTTCCGCCCGGCATCCATACATGGGGTCTAGGATCCGAACTCAGGACCTTCTGCCTGCAAAGCAGAGGCTTAACACCTGAGCCACCTCTCCAGCCCCTAGTTTCATGTTTTAAGAAATAGCTTTTAATTGAAGGATAGCATGTAAACAAAAATGTGCACAGATCCTAAGTATAGAACTCAGGATTTTTTTCATATGCATGTCTGAGTGTGGTTTATGTGTGCTTCTATGTTTGCATGTGTGGGATGCACCAGCGTGTGCACAAGCATGTGCATGCATGTGCATGTGGAAGCTGGAAGGTGATATTGGGAATGAGCCTCAATTGCCTTTCTAACTTACTGTTTTGAGGCTGGGTCTCAAATTAAGCCCAGAAGTCACTGATAAGGTTAGTCCAACCAGCCAGATTGCTCTTGGGGTTCCCAGACTCTGTCTTTCAGGCCTGGATTTACAGGTGAATTGCTTGGTGTTTTACATCAATTTGAGATCCAAAATACTGATCTTTTTGCTTGTACAACAAGTGCTTTAATTGCTCTGTGGACGTTAGCTAAGTATAACCCGTGTAACCAGCATCCAAATGAAGAGCTGGAGCACCCCAGAACTGATAATCCAGAAAGCACCCCATTATATTTCTTCACAATAATCATCCCTTCCTCCTCCACCTCCCCAATTTTTCTTGACTTCTGTATCAAATTTAGATTAATTTTGCCTGAATGTTTTCGTATATAAAACCTTACATTTGTGGTACTTCTTTCAGTTCAACATTAATTATGGGTGTGAGATTTATTTCCTATTTTGTGTAATAGTGTTCTGTTTATTTTCATCATCGAATAATATTCTACTGTTTGACTGTTCTGTGAATCCTATTCATACAAATGGTGATTAAAATGTATAATTTATAATGGATTTTTTTGCAGTTTGGCTATTACAAAGAGTGCTGTTGAACTTGATAGCTAATATTTAATTTAGGATTTTCATATTTTTCTTTAGGACAGATTGGGCTATAATTTCTCTTTTCTGATGTCTTTGGTATCAGGGTTGTACTGACCTCAGAAAATTGTCGGAAATGTTCTCTCTTTCCTACTTTACAAGAGTTTATGTAAAGTTGGGAATTTTCCCGTTACAAAGTATCACAAAGAATTTGTTCTAGAAGCCATCTGTGCCTGAAAAAATATTTTGTTTATGAATACAGAAGTATTCACATTTTCTCTTCCTTTTTTCCACTCTGATAATTTGCCTGTTTTTTAGGATTAGGGACATTACATTGGGATATAGTTGTATACAATTTCTCCTTACTATTAAGTTAAGATGAATAAAAAATAAATGAATGGGACAGTTGGAAGGACCTCTTCTAATTTCTCCCTATTTACATCTTCATCATGGTTATTTGTGTCTTCTTTCCTATTCTTTGTAAATAGTAATAGAAATTCATCAATTTTACTAGTTCTTTTTAATTATTTATTTATTTGTTTGCCATTGAAAACATTTCCTTTGTTAACAGTTTAGGGTTAAAGCACATAGTTCTAGAAAAAAAAAAAAAAAAAGACAATTCCAAGACAATGGAGTGTAAAGTCCAGTGCCCTTGATTGATTTCACCTTCTTCTTCTCCCCAGCACCATCTGCTCCGGCATCTTCAGAATGCTCCCTACAGCAGCCATGTCCTCACGGGCCTCAGAAAACTCTCCTTCCTCCATGCCCTCACCCACATACCAATGCACAAAGGCGCGCTTGGCATACATCAGATCAAACTTGTGGTCTAGGCAAGCCCAGACCTCAGCAATGGCTGTGGTGTTTCTTAGTATGCACACAGCTCGCTGTGCCTTGACCAGATCTCCTCCAGGTCCCACATTGAGAAGCTAATAACTGATGCCAACCTTGAAGCCAGTGGAGTACCAGTCCACAAATGGATGCTCTGCTGCATCATGATGGTGGAATGTCTGCATTGATGTCTTTTTGAACACATCATTACTCTAAAGCAAGCATCAAAACGTACATTTACCATGATGAGGGTCACATTTTACCATCTGGTTGACTGGCTCAACACAGGCATCAATGATCTCTGCCACAGTAATCTGCTTGTGGCAGGCTTTTTCGGCAGAGAGGATAGGGGCATATGTAGTCACAGGGAAGTGGATGTGGGGGCTAGGGTTGAATCAACATTCAGGGCCCCATCAAATCTGAAGGAAGCAGTGATGGAAGACACTGACCAATAGGGTGGATAAAGTTGGTGAAGGTTGGATGCTCAATATCAAAGTTTCTATGACACATATCATAGATGATCTATCTCATTGTCTACCATATGGCACAGTCAGAGTGCCCCATTGTGGTCTGAGTGCTGGAATTATGAGGTTCACCAACCATTGTAAACCTGAGGGGCTGGGTAGCTGGGTTTTTTTTTTTTTTTTCATAATCCACAGAGACTTTCCATCAGCAGGGAACTGAATCCTATGCCAGTTCCCCCATCAAAGTTATAGAAACGAAGAAGCCCCGAAGATCTGCGTACTGATCAGCCAGTTTGGGAATTCAGTCCAAGATGCGGTCAGTGATCTCTCTGCCTGGGCATGGTCATTGGCAACATCTTCTTTGCTTAAGATGAGCTGCTCAGGGTGGAAGAGCAGACAGTGAGCACCAGCACGAGCTTCATCAATGACCTTGGCTTCCAGGTCTTCAGACGTCGCCCTGGGCAATGCTTGCCCGCACCTGTTTCACAACAGAAGGCGTTGACGGAGTCGTCTCCTCTAGTGCTCTTACCTCTTGGCATCTCGTCATCAGGCTAGATGCCATGTTCCAGGCAGTAGAGCTTCCAGCATGCATTGCCAATCTGGACACTAGCCTGATCAAGATGGATGGTGATTTACGTAGGAATGCTTGTGTCTTCCAGAGCTCCAATGCAATGGAGGAAGCAAGGGACCGAGACAGGGATCTCCCACCAACAGATCACCAAGGAGTCTAAAGAAGCAGTGTCTGTACTTGTTGTGTACTAGTAGTTTGTATGTCTGTGTGTCTGTGTGTACCAGAGGGCACTCAATGTACATGCCTGTGAGGCTCAAGGGTGATATAGGGAGTCATCTTGGACACTGTCTCTTATTGCTTTGTTTTGGGATTTCCCAGGTGTAATGGTTACTCTTTTCTGTTGCTGTGAGAGAACACCCAAAGTCAAGCAACTAAGGGAGAAAAGGAAATTTATTCAGCTTACAGTTCCAGAGGGGAAATGGTGGGCTGATAGAAGCTGGAGACAGGCTACATCACTGCAGACATCTTGGAGAGCTGCAAGACTGCCTTTGCTACAGCACACCTCCCCCAAAGTAGGGTGGGACTAATCCACCCCAAGGCCCACCCCTGTGACCACCTTCCTCCAGCAAGGCTCCACCTCCTAAAGGTGCCACAACCTTACTGTGAGGGACACATTTCAAACAACAGAACCAGGCTCTGCCTTCCAGGACCAGAAGTACAGACTGCTACCACATCTGCCAGGCATTTTCATATGGGATCTGGGGATCTGAACTCAGGTCCTTTTGCTTATGAGGCAAAGACTTTGACACTTGAGTCCTATACTAGTTCTTTTGAAGAACCAATATTTGGCTTATTGGAGTTTTATAATGTCTACCTTTGCTTCATTAATTTCTAGCTTCCTCATTTCCTTATTTCTTTTGATTTGGTTCTATTAGATTTGATTTTTCAGGTGGATATATGAATCATTAGCTTTCAGACATTCTTTTATATATATATGGTAAGCATTATATAAATTTTCTCTGTTCTTATTTAATGTATTTAATAAGAGATATGTAAAATTTCCTTTAAATTTGGCTTTATTGCACTTCCCACATTTTAATGTTGGTATTTTCATTGTCACTTTGTGAAAAACATATTTTAAATTCTATTGAGATCTCTCCTTTGACACATGGATCACTAGATGTGAGCTATTTATCACTCCAAATATGAACAAGTTTCTAGTTCCTTGATTTCTACACTAATTCAGTTAGAAAATGGTATTTCATTGCTTCAATATTTATTGAAACTTGCTTTATGGCCCATAATATGATCAACTTTAATAAATTTCCATGCTTATTTGCAAATAATTTTGAATTATATTTCCAGTATTAAGTTTTTGTTGTTGTTGTTCTTTTCCCAAATATCTTGAGGTACATTTGTGTTTTGATGCATTTTTTATATTTGGAAAAATAAAAAAATAAAAATAGTTTTTTCCTCCATTTTTTATTTTACTTTTTCTTCAGTTTTGAAACTCTTATCCTATTTAAAAATCAAAGCTTTTGCAGCATTAAATATGTCTTTTAAACTTTAAAAATATATTATTTCTCTCCATTATTTGGTATATAAATATATTTAAAATGATGGTACATACGTGGCAAAGTGTGTTTACTAAGAACAAACATGTCCTCCTACCCTCCCTTTCTACTTTATCAGAATTATCATCTTGATTATATAAATTACATCAGTCAAAGTGTCTACCAAGCCCAGTGTTTCTTTATTGTGAAAATACCTCACCCACAGCCCTCTGAGGGAAGCAGAATTGGGCTAGTCTTTGCACAGTAGCATCTAAATAGAGTAACTTGATTCATGTAGAGCAGTGTAGGAAGAACCAGTCAACCAACAACAATGGAGAGCCAAACCAATTCTGGAGTAAAAGCAATTGCCACATAGTCCACAGAAGAGAAACGGAGTGCAAACCTCCTGAACTGCCTGGTTCTTGGGAGCTGTTCGTTGCTACGCATAGACACATGCAAATGCACACATGTGCACACCCCTCTGTCCAGATGGAGAAAGTTTTAATTCAATGTGACTGTACTAATCTGTGAATTACAAATGTATTAAGTGAAGATTCTGAAACTGTACAAATAAATATCTTCATCATGCAGAGAAGAGATTTCTGATTGATTTATTTTGTGTTCCTTTTAATAAAATTTCTCCTTTTTCCCTTATTTAATTCAGCATTTTTACCTTAAAATTTGTTGAAAACATGCATATCAAATTCACTAAGGAAAAGTATTGTGTTTAATTGATCCCATATGCTAATAAAAATGATTAACCCAAACAAGATAACATATATTACAAAATTTGATATTAGAAATGATATATTATCATGACCAAATATTTAGAAATTATTTCAGGAAATGTTTTCCTTTTATAAAAATACAGATATGAGTAAAAGTGCTATTTTCTAATCACTAAATATCATTCTATAACATTGCTTTAATTGACATAATTTATTTGACTAATCTATCAGGACTATATTGCAATATTACTTTCTAAGTTTGTCACTTAAAACTCATAGGTAATTACAATGTTACCTCTTTGTTTTCTGATTTTAAATTCATCATCAACATTCTTATAGAAAAATTATATAGTTATTTCTTTTCAATGAGCTCCTAGTAATGTATAGAATCTGACCTATTTCCCTGACCTATTTACAAGTGGATATAATGGTTTTTAAATTTCTGTCAGTTTTCTAGAAATAAATTAGAATCTTGCTTTATATCTATTTTTTAAAATACTTATGAAGCTGAATATTTTTCACATGTATATCTACTATTTTAGCTTCTCACTTTGTATCTTAAGTTTTCTTAAGAACATCTGTTAAACACCTTAGTCACTTTCTGAAATACACATTGCAAATATTTGTCTTTTGATTACAGAATTTATTGTTCTGATATATACATATATTTCATTTTTGAGAAGTTAAATTTTTTTTCACTGATCTGTGATTGATTTATTTTATTTTATTTTATTTTATTTTTTTTTATTTCCACTCATACAAACCCAACAGGCACACCGGTCCCCCCTAACCCCCTATCCCCCTGTGCCCCCCTCCCCTCCCCCCTCCCCATCCCCAGTGCCTCCTCCTCCTATCCCTGAGCATCCTTTAATATGCATGCCAAACTTGAGAAGTTAAATTTATCAATTGTTTCATTGTTTGCCTTTCACATCCTGTTTGACAAGTCCTCAAATTGTATAACTATTTACTTATGCTTTCTATCACAGCAAATTAACGCTTAATATAAATAGGCTAAAGACCAGCTTACAAGTTCAGAACAGCAACCAACCAGCCTCTGCATGATAAAGCTTTCTCCTTGCCAGCGTTAGCATCTCTGGCTACAAAAGAAAAAAAACAACTATTAGGATTTGGGGCTTTACTAGGGAAGCCAGAGAAGCCAGAGTCCCACACTGCTGGCAAAAGTGCCAGTCCTCATAGTACATTTGGTTCAGATATGTTGGTTGCTTCCTTTTTATTGGCTAGTATTTGAACAATTGTCAGGGGAAGATTGCATAATAAAAATATTACCTTATGCTCTATTTTCCATAGTGAAATAGGCATGTAAACAGCACAGCTTCAGTAATTTGCTTCTATTTACACAGCTAAGGGAGCCTGAGGTTGTCTGATACAAATATCCCAGGCTTTAAACACATTTTGGAAATGCAATGTGCCTTTCATAACCATATATTTATTTCCAATAAGTATAGTGCTAGTTTAAATTTACATGAATCAGGGCTCATAGATTCAGAATTCAGCTTTACTAGGATTCCTTTAAAAAGGAAGACAGTGATGGTAATATACAGCTGTGGTTCTCTTTCATTCAGCTCTGACGGGGCAAAAAAAGAAAAAGAAACAAAAAGTAAGAAGATAGGAAATGCAGCAATAAAAGTGTCACCGCTGAAAATCAGAACCTTGCAGGCTTCCAACTTCTTGCTCCTCACTGGGCGAATTCATTGGCTGTTGGGGTGTCACATTTTTAAGAGAGTTAGGTGGAAGCAAACTAACAGAGCTTCATAAGGAAATAGCCATAAAGTGACCAGAGGACATGCCAACAGAGGAAATGGTTTGGAAATATGTGGGAAAGCAAGACTCATAGAAGAAAACCCACAAACAAAAAGCAAAGTCGCTCATCTGATATGATTTAAAATAACAATCATGATTATCTATATTCACATCTTCCTAAAGGACTGAAAAATATAATGAGTCAACAGAAGGAGGCCAGAGGAAGACAGAGGTGAACTTGGGCAGGACTTTCTAGAGTCAGCCTGATTTAAAATTGCGATAGAGATGCCTTAAGAGGTAGAAAGATAGTTATCACTGGAAGGTTTCAACAGAAGGCTGAGTGAGCGTGTTGTGAGAACCCTGGGATTCCCTAAGGCCAGAAGAATCACAAATCTCATTTCCTGAGTACCTACCACATGACTATACCAAGCCATGTGCTATCTCATTTAGTCATGCTCGGTTTCATCCCTGTTTAAGGCAAATCAAACATAAGGTTAGAGAAAGGCAGCAGATTGCCTGTTATCACTTGGATGCGTAGCAGGAAAGCCTGCTTTCGGGCCCAAGTGGTCTGCTTCCAGAGCTCTTTTAGTCAATGGATTAAACTGCTTGGAAAGAGTGCCTGACTTCAGAAACCTTTGGCATGTCCTCAAACTCTGAGGTTGTGTGGGAGAAGAGTCATAATGGAAAGAGTTTATAATATTATAAATTTTGTTGACAAATGTTACATGGCTCTTGTTTTAGCATCTACTCTTTAAATTATAAAAAAGTTATTGAAAATCAACCCATGCTTTCAAAATAGAAAACCTTTGGATATTCATACATCTACCAAGGTACAAATAGGTTGGTAGACAATGGCTGAGATCCCAGGGTGACTCTCTTGGGGCCTCTGGCAATAAGAATAAGCCTTAAATGCCAGTTGCAGTATTTCTTACAAGACCAAATGTCAGCACTTCCAAAGCTTCATGGTTTGAGTTTGTTTTTTTCATTTAAACAGAGCGAGCAAATGATCTTGGGCTACTTCAATATTCCATCTTAGTTAAATTATTTTATTCAGTATTTTGCTGGTTACATCATTGAGATACAATTTATTTCATAGCAGTCACAGAGAGTGCTTAAAATTTGCAGCTAGGTACATATATTTCCTTCAATATAGTAATGTGTGTGCAA
Organism: Typhlomys cinereus; assembly: GCA_023101885.1. NCBI lineage: Eukaryota > Metazoa > Chordata > Mammalia > Rodentia > Platacanthomyidae > Typhlomys > Typhlomys cinereus. Next base: position 2,805,629 of record JALPQD010000139.1, read on the forward strand.
GAGATAAGTGCAGAGATTGGACATGTGCCACTGCGATTAGGAGCGAAGACACACAGACTGAGTTTTAGCAAATCACAAATGCCGGGAAGAAAATAATATGGCCGTGTTTGAAAAGATCACGCTATTTACTTGACAAGCTGAGCCAGGACAAGCTTACAGCTGTGGCCCTGATCATAGATCATTTAAACAGGCTTTTCTCTATGTCACTGACACACTGGTCACATCCACAGAGCTTTGCCACCAGTAAATAATAATTATCATACATGAGAAGACAGCTTACAAGCAGCTACGGTATTAGCACAAATATGTCAACACATTAGTTTAGATGTTTCTTATTAGTTTATTTTCAGTATAACAATACTATCAGATTTGTTGGATGAAAATTAACTATAGATTGTAACTTAAAAACTATTGTCTCATATGCAGACACAAACATATTTTTATTTATGTACATGTGTACACGTTTTTTAAGACATAGACTATTTTTAATGTGTTTTATAATTCTCTTAATATGTCTATATTGTTCATATTTGAACACTTATACTCTATTATCTTCGTGTTCATCTACCTTGGGAGGCATGATGGAGACAAAAAGAGCCTAAGTTTGGTTTCAACCTAACTGTTGCTTAAGTGAGACTCCAATAGGACAGGTGCTGCCCTGGAGACAGAAGGACGTCATGAACACAAAGACATACTGTGAGTTATGAAGCGGCACACAAAAGTCAGGTCCAAAGACCCATTCCTTCCAGTTTGGTGTTTTGATGGACAACTGAAAAATCTATAGACTGTCTTTTAAGTACAGAGAGCCTGCATATCCATGGTCTCCACATCTATGGATTCAGCCAGTTGTGGGTTGAAAATACTCAGAAGAAATATGTCCAGACAGAACATAAGCAAATATTTTCCTTCATTCCCTAAACAGTATGGAACAATAGCTATTTGTATTGCATTAGATATTGCAATTGCATAGAGATGATTTGAATTATGTAAGTTATGTGCAGCCACTAGGCCATTGTATACAAGGGTTTTGAGCGTCCTTGAATTTTGGTTCACGTCCTTGAATGTTCACATAGGTGTTCTAGGACCAATCTCCTATGAATAGTGACTAGTTTCTATAACTAAAAGTGGTGACGAGTGTAGAAATGAATCATGCTGAGATCGAGGAAACACTGAATTTAACTTTTCTTATTTTCCTTTATTGTAGATCTCGTTTATTTTAGATTTCATGGTATTCGTCACTGTGACCGGACTACTTGAGAAAATCAGTCTAAATGCACTGAAGGGAGGAATTGTCTAGTTTCAGGAGTGTCATTCCCTATGATAAGGAAGGCGTAGCAGAACCAAGCAGCTCATGTTATGGTGTACAGGAGAGAGAGAGAGAGAGAGAGAGAGAGAGAGAGAGAGATTGAGAAGAGAAAAGAGAATACCCTGCTCTGTTTGGTGGGTTTTCTCTTTCCTTTATTCTATCCAGGTTTTTAGCTTTGGGATGGTGCCAGCCACATTCTACATTCAGGAAAGGTCTATCCGCTCTTAGATAATCCTCTTTGGAAATAGCCACACAGGCCTACTCAGAGGTGGGCCTTAGTGATTTCCCCAGAGAATCTCAATTCAATCAAGTTCACAATGAATTAACCATCACAGTCATGTTTATTCTATGTATCTAGCTATGACACCAAGTCCTGTTGTCACTACTTTTTCTGCTGCTGTGAGATAATATACAACTTAAGGAGAAAGAGAAGATTTATTTGACTTCCAGTTCCATCAATTATGGTGAGAATCACATACCAAGAAGGTGTGGCTGGAAGCAGAAGTAGGAGGTCAGTTCACTCCAAGACAAGCGATGTCATTTCCAAGTACAAACAGTGACCCCAGCAATGTGCCAAGGAGGCAGATAGTGGCCAGTGCAGACGGGCAGAGAGGGCATGGAGGAGGCTGGAAGAGAAGGACTAGTCCTGGTGAACTTTGTGTTCTTCATCTGTGAACACCAAAATGCTTCTATAACTATGGCCTTTAAGGAAGGACTTGGATGGTCTAACTACACGGTGCTGTCTGAGCACAGCAGCAGTGTTATTTGGCTCTTTGCATAAATTTTACAGGTTTGTGTTATAATTCCTCCCATTTGTATGAGTTTTCCCACTTTTAAGATACCTTATGCTCTTAATCTCCACAATAAACACTGGTAGGAAGGTCCAGATGGTGCCTCACTCACAGTGCTTCATTTGACATCTTTGCTTTTATGACCTTTGCTATAAGAATGACCATCATGGCATCCTGGTCAAATCCTTCCCTGACTCTCATAGGTGGCAGAAAAAAGAAGCTGCTCTGACTTCAGTGCTAGGAGTAACGTGGCAAGCTTTTGATTGAACGGGTGGAAGTGTAGGCAGAGTGAATCCATGTGCGCTTGAAGTGGGTAACACCTTTAGAACAATGTTCATCCTCATGAAGAAGGGCCATCTCGAGATATTAAAGGAGGCTGTATTTCAAGCAAAGGCCATCTAGATCACTTTGGAAAATGCTCTTGGAGAAGTTGTAAGAACCAATAGCATTGCATTAAATAATTTGCCCTCAAAGTTCTGTGAAAGCGAATGTCACTGTGTGCCATGGGTTCTCAATGTTAATAAGCCAGGAGTGGAGATGGAATGATGAGGAAGAGCTGGAGGAGAAAAGGAAGAGAGTAATACAACATAGAAATCTTCACATCCAAGGAAATTTCTACTTATCAGATCTGTCTTTTGTTTTTGACAGGTGGACCAAATTTGGTCACAGTTTGAAAGTTTTCAGAACACTGAATCATTTGCCTGTTCCAGATCAATTTAGCAGAAAAAGTAAAGCTCTTCAACAATTTTTACTTTTAATTCGTGTGTGTGTGTGTGTGTGTGTGTGTGTGTGTGTAAAAGAGTATTGAGTGTGTGTGCCTAGGAAGGCCCAAGTGTGACATCACCGACTCATCCTGAATTGCTCGACCTGCTTTTGCTTTTTAGTCTGGTCTGGGGTTTTCCTGACTCCATCTTTCAGGGTTGAAAGTGCAAAAAGTTGTCATTTTGTCCAACATTTTTACTGGGGATCTGGGGATCCAAACTTCAGTATTTTTGCTTTCAAGACAAAAATTTTAACCTCCGAGCCATATCCCCACCCCGTTTGTTAGTTTTAAAAGCCTCAGTCAGTTGGTAAAGAAAAATCCTCCAAAAGTGTCACTTGAAGATTCACCTTCCATTGAAAACTTAGAAAATCATTATAAATACGTATCCATTTTCATAATTGATTTGTGTTTGGTAGTATAAAATTCATCTCCAAGAATATTCTCTTCATTGAAACTCAACTGCAGCTAATGTAAGGAATAAATTATGCCATAAATATTTATATTAGTACCAGCTTATAAATGACAAATATATCACAAAGCTGTAAAGTAACTTATTATCCTTCTAGAAAAAGGCAGACAAGTTCACATGCTGCTAAACTGCTAGACAGATAGCTAATGTTCCATTTCTCTCCCTAAAGAAATACATGCTTTTCACAGACCATCAAATAAATCCCAGGACAGCATTTGATGATTCTCATCTTAATATCATGGCAAGTTGAAGTACTTTATGGATGTACATATTTGTTTCAAGTTTTATTGATAGTCAAATGCAATTAAAGTCTACCAGATAAAATAGCTTAGTGCAGGAAAAGTATACAGTTCTGCCTCAGAATTATCCACATACATTATCTTTGAATAACTTTTATTGTTGCAACCGAAGACAACTCTTGTCTTTGGTTTTGTATCTTATCTACCTACCTGCAGCTCACTCTTTCCTGTCTTCTTTAGGTATTTTTTCTGCGTTGTTTCTTTCTCTACCCCTTCTCCCAACTCTCAAACTCTTTCTCAGCCTTGCTGCTGCTTATGATGAGCCTACCGAGCCAGAATGAATCTCTCTCTCCTTCCTTATGCCTCTCTTTTACACACACACACACACACACGCACACACACACACACACACACACACACACACACACACACACACACTCACCTCATTCACCCAGTTTTATCCCCTTTTTTTTCTTCCCCTTTAAACCAAAGCTTCTAAAAGTCTTCCCCAGTCCTAATCTGTGCCACGTCAGCTGTACTATTTATTCTAGAGTTCTTTTCTCTTCAATACCCGCCTGGCATTGCTGCCTTGGATGCTACTTTATCACCTTATTTTCCTCTTCTCAGTAACATCTGATACAATCAGCTATTCTCTCCTCCTCTCACACCCCTCATCATCTTTTACTGACTGAAAAGCAATTTATAAGTATCTTCTACTGATAAAAATGAATTTTTAAAAATCTGATCCAAAGATGCTATAAAGGGTCAGCTACACTAGTTTTGCTCCCACACGCAGAGGAAGTTTTGGTCATCTCTAGATGCTTCTCCAGAACTTTTCCTGGGGAAGTTACCCACCCCCATCTGAGTTCCTTCATCCTCCAACAAATTTCCTGCCTAACAAGCTGCCACTCCCAGTCTCTTCCCTGACCTGTGGAAAAGAACGCAAGTCGCAGAGGTTTCAGGGAGAGCTTGCCCCCAACTCAGACAAGAAAGAATGCCTCTCTGTCTGCTTCAGACCTGCCGTTTAGATCTCCATGGCCAAATCTGGGCCTGGAGTTGAAGCATGGGCTGTCTGGGGAGGCCGCCAGGGCGGAGTGGCTCCCTCTGACTCTGGATTGCTCGCAGTGACTAATACAATGTGAACACGATGTAAATAGTTGTACTGCACTGCTCAGTACCGATGTCTTTAAAAACAATTTTTTTTTTCCTGTGGTGGCTTACATCCGTGGGTGTGGGACCTATTGGGCACAGCGACTGTTAGTTTAATCAGTGGAGATAAAATTCTTCATACAGTCAGGCAGCATCTCTTTCATGATTTTCCCCCCTTTATTGAAGTTAACTGCTCTGGTTCATTACAGATCTCCCACAGCTGAAAAAAGTACCATCATTGTTATCACTCACAATGCCCTGGCTCTTAGAACCTGTTTTTCTTTAAACACGATAGAGCATCTAAATTGGAAACCACTTTTATTATGTCTTTTCTTAAATCGTTCATTCACCTTGCTGCATTCTTAGAATGTGAGTCTCAGCGTGCTCACTGTGCCCTTGCCTTCTGAGACCTGCACTGGCAGGGAGAGTATCAAAATTTATACATTTCTGAGATTTTTATGTAAGTGGTCATGTTACTTGTGAATAATGAGATTTTATTTCCGAAAAATCTAGTCCTATTGTATGAGAAACAGCTGCAAAATTCCCTGAAACCAAGGCAAGGGCTGGCAGATCAAGATTACTTGAGTGTAATTTATAGGGACTTATGGGCAGTAACATGTCTGAAGCAGAGAAACAATAGTGAATCCTCCCATTCCAAGTCAGGAGGATGAGCATGATATGCTAAGTTAAACAAAGGTGGGCCATGGGCAACTGAAATACATCCGACTGCTTTCAAAAACTGTTAATATGCTCAAACATCAGTTAAAAAAATATCAGACATACATAACTGGCAGTCCATGGTTGACTGACTTAACAAATTTGTTTGTTCTATTGGGCTTGGGATGTAAACCAGGGTAACCTGGTATACAAAGTTGCTTCTGTTGCTGTGAGAAGGAAGGCAGGATTGATGGTGGCTCACATTTTCTGAGGTTTAAGTTCATGGTCACCTGGCTCCATTGCTTCTGGGCTTGTGCGTAATGAGGCAAAGCGCTGCCATAGGCAGCATGCAGAAGGCAAAAACCTCATGACGGACGGGGGGCTGAAAGGAACAAACCAAAGGGGCCCCAGACAAGCTTTGTCCCCCAGGAACACACTCCTGATGTACCTTTGAAAGTTTCCTGCCTCCCAACAGCATCATCAAGGCGAAGCATTCACGAGAGTCAACTCACAGGTGCAGTGAGAGCTCTTGTCATCCAGTCAGTTCCCAGACTGGCAACGACCCTTAACTCAGAGGCCTTTTGTGACACTTGAAACACAAACCGAAGTTTCAGGGGAAACTGAGGTAACCCAAACACAATCTGATAAGTAGTCACTTCCGTTGCACTAAACTTGATTTCTTAATAGGTTTGATATGTTTGCTATAGTTACGTAAAATATTAACAGTGGAAACTGGAGGAAACTGAATGACAGGAAAGGGCAAACGCTGATAATTATGATGAGTGGTGGGTAAATAGGACTTCATTGTATATCTGACTTTTCCTCTACTTTTGTGCATGATTAAACATTCTTAAATTTTTTTATTTTTATTTATTTATTTTTTTAAATTATTTATTCAATTGTGTGTGTGTGCGTATGTATGTGTGTGTGTGCGCGCGCGTATGTCTGTGTGTGTAGAACCACGGACGAATTCGGGAACCACCATGGACACCTCCACCTCCTTCTGCCCTGGGATTCACAGGCTCCGCCCTACCAGGACCAGAAGCGCAGGCCGCCCCCGCTTCCGCCTGGCGTCTATACGTGGGATCTGGGATCCGAACTCAGGACCTTCCGCCTGCAAGGCAGAGGCTTAACCCCTGAGCCACCTCTCCAGCCCCTAAACATTCTTTAAAATAAAAATTTTGATAGAAAGCACAACAAAAAACTGTCTTGCTGATTACTTTGCTATACATTTTTAAGACTGATATAGCTTCTTTAGTGGATTTTGGACATTTCCATTTCTTGTTGAGGAAATTTCAACATATTTCCAGAAATACTTCTGTTTCTCTAAATTGCTTACAGTCTTTCATATTAGCTATTTAATATATGCATCATGATAGCTATGACCTCTCTTTTCAAAGAAGTGCTACCTTGCTATCCTTTCATGTATGTTTCTGTTTGCTATTGCAAGAATTCTTGTCAGTCTTGTTTTTATTTTTTTACTGATTTCTATTTCATTATTGTTGTTCTAGCTTCTTGGCTCATTAGTTGTTAGACTTTTGTCTTTAAAATAAAACCATTTAAGGCTGAAATTTCTCAATAAATCCTACTTCATTTATATTGAATATGTGTGTGGCGTGCATGTGTGTGTGTGTTCACGTATATGCAACACACACATATGGAAGTCAGAGCAGGACATCATGCGTCTTCCCCCATTGCTCTCTACCTCAGCTCCTTGAGACATAATCTCTCACTGAGCCCAGAGCTTGCCATGGGCAAGTCTGGGTGGCCAGAGATCTACCAGGATCTATCTGTTTCCGCTCCCCACTGCTGGGGTTACAAGGATGGGCATCCGTGTCTAGCTTTGTAACTCGCTCATATTTTACACAGGTGCTGACTCAAAACTCAGTCATGAATTCTCCTGTCATGAATACATTTGGGGGGACATGTTTTAACACACGTTAAATGTTACCTAACTTCCATAATAGCATTTTCTTTGGTACGCAGGTTGTTTAGAGAGGAGATCTCTCTTCCTCAACATCTGGTCATTATTCTTGTATTAATTTCTAATTTGATTGCACCGTGACTGGAAACCAGGGGTCTACATGATTTTAAACTCTGTAAAACTGCTGAGATTTATTTTTATTAAGCCAAACATGTTGTCAATTTTAAAAAATATTCCCTTTTGACCGAAAAGAATGTATATTCAAAAGCTCTTAGGTTCAATGTTAAGCTTCATTCAATTATAGTCAGCTTGTTAATTTTGTTCTTTTAATCTTCTATCTTCCTACCGATTTGCCAACTTGATCCAGGTACTTACAAATTTAGAGCATGCATCTTCCTAGAGAACCAAACCTCTTACCTCTTATCATGAAAATGATTCTATTACCTCTTGCTATACCTTTTGGTTTAAAGACTATTTTGTCTGATAGTGCTATAAAAACCCCAATTCTTTCAGTGGTGTCTGCAAAGTGTAGTTTTTTCCCCCCATTTTCTCGTCTTTCATTTTTCTGAATCCTGTTATTTTAAACACAACTGAAGTAAGGACACTAGGCTTCAATTCTGCAAAGTAGATATACTCCCCCTAAAGCTTTGTCTTCTGAATCGAGCCTTTAATCTATTTATATAATTCCTGATATAGCCAGAATTATTCCTGACATCCTATTTGTGCTTACATGTTTTAACCTTCATTTATTTTGCTTCATTCTCTTCCATTTTATGTTGATTCTTTTGCTACTCACGTTTATCTCCAACTTTATGTTCTTAACATCTCTACCATCATTCTAAACAATAACCACATTAATGCATCTGATGATCCCAACTTACACTTTAATAGCAATTATTGGTTTGAGTTCTATGTTGGCTTTTTAATCCCTTAAGAGATCCTTATTGTTCTTCTATTTTTTAAAAAAAGGAATTTTCTATATATTTTATTAATCTATAATTTTATAGCAGACTGTGTATTTAGTGTCTTTTGCCCCTCATTTTATAATTCATCTCCAACTGTCTTTACTCTTCTTCCTGACTAAAGAGCAGTCCTTAAAATTTCCTTTAGAGACAGACTCAGTTTTTCTCATATCTTTGAACAGGTCTGATTTTGTTATCATTTTTACAAGATAATATATGAATTCAGGTTGACCATAACTTTCTTTCAACACGTTGAAATTTTAAACTTTTGTCTTCCTTCCACAACTTAATAACTGTTGTATTGAACTGAATTTGCTTTTTGTGTTTCATAGCTGTTTTCCCACTTTTCCTCTTTGCCTGTGGCATTCTGTGTTCTACTATAATATGCTGAAGTGTGATCTTCCTGCTCTTCCCCCTGTTTGTCTTTATTAGGATTGTCATGTAATAGAAACAACGGATTTGCTTCTTGAATGCAGCTCCAACAAAACAAAATGGAATAACATGGGTAAGAGTGGAAAGGTGTTTTCTTTTCCTTTTTTTTTCCCCCTTCAATGGGTAAGATGATCAGGGGAATTATTATTCCTGTACCACTTGATGAAGTACTGGAGAAACATTGTTCTTCAACACACCCCCTCTCCATGAACAAAGGAAGTCTAAAGATTGTATTTAAAGAGATCGCACCTATTCAGGTATACGAGTGCCTTGAAGGTGGGCACATTTCTGAGCACTCTCCTTTAAGGCCATTGCTCAAGAAGAGAAGATGGCAAGCACATTTTTTGGGGGGGGTGAGCAGAGGGAGACAAGCTCATCTCAAGGTCATGTTACACATTTGAAAGGTTGTGGCTGCCTTTTTAGGGAGCCATAAACACTGGGGGCTTTAAGAGCTTGTACCATAAGACATGAGACAGGAATGTCTCCTGGGATATACTCAGCTTTTAAAAAAATATGCATTTTTCCTTTTTGTGGGTGGGTATGGTGTGTGTGTGTGGTGTGTTTGCATGTGGGTGTAGGTGTATGTACATGAGTGCACATAAATGTGTGCCCTTAGAAGTCCAAGGAGGTATGAAGAATTATCCTCCATCACTCTTCCACTTTATTGTTGAGAGTCTGAGTCTGTCATTAAACTCAACGCGCCATCAGAGTAGATTTGACTAGCCAGCTTGCTTTGGGAGTCCCAGGCTCTGCCTTCCAGGGCTAGAATCCCTGCATTTTTATCTTAGAGTCCTTTTGTTTGAGAGGCGAAGGCTTTAACTGCTGAGTCATCTACGCAGCCCTGTATATTCACCTTTTATCATAAAATTGTAGCTGAAAAACTTTAGAAAGAAGAAAGAAAATAAAAAAAGAAACAGGAACGTTTTTAATGTGCATTAATGTAGAAGTTTGGTGCTAAAGGTGCCTGCATCACTTACTAGCTAATAGTTCTAAATCTATGGTTTTTCCATTTCTGAAAAAAATCTCAGTTTTCACTACTTCAATTATTGCTTTTACCCCTTCCTCCTCGTTTGTATGTAACTCCAATTAGATGTTTTTTTTACAACATATCTATGTTATATAAACTACATTTCATATTTTCCATCTCTTTGGGCTACAGTCTAGAGAATTACTTGGTCTGTCCTTCCTAATCTGTTCTCCAGTTTGTGGTATCCTGCTGTTAAATCCACTAACTTGTGCTTTTAAATAAAAGATTGCATCTTAAGCTTTCAGTATGGTTTTTGTTTTTTAAGTCTTCATTGGGTCTTCTGGTCATGTTTTCTGTTGATTTTTAATTCTTTCTCTTCTTTTAATATATTTAATATAGTTTATATTCTGTGTCTCTTGTTCCAATGCTGAAGCTTCCTAGCCTGAGTCTGTCATATGTAGTTCTTGCCAGTCTTTACACTGGTACATTTCCCCCCACATATTTGCTGATTTTTATTGCTCCTTTTTTTTTTTGAATTTATCAATGGTGAGTCATTGAGTCCTATGCGGAAGATGGTACCTCAGAAGAGATTTGCATTTGTTCCTGCCAATCTAGAAAGTAAAATTGAAGTTCATGTAAAATGTAGTTCTTGACTTGAATTTTTTGGACTCATAGATATAGTGTGATTTTTGGACTGTAAGACAGTGTGAGAAGTGGCTATGTCATAAATTTCCAAGGGAGATTTTTTTCCTCTCTTAAGTTTCAAGGCAGGCATTTTTCCTTATTATTTTCCTTACTATTTCTTTATTATTTCTTACACAGGCACATATACCATACAAAGGACAAGTAAATGTAAAAAATTAAAAGAAATTAAAAAGTGGATTAGAAGAATTAATATGATAATGTCCATCATGTTTATTTATAGCTCATCCTTGCACAAAGGGTGTGGTCTTCCATGGACTTAGCTTGAGGGTCAGGTGATGGGTAGTATATCATTGCTCCCCACTTAGTGTGCCCCTTGACTACTACATTCCCTCATGAATCAAAGGCTTCTTATATAAAAATCTCTTTAGGTTGCTGCTCATATCCTGAATTTCTATTTACATATAAGGTTTGACTTCTAAAGATTCCTTACTTTGGTTGGCATTTCAAAAGATTAAAAACTTTGGCTGGGAAATGGTTCAGAGGGTTAGGGTTTTTGTTGCGAGTTTTGATGACCAAGTTCTGTCCATGGAACCCACATGGCAAAGGAAGAGAACTAATTCTCACAAGTTATCATCTGACCTCCGCAGATATACTGTGGACATGCACATAGGCACATACACACATGCGAAGGACAAGTAAATGTAAAAAGTTAAAAGCAATTAAAAACTGGATTGGAAGAATTAATATAATAATGTCCGTCTTGGCAAAATCAATCTTCAGATTCGTGCAGTTCCATCAAGTGGAGAGAGAATGCATCTCGGTCCATTAGGTGCTGGCTGCACTAGCACAAGGATCTGAGTTTGATCCCTAGAATTCATGTAAAAAGTGGGAGTGCTGGGGGTGGCACGAGCCTGTCATCATAGCACTGCAGGGACAGACACAGGCAGATTCTTGGATCCCACTAGTCAGTCAGCCTAGACAAATCAGTGAGCTCCAGGCCTATGACAGACCCTGCCAAAAACAAAATGAAACAAAACAAAACAACGAGGTGGATAGTTTCTAAGGAATGACACCGCAGACTATCCTCAAGACATTCACACATACACACATTTACATTCAACCACAGACATGCACATACACCTATATACATACATAAAAGAAGAGAAAAAAAAAAGAATACAGCACAATCCCAACAAAAATTCTAGCACTATTCTTCACAGAAATAAAAATAAATTTAAAACTCACATGGAAGCACAAAAGGCCCCAGATAGCCGCAGAAATTCTGATCAACAAGAATTGCTGGAGCATGATTTCAAGTTATACTAAAGAACTTTAGTAAGAAAAACAGCACAGAGCTGGCACAAAAACAAACACATAGATGAATGGAACAGAAGATTCAGACATAAACCCACATAGCTACAGACAAAGATGCCAAAAATACAGACTGGAAAAAAGGCAAATGTTGCTGGGAAAAGTGTCATCCCCTCATCCCCTAATTTGAACTATTTCTGCTGCCCTTTCAGTTCTGCCATGGAAAGTTTCTACCTATCCAGAGAAGGTGCACACAAAGACTGATAGACAGCGATGCCCTCTACTCTTGGGCATGTCAGTGAAGTCTGCCTGAAGGTTGTTAAATAGCAGTTCCCCACAGTCTGGATCCCAGCAGGCAACCGAGGTCCTTGCCTTGAATTGTGCACTCAGTGACACATCAGCTGCTGGCTGCTCTGAGTTATGCAGCTTAGATGTATAAAAGTATGGGATGAGAGCTGGCTGAATAGCAAAGGCAGGTATCATAGTCCCTGCTATGGCTAGTTTCCCATTTTGGAATTTCTACCACTCAATGCATAAGTATTCTCTTGAGGTTATGAGACTTTGTTCCTTGTAGTGGGCCCATGGGCATTGAGGTGGTACGGGCCAACCTGGAGTCTATTGACTGGCACTCCAGTTGCTAACTGTGGTTACCCAGAAGGCAATAAGCTCTGCCTTTTGGGCAGAGATCCCTTTTGGCAATGGTTCTGCCTCTATAATAGAAATTAGGGTTACTACTGTAACCTTTCACTGAACTATTTCACATCAGACTTTCCAAGGGGTTGGTTTAGATGGCTAGAAAATACTTCCTCTCTGTTTTCAGACGGTAGTGATCTGGGGCTTCCTGCACACAGGTAGTAAGGTATCTGGGTCAAGAGTCAGTGTTGTCTGGCAGTAAAAGTTCTGGTAGCACTTAGCATCTTTGGTCCCTGGCGAGGCAGGCTCCCCAGCCTCAGCAACAAGGCAGGGGCATCTTGTCTTTACTTCCTGGCCAATGCGCCGCACCAGATTTGATACAGGGATGTGAGTAGATGGAGGAAGTAGGACACCAGGACCTCAAGAAGTGAAGTTCGTTTTACTTGCCGGGTCTCTGAGGGGACTCTTGTTTAAAATTCCCGAGTGCTCTGCTCGGATAGGTTTTATCTCTTTAGTTAAAAAGTGATTTACATAGTATTTCGGGAATACTGACTGATCACAGATTCACAGAAACTCATCTGTTAAAGTGTGTTGGTCACCGGCAAATGGGATCACTAAGGGAGACTGCGGTGAGACAAGTAGTCACGGCAGATGAACGGAGCTCTCCTGATTGAGGGCCCCTCCCAGCCCATTCCACAGTGGATGCAGAACAAGATAAGTGGGTTAGGGCTTTTCTCAACTTTTAACTGGACTGTTAGATGGAAGGGGAATTCCTTTTTCCCATTTAGAGGCTAAAATACTACCAAGGGCCATTGTAGTGCATGACTTTGTTGTACAATAAACATATTGTTACCAGATCTATACACAGCAAAGCCTGGGCCACCAACTTGGTGCCCCCTCACTAAACCAGTCAGAATTCAAACTAACAGTGAAAATCAGACAAAGGAAATTTGTTCAATGTGGCTATATTGAGAAGAGGCTAATCTAATATTTCAAAAGTCCCTTTTTGAGGATTTGCTGTGGGATCTGGGTTTTATGGAGGAAAAAGCTATGTAGTCAAGGTGTGGTTTTAGCCTGCATTGGTTCCAGTCTTTTCTGCAAGGTGGTCCAACCAGTTGTCAGGGCGGTGTGCATTCTTTTTCGGGAGATAAATTCCTCTTTTGAATGGCACCAGTTTCTCTCTGTTCCTAGTGTGAGATTCTTAGGGGAGTTTCAAAATCTCAAAGTCCATTCTTTTGATAATTCTGAAAACCAGAGTGGTGGGAAAGATCTTTTGGAATTCCTGTGTTGACTGGTTATTATATGAAAAAATGCTCAAAGTGGAGAGATGGCTCAGTGGATAACGCACTTTCTCTATAAGCATGAAGGCTGGGGCTTGAATCCTCATAACCCACATAAAATCAGGGTACCTAATTGCCAGTTGAAAGGTTGAGATAGAGAATCTCCAGAACAAATTGGTTACTGCAGCCTGTCCGTGAGTTCTGAGCCAATTGAGAGATCCCACCTCTGTGAAATGTGTAGTGATTAAGGAAGACTCCTGATGTCAACTTCAGGCTTCCACACACATGTGTACACATGTACATGTGTTCCCGTACACATGCAATATTCATACATGCACACACATATGACATATGCAAACATACTACATACAAATGTTCAACTTCATTAGCCTCTGGAGAGGTACATATCAAAACTGCCAAGATTCTTTCTTACCATAATCAGAATGGCAGTCATTAAGAAAGCAAATGCTGGTGGAGATGTGGACCAAATATATCCCTCACACACTGCAGTGGGAATGTAAGCTAGTCTAGAGACTGTGAAAGTTAGTATGGAGTTTTCTCAAAACCTAAAAATAGATTTTTTCATGTGACTCAGCTACACTGCTCCTGGGTGTTTCCCTGAAGGATTCCAGGCCAAGGACTCCTTATCACCTAGACATTTGCACATCGATGTTTATTGTAGCACCATTAACAATAGTGAAGTGATGGAACTAACCTAATTGTCCAACAACAGACAACAGATAAAGAAAATATGGAATACGCACAGTGGGATTTCTTTCAGCCATTAAGAAGAATAACTTTATATCATTTGCAGGAAAATGGATGCAATTGCAGACAATCATTAAGTGAATTAAAGTAATAGAAAGACAAATATGTTTCTTTCATTTGTGGCTTCTAGATTTTAGATCCATACACAAAAGCAGGTATTCATATATGACACAAAGGTAGAAATGAAACATTTTAGATGAAGAAGAGAACTAACAGGAGAGGAGAAAAAGGAAGGGTAAAGGGTCATGGAGGAGGAATATGCCTAACGCACAAAATATTCTTATACAAAAACTTAAGGAGTAAATAAAAAGCAAAAATTAATCACGATCTATTGTCATGATTTGAATGTGAGTTGTCCCCACAGACTCATGTGTGTGAATCCTTAGTTGATGTTTGAGAAGGTTCTGGCACCTTTGGGAGGAGGAGCCTTTCTGGAGGAAGATACAGGGGGCAGGCCTTGGTAGCCCACCCTACTTGCAGTTTGCAGCTTGCTCTCCGCCTCCATGATGCCTGCTGTGGTCTGACCCACCTCCAGCTTTTGCTTGCTACCACCATGCTTTTTTTTTTTGTTGTTGTTGTAATGGACTATATCTCCTCTTAGGAACTTTAAGTCAAATAAATCTCTTTTTCTCCCTTAAATTGTGTATGAGTATTGCATCACAGCAACATTAAGAAAATTTTTAAATGAAGTTATTCATATGGACAAAGACCCCACAACAGTATTTCCTTGTGGTACTACACTTATTATTTTAAACTTTTTTATTTTATTTTATTTTATTTTACTTTATTTTAATGTGTGTGTAAATCAGAGGCACTGTGCGTGTCTGTGGAGGACCGAAGGTGACTTTGGGAACTCCTCTTTGCTTTGCTCTGGATTTTCCCAGGCTCTACCTTCCTGGGCCTGAAGTGCAGGATGCTGCTATTTTCACCTCACATTTTTGATTTTTTTAAAAAATATTTTAAAAATTTATTTAGAGAGTGTGTGTGTGTGTGTGTGTGTGTGTGTGTGCGCGCGCGCGCGTGCATGCACACGTATATCAAAGAGCCCTGTATGTCCTAGTGGAGGACCAAGGGTGACTTCCGGAATCATCCTGGATTGCTTCTACCTCCTTTTTGCTTCCCTCTGGGATTTCCCAGGCTCTGCCCACAGGGGCCGGCAGTGGAAGTGCAGGCTGCCGTTTCCACCTGGCATTTTTACATGGGACCTGGGATCTGAACTCAGGATCTTCTGCTTGTGAGACCGAGTTTTAACTCCTGAGCCATCTCTCCAGCCCTCCACCTGACATTTTTAACATTTAACCCCTGAGCCATATCTCCAACCTGGATCTACACTTCTTAAGGGCAGCCCTGGATATTTTGATATATTTTTTTACTTTTTAAAAATTTTTCTCCCACTTTTTTTTCCTTGTCATAAAAGCTCAATAGGTAACCCCGTCGTCCTCTCCCTTCCCCCTCCCCTTCCCTCCCCAGTCACTCCCTATTGCACTCTCCCCCTCTTTCCTCCCTTCCTTTCATCCCCCCCTCCTCTCCCGGTGCTTCCTCCTTCCTACCTCCCATCCCCTGGAGCATCCTTTTGTGTGAAGGCCAAACCGCCCTCTGAGTCTTCTACCCTAGTGAAGGCTCAGGACTCAGTGGCATAGACTGGAGCCCCTTCTTAGGCCCCCCATTAGTATGGGAACTCTATTATGACTGTTGGATTTCTTGCCTCTAAGGATCCTACTGCCTGGAGCCTTCTCCCCTGTGACCCATGCTGGACTTTGGGGGGTCATTGCCATGTCAGCCATTGTGCAGGTCAGGCAAAGTCCAATTCTGACTGCTGCAGACCTAACTTGTGTAGAGTATCTTGCATATTGTTGGTCCCCCCATCTTTAGGCTCTTACAATCTTGCCACCCCCTCATCCGAAAGGTTCCCTGAGCTTTAGGATGGGGAGAGATTTGGCTGGTCTGGTTTAGGTGAATAATGTAGGGTCTTTGGTGTTCTGAATTATGGTTTGCTGTTTTCAGCTTGCTTTTCCTTCACTGCCCTTGGCTTCATCCCCATTGGTATCAAAGGTTACCTCCTGAGGAGCAGGGAGTCCTCCTGGGCCCAGGGTCCAGGGCAGAAAGCGATATTTTGATTTTTTTATATTATTCTTTAATTGTTTTCTAAATTTAAAAATTCTGTTTCATAATACTTAATACTTGAAAATTATTTTTGAAATAACAAACACTCATGAATAGCCCAATCAATCCCATTAGGTCCCATCTTAAAACTAGTCCATCCTTTTTCCAAGTCTCCATCCCTCTGTCACTACCTAATATCATTCTCTTACCTTCTGCCATCTTTTCCTATAATTGTTCTATGGCTCTGAATTGTCCTTCCTTCATTCTACTTTAAGAAAATCACACAGTACTAAGAAATGAAACCAAGACAATATAGTAAGTTCCTCCATTGTGATGGTGAAGCATTGTCAGATAGTTTTCCCCAATAATTATTTGATTCAGGAATGGTCCACCATTAGATTTCATCACTATTACCAAAACTTTGAGGAAAATACTATATTAGGTTTTTGTAATCATTCCCAAATTACCTGTAGATTTTTGCCTGGTAGATATTTAGTTTTGCCTGGCAGAAGAGGTAATCTTAATGTTTGTTGCTCTTATGCTAACCAAATCTGCCACTAACTTAAAAAATTAAAAGCTCACCAGAAAGGGAGGGCATCGAGTATGGCAGATAGAAGGTTACCATCCTGCAAATGGGAGACTGACCCTCTCCCCCCCTCACAGCAGTCTCCTACTCTTATTCCATCTACCTTTGAATCTACTCTTATAATAAGACTCCATTTTAATAGCCTTTAATCTCTGGCTAGGAGGTGACATCCAATACCTATTAGGATGGAGTCAAGGGAGGTGCAGGAACAGCAAAATGGAAAAAAAAATCAACAAACCATAATTCGGAAAATCAGAGACTCTACATCAACTACCTAGAACCAGACCAGCCTAATCTCTCCCCATCCTAAAGCTCAGGGAAATTTGCGGAAGAGGAGGGTAAGATTGTAAGAGCTTAAAGATGGGGAGGAGCAACGATATGCAAGATACTCCATACAAGTTAGAGCCAACGTAATCATAATAGGACTTCGCATGACCTGCGCAATGACCAACATATCATTGAACACCCAAAGTCTAGCATGGATCACAGGCACTATGATCCTTAGAGACAAGGGATTAACAGCCACAATAGTGTTCCTATACTAAAGGGGAACACAAAAAAGAGCTCTAGGCAATGCCACTGAGTCCTTACACCTCATCAGAGAGGAGGACCCAGAGGGAAGTTTGACATGCACACTAAAGAATGCTCCAGAATGGGGGGGGGGAGGCACTGGGAGAAAGGGAGGGAGGGGAGAAAGGAAGGGGAAAAGGGGGAAGGAACAAGAGAGTCCAGGGAGGGGTGAAGGGAGGGAGGGGAATGGGGTACTTATCAACTTTGTATAAGTGGAAGAAATTAAAAAAAAATTAAAAACTCATTTTGTTTCCTTTCCTGATGACTTCTGGAAACCTCACTTCTCAAGTCTCCTGGACCTAAGCTATTAGTTCCTGTATTATTTAGTATGCTAATAAAGTCTTTGACTAGTGTCCATTTCTGAATAGTCTTTCAGTACTTTAATGTCCTTTGCATATTCAATGTAAAATACTGACTGTGGATGAACAATAGAGGAAAGACTTTAGGAAAGATCATTCAGAAGTCATAAACTCTGTTTAAACACTGTGAAGAGAATAGGAAGAGAACAAAGGACAAAGAAGTGATTGTTACTTTCACACATAATTAAACAACAAAGAACAAACCAATTAACTTCCCATTCTACCCACTGAAAAGAGAATAAAATGCATAATGGAATCCCAAGATTCTTTTTGTGAAGCAGTTTAAAAAGAAGGGGATGGAAAATAGGAACAACTGTTAATAATGCAATGTTACAGCATTATAATTATCAAGGATTCTAACAAATTCATTGAGAATGGTAGAACGAGACATAGAAACACATTATGATATAAACTGTGTTATTAAAGGCAGAGCATGCTATATATAAACAACCAGCTGATCACTTTTATTTCTTTTTGAAAGAAAAGATGAATATTTTCTGTTTTTCTTTACCTAAAACTTCTGAACGCTTACAGAACGCCCAGCATTCACTTACACACTAGCTGTGCAGACTGCACTGCTTTTTGGAGTGTAGCATCTAGATTCAGCCTCACCTACTCTTCATCCTGTGTTTTCTCTGAGAACAATTAATTTTAACTTGCACAATTAAGCAGACAGGCAAGATTGAAAACAGCATCGTGGCCAGCTAGGAAAAGCAGTGGCAAAGACAAGAGATCCTGAAATGTACTACAAAAGCAGAAAGAATGTTTGAAGCAGTCAAGTTGGACATCAGGTGCTCTCACAGCCCACCAGTTTGACAAAGCTAAGGATGCTTCGTTTTGCTTTGAGAAAGTAACTGTGTTAAGTTTTCGTAACCATCCTAAAGTTACTGAAATGTGCTTTTTTCAAGGAATGACTATTTTTATTCACAACCAGAATCTCTCTGAAAAGTTTCGCATGAGAGTTTCCAAATTCTTGTGTGTGTGTGTCCCTGTGGAGGCTCAAGGGTGACTTCAGGAGTCACTCTGGCCTGCTTTACCTCCTTATTACTTTGTTCTGGCGTTTCCTAGTCTGATCATCCAGAGGTGAAATTGCAGGCCACAGCGGTTTCCACCCAGCATTTCTGGAGTCTGAACTTAGGTCTTTTTGCTTATAATGCAAGGCTTTAGCCCCTGAACCATCTCTCCAGCCCCAAATTCTGAGTATTTTACCTTGTGATGACATTATATTTGGAGAACTTGATGCTTCTAAAGACCTATGTCCTTCCTAGGAGGTTATATCGAGCTCAAGAATCTTATTAAGACAACTTTTTCCCCAAAAGTATTGTCTCCTTTGGCACTCACTGCTAAGGCAAAAGGAGATATTCATCTTGCTTTGGATTGGGGTTGCTAGGAAACATATGTACTGTTGGGACAGAACTCCCACTCGGAAGATGACCCGACTCAGGAGACCACGCTGACAACGAGATCGATGCAAACTGCAAGAGGTTTATTATCCAGCGCGCTAGGGTCGCCCCATACAGGAGAGGGAGAGACGACCCCGAGCACAAAGGGCACAGACTTTTTATAGAGTTTTTTGTAAGGAGGTGTTGAGGTAGTGAGGTGTAGCCAAAGGATTGGCTTATACATTTAACTTTTAAACTCATTGGTGCAAGTTTAGGCGCGAAGGGGAATGGGGCGGGTTTGGTGGAGACGAGCATAGCAGCACGTACTGGTGGGTTTACCTGGGGATGAGTGCATTCCCTTGGAATTCCCAAGGTGGGGGGAGGTCCCGGTATCTGGCCTGGACACACATGTCCTTTGCCTTTTTTTGGGAATTCTTGGGCTGGGAGTGAGGTAGCGTGATTCTGAGACTAGCTGATTCTTGCCATTCTTGCTTGCCTAGGAAATTGGAAATTTCTTTTTCTACATTAATTCTTTCATTACAACCTTTGAAAATGATCAATAATGTCATAAATCATTGATATCAAAGGAGCTAAGCTTCTCCAAGGCTGCTGGCCACAGTTCTTCATCTGCCCCAGGACCAAGCCTTTGACACAGGGCCTAAGACATAGGTCGTGTGGTACAAAGAGTTGTTTCTAGATTACACTATGTATAACCGGACTTGGCCGCTTGAGGTGAATCTTGCAGCAGATCAAGGCAAGGATCAGCAGGGCCAGTGTTCTGAGCACCAGCAGAAATCACGCCAAACTTAGAAGCATCCAGGGGCCTGGAGAGTAAAGTTAAGGATGAGGCAAACCAGCACTGTACCCTGACATTGCAAAGCTGGACTCCATCTGCCATCGTTGCAGTGGAGCAGCACTGCATGTAGCAGAGATCTGGGTTGGGGTGGGGGACTTGGATCTGGAATTTTCACATTACTTCCAAGTTCAGGGTAGATAGCATTCAAAATCCTAAATTTCTTGGCTTTCTTTTTTTTTTTTTTTTTTTTTTTTACAGTGTGTGTGCGTGTATGTGTGTATGTATTTAGGTGGTGCACATTTATTGCACATTTATGCAGAGGCCTGAAGTTATGTGGTAATCATCTTGGTTTTCTTCTACCTTATTGTTATGATGAGAGGCAGGCAGGTGAAATCTAGGGCCAGTTGGTATGGCTTGTCTCACTAGGCGGCTTGCTCTGGGGATTCCCTATCTGCACCTCGTGAGCATTTAGTGGGTTCTTTGAATCTGAACTCTGGTCCGCTTGCTTGTGCCATCATTTCCCCACTGTAGCCTCTGGGTTTCATATGCAGCTTTAGCTGATCGAGCTCCCATGGAAACAGAGTTTATACTTCTCACTTCGAGGACAGTTCTGAGCTAGCTGAACCTACCACCTTATACAAATCACCGTGTGATTTTCTGGAATGGCAAATGGTTCCTACATAGAACTCTATGTTTTTCATAATCTCAGTGAGACTGAGTGTTTTGTGGCTCCTTTGAAGACACAAATACCAAGTCCTTTGTAGTCAGAATTCCTTTCATATCTCCAATAACACAGAGCATGGCAGTCCTGTGAGTCCAGATCTGAATGATGTCACTGCTGTGGAGGCCAAGAAACAGTGGAGATTGACAAGTCACCAGGACGGATCCCTGTGGGTGGGTGGAGCATGTCTCCCAGTCATCATCACGCAATCCCACCAACCAGACATCATTCTACATTAATACGAGGTGCATGGAGGTTTGCTTGTTTGCTTTTCTAGTGCTTCTTTAAACATACATGTATGCAGGGTACTTTCTGTGTATTTGTCAGTTTTCTACTTTTAAAATTATTTTTCAGGTTAGCATACAAAATATGACATTCATATATGACATTTTCACATGCACATGATGTAAGAGATGCACGTCTTTAACTCTCTGAAAATGACTTTTGACACTGTGCCTCTCCTGAGAAATGATTTCTAATGTGTTTGCTTGACCATGTTCTTTCTCTGCTTAAATCCCATAGTGACTCTGTGTGACACTCATACTCCACATGACTCGCATATCCTTTGTGGCTGTGGTCTTGCCTACTTTTCTAGTCAAATCTCCTGTGATCCCTCACTAACACTTCCTGTTCCCACCATCTGGCATAGCAAAGAAGCAATGTGTTCTTCACTTTGAACTTGTTGTCATCTCTCTAGAACTTTCCCCTGTCTACCACCCCGCCACACACACTTTCTCCTTTTCCTTCCTTCCTTTCTTATTTATCCTCAAAACTCAGAGCAGGTGTGACCTTGTCCAGAAACTTCCCCCGAGGGTCTTGGTTGGGTTAACGAGATCCCTCTGCTGATTTATCTCTGTCGGTCTCCATAGCCTTACAATGTCTGACACTAAAAGCTGGACTGTCATATTTGAGGCAGAAACTGAACTGACGGACTTATAAGTACTTACATTCTGATTGCACTATTAAGAAGACAGACAGGTAATTGCCTCATTTACCTTAGCAGAAAAAGCAGTTTTTGTAGAATTATGTTCAGTTTGTTGGCTGTCAACAATGTGTTAAGTATAAGCAAAGTTAGATGTAGCCTCTTTTTCCAAAGGTTCCAGCTTTAGCGTGAAACCATATTGCATACATTTTCTTGCTTCTTCTTAATGTAACAGTCAATGGAAGGAAATTAATTTTTAATCATATTGTTCCCTCCATTAATATAGTAAGAATTTTATTCATATTTCAAGATTTGCCCACAACCAAAGTAAATAGTACTTATAAGCCCTCGAAGTGTTCCCGTTTCCCCCCAAATATAGAGATGCTCTCACTCATCAGATATCAGGCATTCAGAGTACTGCATAGCCTTAGCCTCATCCAGGGTTATGTGGCCTCGACTACACTTCCCAAGTCAGTTCAAATTTTTGACACTTTATTATGTGATTTTCTATCAATGAACATCTTTCATTTGTTTTGCTTCATGTTATTCTTTTGGGATAGGTTGGCTCCCCTTTGGCAAGAAGCACTATCTAGCCATCCCAGAGTTCAGTACTGAGTAAACAAGAAAAATGCAGTTGTACAAGGTCTAGAACGTTTATGTGCTGCTGGTGTACACATTGCTCAGTGGTGCCGGGCTCGCCTACTCTGGGCTCTGGGTCAGTCCCTAACCCTGCTCCTCACCATACACCGCCACCACCAAAAAACAAAACAAATTGTGACCAGCTTCAATCTCCAACTGAAGTACAGACAACACCAGGGTGAGTCCTCTTGCTCCCTTGTTCAGCACCACTTCGGGCTTCAAGGTTCGCCGAGAAATGTGTTCATTCAGCCAGTGCCCTCAAACTTTTGAGTCTCAAAATTTCTGAGAAAGTATTTTTTTCTCATTTCAAGTGAAAGTGTGAGGGGTATTAAAATGGTGGGACCGATGGTCTCACTTAGGCTCATTGCTTCTTTAGGTAGATAAAGTTCTGAGCGTTCTATTGGTCCCTTGGAAATCTCTCAGCATCAAGAAAGCGTGAGTGAAAGGGGCTCCCTGCCCAGTTTCTAGAGTTTTAACTACTTTCTATAAATCGTTCTCTAATACACATTTCATTTGGGAAAAAAAAATTGGGGTCTGTTGGTCGAAGATGAACTTTACAAAAGAAAAGGATGGAGGGGAGGGGGACGGGTGGGGCGCAATGCAGCTCAGTGGGTGGAGTGCAGGCCTGGGTCGAAGAACCAGCACCTAATGAAACAAAAGAAAACGAGGGGGCTGTGGGATGGCTCAGTGGGTGTATAAGGGTCCTTACCTACTTGCAAGCCTGGAGACCCAAGTTGAAAGACGAAAGGGAGAAAGAAAGAAAGAAATAGAGAAAGAAAAGAAAGAAAGAAAAAAAAGAAAAAAAGAAAGAAAGAAAGAAAGAAAGAGAAAGAGAAAAGAAAGAGAAGAGAAAGAGAGAAGGAGAAGGAAGGAAGGAAGGAAGGAGAGAGAAAAGAAGGAAAGAAAGAAAAAAGAAAGAAAGAAAGAAAGAAAGAAAGAAAGAAAGAAAGAAAGAAAGAAAAAGAAAGAAAGAAGGAAAGAAAGAAAAAATACACAGGCACCATAGTGTACAAGTGGAGGATAGAAGGCAATTTTCAGAAGTCATTTCTCTCCTTCTACCATATGGGCTTCTGGGAGTCACAAACTCCGGTCTTCATGCATGTATGGCAAGGATTTTTAAAAAATTGATGTTAGGGGCTGGAGAGGTGGCTCAGGGGTTAAGCCTCTGCCTTGCAGGCAGAGGATCCTGAGTTCGGATCCTAGACCCCACATATAGACGCTGGGCAGAAGCGGGGGCGGCCTGCGTTTCTGGTCCTGGTAGGGCGAAGCCTGTGAATCCCAGGGCAGAGTAAACAAAGGAGGGGGTGGAGGCGTCCATGGTGGTTCCTGAATTCGTCCGTGGTTCTACACACACACACACGCACACACACACACATGGACAATTGAATAAATAATAAATAATAAAAAAATTTTAAAAATTGATGTTATTTAGTTCATTCTGTGTGTGTGTGTGTGTGTGTGTGTGTGTGTGTGTGTGTGTGTGTGTGTGTTTAATCAGAGGGCACTGTGTGTTCCTGTAGAAGACCAAAGATGACTTTGGGAATCATCCTGGATTGTTTCTACCTCTTTGTTGCTTCGCTCTGGGATTTCCCAGGCTCTGCCCACCAGGGCCGGAAGTGCAGATACTACTGCTTCCACCTGTGTTTTTATGTGGGACATGGGATCCAAACTCAGGTCCTTCTATTTGCAAGACAGTCTCATAATCCCTGAGCCATCTTTCCAGCCTTTTTCTGTTATTTTTTTTAAAAGAGTTGTTATGTATTTTTTCCTTCAACAATCGCTTATACTGCATACAAATAAATTAAGATTAACATTCTTGCAGTGATAAAGTTTTAAAAACATTCATTTTGAAAATACTTATTGAACTTCTGTTTGCTTGGCACTAATGACAGGTACTGGTACATGGATATAAAATAGATATGCAGCCTGTTACCATGGAGTGTACAGACAAGTACAGGTAATTACCATGTACTGTGGTGACGAGGTACTAGACCTGGTATGTGTGTTAGAGAAGGGAATCGAGAAAGGATTCTGGGTATTAAGTAAAGCATAACAAGGGAAGAAGGAACATTCAGCAAGCAGGAATTATTCACTTAAAAGCCTTTGTGTGTGCTGGAGCAATGGCCCAGGGGTTAAGACTGCGTCGAAACGTTCTGAGTTTAGATCTCAGATCCCTGTTTTAAAAAAAAAGATGCCAGGTGAAAATGGTGGCAGTCTGCACTTCCGGCCCTGAAAAGGGGAGCACTTCCGGCCCTGAAAAGGGGAGCCTGGGAAACCCCAGAGCAAAGCAGTAAGGAGGTAGAACAATCCAGTATGATTCCCCAAGTCACCCTTGGTCCTCCACAGGGACACACAGTGCCCTTTAATGTACACACACACACACACACACATGCAAAAAAAAACCCCCAAAAACCAAAAAAAAAAACAAACCAACAAGCCTCTATCTGAGAGACAGGCTTTCTTAACTGGAAGAACGTGCATTAAATCTGGAGTACAGAGAACAAGTTAGAGATTCTGAAGTAGCCTCATGAGTCTGCATTTGTCTTTAGAGCTACAGCGAGCAGCAAGAAAAAATGAGCACATTTCTGTTTGAAGACACGGAGCCTAGAGCTGGGGGGATAGCTCAGTGGTCACGGTACTTGCTGTACAAGCGTGAGCATGCATGCCTTATAAATGTCTTTCTCTTTTCTTTACCTTAAATTCCTTGGTTTTATTCTTGTCTTAAGCCCTGGCTTCAGAGTCCCAAGAAAACAGCTCCATTAAAGAAAGGTTCAAGCTTTGGCTGAACTGTCCTTGTAAAACCTCCTTGGAATTTGGACTTAGCGTTTCAGAAGGAGTTGGCACACTAAGCCAACTGTATTGTAACAAGTGAAAAGATTACTTGTGGCAGGGAAAAATTGCTTGCAATTTACAATACCCAGCTGACTCCAAAAGAAGTTCTTTGTTTGCTGAACTCAGTGGTGGGTGTGAGGATACCACGTTGAAAGAGTTCTCTAAATTACTCTGCTTTAGAAAAGTTTGGTTGCTTGGTTGCTTTCTTGGTTGAATGATGAGGGAGGGTAGAGTCAGAGTGGCCATAAATAAGAATAGAAAAACTGGAGAAAAATTGAAGTCCACATGCGGGCAGGCTGAAGAGTAAGAAGATATCTGACGGAACTTCATGGGGAGATCTCAAGTGTTTAATGTCTTAAGTTTGCCATGTGGCGCTTGGTCCAAGCCTTACATTCATCTCCTTACGATACCTCCAGTAAACTCGGTGCTTCTTGTTTGTGTGTGAGAGGGTTAAGTGTTGAATTCCATTTGAAGATGTTTGTGAGCCCAGGCTGAGGCTTACCTGCTCACATCTTAGATATTCATTGCAACAGATACACATTCTTTTCTTTTTAAATCAGAAAGAAACACCTACAAATAACTGCCATTTGGTCTAGGACAACACAGGTCAGCTCTCAAAGAAGAAGGTGCAAAATTACTCAAAGTGCCAATATTTAGCCTAACCCAGAACTGTGTACCTTGAAAATCCAAATCTTGCTTATTCTGAATGTACTTGCTGCTACAAAATCAGTGTGAAAAGTGAAAGAATGAAAGTGTTTAGTAAATCCCAAAGCAGCTAAGAATTCTATCCAAGCCCAAGAAAATCAACGCAGCCTCTTTCTGAGTTTGCCAGTGAAGTTATGGAGTAATTGCTTAGATTTTCAGAGCTACCTGCAGAGCTTTTGGTCACATTTATTTAGCTCCATAGCTCTACTTCCCCACGAATCTCTGCTTTTTTGTACTGGAACAGGGCCTATTAGCAAACACACTTTTAAGAAAAAGGTCGGAGAAAAATACATGCCTTGAAGAATTGATAGGAGTGGAAATTTGATATGGAGAAAGAGAAGAGTCCAGGAGAGAATCCAAGAGACCTTTCAGGTTTCCGAGTGGACTGAAGTGAGTTGCTTTGAAATTGTAACTCCTTGGAAAAAAGGAGCCACAAGAATTTGTTGCTAGAGCTTAATTGCTTCAAACCATTGGTGCCACTTCCCAGAACACTTGCCATTTTAATTGGAAAACCAGTTTTTACAGAGCAACTAACAAGTTCGAGGTAACAGAAGATAGCTCTGAATGTGTTACATAAAACACAGACCAGCTCTAAGAACCAATCCTCATAATGCAGAGAACAACATAAAATTTACAGAGTGGGGGCTGGAAAGTTGGTTTAGTTTATATAGTGCTTTCCATACAAACAGAGGGACCTGAACTTAGGCAGCACCCCATGTAGAAAAGGTGGACACATGTGCGCCTATAATTCCAAAGATAGGCAAACACATAGAGCTCACGGACCAGCCAGTTTAGCCAAATCAGTGAGTGACCCTTTCCCATAAACAAACAAATAATAAGTAAATAAATGAATAAGGTGGGAGAATAATTGAAGCAGACTCCTGATGTTGACCTCTGACCCCCCCTGCACACACACACACACACACACACACACACAAAATTTACAGATGTCCTCAAAGAAAGCTCCAGATCTCTACTTGTGGCCCATCAAGGTGTAGGATGTTTATTCTTTTAAATTCTAATATGCTTTTCTAGAAAATGAGGAATAATATCTTGCATAGTTTCTATGAAGCTCACTGAAAAAAAATAGAGATGAAACAACTTTACTTTTCCCATTTTTTAATTTTTAATCAATTTTTTAATCAATTTATTTATTTAGTGTGTTCATGTGTGTGTGTGTGTGTGTGTGTGTGTGTGTGTGTGTCTATCAGAGGGCACTGTGTGTCTCTGTGGAGGACTTGGATTGCTCTACCTCCTTTTTGTTTTGCTCTGGGATTTCCCAGACCCCGCCCACCAGGGCCAGAAATACAGGCCACACAGTTTCCATTTGGTGTTTTTACGTGGGATCTGGGACCTGAACTTAGGACCTTTTGCTTATGAGGCAAAGTCTTAACCCCTGTGCTAATCTCTCACCTCCCTTTTTAATTTTTTTAGCTCTTTGACACTTTCATATATATAAATACAATGAATTTATCTGTTTTCACTACTTACTACCTAATCTTATCCCCATCTCCTGTTTTGCTTCATACTTTCTCCTTTCTATCCAGTCTTTCAATTCTGTTCAACTCCCACCTACTTTCAATGCTTTACTTTTTTTTCTGATTGAAAAGGTAATATACATGTAATGCAAGGAGCTTAGAAAATAGACCAGAATATATAATAATATGCATGAAATATCAAAGAATAAATTAAGACAATAAAGGAAAACAGAAAAAAAAAATCCAGAGTCTTACCAACCAAGGAGAGTGGATGTTATTTCAATATGTCTTCTCAACTTCTTTTACATGTATGCATACACACCATACATACTAAACACACACACACAGACTTACACACCACATCACATATTTGCCACACTCTTCCTGCTCATTCTCTATTGCTATCTCTTAGCCAGTGCACTTGTTCATACTGCAGAGGTGGTTGAGGTCAAGTTTTCTGTTCATTCAGTACTTCGTAGTGCTAGTGAGTCATGTGGGTTGCACCGGACTTGGAAAACATTCTGCTCTTCCTCAAACTCAGTCATGTGGTCACTAATGCTGTCAAAGACATACTTTATGACCCACCCTCCTTTCTAAGGCTTAGGAATGATTTGGAACCTTAAGGCTCTCTCTCAAGCAAGTTGAAATATTCATAACATTTCCTTCCCATTTCCTGCAACCCTGCTGATGATGGTCAGTATCCATGATGTTCCCCATTTATACACCATTTTAGCTTCCGGTCAGCATGAGCTTATAGTTCCTTCTGAGTAGCTTCTGACGCCTCTTTCCAGGCCTGTGTGCTTCCAGGATGTGTTGGGATGCATCCAGAAGAAGGCTTCCCAGCAGTTGGGATGCACTGTGCCAGCTTATTTACTTTCATTATTGTACCTGGGTCGTCTTTTTTTTGCTAGCCATTCGCAATTGAGACATCTGTTCTCGATACACTCTCCTTATGAATTCCAAGGCCAACTTGCATTTCTCTGATTTGCCAGTTTTCCTGTTGGATTCCACCATCTCATGTGGCCAGCAGCTGGTGTCTTGAAAGTCTTACAGCCTCATTGCTTCTCCTGGCTTGTGAGCACTGGGGTTGAGCACTGTGGTTTATTCAGAGATATCTTGGGTCCTTCAACAAGAATATGGGTCAACGTCGTCAATTATGCAACTCATTGTAAAGGAATGCTTGGCTCCCAGTCCTTCTCGGCCTTCTCTAGACACGGAACCTCTGCCAGGCAACCCAGACCTAAATGCCCAAAGGGAGAGACCCCATGCCATTGTTCCGGTTTCACCTAGCAGGTACAGGACCACAGCACAGCACACAGTGGCTTGGCACCACCTACTCACAGAATACACACCTGCTTTCCATAGCACTCTTCACTATATACTTCTTCTGCACATGACCAGAAAATGAATTGCAATTTTAATTGCAAAAGGCGTGAGAGGGTAAGTTGATTTGCTATGAAGATATTGTGTGCTTTTTCCCTCCTTCTTCTGACTGGATGGAGATTTTGGAAACGTGTCCTTCTTCTAATGCTGTTCTTATTTCTTAATCTTGAGCAAGTTACTCATCTTTTTTTCATCTTGGTTTCCTCATATACAAAATGTCAAGAGTAGAAGAGATCATAGAAACTTCTAAGGTTAGTAAAGCTACATTGGGAAGTGGAAGAGGCAGCCCCAGCACAAGAAGCAGAAGCATGAGTTGGGACATCCTGAGGCCAACACTAAGATAGGACCCCGTCGTAGACACATAGTTACAGTTCTGGAGGCAGTAAGAAGTACCGGGCCTTGAGACTGGATGCGGGGACTTGTCCTGCGGCTCTGATTCTGTACTCCCAAAACAAGACTCACTGGTGTTGTCTACAATGCATCCCATAAGGAGCTGGTCCAAACCAAGACTCCGGTGAAGACCTGCACGGTGCTGGTCGACGGTGCTCCACTCGGACATGGTGCCATCCGCAGGGCCTCTGGGCCGCAAAAAGCGAGTCGAGGGCTGGAGAGGTGGCTCAGGGGTTAAGCCTCCGCCTTCCAGGCGGAAGGTCCTGAGTTCGGATCCCAGATCCCACGTATAGACGCCAGGCGGAAGCGGGGGCGGCCTGCGTTTCTGGTCCTGGTAGGGAGGAGCCTGTGAATCCCAGGGCAGAAGGAGGTGGAGGCGTCCATGGTGGTTCGCGAATTCGTCCGTGGTTCTACACATACACAGACAGACACACGCACACACACACACACACACATACACACGCATATGCACACAGTTGAATAAATAATTAAAAAAAATTAAAAAAAAAAAAGCGAGTCGAGCTTACCCCTGAGGAAAAGAAATTTTAAATAAAAAATGAACAAAGAAAATTAAAAAGAAATATGATGAAAGGAAGAATGCCAAAGCCAGCAGTCTTCTGGAGGGCGGAGCAGAGGCCTACCTGGGAGAATCAAGGAGCTGGAGTTCTAGCTGCGGAAGATCAAAGCCCGCAAAGGCAAATAAATCATCAAAGCTCATGTAATAAGTGTGTTTCTTTTTCTTTAAAGACTTTAGAAAGACTATTTACTTTAGCTCAGAGAATTGCCAAGGCTTGACCAAAATGGATAAAGTTGTACGGATGGTGTGGCCATGTGTAATAAATGGATTTTTTGTTTTCTTTGAAACTGTATCTTAGCCATCTTACTCTGTGGCTAAGACCTGCCTAGAATTCACTGCCCAGGCTAGCCTTGACCTTGCAGTCATGTCCTGTCTCGACCTGCTAAGCGCTGGATTACAGGTGTGATCTCACTGGATTTTTGAAAGCTTCTTAAGATATGTAAGTCACAGGCTGTAAACTCACCATCTGCAGCACACAGTTCAGTGGTTTTTAGTGTACTGCTAAGGGTTCTGCAACCATCATCATAATCTAATTTTGAGCATTGTTATTGCTCCAAAAACCTGTTCCCTTTAGCACGCACTCTATATTTCTCTTTCTGGTCAGCTTTTAGGAACTTGTGCTGTCTTTCATGTCTCCACAGGGTACTTATTCTGGATCTTGACTTCCTTGAAATGGAACACACAATATGTGGTTTTTACACGGACACTTCTTATTTATTCACTTATTTGTGTGTGGGGGGAGGGTGTCACGTGCACATGTGTGAGGCAGAGTTTTAACCCCTGAGGCATCTCTCTAGCCCCAGATAGTTTTTTCTTTCTTTTTTAAAAAATGTTTTATTTATTGGTGTGTGTGTATGGGGGGGTGTTATAGTCATGATACACACATGGAGGGCAGAGGGACCACCTTGAAAAAGTCATTTCTCTCCTTCCACAATGTGGGGTCCAGGGGTCATAACAGGTCACCGGGTTTGCATGAAGACACCTTTACCTGCAAAACCATCTTGCTAGCATTTGATAGGCAGTTTTCATTTCACATTTTACATTAAAGGTTTCGAGTACATTTCTTATTTCTTTTAAATTCATCACATCACTGTTGAAGCAAATGAAAAAAAGTACTATTGTTTACCTAGAGAGTTCAAAAAATCAATTTTCACCAGTCATTTCTTGTTGTTCTGTAATCTATTACAATAATGACAAATATTATGACATTATATCATATGTCTTTCACATGCGAAATAGGAAGATTTGTCAACTAACAACAATTCCCATGCAAGCATACTTTTCTGATATTTGAATCAAACTGAAACCAGAAACAACCAGGGAGAAATGGTCAAAGGGCACAATTCTGGTGTATTTTGCCTTTTGGATCCCACTGATCTCCAAACTGCCCCAAACAACATACCACCTTATTTCCCTATGCAATTTCCCAGTACTGGTCTTATCTCCTTCCCCAAATACCAAGTAAGTTTTTTGTCAAATACCATGATCTATATAGATATCTGTTTTACTATATCTCATAAATTCCCTGAAAGTAATGAATCACAAGCAGCAAGGACATTAATGCATCGCTGTCCCTAACGATATTTGCCTTAATATTTCTGATTTTTACTTTGGGAGCTGGACTCTGAAGTAAATACCATAAACGCTTCAAGTCTTTCTAACTAGCCAGGGAGGTAGGTGCTAATATTTTCATTTCACAAAAGAAAAGTTGAGGGTTCAGAGAAGACAAAGAATGTGCCCAAGGTGACGCATCTGTCGATTAGTAGAAACATTGAGTTTACCAGGTGTATTTGACTCCGTGGTCTTATTATTCCTTTCAGAAACCAAGACACATTTTTTATATTTTAGCTAAACATTCTGAATTCTAAAACTTAAATGCCTGTACAGTTGATGTTGGTTCAGTATAATAGATATTAGTATTTTTTTCCTTTGTAGCACATATAATTTTTGGGCATCTTATAATTAATTATATCTTTGTTTTTGATAAAAGGCTGGTAGCAAATCCCATTGCCATTCTAAAGAAATTAATCTTCAGCAGTGAACTTTAAGGCATCAGTGGCAGGAGGAGAGAAAGAGATGGTTTTTGAAGGTGAAATTCCTTACTGAACAGAGCACTGTAGCATATATAAAGATGACTCTCTGTTTAACCTAGTCAATTTTAGCTTTATAACATTATTTATACATTCTGCTATACTGAAATCTGTTCTTTAATTATAATAGCCTTACTCCAAAAAACTAGAGAAATCACTGACCTATAGCAAAGTGCTATTAGAATATTAGATGCATGTCTGTAATGTTTTATCTTTGTGTTTTTTCACATTCCTTCTGCCTACAACAATCTTTAGAAAATACGTATAAATTAATATAAATATCTGTGCCCAAGTAATTTTCTTCTAACAATTTGCTCTTTGCTTTATGATACAGGAAATTCTAAGTAGAGGGCTTTGTTCTTACCACAGCAGAATGAAAGTTAATAGAAGGAAGGTGCTGCAAGAAGCCATGTAAACATTAATTCTAGTGAAAACATTCACCCATTTTTCTTTTTCTTCTGACATTCCTTGGTAATAAGGCCACAGAACTGGAATCCTTCCCGTCCTGCATGGAAACTCACAATTGACCCAGAATCAGGATTTTCTTTCTCAGAATAATTCCAAGTAAAAAGCAGAAAGGTGGAAGTAGGAACTGAAAGGAGAGTAGAGAACAGGAGAGAGAAAGAGAGAAAATATTCACCATCTCTTTCCAAGTATTTTTCTTATTCTCTCTTTCACTGCCTTAACCAACACCTATAATTCATTCAATCAGTATATATTTAGTGCATGCCAAGTGTCCAGCATTGTGTTGGAAATTAGTGGTAGGAGGAGACAGAACACAGCCTGTTCTCTTGGGACATTTGGCCTAACGGAGATGACAGATCCCACTCCTATTCAAACTAAAGAATGGGGCCGTGAGTAAAAACAGCCATAGCACTGGGCCTTTCCACATGGACCGGAACTCATCTGACTGATCCAGCCCATTCCCCTACACTCAAACCCACACCCACCATGGCAGTAAGTGAAACGAGAGACAGAGAACTGGGCCTCTCCACTGTTACTCAAACCTTGTGACCCACAGGAACTTACCTGGCTGCCCTATCATCCCATGTCCAAACCTTGAACACTGTATTTCAAATCAAGGCAGCGGAGCCAGCAATTCACATGATAAATACTATTTTTATTTCTTATTTCTGTTAACTTAATTTTCATTTATGGATGTCTCATAATGATTGGGCTTTGGAAAGTATCCTGCTTAACTAGGATTTAGGATTGGTATTGATGCTCCTCCTCCTAGTTAATGATAAGGAAGCCTTTACCATATTTTACATTCTATCCCTCTCGTTCTGACACTTCCTTTAGTTTCTCTCATCCCTCCAGTTATATCTTCATAATCACAATCAGACATAGCATTAACAATTTCAGAAAACTACGGATCCTCCCAACGATTCTACCCACCTATACTTTTTCTTATAACTGATCAGACCCTTACTTATCCCTTACTTTACCAACCATATCCTCTCTAATCTTAAATCTTATTAACAAAATCTTGTCATAGACTTTATCAGTGATATCTCAGCATCTGATCTATGTCCATGAAACTGAGGTTCGCTACAGCCCCCATATCAATGAATCAGCATCTAGTAGCTCTGAGATGAACTTAGAACTACAGTAAAAGCTAGATGGAAAGTCTTACCAACAGAATAGATCAAGTGGAAGAAAGAATTTCAGGAACTGAAGTCAAGATAGACGAATCGGATCATTCAACTCAAAGCAAATGAGGATTTTTTAAAAAGCACATGAACAGAACATAGAGGAGCTTCAGCGCATCATGGAAGACCAAACCTACAGATCATGAACATCAAGGAAAAAGAAGAGACCCAGGTAAAAAGCACAGAACACATAGTCAATAATATAGAAGAAAAATTGCCAGATTTAAGGAAAGAGATGCAAAGTGCAAGAAGCAAAATAAATAAACAGGAACAGAAAATAATTGTCCCACAATAAAACTTCTTTCTCATTGGATTAAAAACCACTTTTCAGCTAGTAGCACATATTTAATACTGTAAACAAGGCCAAGAACCCATAGGAAAGCAGCCAACTACTAAGATTTAGCTTAGGACTTGATACCTTTTTTCTTTTAGACCCACAGATTAGAGAAGCTCTCAGCACTCGTCCTACAAGCTTCCTTTTGCAAGCTGCTTAAGACAGAACCACACCTAATTAAAGTGCAGAGAATAAGTGACTGTGGAACGTTCATCGCCAAACAGGACATCTAAAACACGCTTGACCCCAAGTTTCAAGAAATAGAGCAGAAGAGATGGTAGAATGCGAGAGTCTGATTCCACTCCAGACATGGCTGCTGCAACCAGGAACTCACTGCAGTGAGACCTGTCCTTACCAGACTGCACAATGATTGACACACCAACATGTCCCCACCGACTAGCAAGGATCTCAGGAGAAATAATTAAATGCAGTGGGAACCTTGGGGGCTAGAGCTAGACAGGTAAGTGCTTCTGTCAGTGGGTCTTCTCCAGGAAGGGACACTTGGTCTGTTACAGAAACTTGAAACCTCGCTGGAGGAGATGATCTAGAAGGACACTGGGACCCGTAGAAGCAGACAGACGGTGGGAGTGAGTGGGATGGATTGATGAAGGAAAAGACAGGGAGGGAACGGAGGGAGGGACAGGGATGATTACTTAGTATGCCTGTAAAACTAGAAAAAAAAATGTATAAAAAGAATGTAAGAATCTGAAAGTAGGGAAAAGTGTTACCAGACAATATCTTTCAGACAGGGCTACTGAATCCATGAACTCACTGCAGCTGGGTCTACTTTCATAAGGCCTGCATGAGATTTGGACTATCAATATTTCACCACAGAAAGGACAGGATATCGGAAGGTAGTGTGCCTCCCTGAGAAATGATGCCAGTTAATGCAGCATGAAGGGGTGATAGGGGAACACTTTCCTCGATGCTGCCCACCGGTACATCAACCATCTAGCAAGTGCTCAGGTACAATCTAGTACAGGCCTCTCAGATGAAACTCAATGGATTGCACATGTTAAAAAAAAAACAGGAAACTAGGAGGGAGATTGGTTGAGAAGAAAATTTACAGTGGGAAAAAGAGGAGGTGTGTGGGATTACTTAATAAAAGGTTAAAATGACATTAATTCATTGTACTTATGTATGAAATTCCAAAAGAATAAAAATAAAGAAAACCTAAAAAAAAAAGCCCTACTGCACACATTATTAGAAACAGTGAGGGAAAGAACAGAGCACATAAGTGGAAGGTGGGGACTCAGAGCCTGGAAGTCAGGCAAGTCTTCCCTGGGGAAGTTGTTGAGTTGAAACCGAAAAGTGCCAGTAGGCTTCGTAGTGGATAGATTGATGTGTTTCCCGGGAGGGGACAGTCACTTTCGAGCATCCAGAACTGAGTGGGGTCTTGGGAGTATGTTCTGTATAGAGCCAAAGAAGTAGTTTAAACTTTTAGGCCTACAATAGGCATCTCTGTATCCTATGAGGCCTAGAAAGCCAGTGAGCAGAGACAGGATGTGAGGGTAATGTGATCAAATGGACCTGTTAGAGCTTCTCCATCCAGTTGCTCCTCCCATCCAGTTGGATGGGAGGATTACCTGCGGAGGACAAGACATGCATTCTCACCCCATTTGTCCAGATGCTGGGCAACTGTTGTCTCCTGCTTACAAGGCCACTTTTGTTGTCACTCTCTGTTATCCTCATGACACCAAATAAGTTTGAATAAATAAGATTTTTTTTTTCTCACTTGAACATCTTGGCAGAAACATAAGCAGGAGGGGGTACCTCTATATAAATGTATCTTCTCTGTGGAGTTGGCCCTGGTATATGAAGCCATAATGGGATTGAGCTTTGAACTTTATAAGCTTAAATTTATAGGAAAAAGTCAAATAATAGAAATTCTAAGTTGTTATATGTTCCTATTTCTTTCACACTGTACTAAGCCAATTTTGATGAAAAAATTATTGTATAATGTAGAGTGTAGATAAAAGAACACACAGACTTCCTTTAATAATATGAGACTTAGGAGTTGAGCACAACAGGCAGAAGGTCCTGTAGGAATTTCAAGTGATATTTTACAATGGCAAAAATATGTTTAAGCCTTGGTTTACATTGCCTGCTGTTCTATATACTGTTTTTTGTTCTTAAGATCCCTGCAAGAAAAAGTATTTTCACATAGAAAATAATTTTATTTCTTTTATAGCTGGTCAGGTGGGAAGGGAATAATCAAAACTGGTATCTAACTCATAGAAAAAGTAGGGAAGAAATTTTAAAAGAATCAAGGCCAGTATGAAAAGAAAATGAGAAGTAGTGAATATTCTGAGCAAAATAACCTTGTATTATGGATATGTCAAATCAAAAGATATGATATGATAAGTGAATCAAAATATATTTAAATAATTTAACTTTCTGAGAGTTGATAATGTTATGGTCTTTTCAAGGAGGCATCAACCATATTTTGTAAAATATCTAGAGGTCTTATATTCATTTATGATTCACTTTCAATTGTCAAATTAGTGGTTACTTTATTCATCATGTATGTATTTGTAAGACATATACTAGTGATTTTGGGCATTTAAAAGCTATGAAAAGGAGCATTATGGACCAGCAAGATGATTCTGGGGTAAAGGCACCTATATCCAAACATGAAAGCCTGACTTTTATGCACAGGATACCCATGGAGTAGGAGGAGAGAAAAAAATTTCTGAAATTTGTCCTTTGACTTCCACACACAAGCCATAGTGTTCTCCCTTTCTCTCTCTCTCAAAAAATTAAAAAAATATATTTTTGAGGATTAAGGTAGAGTTTATTAGAGGAGAGAAAGAACAGACATGGAGCGCTGTGACAGGTAGGTGCCCTGCAGAACTCATGGACTCCAGGCCTGGAATCCACAAGAGACAAGGAACTGCCATGAGGGGCAGGCACAGAGAATTCTTCTTTACAATTAATTTATTTACTTATTTGAAAGAGACAGAGAGAGAGAGAGAGAGAGACAGAGAGAGACAGAGAGAGAGAGAGAGAGAGAGAGAGAGAGAGAGAGAGAGAGAGAGAAGAGCAGAGCCACGTGTTTCCTTCCACCATGTGAGCTTGTGGGAACTGAACTCAGGTTGCCAGGACGCCAGCAGGCACCTCACCCGCTAAGCAGCTATCTCACCTGCCCAAAAGGGAGGATTCTTGACTTTGGATACTTACCTTGGCTTTGGTTGTAGGTGCTAGAAATATTAACTACAGGGCAAGTGATGCCATGGCAGTGCTTATTAAGTAGCACAGAGTGAGGAAGTCACAGTCTTATAGCCTCCTGAAGAGCTAGAAGGCACTAAATGGAAACCCCCTTTCCAAACGAGTACAGTGAAGAGTTTCCCCCAAAGCTGGGAGGAGCAGAAAAAGAGCCTAATAGAGGAAAATAATGAGAGGCACTTGGCACAGTGCAGAGGAAAGTGGACAAAGAGAAAGGACAGAAAGAGGGGAGGCGCTGGAGTTGTGAGGGGAGCTGGTCAGGACACCAGATGCCTCATTGGCATTCCTAGTGCCTCTTTGAGACTGAAACCTTGTGTGTCTGCTCTGCGGCTTCCTGGCATGCATTCCTCTCATAAGAATGCTTCGGGAGGAGTGACTTGTTGCGCGTGACAATTAAAGGAGCTGAGTTGCACATGCTAGATCCCAAAGAGGATACCTGGGAAAGTAAAGGGGGCCACGAGGAGCTCAGGAGAGCTCCCTGATACCTTAAAGGACCATGTGCCATGTGGAATCACCCAGGCCTCCGCAGAACGGAGGCCTAGGTTATACCAAGAAAAAGGAATAGGAGCTCCGAGGTGGAGGGTATTTCATAAGGGAAGAGAGCTAATCAGGCAGGGGGGTGTTAATCCAAATCTTGGAGGAAATGAGTTCCAACATTGGATACAAAATGAGTGGCCAGGAGAGAAGGGCCTGGCATGCATGAGAACACTGGTGCACACTCTATTAACACTCAGTCTAGGCATAGGATGTGTTTCCTGCAACTGGAGGCTGCTGTTTGAGATGCCTTTCTTCTACTTCGAAGGAATACATTTTCAGGTTTTTTCCCAAGTTGTTAATGATTCAATAAGAAACTAGGCCCCAATGATGGCTTGGCAGTTAAAACGCTCGCTGTATAAACAAGAGGATCAGAGTTTGGATTCCAGTAACCCACATACATTCTGGGTAGATGTGGGGGCCAGCCTGTAATTCCAGCACCCAGAAGGTAGAGAACAAACTGACTACTGAGACTATTTTGGCAAGCTCTGGGTTTGATTGAGAGACACTACTTTAGTGAATAAGGTGGAAGAACAATCCAGAAAGATTCCTGAATCAACCTTAAGCCTCGGCTGCCCTGGTCAAGAAAGTGAAGGTCTTCCTGGAATCCACAGAGCACAGCTGAAAACACCAACCAAGCCAGCTGTTTCATTGGTCGGCTTCCTTGGTTGAAATATGCCAACTTCGCCAGGACAAATTCCACTTCAAAGTGTATCAGAAAATAAAAAAGGTGGGCCAGAGAGATGGCTCAGGGGTTAGGACTCTGCCTCTCAAGCAGTAGGTCCTGTTTGGATTATGAACCCCACATAAAAATGCCAGGTGAAGATGATGCAGCCTATATTTCAGGTTCTGGAAGGTGGAGCCTGGGAACCCCAGAGCAAAGCAAAGAGGAGGGAGCACAATCCAGGGTGATTCCCAAAGTCACTCTTGGGCCTCCACAGACACACATAGTCCCTTCTGATACACACACACACACACACACAATCAATCAATCAATCAGTCAATACCCAGTCATTTTAAAATTAGATAAGTGGGTATAATAAAGTAGCACCATAAAATATTAAGGCTGCTTTTAAGATTGGTAGATTTTATTTTTTTCTGTTAACAAAATGGAGATAATGTACTGCTTCCCTGTTTCCCTTGCTGCCAGGAAATCCAAAGTGAACTTTGATAGGTGAAGCCTAGCAGTCAAATTGACCTTTCAATCTAGGATATTTAAATTTTTCTTTTGATCCTGCTTTTCTGTTTCCAGTTTTTTTTAAAAAAAAAAGCTTTCAAAAGCTTCCCAGTCTCGTTTTCTAACAGAGATAGGTCATAAAGAAACCAACTCCAAATACTTGAGTGGACGACGTTTCTCTGTCAGCAATTCGTCCAGAAGCCCTGTAAAGTAAGGAGACATCTGAGTATTTACACCCTGAGTACTCCTTCATACAGCAGGTGCTGAGGACAAGAATCTGCACTCTCGTGGCTACATGAAGAAAGGCTGCTTGGAGCGCTGCAAGGACATGTGCCGGCTTCATGACAGGTGCTGGATGCTGGGAAGTCGCAGAGAATCTTCAAGGAGAGCAGTGACTGACTTTGGATCATGCTTGATTAAAAAATAAAAGCTGATGGGGGGAAAAATAGGTTGGTGACCAGAAAGTAAAGCTGCTCATTGAACACCTGTGGAGTGTTTGAAAAATAACCAGAGCAATTTCAAAGTCTGCATTTATTGAGTGAATGTACGTACCATTCATTTATCAATCTGCATAGTTGGACCTTATTGGTCTGATCGTGTGTTAGTTGGGTCTGTATTACTGGTCAAGGTTCAAAATAGAAAACAATATATACATATCTGGCTTGCAAACTGCAATCATAAATGCAGCAGCCCACTTATGAAGGGCAGCATGCAGACAGCGCAAGGTCAGAGCATCCTTGCAGTTAGGAAAGAAATGAAAGGAACCATTTCCCCAGGTCGTTGGTAGATGACACACGGAATTATACAGATGGGGTAGGGCTGCCTCTCTTGGAGACATGCCTGCCTTACTTCTAAGAAGAGAAGAGAGCACCCAATAAAAGACACTGACTTAGGGTCAGACCTGGCTTAGGCCTTCAATTTGTCACTCATTAACTAGGTGACCTTGAGCAACCCTCAGAGCTAGTTTCTTCATTTGCCAAGAGGAAAAAAGAAAAAGCACACTTTTATAGGCAAGAGGGTAAAATAAAGGAAAGGGAGTTAGCAGTTAGCCTGCATAGTTGCTGATAAAATCACCATCAAACAGCTTAAGGGAACAAGGGGTTTATTTTCTCTTAAGATTCCTGGTTATAGTTGTTTGTCCATCTTAGCATGAGAGCTCGCACCAGCACCAGGGCCGAGGGAACTGGCCACACCATCTCTTCATAATGGTTGAGAGAGGGACAATCCTTACTTGCCAGAACAGCATGCCTGGTCAAGTGTACACAAGGATGCCAACTTTCTCAACTTGCTCTCTGTATTTTATTCCAGGGCCTAATCCCACCCACCATGGGCTGGGCCTTCCCCATCAGCTTCTCCTGCAGGTTTGCGCTGAGCTTAACTCAACCACTAATTCTCTACAAATGTGCCCAGAGCTCAAACCCTCAACTGTCAAGTTGACACCTGTGCCTAACTATGACAGGGACAGGTTCCTAAATACTTGTGGTTTTTAAATTAATTAAATTTTCTCTGTGTGTGTGTGTGTGTGTGTGTGTGTGTGTGTGTGTGTGTGTGTGTGTGTTTATGTCTGTGTATCAGAGGGCACTGTGTGTGCCTGTGGAGGACTAAGGGTGACTTTGGGAATCATCTGAATTGCTTCTACTTCCTATTTGCTTTGCTCTGGAGTTTCCCAGGCTCTACTTTCCAGAACCAAAAGTATAGGCTGCCGCCATTTTTGCCTGGCATTTTTACATGGGATCTAGGATACAAACTCAGGTCCTTCTGCTTTCAAGGCAGAGCCTTAACCCTGAGCCATCTCTTCAGCGCATGGTTTTTGCTGTTGTTGTGGTTGTTGTTTTTAAGATTCTACTTTGCATGCATCCCCAAATAAAATAAAATGAAAGATGTTATTGTCATATTGCTCAGCATACTTGTTTTAGGTCTTTTATACCTTGATGTTCTTGCGGAATGCATAGCTAGTCTGTGTTCTGTCTTTAGATCTAAGGTGGAATAACTGGGACCTCTAGACTACTCACCAAACCTTTGATAATGGGCCTGCCCACTGGCTAGCCCTGCCCTGCACACTTGTGCTGCTTTGGCTCCCTTGGCTTGTAGCTCCAGAGTTGTCTGTAGAAAATAATTCCAGCATGCTTGGTGTTGACCACAATTTCAAATCTGCTAACATTGTAAGGCAAGAGTGGCAGGAATCAGTGATTCGAAGAATGTTGCCAAACTAATATTGGCAGCATGTGTGAGTTACATTTGAAATGTGCTGGGATTAGTACTTAATGATAAACCAGCCTATGTTAACCATTCCTCCCTTATGCTTGACAATCTGGAAGTTCTCAACTACTTTTTGTCCCTGTGCAGCCCTAGGAACTCCTTGGCTGGCTGAGGCAGGAGACTTCTCACAGGGCAGGGGCAAATGGTCCAGGCGGTATTGAAGATCTTTCCCAGTGGCTATGACCTGGCAGCCTTCTTGGAAGATAGGTTGGGGCACCCCAACCTCCAGTGGCAGGTAGACGCTCTGGGGTGCCTTCCCCTTCACATGTGGTATGGAGTGAGTTTCTCTGACATAATTCCTAAATTCCCTCCTTAACTGTCAAAGTATCAAGGGAGGCCAGCAATACACGCTTATTCTGACACCTCTACTCCATCTGTACTTCCAGCTGTGTCCCCACTCCAAGCTCCACTCCCATAGTCTCACCAAAATCCAGCCTTTCAGGAACCGAGTATACTTAACCAGGCTAGGCTCTTTTAATGTTGTGCAGATGTGAAAGAAGAGGGACTGCAGTGCAATCGACATTCTTAAATTTGTTTATTACGTGGATTAGACTTTGGGGGTTGGGCCAACTTCTGCAAAGTGTAGTTGTGTGACTACATATACAGATAAGGGGACCACATCAGTGTACACGTGACCACAACAATGTCAACACAGTATGTGGATTGTGTATCAAATGTATTGGGATCAGAGACTTACAGGTTAAAATAAATCCAAGCGCGCGTATGCACGCGTGCATGCACACACACACACACACACACACACACATACACACACAAAATATTTGTCATTAAATCTCCTTCCACCATGACAGCAAGCATGAGGATCCTCAGCTACATCCCTCTTCAAGTATAAATCTGTAAAGAGCACCCTTCTAAAGATCCTCCAGGCCGCTGGTCACTTGTGCCTTTGCTGATTCGTTCTCCTTACACATTCTTAAGATGCATTCTACATAGAACAATGATTTCACTATCAGATGGGAATAATACTGACTTTCGTACTCAGTCAAGACACAGCAGCACACTCAAGTCTAAGGCTGCCTACTTGTTCAACATTTAAATCAGTTTATTAGCCAAAAGCAAAAATCAAGGATTGCTAGATATTTGAAGATAGGGACCAACCAAAAAAAGAAAAAAGACATTTAGACAGGTACAAGACGAAAACTATCCAGAACAATAGGCCTCAGAGAAGAAAAGAGACAAATTTTTCTATAGCCTCAGATAACACTGCATACCGGCTGAGAATAGATGTCATCTAAAAAGATCGAAGGGCTGCAGAAATGGCTCAGTGGGAAGTGCCAGCCATGTGAGGACCTGAATTTGGATCTCCAGAGCTGACATAAAAAGCCAGACACAGGCTGGAGAGATGACTCAGGATTTAAGACTCTGCCTCACAAGCAGAAGGTTCTGAGTTCAGATCCCAAGTCCCAAATGCCAGGCAGAAATGGCTGCAGCCTGAACTTCTGGCTCTGGTGGATGGAGCCTGGGAAATCCCAAAGCAAAGCAAGAAGGAGGTAGAAGCAATCCAGGATGATTCCCAAAGTCACCCTTGGTCCTCCACAGGGACACACAGTGCCCTCTCTCTCTCTCTCTCTCTCTCTCACACACACACACACACACACACAGAAGTAAATAAAATGAGTGAATAAATAAATACAATTTTTTTTAAAAAGCCAGACACAAGAGTATACATCCATAACACAGAACTCTTATGATGAGATGGGAGGCAGAAACAGGAGAACATTGAAAGTGCCCAGTAAGTTGGACTGGCATGTGCCACAGCAAACAAGAGACCCTGCCTCAAACAATATGAAAGCTGAGGATCAACCCTGATATTGTCCTCTGACTTCCGTGCATAGGCTGCAGCATACACTAGCCACAGCATGTACTCAGACCACAATATCACACAACATAGTAGTTTGCTTTATGCATGCACTTTGCTTATGTGTGTGCAATGTGAGTAATATATGTATGCATGCTTACCTGTGTGAGGTGAATGTGTATGTGAGGGTGAACATGCATATATGGAGGTCCGAGGTTGACATCAAGTGCTTTCCTCAATTGTTCTCCATCTTAATATATTCGAACAGGGTGTAGCAGTTTGCCTGCATGTTGTTGATAAATTCATGACTAAACAGCTTGTGGGAATGAGGAGTTTTATATTTGCTCACTATTCTCTATTACGGCTCTCTATTCTCTGTACTTACATGTGAGTAAGTATGCACGTGTGTCCATTTGTGTATGGAGGCCAAGACAATCTTGGGCATTGCTCCTCTTTTTCTTTTTTTCTCCCACTTATGCAGAACTCACCAAACAGGCTGGGTTGGCTGGTCAGTGAGTCCAGGGATCCACCTTTCTCTGCCTCCCCAAGGCTGGGATTACAAACACACACAACTACTCCCATTTTGCACATATGGGTATGTATAGAAAATGGCACTTGTGTGTATGTCTGTGGAGGGCCAAAGGTGACTTCAGGAATCATCCAAGATTGTTTTACCTTTTTATTACTTTGTTTTAGGGTTTCCCAGGTTCCAGTTTCAAAGGTCAGCATACAGGTCATGCCATATCCACTCGGCATTTTACATGGGATCTGGAATCTAAACTCAGGTCCTTATGCTTGTGGGGCAAAGGTTTTAACCCCTGAGCCGTCTCTCCACACCCAGCTTTTTAAACATAGGTCTAGGAAATAAACTCAGGTCCTCGTGCTTTCAAAGCAAGCATTTTATTGATTAAATTATCTCTCTATCCCTTCAAGTTTTTCTTTGAGATGAGATCTTATTATTCAGTCCAGGATGCCCTCAGACTCAGGATCTTCCTGCCTCCATCTCCAGGACTCCACCACCACTCTGGACTCAAATTTTCCTTCATTGGTCTCAATCACTTTATTCCACTCAAATAGATAGGCAAGGCACAAACATGTATTTTGACATAAATACCTCCTTCACTCACTTCTCTCCCTAGAATATATCCATAAGAGGTTTACTCATTTCAAGGCAACAAGTTTGAGGATCTGGGGTCTTTTGCCAGATTGACTGTAAGTACCTACATGTTTTTCAAGTGAGCCATTGGCTCAATGAGTAATACCCTGCAAGAAACGTGAGTTATGCTAGTCATAATTATTCCTTCACCTTTCTTGGAATGCCTTTGAAGGCACCAAGCATCAGCAATGTCTGTCATCAAAAGCTCTTTTGTCTGCGGTCT
Organism: Typhlomys cinereus; assembly: GCA_023101885.1. NCBI lineage: Eukaryota > Metazoa > Chordata > Mammalia > Rodentia > Platacanthomyidae > Typhlomys > Typhlomys cinereus. The sequence goes on from JALPQD010000139.1 coordinate 2,849,837, forward strand.
CTGTGATTGCATTTGGCTTGTTCCTAGCAGAGAGAGCTTTTCTTTCTTAGATGATGGCTTCCCTTCTGTAAAAAGGTATCTTGCCTGCAGAAAGGAAGTTGGCACAGTTTCTAAAAAGCCGATCAATTCCTCAGCCATTCTTCTTGAACAAGTGACCCTTTCTTAATAGCTTTAGAGTTTTTGCTCCAATTGCAAAAGTTGAGTGACTTGTCAGCTGGTTGTTCATAGCCAATAAACTGAAGAGATTATTTTCCTGTACTGAAATGTTGTGGAAAAAGATAAGATTGATAATTCTGGAACTGTGTGCTAGGACTGAGTTGTTCTATAGAATCTCATCTGGATGAGATTTTGCTGCAGGTTTTAGCATTCTTGAATAGAATAAAGGGAAGAAGAAACTAGAATTCTAAGGCAGAACCATGTCTATTAACTTGTCTGAAACCAGCTTCTCTTGCCTCTTGGTAGAATTCAGCCACATCTATGTTTGTCATAAATCAGTCAGATAGTCTAGGCCAGGCTGAAGAAAGAGATGAATCCAAAAAACCATGAAGATTTGTTTTCTTCATCATGTCACGGCTTTCTATGGACTGTATAGCTATCTTCTCTCCCTGCAATTATGCTGTCTAGTATATATGGTCTCCAACATGGTCAAGAAACAGACAGGAAAAATATGAGAACTATTTCCAGAAGCTGAGCCTAAACATTACCTGCATCACACCTATTTCCCATTGGATAGAACTTAGATCTTGTTGACATAATTGTAAGGGAACCTGGAAAAGACAGAGGAACACGTGGAAGTTCATAAGCATTAAGTTCAGTTATATCTTATATCAACGAAACAAGACCAATCAGCCCAAGCCTGTGGTTTCAGGGTGTTTCAATTAATCCATATGTCAAGTCCCTGGATAAAGACCTTGGCCCAGTTCTAGTTCAGATGTTGCAGTCGAATTATCTAGAGGGGCAGAGCCAATACAATGGATATATAAAAGAGGGAACTTATTAGATCGACTTACAAGAATAAGCCCAACAATAGGTGCTCAGTTCAGGACTTGAATAGCTCAGCAGTCTCAGCCTGGCCTGAAAGCCAGAGAATTCTCAGAGTCCCTGAACCCTAGTCATGTAGGAGGGCTGAAAAGGCTGGGCTCTGACACCAGCAAAAAACAACAGTGAAGAGCGGAAACAGCGACTCAGTGAAAAACAGCAGCAATGAGAAAGGAGGACCAGCCAGCGCAGAGCAAGAGGAGGAGGCCAGATTCTTCCCTCTTGCACAGACTTCTATCTGGTCTGCTCCTGGAAGAATCACCCACTATGGGCTGAATCTTTCACTGAATTAGACAATGTCCTGCAAGTTTGCTCAAAGACGTACCTATCAATTCTTCACCTCTGTGCCTAAGGTCAGCCTACAACTGTCAAGTTGACACCTGTATTTAACTATCACAGATGCTCACTCTGATTCATGTGCTGTCTTGGAAAAAGACAGCAAAATGACTGTCATCTTCTCATTGCCTTTAATATACAACTCAAATGTGAAATGTAACGTCATCACTGAGAGGCAGAAGAAGGCTTTCTAGATAATTAGTGTCCACAACCTGCAGGCAGGTTTTATCTCTGAGAATCAATCTTTCTCTTCTGTTATTTCCCAGCAATGGTTTCTGTGTTTCAGGAGGACACATAATTTAAGGATGAAAATTAACACGCAACAGTTAGAGCCCAGTGCTTTTCTTTCTGGATAATTGTACACAAGACCTACTTCTGGAATTAAGATTCCTGAGTTGCGATGGCAGTTACTGAAGATATAAATGTAGACTTTTTAAAAAAATTATTTATTTGTATGTGTATGTGTGCGTGTGTGTGTGTGTGTGTGTGTGTGTGTGAGTTTATCAGCCCATAGCACTGTGTGTCACCAAGGGTGATTTCGGGATCATCCTGGATTGTTTCTACCTCCTTGCTTAGCTCTGGGATTTCCTAGGCTCAGCCCACCAGACTGGAAGTGCAGGCTGCTGCTGTTCCTGCCTAGTGTTTTTACATGGGACCTGGGATCTGAACTCAGGATCTTCTGCTTGCAAGACAGAGTCTTTACCCCTGAGCCATCTTTCCAGCCCTAAATGTAGACATTTTTGATCTCACTGAAAACTATTTATCCACACAGAGGTGACATTGGTGTCCTTCCAAATGTACCATGAGGGTAGTCATTAGCAGGGTTATCCTCTCCTTTTGGATTGTGGTAAGATTGTATTTCCTGTCTTTTTGTAGTCAGGAGTGAGAAGATGATTAGCTTTAGCCAATGAGATTGAAACATTAGGACAAATGTTACAAGCAGAAGCCAGTACATGACTCACTATATTTTCTCTACTTGCTGAGGTAATTATAGAGGTACTTACCAGATGGAATAGCTCAGCCAAGATATCCCCAACTCTCCTGTCATGGACAAAGTATGAGCAAACAAAGAACTTTCACTGTTTTGAACCACTGAGAGCAGAGCTGTTCATCCATCCAAACTGCTAAATCCTCAGAGGCAGCCACCAGTCAGTCACAAATGGCAATCTTGCTCTTAGTAGAGTGCTCGGCCTTCTTCATGCCTGTGCCACAGAAAACTCGTATGGAGTCTACCAATTTGGCTGCAACCAACACTTGAGTCCTTTTGCGTGTCTTCATATTATAAAACCTACGAGAGGTTTAAAGACACTGATATTTAATATTTTAAATCTTTGCATATGAAGGATGACGGATTGGTTGTGTGCAGTAACAATGTGGACACTTAGGATTGCTGTCACAGTTCCAGAAGGGTAGACTGGTTCACCGTGCCGTTGCAGACTTCCTGTCGCAGGCTCTGTCTTATTAGAAGTAGCTGAAGATTATGATGCTAAAAAGAATAAGGAAGAACATGAGACACTGTTTTGTTTCTTTTCTTTCTTTCTTTCTTTTTAGAAGAAGCCCATGAATTTTGCTGTAGCAGTCAGAACATCCTTAATAGGCTCCGGAATAATAAACCACATCAACTCGCTTCCTAACAAGTGTTGTTTTAAATCAAGAAACAGACAAATCTGATCTTTTACCAAATATCCAAGTTTTACTTTGATCATCAAGGATAAGAGAATTAGTGAGAAACCAAAGGAGGAAAATCTAAGAATTCTTTCAATATAGGAAGGACCCAGCAATTCATCAAAATGAGTTTTCATAAGCCTCTGGCAAAATGTTAATGGCACAAGCTAGAACTAACCAGGAGATGCTAGAGGCAACAGTAGGAAGTGAAACCTGCCGTGTGTGTGTGTGTGTGTGTGTGTGTGCGCGCGCGCGCAGTTCTACCCAGAAGCCCTTTGACCAAAATTCTAAACCTCAATGCAGATCTGCATTTCTTCCTCAACACCTTCCAAATTCTCTCCCCCGATTTAGCTTTAACACTCATAGATTATGGTTTTGAAACGTCTCCAAAAAAAACTTGCTGTCAATTTGTGTCTACCTTTCCTATCTTTGATCTGTCCCTGGACTCAACAATAGGCCTGTCTTAGGTTCAGAGCACAGGCCAGCCAATACCCTTGTGAAAATGATTAAAGATCTTCCTTGCTGATGCAATCAAGATGTTCAGTCTGGAAGCAGAATTTAGACTCTATTCATTCTCTTGATCTAAACTTGAGGTACAGGGCCCAACCTGCCTACTTGTGCTCTAAAGCCCTGCCAATTTGCCTAGCAGCCTAGAATTTTCTTGTTGTCTACTCCAGGAACTGCAATGTAGTACAGTTTTGAATTTTGCTGCACTATTCTTCCAATGAAGTTTTAATGATGAAGATGAAGAAATGAGGATGAGAATTTAGCCATTAATAATGCTCTTGTGATTATTAATTATTATGGCAGTGAGGCTTCTAGTATATTCTCAAAAAAATGACCAATGCTGATAAACCTTCATACTACTAATAAGACTGGTTTAAATTCTTCTTCCTAGAAGCTGGGAGTATAAGCTCAAAGCTACAATGGAAGAGAAGAAAGAGGAGGAAGAGCAGAATGTCAACTTTTTTTTGAGGGTACATTTTGAGATAAATAATATTTGGGTGTTTTTGGAATTCCTATTTATTTATTTGTTTGTTTTTCTTTTGAGACAGGGTATATAGCCCAGGCTGGCCTAAAAATTACTTTGTACCCTTGATTGACCTAGAACTCATGATCAATTCCCTGCCTCTACCTCTGAGTATGGGATTATAGTTGTACACTACCATGCCAGCCTGCCCAGGGTATGCTCCCACTGCCTTTTTACAGATACACTAGATTTCTGTACACACACACACACACACACACACACCACTTACAGAAGGTCACCATGCTCTGGAATTATCTTCTTTTTTTTCTTCTCAGTATATACAATTTCATCTTCTTTGTTCAATTGGTTTACAAGAAAGAGAGCAATCTGGCTAAACAAACCATATTAAGGTAAGAATTATGAGCACATCATTTTCTTAGAGTTCTCTCACTTAATCTTTTATTAGTCAATTTGTTTGCTTTCAAGGAGTTGCTTACCTTAAAGAAGGTAAAGAACATACCTACCTGGTTGGATGTTCACTTGTAGAAGCTACCTTTCAAAACTCTTCTTGTTTTCTGTATTTTCTTCTTTCTTCCTATAATTGTTGGTCCTGATTGTCAAGGATTTTTTCTTGATTACCTTAACTGACATGAGAAGACTCAGCCTAAAGCTGGGTCAAACCATTTCCGAGGCTGGGGATGCAGAATTGCATAAAGTCAGAGAAACCTAGCATAGCACTAATAAGCATGCATGCATTCATCCCTTATTTTTACACTTGATGGTGAAGTGCCTACTGCTGTGATTTCCCTAGCACAATGTACTTGGGATTATGAGCTAAAATGATCTCTTTCTCCCTTGTGTTTTGTCAGAATTTTTTATTACAGCAACTTGAGGGGGAGCTAGAACACTTCCCATAAAACTCTGAATTTTAAGAAGTTTAATTTTTATCTAGTGATTCCCTTTCAGGGGAGCAAGAATTAGCATAGGAGTAGCCTTAGGGAGGCAAGGATGGATAGAGGTTGGGCCCATGTTTTAGTTAGAAGTATACATGCTATATCCAAACTAGATTCCGGATCCAGCTAGAGAAACACATTTGGCTCTCCTAAATCCATACCTGCAAGCAGTACACATTCCAGAGGCTACAGATGTTTACAGAGGATCGGTGCTTTTTGCAGTGAGACATGCCCAATTAGATCTGAGTCAAACATGAATCAATGTAGAAAATGAGAGTAGCACAGTGTGCATAATATTGCTGTCAGGGTATTGCTCAACTGACATTGAATTGCCTGAACTTTTACATTACGGGAAATTAGCTTTTTAATTAAATGACTTTGTGGTGAATAACATTGTTCTAAAGTGAACACTAAGTGAGCTAATAATGCCCCACCTCAAAGCGAAGCATGGTGTGGGAAGAGAAAGTTATATTTTAATGGATCTTCAGCTATTCCTGAGTCACTATTACTGGAACAAAGACACACTCATTTTCAGAATATTGATCCCATAGTCAATAGAAAAATACCTTAATTATGATCTTGAGATAGGAGACAAAAGTAAATACGGTCAACTTGTGACCGTCCTGGTAGAAATGAAAGCATTCTGAAAAGATGTGCACCCTCCTTTTGGTTATCAGTCTGTGGAAACAATGTAGCCCAAGGTAATTTCTCTAGGAGTCTCATGCTGGAAGAAGGAAAAGACTGAAGTATGAAGAGAAACTTTCCCAAGAAAGGATTTCACACAGTTCTAACAAGTTGCCAGACCAACTTGCAGGAGCCAAGACAGCTTAGATAATAATAGGTCAATGTTTGGTAGGACCAGACCTTGACAGGGACAGATTAGTTATGCATAACTCTTGCCTTCTATTTAAACTTAAACCTCATGTCTGGATCCCAAAATTGTACTTGGGAGGTCGGACCCATAGGATTTATTTGTTTTCCTCTCAACATGGCCACATTAAAAATATTTCTGCTTTCACTATTGCTTGTGAGTTTAATTGGCCTAGGAACCTAATTTGTTAGGACTGGGAGGGCCCAGGCTCTGAACCTAACAACATAGTAACAAGCTCTCTGTATCTGTGGTTTCTATATCTGTAGATTCAACCAACCATAGCTCAGAAATATTCAGGAAAAATTGCATCTATCTACAAATATGGGCAGATGTCTTTCTTGCCTTTATTCCCTGAACAATGCAGTATAGTATCAGTTACACAGCATTTGCATTGTATTAGGTACTATAAGTCACATAGAGGGGACTTGAAGTATGTAAGAGAGCATCCTGAGGTTATATGCAAATGCTATGCACCATTCTGTGGTAGGGACTTGAGATCCTAGAACCAATCTCTGCAGGATACTGAGGGGCAACTATATTTCCATTCCGTTTTCAGGATCTCAGTAGGAATCAGTTGAGTTACATATCAAAAAGTTCTTGCTAGCATTTTCCCAGCTTTTGCTTTTATTTTATTTGTACAAACAGAAAAGGAATGCCTTGGGTCTTTTATTTTTATTCCACAAACAGAAATTGGAAGCACTCGTTGTGCAGATTTGATATGACAAAACTCAAGAACAATTGGAAGAATTGTCCCTTGGAATCAGTTTGGGCTGGGAGAGCTTACTCAGCAGCATTCTGCCCACCCCAAGGCAGTCAGCATTTCCCGGAGACCAATGTCTGTGACTGTTTAGTGGGAGGGGTGAGCAACCTCACTGGTTTCTAACTCTAGAGAAAGCTACAATAGCTATTTTGTTTTCTGTTCTGCCAAAGACCAAGACTAGAAAACATTCCACTCATGATTAATTCGGGAGGAAAAAATTTCTAGGCAACTAGATATTTTCCAAGTTTTAAAACAAAACAAGCAAGATTTTCAATGCATATGCAAAACCTTCTGGAGATATACTGCACGGCATGGAGGGTACTTAGGTGGGTGTACTCTTTGCTCTCATGCTTTTCCAGGCTTGATAATCTGGGCAAACTCAAAGGCAACAAAGGACATGTTCCTTACCAGATGAGAGCCAATAGACGAGGACAGAGCAAGAAGGAATTGGATGAAAGGGGCCTGCCCCTTCACTCATGAGCTGGAGACCTTGAACCAGTAAAGTAGGAGACTCAACAGTCCCTTGAGGTTTCTCTGATTATCCAGGTCTTGTTTCTATTTCCCCTCAACACTTCATTTTAAACTCCCCAATTGTTGTGTTCTCTTAGTCATAATTCTTAGTCAATATTAAAGTTTATATACAGAGTTACATTTCATCACCAACTATATGATTTTCAGTTCTAGTATATATTAACTTTCTGTTGTCACTTCTTCCATGCATAGCTATGAAAAGAAAGAAACAAGTTTAAAACAGAAAAGAAATTAAGACAGAAACAAAATTGAGATTTTGGGAATGAAGAGGACCAAGAAAACTGAATAGTAACTACCCTAGACTTGGGAAATCTTTCTTATGCATTAATAGAGAAAAAAGGGGCGAGCCTGGTGGTCTCAAAGTACAAAGTTCCAGGTGTTGGGGAACATCAATTCTTAAAGGTTTGTCTATCTCCAAACCGCTTACCTTTCTCTAAAACCTGGACATTGAGGTTCTTTTGTCTCAGAATCCTGAAGAATGTGTTCTCCATAGTTGAGGAGTCACTGTATGACTCATATGAATCATATAAGTATGACCTTTTGTCATTTCATTTTTTCAATCCACTAAGGAAAGAATTCTCTGTAATGTTACAGTTCTGATTTTGTCCAAGTACCCAGAATGATGTCTTCTACATGTTATTATAGTTCTTCAATATCTGTTTTAGTACCATCCTAATTTTTTAATATTTCACAATTATTTCCAAAGCTATTAAGTAAATGACAAACATTTATAAGAGAAATTGTATCTTGATGACGAATGATCAAATATGAATAGTTCACACAGAAAGTCCACACAAGATAGGAAACAGATATGAAATAGATGGAGCTTCTATAGTAACTTACTCAGTGGAGTCTAACGCTTGGTCTTGCCACTCTCCTTCTCTTTGTCACATTTCTTTCTCCTTGGGATTATCCCTTTCCTCTCCTTCAAACAAACAAGTGTCCCAAGTTCATGGTCACAGATGATTTGTTGAAGTGTGCACAACTTACCTAAGCCAGACCACCTTGGAAGTGGAGTTGGTAGACCTATAGTTGTCATCACTATGAGCTTCCCACCGAGTGGAGAAGACAAGGCTGAGAAAATGGCTCTAGCACATACAGAACACTTCTTTCCCCAAGACCAACTGCCTCTGAGGCTCAGCCTTGTTCTTCCTTCAGTGAAAAGTTGAGGATCCAGACAGCAAGATAGTTTAGCAGGTAAGGTGCTGACATGAGTTTGATCCTCAGAAATCAACATGGTAGAGAGATCCAACTAAGTTGTCCTCCAACCTCTACCTGAGCATCATGTCAGGGGGTTAAAGCTTTTGCCTCTAAACAAAAGGACCTGAGTTTGGATCCCCAGATCCCACATAAAAATGCTTGGCAGAAATAGTGGCAGCTGTAATTCCAACCCTGGAAGGCTGAGCTTGGGAAACCCCAGAGCAAAACAAAAGAAGGCAGAATAATCCAGGATGATTCCTAATGTGACTCTTAGGTCTCCACAGGCAGATATACTCAAGTTCCCTGTAGTATGCACACCCCCCCACCCCCCCACCACCCTCACACGTTGTGATTCACATTTGAAACCAAGGGTTTCAGTTAAATATTCTAATATAAAATGTAAACATAAGTCAACATAAGGTAGGCTCCTGGTACTAATAAAATAAGAACAATGGTGTATGAAAATGAGAATTTAGGAGTTTTCACGATTCTCTAAGTTGCCACTGTTTATGGGAACCATCTTGGACATACATAGCATGAATCAGATTTGACCTTTGAAATTCCTTATACCTCCATAATTAACAGGAATGATCAAGCATTGTGTTCAAGATAGGGTAATTTTGGTGGAATTAAAGTAGAAAATTAGCATTTATTGAGTTTTGAAATATAAACGGTATCCTAAAAACTTTTTTTAATAGCTAGTATGGTTGAATGCTTACTGTGTATTGAGCATAGTTCCCACAGTTGATACATATATATTTAAGATTCACATTAATTACGTGAGGTGGATATCATAAACTATAGAGATCATTTTAAGTTCAGAAGGAAAAAAAAGGCCTAGGAGATGACTCAGTTGGTACGTGCTTGTTTTACAAACATAAGGACCTAAGTTTGGTCCTCAGAACTCACATTTTAAAAAAGCCAGGCAGGATGAGGTATGTATAATCTTAGCACTGGGAAGGCAGAGGCAGGTGGATCCCTGGAGCTGGCTGGCTGGTCAGCCTAACTTAATCTGTGAGCCCTAGGCCAATAGAAACCCTGTTCCAAGAAAACAGACAGATAGCTCCTGAGGAATACAATGAGATTGTCCCTCTGGTTTCCATACACATTTTCATGCATGTGTACACACGTACATGGGTATATATCCACACAGACATACACCAAAAAATAGGAAGAAAAAAAGGTATATATATAGCATTCCAGTGCTTAACTAACAACTAGAGAAAATCCACATGCACATTTCAGTTTAAACCACAAAAATAATATATTAATGTAGTAAAACATCACATTGCTGGTAGGAATGATAATTGTGAGAAACTTCAATAAAGAGCTACAATAGATGAGAAAACATACAATTCAGAAAGATCAAATATGAGTTTCCAAAGGCTACATAAATTGTCTATATCCAACAGATAGTTTTTGGGTTTAGGAAAACATGGAAATCTGAAGGAGTGCTTTTTTAGAAATTCATGCTGTTATTGTCACTTACATTATTGCAACCACCTAAAAGCAATATGTATTTAAATGAATATTAATGAAAATAAAGAAGAGAAACTTGTGAGGCTAAACAAGTTTTTTAATTAAAAAACTCATTAAAGATGCAAATCAAAATATGAAGAAATATGAAAGATATTATAATGTTAATTTTAGCTATCAACTTCTCAGGAATAGAGGATACTCAAATAGTAGGTAAAATATTATTTCTTTGAGTGTTTCCAAAAGAGATTAGCATGTATATCAGTAAACTAATGAAGATGAATCTCTTCCAACTTAGAAGAACATGTTCCAGCCTTTGGGCCCACACAAAACAAAGGCAGAGGAAGAGTAAGTCTGTCTCTTCTTGTGTTAGATCATCCTCCTTTCCTGCTCTCAGATACTAGACTCAATTGTAGGTTTTTGGGGTCAGATACCCCATGTACTGCACTGCTCTTAATCAGTTCTTAAGCCTTTGACTCAGTTCTCAGGCCTTTGAATCTGGACTAAAAAGCATCACTGGCTGTCCTGGTACTCCAGTTTACAAAAAGTGTTATATATGGGTCTTCTTCGTCTCCATAGTCATGTAAGTTAGCGTCCATGAATATCCTATCTGTCTCTATTGTCATTGTCTCCATCACCATGACCATTAATCTCCTACTTGCTCTTTTTTTCTGTAGTATTGTAGCTAATAAAAGACAAATTATATGTAGAAAAGGTCAGCTCTATTTGCTCACCCATTCCTGATCTGTTATGTCCTCTTGCTCCTTGCAGTCTTTCTTCAGTATTGCCGTCCTGAAGTTCCTAAACAGAGTGTTGCCCAGAACAAAAGTGATACTTCATTTGTCTTTCTTAAGGATTTGGAACTTTTCAAAACTTGTGGTCATGGGTATCAATCCCCTGGCATCATGGCACTCAACTGCAATCTCAGCACTCAAGCGGTAGAGACAAGAGGATCAGGAATTCAAGGTTAACCTTAGCTTTTAGTGAGTTCCATCCAGCTTCGGCTACGTACATTACCAACGAAGGCCTTGTTGACGCCAGGAAAGCACTCCACCACAGTTACACCCCCAGCTCAGAAACTTTGCCATGTTCTACCTTTTGTTATAGTTCCTTTATAAAGAGCTAAGAGCTGCTAAGCCCATGTTCTGTCTCAGCCCATCAGGATCTTTCCTTTTATGGTTTTCTGATTTAGAAAAATACTTTATGGGTGCCTTGCCCTCTTTTCACCCCTAGGCTTTTTGAAGATAGCAGCTATGGACAGATCACATATTTTCAGGCCCCAGGGACCTACCGGACCCACCTGTGTGTGGTGCATGTGATTGTTAAGTGAAGGTTGTCTTTGTTCTGTAGCCCAGGCAGGCCTTGAGGTACTGCTTCTCTTGTCTCAGCCTCCTGATTCCTGGGATTACAGACATGTGCCATCAAGCCTGGTTAAATTAAATCATTTTAGAAAAATAGAGACAAAGGCTTGGAAGGCACAATTTTGAAGAATAAACAACTGAGACTGGTGATATATTAGAAGGGCCACCAGGAAATTAATTTTTCAGTATTAAAGAAACAAGTGGTGCAGTTCTGATCAACTCCAGAAAGGTGACAAAAGCAGAAGGCGATTCTGATTTTATGAGTTCTGAGGCTTACACATGGGGAGATAACTGAACAACCATATGCTCCCAGTGATGGTTGTAACCCCAATCCCCCCCAAAAAATTAAAAAGAAAGCTGAAGGAAGAATGAGTGGTAATCAGAGAATAAATTGAAGAAATCTTAGAGACATTCGATAGATGTCTGACAGCCTTTCTTCCACAAGATGTTCTCTTGTCCTTCCTTTACTCTTCCAGTCCTCCTTCCCACCTGTCCTCACTTCCTTCCTCGTGTGCGTGTGCGTGTGCGTGTGTGTGTGTGTGTGTGTGTGCATGTGTGTGTGTGTGTCCCCACATACTCTTGAAGTTAAACTCAGCTGCACTATGCAGCTAAGAGCTGCTAAGCCCATGTTCTGTCTCAGCCCATCAGGATCTTTCCTTTTATGGTTTTTTGATTTAGAAAAATACTTTAAAGCTGGTTTACCATTTACTTTGATCATAGTGAATTTGTTGAAATGGATAAAGTAAATCGGATATACAAAAAGTATTGTGCTAGTGACTGTATTTGTTCTTTACCAAATAGGGAAGGACCTACAGTAGCATCCTAAAGATTCTGGTCTTTCTCCCCACTAGCATCTTGAAGGCAACATTGAAAGAAAGAATGTACACCATAGCTTATTGTAAAGATCAGAGGACAATTTTCAGAAGTCACAGTTCTCTCTTTCCACCATGTGGGCTCTGGGAATTAAACTCCGGTTACCAGGTTCACTCACAGATTCCTTTATTTACTTTCTGAGCTATCTATCAGGCCCTTAAATATAAACTTTTTTGTTTTTTCATGCGCATGCATATATGGTGTGTGTGTGTGTGTCCAAGGTTGATAGCAGGAATTATCTTTGATCACTCTTCTATCTTATATATATATATATATATATATTTTTTAATAATGCATACTTTGGTAAATTTTATTGTATCAGTTCAACAATCTCACACACTTAAGAACAATTCTGACCACAGTTGACATCCGGTTCGGAGTTATTACAGGCTCGCTGTGACTATTTGTTCCAATTAATGCTTCTCTACGAGCTAGCTTCTTCAAACGTCCACCAGCTTCACAACAGGAGATGCATCCGCTAGAAGTGGCCTTCGCTTCTTGAAGACTGACCTAAGCCAACAGCAAGACTTCAAAGTGTCACGTCTTTCTTCAGTAAATTTCTGGAAGGACAAAGACTTTTACTGTTTTGTTCCTTTGGGAAGTCAACTTATTCTTTCATCTGATCTTTCTCCTAGGGGGGAAAAAATCAAAAGTTTCTCGTGCTCGTTACAAAACATGCTAGTAGTTCTAAGAGAAGGACTCCTCTATACTTATTTCAACTTCAATTTTCATCCCTTTGAAATGTGTCCTATAAGCCACACTATTCCCAAAAAGGGAGGGGTGTATTTTCTATACAGTTAACAGCACTTGTTATCTGAGCCCACACTCTCCTGTGGCTGACTGGAAAGAGGAAGATGAATAAGCAAGGGATGTCATCATCATCGACAACCTGTCTTGGATGACTGATGGGTGACCAACCAATCAAAACATGCTGAGCTGATGGGTCATGGATGTAGCACAGCTGTGGGGCATGTCATTAGCAAGCATAAAGACCTACAAAAATGATATATGTGATATATGTATTACATGCTAAATGTTATATGTTACGAATTACATATTATACATTATATTACACAGATCTGACTCTGGCAAAAACCCTGATTAGCTCTCCACCCAGTGCTTGCTCTCTTCCTCAGATCTGGGGCACTCAGAAGTGACATCTCATCTAATTCCATAGCAGCTTTAGCAGATGTACACTATTGTTATTTTACAGTTGAACAGAGGAAAAACCACTCTGAGTCACGTAGTTGAGGAATGACAGACTCAGGACCACACCAAAGCTACCTTGCTAGTCACCTCCTCTCATGCGTTCTGTGTGTTTGGGGTCAGAAAAGAGGTCAAGGAAGCCACCAATGAAAGGGTGAACCAGGAGATTAAGAGAGGTGGTTATGTCCAAAGGATGGAATCCTCAGGAAGATGGCAGCCCACGGGCAGGCAGTTGAGAACAGGCAGAATTGATGAGCGAGCCAGTGAAGTCCATTTGGCGAGTAAAGCTCAGTACAGAGCACAGTGAGCATCCCAAGCAGCAGGGCCCTGCTCGCCACAGCACAATGCCTTGACACCCAGAACCCGATGGGACGCGCTTTCCTACAGCGATCTGGCCCTTCTATCTTATATTTTGAGGCTGGGTCTCTAACAAGCCAGACCTTGCTGATAGGGCTAGTATGACTAGCTAGTTAGCTATGACTAGCTAGTTTGCTTTGGGGGTTCCCAGGCTTTGCTTCTGGGGTTGGAAGCACAGGTCAACCACTATGCCTGCCAGGTATTTTATGTGGGTTCTGGGAATCCAAGTTCTGGTCCTTTGCTTGTGCAGCAAGCACTTTAACCACTGAACCATCTCCACAGCTCAATGCAAATTTTTTTAAATGAAATTTTTTTGGATAAGTTTGGATTTATCTTCTATCATGACAGCAAAAGTATTGTCTGTTTTGTTCAGCTGGAGTCTTTTGTGCAAGAGTGTTGTGTTCAAAAAATACTATATTTGAATGCATGGGTGAATGACTGAGTGGCCAAGTGTAGCTCTGGCTTTGGCTCTGAAGCTTTCTGTAAATACCAGCTTAGGTATCTTACATGCCCCCACACAATTCCACTCATGGTGGCGTCTTTCCCCGCTTCCACCCTGCCTCACCAACTCATATAAACTCTGTAATTGCTGCCTGCGCATAAGGATCCATCTGGCTTTTGCTAAACAGAAAATAAAAATGCTTTGCTTTTATAAAAATTCATGTGGGGAACTCACATTTGCAAAAAGATGTTTGCAATACCAAAGTGTATTTTGTTTTATTAAATCCAGACTGTTGGGTGGAGTCCCTCAGCTAAAAGTTACTCTCAAGTTAAATGAGTTGCTTTTCATTTTCACAAAGATTTATGGGAAGCAATTCTTGATAGCAATCCTATCAGCCTGAAGTCATCGCTGGCACCAGGAATCCCTGTGTCATCAACCTTGTCATAGTCGTTTAGCCTAGACTGGCTGAGCGAAATCTCCACAAGGAAGAAAAATTCAATTCTACTGACTCAGATTATAATCACTTTTGATGTTATTATAGTCACAGAATTTGAAATCTTTGACATATCAGTGTCTCTCATGCAGCAGGTATGTAAAAACACCTGTTTTAAATGTGCTTTATACTTGTTCCTGTCAGTACCTTCCATTTCACTAATGTTGTTAGAAACCTACCCTGGAAGTTGCTGTCAGCAAAAGCTAAGAAACAAATGGTTTGCTGTCCTGTTATGATGTAGCCTATACTATCCAGTAGCCTGTCTGTTGATCAAGTAATAATAGCAAAAAAAAAAAATAGTTATCGTCAATGAAGTATCCTTCAATGAGCTAATAAGTGGGGAAAGTTTCGAGGCAGAGCTTTAGGAGCTTCAGACACAATGAATAAGCACAGAGTCATTGGTGTAGGCTTAGAATGAAGATACAAAGCTCTGAGTCCCCAACATGTTCATATTCACCCATTCCAAAAAGATGGCAGCTCTTAGATTAGTATCATTAGCAAGTATTATGCCTGTTTCCTATGTTTCCAAAATCCATTTATCTGGCACCAAACTGGAAGACAAGGTATTGAAAAAAAAACGAAATGATGGTTCTTTTAGCTTCATCCAAATAAACAATGATCGACCCATTTACAAAATTTCCAAAACTGCGTAGAAACAACACAAAGTCAATTCTAAAAATAAAGCAGAAACATCTTGCTGTTGATTTTCTAACTACAAATTTTAAATGTTTTTATTATTATATGTACTGAGAGCAATCATATACTGACTTTAAAATCTTTGTGCTTGTTTTAGAAGGTATTTCTACAAAGAAGTCTAAGTGCTCACGGATGCTGCAGTTATGCTAGGGGAAAAAATTGATGAGAAGTACGTGATCTTTTCACTCTCCAAACACAATCAATGCCCTTGTTTAAATACCTCAGATGGCTATATGTAAGTTTTATCATCAGCATCCAGGATTCCAGTCTTTAATCTTACCTCATTGAACAAGATTCTTTCACTGAGTCAAGCCACATATACATTGGCTGTCCAAGATCAGTATAGCCTGTTAATGGACATTCTTCTGCAACAAATATGCTTCTAGTGAATGGCCTAGTAGCATTTCCACAGTCTACCTGATATTCTTATCACTAGACCATTCTGAGGGCAATTAGACAGCTTCTTGTCCATGCTTTATGTGCATCTGGGTCAAAGAAGGCACTTCTGTATTCTTGACTTTTTAGTTATAGATGATTAATTTAACTCTAGATTTACCTTTTTAGGTCTTGTCTTATATATTAATTATTTTTTGTGTCCTTGTGACCAACTACCAAATACCAATAGAAACTAGTTAAAGAAACAAAGGTTTATTTTGGCTCATGCCTTCTAGTGGGTTTTATTCTGTCATGGAAGGGAAGGTAGGACAGAGCATCTCTCTGTGGTGGTGGGAGCATGAGGCAGAGCAGCTGCTCATGCTGTGACTGACCAGGAAACAGAAAAAGCAGTCTGGAACCAAGGCTGCTATAATCTTTAAAGGCTACTTTAGTGACTCATTGCCACCTCCTGAAATATCCACAGCCTTCAAAATGGCACCACAAACTACAGATCAAGATCTCATAAACTGAGCCTGTGGGAAACATTCCATATTCCAACCATAACATCATATAATTTATCAGCGTGTGTATTTCATAAAGCAATATTTTGTCACTTACTATATGCCCAGCACTAGTATACAATAGTTACAGCAGACCATGCAAATTTCAGGACCCTAAAACCATATATATTTTTGGTATAAATATAGGGCTATTTGGGCTCATTTTCACCATGAAATAAAAGAGTTCTTTTTTTTTTTAAATAAAAGTGTTCTTAAACAGGAAAAGCAAATATTTACATTTATTTTAAAACCAAAAACCAATAGCATCAAAGGTTCTGTGGTCTACAAGCTGGATCTAAATCCTGACATCTGCTGGGAAAAAAAAAAACATGCTTACAGATTGTCAAGTAGCCTCAAGGTGAAGAGACTAAACATCTGAAGTCCTCACTATCAGATGAAGCATGCTTAGAAGAACGGATAGGAGAAGTGTTGCACTGGGAGCTAAAGGCTCAAGACTGAATGGCTTACAATCACAACTTTTGTAGCTTATGACTCTGCTTGCTTCTTGCTGAGAGAGGAAGAGAATAAAGACTGAAAAATGGTTTCTGGGGACAAAGGACACAGTCCCTTGTCATCACATTGACATGCTGCTAGGTGAGTCAAATTTCCTAGAGGATGTAGTAGAATGGACTCCAGGCTAGGTGATCTAGATCCAGCTAGCTGATTTAACTTGTTTTATCTTAGTGTTATCAGACAAATGGTCTGTTCACTAACAGTTTTTTCCACAGTTTTGCCAATTTTTTCAAGAGTACACACTTATGTGGGGATGAACTCATGTGTATGTATGCTCATGTGTATGTGAGCACATGTACGGGTAGAAGCCTGAGGTTGACATCAGGAATCATCCTCCATCACTTCCACCTTATTCTTTTGAGACAGGGTCTCTTATCAAACCAGAACTCTTTCTTTTTATTTATTTTTTTTTTAGGATTAAGGTAGAGTTTATTAGAGAAGAGAAAGGTTGGAACTCATGGACTCCAGACATGTAGTACCACTAGGGGCGAGGGCACCTTCAAGAGAAGCAGGCAGCTGGAAACGGACTCATGGCACTAAAGCACTAGAGTGCCATGAGGGGCTAGATCGCCCAATCAAACCAGAACTCTTTAATAGAGTTAGTTTGGCTAGCTAGCTTGTCCTGGGGATTCCCAGTCTCCATCCTCAGCAGTTGGAATTAAGCACACACCACCACTCTGCCCAACATTTTATGTGAGACCTGGAGTTCCAAACTCTTCTTCCCTTGTTTGTGCGACAAGTGCTTTACCCAATGAGCTGTCCTCCCAGCGCAAGTTTTATAATTTTTAAGCAGAACAAATATTATTATGTTTTAGAAACCTTGAGCCCTTCTTTTGAAATTTCTTCTAATTTCTTAAACTTAAAAAAAGATCATCTGTTCTAGAAGTTTTATTAAAACTCATTCACTATTGTTTACTCTCTCTGTTCCTGTTTATGAGTGTTGCAGTTTGCCTGCATGGTTGCTGATAAATGACCATCAAATAGCTTAGAGGAACAAAGGATTTATTCTCTCTTACGATTCCTGGTTACAGTTCTCAGTCCAGCTTGACAGGAGAGCTCATGTCAACACCAAGGCCAGGGAAAACTGGCCGCACATCTCTACATAATAGCTGAGAGAGGGACAGTCCTTACTTGCCAGACCAACATGTCTGGCCAAAAGGCCATCTGTACAAAAGGATGCTGACTTCCTCAACCAGCTCTCAGTATTTTATTCACCTGTTCAGGGACCTAGTCCCATCCACCATAGGCTGGGCCTTCCCCATTAGCTAGATAATCTCCTGCAGATTTGCTCTGGGCTTAACCCAACCACTAATTCTCCACAAATGTGCCCAGAGCTCAGACCCTCAACTATCAAATTGACACCTGGGCCTAACTATGACAATGAGCTTAAGAATATTTATTAGCTAGAACATCTGGAGGAATTTTAGAGGCATGATATGAAAATTTCAATTTTAAATAATCAAATTCAAATTTTAATGAATGAGTCACATAAATATGCATATTAAAACTCTTTCTAAGTAGATAAGCCAGAGTGAACCCTGGGGCTCCATAGAAGCATACAGGTGGAAGGGTGGGAGGGAGTAGAAGGGAATGGTGAAAGGAAGGGAAGGAATGAAAGGGAGGGGGAGGAGAGAGGGAAGGAAGCTGGGATGAATACTTGGTATGTTTGTAAAAGTAAAAAAAAAATTAACATTAAAAATTTATCCTTCTATATTTCATTTTGGCATATATATATATATTATATATATATAATATATATATATAAATAATTAGTCCTATTTCTGGTATTTCTCTTCTGTTTTACTGACTTTTCCCCCAATTGTCTTTTCCCTTTTTTAGATTACTTCTGTTATCTATAGCTCTTTATTTTTTCCAAATAGCTATTATAGCATTTTCTAAATACTAAAGAAATTACTATTGTGATTTTTTTTTATAAGTGAATTAGATTTTAAAAATAACATTAAGATATGGCATTTTGTATTTTATTTTTCTGGGATATTGTTGCTCAATAAATTTTCTTTGTTTATATTACCAAACACTCATATCAAGTATATTACTCTCTTTCTCCCTCTCCCTCTCTCTCTCTCTCTCTCTCACTGTATATATTTTTTAATTGCATCTTTATTTTTAAATTAGATTTTTGTTGTTTTTTACTGGGCATATTCAAGAATATTAATTCTTATCTAATCTTGTGTTTCATTTTGTTAAATACATAAGCAGTGGTCCTCAAATAGTAATGTTTTTGTTTCTTCCATTATGTATTTCTCTTAGGTTTGTTTCTTCTCTCTTCTTACATTGGCCTAAACTCTCCCAAACCATATTAAATCAAAATGACACAGAGGGCAGATCTCTGGTAACATCATTTTAGATACATCACTTTCTGTCTTAAGCTGTTCAGTAACTTGATGAAACAGCAAAGTAACAGAAAGTTTGGGCTCCATGAGGCTGAATGGGATTCATGACCCTTTTTAATTTTAGTAACCAGAACCACATCATGCTTCTTGCTCTTTTGACCAAAATCTGATAATTCTGATATTGTAATGCTATTGATGAAATTGACATGGAAACCGGAACTGTTTTTCATGGTTTAAAGCCTTATTCAACTGTCTCTTTGACTATCACAGAAATGTATTTTGAATATCAAATTTCCTTCAGAAACAGTATTTCATACTGATTTAAAAGACTGTATAACTACTAAAGAAAAGTTATAAGAGCTTGACTTTCAGCATCAAGAATGTTGCTTCTTCCACTGTACTAACTTCTAGGAAAGCGATTTGAAATCAAGTTTCTGTTCAAGAAAAATTGAGTTTTTCCCCCTATAAATAGTAGTAGAATAAATCAGAATTAATTCAGTCAAGGGTCAAATATCCATTTTTTCTTGGCAATGACTACAAACACTGTATTGAATAAAATACAAACAGTATGTAATATAAAACCTTGTTAAGTTTAAAATAACTAACTACACTATTAATTTCTTGTCTGGGGCAATGGCATAGTGACCCATCTTTTGACTTTAGCATTTTACAACAACAATATGTTCTATAGGCAGTTGTACTTTTTGTTGCCATTTCTTCCTATTTTAAATGAAATAAAAGCACCTTTATTAGTGATAAACTGAGAAAAGACTTCTTTGGCGTGTTGGATTAGGGCCTGACTTTTTAAACTGTGGGTCGCCATGTGAGGTCCTATGACTAAATATAGGGGTAGTAAAATGTCGGAAATTGTAAAAGATGTACGAATGTCTCAGTTACTCTCTCTGCTACTGTAAGACAACACTCAAAGAACCAGCAACTTATGGGGAGAAAAGGAGATTTATTTTGTTTGTAGTTCCAGAGAGAAGATAGAGTCCATTATGGCAGAAAAGACACAGCAAGCAACAGAAGCTGGAGGAAGCTTCGGTCGCCTCCATCATGAAGACTGAGAGAGCATGCAGCAGACTGCTAGCAGAAGCAGGATAGTGCTAAACAACCTCAAGGCCTACCCCCTGTGATGCGCTATCATCTAGCAAAGTTCTACTCCTACACATGTCATGACCTTCCCAAACCCTGACATCACCTAAGGATTCAAATACATGAGCTGTAGGGTACAACTAACATTTAAACCACGACACTGAGTGTATAACAACCAACAATCAGGTCAAAATGAAGTGCATGATGAAGCTAAGATGTGCTGCAGCACATGACGTCACAGCAATTTTGGTTCTGAACATAGAACGCACACTGTCCAGGGCCTGTGTCATGCCACATGATACTGAAGAATGCTGGCTGAAATGTCAATTTTTCTTGAACAGAAACTTGATTTCAAATCGCTTTCCTAGAAGTTAGTACAGTGGAAGAAGCAACATTCTTGATGCTGAAAGTCAAGACTATTGCATATTGTGAATTGCAGTACTGTTACCAAACATGCAGTTTTCTGCTATTGTAGAATCATAATAGTTTACAAAAAACAAAGACTTTGATATTGTCTATTGGCACTGCTTAGCATGAAAGTGCCAAATTTGCATTAGAATGTTTGAGCTGTTGTCTTGAATTCCACTAAAAATTTTTAAAATGAATTAAGATTGGTACGAAATTTCCAACAATTTCTGAAATGGCACAAATCTATTCTGTTATATCATATTGTGCATATCTATGTTAAACAGCATTCTCAGTATTGATGATTTTAAAGTCAAAGCACTGATCAATTCTGAAAAATATTGATGATGCTCTACATACTGCAGAATCAAATGTTCAGCCAATATTTAATTCTCTACCTAAAAAAAAAAACAAACAAGCAATCATCTGCCCCTTATGGCACTCCACGTCTGGAGCCCATGAGTTCTTTTCTAGCTATATGACCCTCATGGATTCCATGCCTGGAGTCCCTAGCCCCTCATGGCACTTCACATCAGGAATACAAGAGTTCCATTCCTTCTCTCCTCTAATAACTCTGTCCTAATCCTCTATGTGTATTCTGGTTTCAAACTTTGACTCAGAGCACAAAACCCTGGAAACATACAGACTCCTAAAGGGTGACCCTGCAACATTTGGTGACCATAGCCAGGAGACAGACCAGAGAAATAGATTCCACCACCTAAGATCAATATCCATAAAGTTGCAAATATGGGGACCTTTGGACCATCCCAGCATCTCATAGATGAGGATTATTGACTGCTCACACTTCCTTCATCCCAAATCAGCAGGAAGGACCTAGAAAGGTAGTTGCCCATCATCCCTGGAGCAGTTTAAGTCCTCATAAAGATTAAGGGGGGAATTTGGCAGTTTTAGAGTAGCCATGCTGGCATGGTCTCTAAAGGTTTTGGAAAGCCATTTTGCCCACTGCTGGATTACCCTGAAGGAACACACCCTTTGCTAACTTCCCCCAGCCCTTTGCTTATGAAAGGATATAGAGATTGATTCTCCATTGTAGATAAGCCCTACCACGAGACAGGCCCAAGATCAACTGGGTTGGGCCTCAATATGAGCTAACCAGTAAGAAAAAGCCATTTTTCCTGGGTTTGCCTAAATATATAAATATACCTGATCCTTTGGCACCTGCCTCTCATGGCACTCCACATCCATGAGTTCTTTTCCAGCTCCATATCCCTTGTGGATTTCATGCCTGGAGTCCATGAGATCTCCAGGGTGTCCTAGCCCCTCAATGGTACTCCATGTCTAGAGTCCAAGATTCTGTTCTTTCTCTCCTTTAATAAACTCTACCTTAATCCTGAAAGAAAGAGAGAAAGAAAGAAAGAAAGAAAGAAAGAAAGAAAGAAAGAAAGAGAAAGAAAAACAAGCACATCCATCTCATCTCATTACTATTCAAATTTGCTTTCATAGTTAACAAAATGGTAAAATTACATGCATACTAACAAATTATTTTAAAATAAATTTATGATTTGTTGTCAATGAATTTTTTGTTTGTGTATCTATTTTCTTTACCAATATGCCCAGAATCATGTAAAAATTTCTTGGGTAAAAGGGAGTTATTAATGGAAAAAAGTTTATGAGATCCCAGTTTTTTTATTTTTTGTGTGTATAGGTGTGTATGTGTACGTGTGTGTGTGTGTTGTGTGTGTGTGTATGTGTGTGTGTATGGGCATCACAGTGTGTGTGTGTCTGTGGATGCCCAAGGGTGACTTCAGGAATTATTCTAGATTGCTCTTCCTCCTTATTGCTTTGGTATGGGAATTCCCAGAAAGTGCAGGCTACTGCCATTTCCACCTAGTAGTTTGGCTTAACTCCTGAATCATCTCTCTAGTCCATGTGAGGCCCTAGTTTAAAACATTTCTCTCATTTCAATGCCAAAAGTAACTTTATTAATATATATTAATTAATAGGGATTTAAATATTCAATTCCCCTTTGTTGCTTTTGTTCATAGAACTTGCATACAATTGTTATTAATTCAAATAAACTTTAGAATTGATTTGTCATGTTCCATTAAAAACCCCAATAGAATTTCTGAATTTGAGGTAATTTGTCTTTGTAGCAGTGTACCTTCCCACGTTGATTCATGGCATGCATCTTTCATTATCCGCAACTACTTTCGTGATTTCTAGAGAGCCTCATCCTTTCCTTTTCTTCCTGTTTTTTTTTTTGGGGGGGAGATTAAAACTGTTACATTTGGAACAATGGATGGTCAATGGGTTTGTAAGTAATAGAAATGCAGTCTTTTCCATTATTCTTAACTGGTTACTGTCCCCATTACCTCTTCTGTTGCTGTGATAATCTATTTTGACCCAAGCAATTTAAAGAAGAAAAGTTAGACTGGAGAGATGACTCAGGGGTTAAGACTCTGCCTCAGCAAGTAGAAAGACCTGAGTTTGGATACTAGATACCACATAAAAACACCAGGCCTACATTTCTAACCTTGGAAGGAGGAGCCTTGGAAGTTGAAGCAATTCAGGATGATTCCTGAAGTCACCTTTGGGTATCCACAAGCACACACATACATACATGCCCATACCCCACACACACGAAAGAAAGAAAGAAAGAAAGAAAGAAAGAAAGAAAGAAAGAAGGAAGGAAGGAAGGAAGGAAGGAAGGAAGGAAGGAAGGAAGGAAGGAAGGAAGGAAGGAAGGGAAAGAAAGAAAATAAAGAAGAAAAGTTTTATTATTTTGGCTTATGGTTCCAAATGGGATAGAGTCTATCCTAGTACAGAATGCATGGCAGCTAGTAGGGAAGGCATAGTAGCAGAAGTAGGAGACCAGCCATTATATTGAGCCACATTCAAGAGAAGAAGGAAGAAGAAAAGGAAGAGGGGAAGGGGAAGGGAGAGAAGAAGAAGAAGAAGAAGAAGAAGAAGAAGAAGAAGAGGAAGAGGAGGAGGAGGAGGAGGAGGAGGAGGAGGAGGAGGAGGAGGAGGAGGAAGAGGAAGAGGAAGAAGAAGAAGAAGAAGAAGAAGAGAGACAGAGAGAGAGAGAGAGAGAGAGAGAGAGAGAGAGAGAGAGAGACCCTCTTTGACTTCCTTTTCCCAGCAAGGCTCTAAGGCTCTATCTCCTAAAGGTTCCATGACCGTCCCTAACAGCACCACCAGCTAGGAACCAAGTAGTCGAACATATGAGCCCTTGGGAAACATTTCACATTCAAACCAGGACAGTTATTGTCATCATGGAAAACTTGAGATGTTGAGGCACAGCTCCAACAGTGTTCTCAGAGATTAACTCAAGGTGGCACCTTTCTCATAATGGCCCCAGATGGAATAAAAGGAGGAAATGGAAAAAGGGATCTCATATTTCTTCTTCCTCTTGGCAGCGATTGAGCTGCTCCACCATGCCTCCTCCAGCCTGGCAAACTGAACCCACTGAAACCTGTGAACAGGGTAAATTCCTTCTGCTTTTCCTGCTATGTATCATAGAGATGAAGAAGTAATTATTATATTACTTGGGATATTTGTAATGATTATTAGCAATTTGCATATTGGCCTTATAGCTATGTCCCTTACTAGAACTCTCATTAATTCTCATATTTTGTTAATCAGTTATTACACAGAATCATAATGTTTTGCTTCATCTTCTGAAAATTTTCTTGTTTTTATGCTATTTATAGAAATTCATTTTTATTGCATTAGTGACCATTTTCAGAGCTTTTTTTTAAGTTATTAACAATAATAGATTTTTGTCTTCTTTGTAATTCTGATGGAATATTTCTTAAGTATGTTAAAAGTTTATATAAAGTTTGCTGTTATTGTCTAACGATATCCTTTCTCAAATAAGTATTTTTTGCTTTGTTTTGATTCTTTGAGCTAGGCCTTCACCCTTAGCACAAGCTGACTTAGAACTTGTACAGCTCATTCTCTGATCCTAGCTTCCCATGTCCTGGACACTCCACTCCCAACAGAACAATAGGTCAGGTTTGCTCTACTCCCACTATATGAATGTCACCAAAAACTGGTGGCATCTCTTCCGAATCTACCAAAATGAATAACTAGCCTTTAATATTTTAATATTATAACTTAAAGTCATATATTTTCTAATGTTGAACCCCAGCTGCATTCTAAGTTCTGTTTAATCATTATGTATTTGCATTGTTAGTATTTAATTTAGGTTCTTTATATTTATGGACAATATTAGGCTAAAATTTTGCTTTTTTGGTATTGTCTAATATTATGTAACTTTATGGGAGGAATCTGGCTGATTTCTATCTTTTTCCCTTCTCTACGCCAGTTTAAATAACATGGAAGTTATCTGAACCTAAAAGATAAACTTGAGAAGCTTTTACTCAAGTTAAAGAACCATTGGACATTGATTAAAGGATTTAAACTGCTTGGTACCAGAGGAGACAAAAGTCAAATAATTACAAAGATAAATAATTCATTGGAACACAATTTAAGAATCAGAAATTCTTTGGATTGCCTTAGTTATACAGGATCCCTGAATCCAGAGATTGAAGCAATTCATGTATATTTTTTATAATGATGCCAAGTACAATAATTTACATAGACATGATGCATCAAATATGTCTTAATGTAGACTTTACTGTATAAAAAAATCAAAATCTGCAAGGATTATTCCATAAAAGACTTTTTGATTCAACATTAAAATGATTCGGAAAACTCTTTTTTTCATGTGAAGTTCTAAAGTTTATAACTTTAAGTTTAACTTATAATAAAACACCACGAGTACTATGCTTCTCAAACTGACACTCATTAGTTGCAGAAAAAGTCAAGTGAGTTCATCATAATTGATGGTTAGCAAACAGCACATAATAATAAAGCACATATTGTTACATATTACTGTAAAATACATTGGTTTTAAGTACCTAGAGAAAACATTTTACATATCTTTTAAATAAATTATTTTTGGATGATCATTCTTCAGCAAGAACTGCTTTACTAATTAATTTGTTTTTAACGTTATATACATGAAAATAGTGACTTTATTTTTCAATTCTTAGCTCCAAATCCTATCCCCCTGCCTTTTCCCCTTAAAATTCTTTATCTTCCCTGCCAGACTCCTTCTTATTTTCAAATCTTTTCATTTGTTCATAAGTCTGTGATGACTTATACCTGACCTGATTCATGCTCCAGCAAGCATCCTAGATCAGTGGATATATCACTGAGGAAAGCATCCTCAGAGAAAGTATAGAGCTTCTTGAGATCTTTCTGATGTTATGGTGAGATGTTAAGACAATTTTCATGCAATTCTTATATAAAAGTACATGTCTGCCATGAAATCTTGTATATTGTGACTATGTCATGTCCAGAAGATAATGCATGGCTCACCACCTTCCCACTTCAGGCTCTTACAATCTTGCCATACCCTCTTCTGTGATGTTCCCTGAGCCTTGGGGTGGGGGTGGGTAAAGCTTGTATGTCCTGTTAGGGACAAGCAGTCCACAGACACTTACTTTCTGCATTTTGGCAAATCATGCTTTTCAGTAATAAACACTTCTGTTGTAGAAGAAGGCTTCTATGTTGAGTGCTAAATGTTCTTCCAATCTATGGACATGGGTAATAACATGTGTTTAGAAAGCAGTTTGATGTACTGTCTTTCTAACTGAAGATTCATAGTCTGTTCTTCCCTTGTGACCTGTTTCCTTCCCTTTCATAGATTCTATTCTAATTGATAGTGTGCATTCCATTCTGACAAGCAAGCCTTAAATGCAATCAGAAAGCTGTTAGTTGTCTCTTTGACGCTTATGCCACTATTATACTGGTGGTCACCTGTTGTCATGGTGATTTTTATTACAACTTGCAGATCTCACAGGCTGATGAGACCTTTGGTTGTTTTTCTCCCTCTGTAGCTTTTACAGTACTTTTGGTACTATGTAAGCTATCCAGCAAGGAGGAAGCTCCCAAACCTTTTCCAGTTGATGGTTTTTGTCCATGTCCTATGATCCATATGTGTTCAATCTTCAGTAATAGGGTCTTACTGTCAGGGTTTTGAAGGGAAGACAAAAGTGATGGCAAAAGCCTATTTTTTGGGGGGGCCTTTCAGAACTCTCTGACCCACAACTTATCAGGAAGTGTCACATTCCCACTACTTCTAGTATAGTTATAATTATCAATGAGTTCTAAGTGGCCCAACCAAGTATATAATGAAGGATAAGTTTGCTGGATTTGCAATCTGGGCTGGAAGGTGTTGTCTTTTGGAGCTTGAAATTCATCATTCCATGACTGCCTGACTTTAAGAGTTTGTCTGGGAAATATGTTTTTATTTAGATATATTTATTTTTATGTGTGGGGGTGGTATTCATGTGTATGTAGCTGCATACAGAGGTCAGAGGACAACCTCTTCATCACTTGTTTTTGAAACAGAGCTTCTCAATAGGATTTAAGGCTCACTGACTCAGCTAAGCTGGCTGGCCAGAGAATCCTGAGAATCTCCTATCTCTGTCTCTCCAGTGCTGGCATTACAAGAACACTTTGCCTTATCCA
Source organism: Typhlomys cinereus (assembly GCA_023101885.1). NCBI lineage: Eukaryota > Metazoa > Chordata > Mammalia > Rodentia > Platacanthomyidae > Typhlomys > Typhlomys cinereus. The sequence goes on from JALPQD010000139.1 coordinate 2,876,871, forward strand.
GCTTTGTATGTCAAATATGTCACTCAGGTTGCTTGTGTGGCAAGCGTTTTACAGACTGAATCCTCTCCCCAGCTCTGGATTGGTCTTCAACTGTGACTTGGTGGTTTTCTCCCTCTCAGCATTCAATACTCATTTTCCATTCTATATGTTTTATTATACTAGTATGTGAAGAGGATCATTTCTGGTCTTCTCTGTTAGGTATTCTAAATGCCTCCTGTATCTAGATGGCTATCTATTTTCTAGATTTGGGGAATTTTCTGCCATGCTTTTATGGAATGTATATTCTATGCTTTTAACTTGAACTTTCTTTTCTATATCCATGAATTGCAAATCTGATCTTTTCATAATTTCATCTTTTCATCACATATGTTCTGTTCATGAATTCTTACTATTTTATCTTCCCCATTGTCTGAATATTCTAATTCATTTCCTTGTCTTCAAGATCTGATCATCTGTCTTCCGATTAATCCATATTATTGGTGAAGCTTTCCATTGTGTTTTTTATTTGCTATAGTGAGGCATACATTTCTCATAATTCAACTTGATTTTTTCTGTATTTCTGTTTCTTTCTTGAACCTGACTTCATAGTCTGTATTTACATCTTTATTTCAAATAGCTGTTTATTGGTATTGTATTAAATTTATTCAGGAGTTTATTAGTTCTATGATGACATTGAATCTTATGAATTCTTTGTCAAGAATTTCATGTAATTTACTTTAATTACAATTCATTACTATGGAATTGGTGATTTTTTTTGGCAGGGGGATTTGTGTTGTTTTGATTTTTCATGCTTCTGTGTTTCTGCAACAAAGCTCGCACATCTGGGACTGGGTCATGGATTTGTTTTATTATCTGTATTTTTTTCAGTTGAAATACTTACAATGATCATGGGGACTAAGTTATAGGAGAGTTTAAATGTCAATCCTTTCTACTTCATAACTCAAATCTCAGCCTATGGTGTGCGGGACCATGATCACCAGAAAAGCTCTAGGAATGGAATATTAACTTCAGAAGCAGGCAGAAGCAATGGATAGACTTGATATGAGAATACAGTAATAGCCAATCAAATACAATTTGTCTTTAAATTCCAAAAATCTTTGAGAAATAAAAGTACCATATATATATTAATAAATTGGCTATTAATGGTATGAAAGGAAAGAAAAATGCTGAGTAAGACTAGTGATTAGCATTACAGCAGCAGAAAAATGTAAGAGGAAAATTTAAATAAAAGGGAGGAACAATAAAAAAGAAGAGAAGAGATAAAGCAGTTGTAGTTAAAGATGGAGTGAAAAGAGAATGAGTAAAGATATGTGATTATAAAACCTAAAACAAAAGCAGCATTTAGGGAGTTGAGGCAGAGATACCTCTAGCCTCAGGCCAACCTGTGCCTTTGGAGGGTGGGGGAGAAGAAGAGGAAAGAAAGCAGAGAAAGACTATGTACTCTGGCAGAGGGAAGGAGCAAAGTTCAAAAGAAAAACAAATCAGAGACAAAAACCAAATAATTTTAGGCAATTTTTCAGTCCCATCAGACAAGAATCTGTATGTCGCATTGCAATTATAAAATCCTCTTTTTTTTGCATTTGACCAAAGCAGTAGTAAAAAAGACATTTTTTAAGACTCTAATTTAACAGCTAGGAGGCTCTAAAAGCAAAGTCACTCGTCCGTTATAACCCCTGCACAGTCCACCCTGCCAACCCAGTGTCAGGGAACTATTTTGAGTCCTGGCATACAGATTTCTTCTGTTCCACTTGATGAAAATCTGGGCCACATTATACACTGAAGTGAGACTAACTTCCCAGAAGATAAGGGACAAGTACTTAAAGATATTAGGGTGTACAACATTGGATAGATTTCCAAGAGTCCTTATCAGATTGAAAGATACATCTAGTTACAATACTCACTGGTTGTTGGGGAAAACAAGGTAGAGTTGAATATAGGAAGCTTACTACCACGAAGGTTCTACTTGTATTAGCAGACACCAATCCAAATAGCCAGAGAACAAAAATCAAGATGGTGCAAAGATGGGATTAGCACCTGAACTCAGGCAAGTGATGGCATAGAAACTCTTCACAGCTGAAATCAGGGGTGTGACCTCTAAAGATGGTCTGCACCTGTGCTCGGGTGTTTGAACACATAAGGATATTTTGCACCTGGGTCCACAGGACTTACTAGCACTCAGATGAGCAACCTAATGGAGATGGAGACTACTTAATATTCAATTTTAATTTTGCAGTCCTATTTGTCTTTTTCTCTCTCTTTTTCGCTCTTCTTCCTCCATTTTTCCTTTTTCTCCTTCCTCTCCTCCTTTATAATTTATCTAGTACTGAGAGTAGGATGGGGTTTCTGAAGTTTTTTCTTGTCTGAGGACAACGTTCCAACCCCCTGGTTGCTTTTACTCCACTTTGGAGTAAATCAAGGCTAAGTGCTCCAAAACAGACTCCAGATTTTCCTAATCTGCTTAAGTATGTTCCTCTTTTTCTTTGCTACTGTAACTAGTGTTTTCTGTTGTCACCTGCCTCATAGAGCGGCTGCTCTCAAAGCATCTCAAGTTTGCTGCCTAGAGATTCTAGCAGTGTCATCTGTCAACATTCCTCTTCATTTTTTTATATCACATTTTCTTTATCATTCCAGCCATGTGTGGATGGATGTAGATATCTCTTTCAGATCCCTAGCAATTCTTTTGGATAGAACATATCCAAAAATGGGACTGCATTATATATATTAAAGCTACTTTTTTATAGGAAAAGAGAAGGGTTTTCCAGAGTGACCACATAATTATGTTTCCACCTTGTCACAGTTTGCTTTCATGTTTGCCAATAAATTCACAACAAAACAGCTTAAGGGAACAAGGAGTTTTATTTTGTCATATGATTGCCCAGTTATAGCCTTAGTCCAGCTTGGCAGGAGAGCTAATACCAACATGATACCAACACCAGGGTCTGAGGAAATTGGCCACACCATATGCAGGGCTGCTGAAAGAGGCGGGAAACCTCACTTGCCAGACCAACATACCTGGTCAAATATGCAGAAGAATGTCAACTTATTTAACCAGCTCCCTCCATTTTATCTACCTGTCCAGGGAATGGCTCTACCCAACATGGACTAGGTCTTCCCCATCAATAAGACAATCTCCTGCAGGCTTGCTTAGGGTTTGACTCAATATTAATTCTTTGCAACTGTGCCCAGAGTTCAAATCTTCAGTTGCCATGTTGATACCTACAGTGCATAAGGATTCTAGTTTCTTGACATCCTTTCTGACACTTCCGTTCTTTTCTTTTTTTTTTATTATTATTATTATTTATTCAACTGTGTGTATGTGCACGCGCGCGTGTCTGTGTGTGTGTGTATGTGTGTGTAGAACCACGGAACCACCATGGACGCCTCCACCTCCTTCTGCCCTGGGATTCACAGGCTCCGCCCTACCAGGACCAGAAGCGCAGGCCGCCCCGCTTCTGCCTGGCGTCTATACGTGGGATCTGGGATCCGAACTCGGCTTAACCCCTGAGCCACTTCTCCAGCCCCCCGTTCTTTTCTTTTTAAATTTCTATTATTTAATAAAATTAGCAAGCACAATGAGTAGGTATACCTACCCCACTCCCTACATCCCTCCTTTACCTCTTTCTCCTCTTTTGCCTTGCCTCTGCTCCCTTCATGGATCCAACCTGTTTCCTCTCATCTTTCTGACCATCAGGTTCTTTGGGTCCCAGGCTTTCCTCTGGATCATCTGTTCTGGTAGGGGTTTAGGTATCTGTGGCAGATCAAGTGGACCACTGATATGGGCACTCCCCTTCACCAATATAACTCAATCCCCTAAGGATCCTACTGCTTGAGATTATTTCTCCTGAGATACTCACTAGTCTACGGAGGCAGGCTGCTATGCCAGCCATTGTGTGGGTCTGGTTGAATCAAGTCTCATTACAGTGAGTTTCTGTTATTAGTGGTCATTTTAATCAATGTAAAAGTGACATTTTAGTCTCATAACCATTGCCACAACAAATTCTTGACCCAGACAACTTAGAACCAGGGATTTTATTCCATCTCATGTTTGCAATCTACTATGACAGGATATTCATATCAGCATCAACCATAGGAACTGGTCATGCCACATTTAGAGTCTAGAAGAGAGAGGGAGAGCCAATGCCTGTCAGACTTCTTTCTACAGATCACACTTTTATATACGTCGCACACCTAGGGAGTGGTGCTACCCGAGATAGGTAGGTTTTCCACTTCAGTTCAAGAAATTAAGACAACCTCCTCTGGGTTTCCTGAGGCTTGCCTTGGCTAAATAATTCTGCATAGTTGTGCCCAAAGACCCACCTTCTAAGAGCTAAGTTGTTCAGATGTCACAGGTGATATTTCATTGCAGCTCTGAACTATATATATTTCCCTAATACCTAATAATGTTAAACGTCCTTTTGTACATTTGTTAGCCATTTGTAGATCCTCTTTGGCAAAATGACTGTTGAAGTCCTTTGCTAATTTTTGAATTGAATTCTTTAGTTTTGTTGTTGATGTATTTGGTTTCTGTGGTGTTAGTGTTCATTGTGCAGTTGATAGGATCTAGAATCACATAGGAAGCAAGCCTCTGGGTATATGGGAAGGATTATCTAGGTTAAATTAGCCTCCTAGCATGCCTCTAGGGGATTATGTGATCAGGTTAATTAGGTTAGGAACCTGCCCACTGTGGATGGAATCATTCCCTGAGTTGGAATTATGGATGTATTAACAGAAAAGATTAAGCTGAGTACAACTGAACTGAGAGCCAGAATAAACTCTTCTCCTTTAAGTTGCTCTTGTCATGGTATTTTTTATGTAAGCAGCAGGGAAGAAACGAAGACAGGTTCCTTATGTATTCCGGCTATTAATCTCTTGCCAGTGAATATTTGTATTTTCTCCCACTCTGTGATTTTTCTCCTTGTCCTGTTGTTTATTTTCTTTGCTGCACAGAAGTTTTAAAGCTAAATGCAGAGTACCACTGACAGATCTTGTTTTGGTGTCATCGCATCCAGCAATTGTTCCTATGGGCTTTCTTCTCTGAATTTCGTAGTTTTAGGTCTTATGTTTAAACACTTTAAATTTTATTCTGAAAATGGGCTTCATTATGAACAGTTTAATGACTTTTAAATTAATTTTAATATATAGTATAAGGTCAAGGGTCCAAATTTGGTTTTAGGAATATGCATGCATAGTTTTCCCCATATGTTAAAGAAATTATCATTTTTTGCCTTGTCACATTTATCAAGGATTATCTGACCACATGGATCTTCCTTTATGAATCTATATTTCTATCCTCATGCAAGTGTCGTACTGCTTTGATTTCCATAGCTTTAAGGTTTTGAAATTAGGAAATGTGACGCCTTTGATTTCATTTTTCTCTCAAGATCATTTTAACTATTCAGGTTGCCAAAGTTACATTTCCTGTTGCTGTGATAAAATACTCTGACAAAAGTGACTTGGGAAAGTTTATTCTGGCTAACAGTTCAAAAGTCACCATGGGAGAAAAGTCCAAGGTGGCAGGAGCTTGAAGTAGCTGGTCTCGCGGCATCCACAATCGGAAACCAATCGGAATCGGAAACCAATGAACACTCATACTCAGCTCACATCCTCCATTTCATACAGACCATGATGCTACTCAGAGAATGGTCCTACCCACAGTCAAGAATGGTTTATCCATATCAAGTAACCCAACAAGACAGTCTCTCATAGAAATTCCAGGAAGGGAAGATTAATCTATATAATCCCTCGCACTGTGCCTGGAGGCTCATTGTCCCCAGGTAATCCTAAATCTCATCAAATTGATAATTATATTAATCACGAGGGCCCTTTGAATTTTGTGTGAGTTTTAGAATTTTTAGTTTAGTTTCTTATCCCTGTAAAAAAAAAGTACCATTGGGATTTTTATGGCATCAAGTCTGCATATCACTTTGGGAAGTATAGATATTTTATAACATTAAGTCTTCCAATCTGTGAACCTGTTTGGTCTTTTTTAAAATTTCTTTCAGCAGCCTTTTATAATATTCAGGGTATTGGCCTTTTGTTCCTTGGTTCAGCTTATTCCTTTTGATTCTATTAAAAATGAGATTCTGGTGAGCTTTATACCCTATAATAGCCACTCCTCACCCTTTCTCTTTGTCTGTCTTTGTCTAATATCTGTGACTATCAGGATAAACCTTTTGAAATACATTAACTTAGTGATCACTAGTCTCACCAGCCAAAAGGCCAAGAATGTCATTTAGATAACATCTTTAGCTTGTAAAGGAGATTTCCCCGCTCTGCTATAACCCATTTACCTGATGTTTCTACCAAAGTATTTGAAAAGTGGTTTGATTTATGATTTTCTTTGATTCCATGATTATAAAACCCCAAGAAACTGCTACCAAAGTAGAACATGGGGCATGAATTTGTTTTCAGGCTATAGTTATTTATATTTGGCTCCAGAATAAACTACCTCTTATCCCTTTTTTAAAAAAATGAGATTGTGGGCTGGAGAGATGGCTCAGGGGTTAAGACTCTGCCTTGCAAGCAGAAGGTCCTGAGTTCAGATCCCAAGTCCCATGGAAAAACACCAGGTAGAAATGGAAGCAGCTGGTACTTCCAGTCCTGGAAGGTGAACACTGGGAAACTCCAGAACAAAGCAAAAGAAGATAGCACAATCCAGGGTGATTCCCAAAGTCACCCTTAGCCCTCCACAGGCACAGACAATTCTCTCTCTCTCATACACACACACACACACACACACACACACACACACACACACACACACAAAAATAAGTGAGATTTTTAAATGAGATTGTTTTTTTTGTTTTACTTTTATATTTTTCATTATTAGTATGTACAAATGCAATTTTGGTTGACTTTATTACCCACAACTTTGCTAAGTCATTTGCTTGTTCAAGAATGCACATGCACACATGCGTGCATGTGCTTGTACATGTTGTAATCATCAAGAATGTGGGCTGAGAGATGGCTCAGGGGTTAAGACATGCAAAAGGTTCTGGGTTTGAATCCCAGGTCCCATGTAAAAATGCCAGGCTGAAACAGCTGTGGCCTGTATTCTGGCCCTGGTGGGTAGAGCTTGGGAAATCCCAGAACAAAGCAAAAAGGAAGTAGAAGCAATTCAGGATGATTCCCAAGCATTCTTAGATAGCATGTTATGCCAGCTTGACATAGATAATAATGCTTCTTCCTTTCCTCTTTAAATATCCCTTAATTCTTTTCTTGCCTGATTGCTTCAGCTAGGATTTCCAGTATTATAATCTCAGTGGTTAGAGTAAGTACCATTGCCTTGTCCTTGACTTTGTAGGGAAAGCTTATAATGACCACTTAACTCTACAATTTTATTGCTTCAGTATTCATTGGAGATATCATATATCACAAAAAGTTTGCAATAAATTAGTAGCAACTCCCTAGCAAATGATTAGGACCAGTCATAATCTTAGTCAAGAGCACAAAAAAAACCACATATATGAGATCAGGGCTGGAGAGATGGCTCAAGGGTTAAGACTGTCTCACAAGCAGAAGGTCCTGAGTTCCAATCCCAGGTCCCACATAGAAACGTCAGGTGGAAATGGAGGTGGCCTGCACTTCTGGCTTGGTGGGCAGAGACTGGGAAATCACAGAGCAAAGTAAAGAGGAGGTAGCAGTCATCCAGGATGATTCCCAAGTCACCCTTGGTCCTCCACAGGGACACACAATGCCCTCTGACACACACACACACACACACACACACACACACACACACACACAAAATGTTTAAAAAAATAAGAGTTTTATACCATCTGTTTTACGCCAGATCAATCACTAATTTGCTATGCCTTTCTAGACAGACTTTTTTTGTTTTCCTCTTTCAGTTATTTATTTTCTCTTCTATAGAAAGAAGTAGGGTTGATCTGTTCACTTGGCCTCCTAAAGCTTCTATGAGAAAAATTAAACTAAAATGTACATGCAAATTACTTTGTGTTAATTGGTGATAAGAATAAGTAGTAAAATGTGAGATTATAGCAAATCTTTTTATAGGAAAGGATTATTGAGATCTTCGTTTTTATTCTGAAAAGAAAATAAAACTCAGTAACTCCATAACGATGGCAACTTTGGATTTGTATTTATACTAATCCCTAAGAGCCATAATGGCAGCTACAACCTACATATGAATAAAATAACTGTATACTTAAGTACAGTGCTTTGAACAGGCATGTAAAAAGAGTTCAGCAAATAAAAAGGCAATTTTTAATACATTTTTCTTATTTTTTTCTACTTTTACAAGCATATTACGTATTTTTTAAGTAAAGTCTCATTATGTAGCCCTGGCTGGTCTGTAACTTTCCATGTAGACTGGGCTGACCTTGATTTTATGGCAATCCTCCTGCCTCAGCCTCCCAAGTGCTAGGATTACAGGCATGGGACATTTTGCCTGGCAAAAAGTTAATGTGTGTGTGTGATGTATGTGCAGATGTATGTGCAGCTATGCATACATGTGCGCACTCTTGAAGACAGAAGAGGATGTTGAGTAACCTGCTCCATCATGCTTCATGCTATCCTTTTGAGACAGGATCTCTTACTGAATTTGGAGCTAGGTTGGTAGCCAGTAAGTCCCAGCAGTTTTCCTATCTATGCCCTAAATGGTGTTGGGATTACAGGAATATGTGACCACATCCATCTTTTTACATAGGTGCAGAGATTAAAATTCAGGTCCCCATGGCTTGTACAGCAAGAGTTCTTATTCAATGAGCCAATCTCCCCAGCTTCAAAAAGATACCTTTCCTTACATATTACATTGTTTCTATCAGACTGTATAGATCACTTAAAGCAGGTTTGGAGGAGGTATGATTCATATTAAAGCACATTTCTCTCTGTCTAGACATGGGCAATTAGAAAGCAGGTTATCTGCTCCCTAATTGTATAGGACAATTATAAATATTCCAGTTCAAAAAACTATGAAAGGACGGTGGGGGGGGGGGGCAGAGAGAGCAATAAGTCTTGAGCAAATTTGAAATGCTACTAGTGAAACTCTATTGGATTTCAATGTCTGGGAATTATCCTCAATAGGGTATGGCACTTAAAATGAATCTTTTTTTTTTTACCCATTTCTACTTGTGCATGTTCATGGTGTGAGTGTATCTGTGCCAACAGAGAGCATGTGCAGGTCAGAAGACAACCTTAGATATCATTCTTCACTTTCCACCTTCTTTGAGAACAGGTCTCTTCTCTGTGTACACCGGGTAACCTGGCCTGGGAATTTCCAAGGATGCCTCTGTCTCCACCTCCCAGCTCACCATGGGAACACTAGAATTACAGACATGGTTTGTTGTGTCCAGCTTTATATGGCTTCTCAGAATCTAAACTCAGGCCCTCACACTTGCATGACAAGTTACCCATCGAACCATTTCCTCAGCTCTCCTTATCTGTTTTATTGAAAGGAAAAATATGTTTGTAGCTATGTTCTTAGCCTGAAATTCAAAATTTTGTTTTTCAAAAGTTATATTCAAAAGTTTGGTTTTTTTTTTCTTTCAGTGTTGTTCTTTGGTTCCAAATTGACAATGTTTGTGTTGGTTTCAAATCCTCAAGAATTTTGTGACTCTTCCATGTGTGTCACCAAAAGTGGCTCATCTATAGATCTCTCCTAGGTCATTTCATGTCTATTTTTAGCCCTTGTAGAAGTAGCTGAGGAATATTCTGTTTCCTGGACTCTCTCTGGTTTGATTGAAGGGATCCATGAGTCACACCTTTTATCTCTTCAAAGAACTTTTGTGGACTTGAGAGTCCTTTTGATCTTTCTGACACCCTAACAAAAGTTTGCCAACTTACCTTCATATAAGAGTATTTTCTGGGGATTAACCTTTGCCTTACAAATAAAATGTCCTGAGTTTGGATCCCAGATGCTACATAAAATGTTAGGCAGAAATGGTAGCAGCCTGTACTTCCAGTCCTAGAAGGCAGAGTCTAGAAAACTCTAGAGTAAATCAAATAGAGGGCATAAGCAATCAAGGGTGATTTCTGAAGTCATCCTTGGGCCTCCACAGGCACACACCATGCCCTCTGGTACACACGGACACATACATGCAAAATAAAATAAAAGTTAAAAAAAAGTATTTCTGAAAAGGTTTAGCTGAAGATTGCAGACTCACCCTGAATATGGGTGCCACCACTCCATGGCACTGTGCTGAACTGAACACAAGGAGAAAATGAACTAAACATCAGCTTCATCTTTCTCTGCTTCCTGACTGCAGCCCCCTATGACCATTGTGGCATTTCTGCAGCCGTGATATCCCCACCATGATGGATTGTATCTCCTCAAACTGTGAACTAAAGTAAACACACATCCTTAATTTTCAAATGGTCTCTGATTTCATCATTTTTATCTTTTTTTTAAATCCACAGGTAACTTACTAGCCTGTTTTTAAAAGTTTCAAATAGAATGTGTGTGTATGTGTGTGTGTGTTTTAGAGAGAGTGCATGTTTAACAATCATCAAATGCTCTGCAGTTCCAACTTTAGTAATTTTTTTGAAGTCTAATATATGATAGTTTTTATTTTTTATAAAAGTTTCTTAGGTATTTGAAAAAAACTTTGTTTCTATTTATTGGCTGAAAAGTTCTATGAAACTGTGATATTTACTTTTTGGGCTGTGTTAATTAAATTACTTATTCTCTTACTTATTTTCACTGGATCTGCTCATTTTTGAGTGTACATTTTATTTTAGATTGCAGATTATTCTGTAATTTTCTGGAGAGAAAGAAACATTATACAGGTCTAAAGTGCATTATAGACGAAATCATCATTCTTGGACAGAATATAACTAATTTCAGTGGAACCTCTGAAAGAATAAGAGCAATTCAGGTGAAGCGTTCTGAGAATGATATGGATTCTAAAGTTAATTTAGCCCAAGCCCAAGGGAGGAAGCGTGAGAGACAAGGAAGCTTCCAGGCCAGGGCTTTACTGGACTACAACAATCAGTGTTGCAGAGACTCAGTGGCTTCTTTTGTCTAAACAGTAGTTCAGTCAATACTGAACATGATGAATTAAATTTAGTGAGTCTGTGGATAGTTTTTGTTTGCTTGTTTTAAAATTTTCAGGTTAGTGTAGTGACCACTACTAATAAAGAACTATAATGTATAGTTTTCATTTTATAAATTAATATTCCCAAGTGCCACCTCAAAAGAAACTGAAAAAAACTTAATCCCATAATCCGTATCTTAAATATAGAACATTCTACATTCTTACATGAGAGTAGATCCACAAAGAACTGCTCCTATTTTTTTAAGAAAAAAAATCCTTCAAGATTTATAAGTTTCCATTCTTAACTTAATCTTAAGGACCTTAAGTGTCCTGTAGTTAAATACGCTTAGTATGAGAGCTATAAAAAATGTAAAACCTATTTTAGGAAACACACTTCGCTAACCTACATTGCAAGGAAGCAAATTCAACAGGGTCCAAGGTGATAATGGGCCAGTGCAGATTGACTGTTTTAGCCATTTCAAGGACTGAACCTTTCGGTTTTCTGTTCTTTTCTAAACTAGTTATTTTGCTGAACCTTGAATTAACAAAATAAAAACCACCAGCAGCACAAAAGGGAAGCGGCTGTGCAGTATCCTCTTATCGAAAGAGACAAGGCATAGAATCTTTGGCTTTAGGAACAAATTGTCAATCATTTATGCAAGAGAGGTTTGGAAAGGAAATGTGGCATGAGGACAAATAAATAGAATACTGACAGTGCAGTATTAAAATGAATTTAGCAAGCATTTAACGAAAAGATGAAAGAGCTTGGTTAGGGCTGCTGTCTTTTTGAAGAGTACAAAGTTCTTAGGCAGCTTACACTGACCCACACAACGGAATTTTCCTGTCAACCCACAAGCATTGTGGGGAAACACATTGTCAAATTTCAGAAGCACCAAGCCCATGATCAAGATCATGGGGACACATGGCTCTTCGCAGGAAGATGTATAAAAGGTTACAATGAAAGTTCAATGTTTTAGGTGAGATTTATCTGTCATGTCCTTTCTGTCAGTTGCTCACTAGTAGTTGAACTGTAGGCTACTAAGCTACTCTTTCTTTTGTCTGAGAAACCACAGGAAACCAAGTCTAAATCTTCTTCTTTGCCTGATGAATAAACCCAATAGCATCTACTAATCTTACTGGGTAGCAGTGGTTTTCTCTCCTGCTTTTGGATCTTTGTACCAATTAGAAACCATTCATTTTCCAAATAATCGTGTGATGATTTGCAATTTTTCTTGCTGCTTTTAAAACTATTCTTTTCCCTGTTATTGAGCATTCTATCTTTATATTTAGTCATTTAATTAAGAACTTTTGAAGTCAAAATCCATTTATTATTCCCAGTTGAATAAAATGTAAAAGAAGATCAAACAAGAGGTTACCTCGGCTTACATAGAGCCACAAGCTATTGCAAACTCATGATGCCAAAGAAATAGCCTGCCATTTGCTTTTCCTTCTCTGAGATAGAATCTTAGAATGAAGCCCAGTCCTCCGCCCTAGTCTCCTGAGTGCTGGATTACAGGTGTATGCTGCCTTGCCTGGTTTTTATGACTATGTACAGACCTCAGTCTGAATGGGATAATATGGTCAGTATCGTGGCTATTGCCATCTCAGAGACAACCATTAGTGCTTTATCATTGACATACTGCCAAATATCTCTTGCCCACAAAAGTTCAGGGAGGGTAAATTAAACAGTGCAAGGGAAGACTGGGGATACACCTTGTGGTACAGCACTTGACTAGCATGCATGAGGTGATAGACTCAATCCTAAGCAGAGGAAAAATAAAGGAAAGATCACTTAAGTAGAGTGGCCAATGAGGATCAGATAGGATGCAAGCTTAGGGAACAGCCATCAAGTAGGCAAATGAGAAGAAGGCTTAGGGAGCTTCAAAGAGAAGAATGGGGACAGGGTCTGTTCTCTGAACGATGATGTGTACCTGGACCAATTCAAGTTGAAGTTCGAGAAGCAAAGTTCAGGGTTTCACACAAGCTGCCTCTTTTATCTGCAGAACTTGAATGCTTTACTTGAAAGTGAAATCTCTTTCCAAACACAGGATTCTCTGAGTTCAAGTGCCAGACAATTAAACACAATCTCTTTTTCTCTTACTGCTCCTCCCATACTTCCTATATCCTGGATGTACTTCTGTAGGGTCTTGTTTCCTGTCAATACCACCTTCCATACCTTGCCTTTTATTCAGATGCTGAGCTTCCTTTGAATGCCTCCTCTTGTGTTCTCTGCATTCAGGCAGCCAATGCAAATTTCCTGATGCAGAGATCTCCATTCTCAGGCTGCCCTGTGAGGCTCCTGTTTTTTGGTTGTCTTACTATGTGTTTGCAATATCAGTGCTTGGAGTGGCACTAAAGTCCTATTCATAGAAGATGCTATGTTAGACTGCTATGCTGACTTATATTATTCCATTCCTTTGGGCTATTTTAAAGAGCTTTATCTGTTCCTCCCACTTTCCTAGAATTAGTCATGTGCCCATTTCTCCTGGCTATTTAAGTACAGCGTACCTGGTTGGTCTGTTCGAACCGAAATTAGAAAGTCTTGTTGATGGTAGCTTACAGGGTTACTCAGGGTTTGTACAGACTTGCTATTCCTCAGATTATTTATACAATTTATTTGTCTACATTCTCTTACTGCTGTATCTCTAGAATTCATCTTAATGCAATACAGCCCTTAGTGCCAAACCAATTTTTCTAATACATGTTTCCCCTAAAGCCCCAATATCTTTATTCCTTTGTTCTGATTTATTGCTGCTGCCCAACCGCAGCTATGAGGCAGAAAAAATAATAATAATAAAAATTTTAAGACCCTAGTAGCAAGCACATCAGGATTAACATACTAGGTCCATGTTAAACCATCCAACAATAAACTAACTCATCTTTAATTTATTAGCTTGATTCTGATATAAATTCTGAATGAAAAGTAAAAGGCTATGTAGATTAATAACATTAAAGTTGCAAAACAAATGCCTGAAAAATAGGAACTGTTAAGCAAGGGGAGCTTTGCCATCTTTAATTCATTTCTCTGTTCCTAGGCAATTCCTTGTATGCAGGATGCAAACTCACCTTTAAGACTCTAAAGTACCAAAGCCATCAGTGTAACACACAATCAGCATAGCATATTACTCCAACTTTTAGAGTGTAGTGTGTATGTATTCCATGTGATACTGACAAGAAAAGCCTTTCATTGTGACCTTTCATTATAGATTACTTGCCTCTGCATCCTTTTCAGTAATAAGTCTGTTGTTTTAAAGACAAAAATTGCAGGCCAAGTACCAAAAGCAGACAACAGAGAATATTATCTAGCCTCCATAAACCTGTGTTAACATTCAGCCAAAGATTAAGCCTTGTTGCGTTGAAAACATCTAAACTAGACATCTCGTAGCAATAACCAATGGACCTGGGTATTTTTAGTACTTAATAAAAATTGGCATGTAGCTTGAGTGGAAAAAATCAGTCCAAATTCACAAAGAGGACATAAGATTAAGACCTTCTAGACAATAGCAATAATTTATTTTTTTTTTTTCGGGGTTGGTAGCTAATCCAGTTCAAACTCTTGGTACTACTAAAGTGGGGTCCTGTCCCTCTTGCTAGAATTGACAAAATGCAAAATTGATTATATTCATTCTAAAAACTCTAGAAATTCTTAAAAACTTAGTTAATAATCAGCACATTGATATGTTGCAAGCAATGTAAGAGAATCATAGTAGAAATATCAAAGAGTGTAAATGATTTACCTTTGAAAATGAATCAGAAAAGTTTTAAGGTTTTACAGTAATATCACATGTATTTGTGTTCCAGTATGTTTTTTAAAAAGAAAAGCAAGTGTGGAACTGGAGTCTCTTTGCTCATGTTAACCCTATTCTTGTACTGTCGCCTACATGTGCTCGTGCACACACAAAATCTCAGAGAATTACTGCTTTTCATCATTAGTTTTCTTAACAAACCCTTTAATTCTACAAAGGTAAGCCAAGGTTTGCTCTCCTCAATCTCTAATTGCAATGATTGGAATTAATTAGACCTTACTTAGTATCTAAACCTACATAATTGCAAAGCATTTGAGCCTTAAAGATTTATCGACGTACTATGTGGTGAAATGAAACATGGCAGGGAAAAAAGTAACCTGGATAGAACGTGGCATTCCTTGTAAACCTTAAAGGGGATATAATCTTGGTGAGGTCACCTCAGGCCATTGTTAAAAGCTGAAAGTTGTCACTCGTGAGGATCTATCACTCACTAGTCTGAGACTGTTGCTAAGGACTATATAAACTACTAGGAAACCACCATATAAATTTGTTCATTTATGAGTTCAGATGTTCAATTATCCAAACTACTTCTTTCCTGGTACCTCAATAATCGAATTTATAATTACAAGGTTGGATGATAAATTGGAATCAGAGGGAAAAAAAGAGAGGAGTTGTCTTGGAAGTATTTTCTTTTTTTTTATTTTTTTATTTGTTTCTGCTTATACAAACATAATAGGAACCCCTGTCCTCTCCCTCCCTCCACGCCCCCCCACCTCCCTGTTCCCTCCCCGCTTTGTCCCTTCCTTTTCCCCGTCCCTCCCTTTCTCCCAGTGCCCCCTCACCGCATCTCTGAAGCATCCTTTAATGAGTGTATCAAACTTTCCTCTGGGTCCTCCTCTCTGATGAGGTGTAAGGACTCAGTGGCATTTCCTAGAACTCTTTCTTATATTCCCCTTAAGTATAGGAACACTATTGTGACTGTTAATCCCTTGCTTCTAAGGCTCCTAATGCCTTTAATCCGTGCTAGAATTTGAGGGGTCAACGATATGTTGGTCATTGTGCAGATCATGCAGAGTCCTGTTATAATTGCTTCAGGCCTAACTTGTGTGGAGTATCTTGCATATCATGACTCCTCCCATCTTTGTGCTCTTGGAAGTATTTTCTATATAGATAATAATGTAATGTTCATCTCAAAACTAGTAGAAATTATTTTGGAAGTTTCTGCCATAGAGAAATGATAAATGAGATAAGTTGGTCGATCTGATTTAAACACAATGTGTCAATTTAACAATAAATTGCATAATAACCCATTAATTGTATAAATTATTATGTCTTATGTATTGATTTTAAAAAAGAGGAATAACCTTTAGGCTATGATGTAATCTAAGGAACTATCCCTTACCCACAATAGAGAATACTTTTTAGACACCAGATTGAGTTTCCAAGGGCAATACATTCTCTTCTAAATAGTGCTAGACAGTGTCAATTTTTGATTCTTTGGGTTTCCTCTATATTGTCTGAGCTTTCTGAGTCCCTTCCATTCCAATAATTGGTTTGGTTTTAATACACTCATACAATAGCTACAATTTCATGGTAATGTACAATAGAAACTGACTTCTGCCAACTTGCATGCAAAGATGGTATTGAAGGAACTGAGTGCTGCCACAAAACTGCATGAAAATCTGAGGTCTCAGATCTTTAAAAGAATCCATTCAGCTGCAAAAGAGTATTTGCCACTTGGCAAGGAGAAACAGAAATCTAAATTTAAATTTTTTACATGGCACTTTCACTGTAAACATATGCTTAAAATAATAGGAATTACAAAGAGGGGAATAGTCAGTTGTCCCATTCAAGTTTGGGTTAACTTCACAGGGGAAGTAATAATCTAGCTGACCTTAAAAATAGGCTACTTTTGAATATTGTATAAATAGAGCAGATGCTTTACTGGTAATCAAAGAAGCAAAAGGAACACTGGAGACATAGACACAGATGTGAAAGAAAATGGTGTACTTGAGTGTCATCTGGCAGACTTTCAAGCTGGTCAAGAGAAGATAATGAAAAAAAGGAGGCCACAGAAGAGACAGAGCTCATTATGAATACCCATGTTTCAATAAACTATAATAGAAAAGTGAATAAAGTTTGAAAAATGTTGATGTATAAAACTTTCCCAAGAGAGTATTTTAAAGCTCATTAGTATCTTCCTTTTCTTCCAACACTTCGCTGCCTCTTCCCATCATTGTAAACACACATCTATAGTAGTATGTGATTTTTTCCTGACTATAGTTGCTTTTATAATTTTAAAACAGCCAACCTGATAATGTGATCTCATCAAGACTTATCAAACATCATCTCTTTGAGAATCATTTTATGGAAATGCTGCACTGATAGCAAGAGACTTTGCCAATAATGAATCAAGCAATTTCCAGAAGATTATTTCTTAGAGGAAAGAAAAATATGAACCTGCTTTTCTAACCTACATGTTCTTCAAGGGTGTTCGAAATAATTCTTTCAGATGGGACCTCAGTGAGTAAGTCATAGAGTCCAAACTGATTTTCAGAGTTGCTACACCGGGAATTTTACATGATTCATGTACCAGTTACTCTTATCTGTTGCTGTGAGACAACACTCAAACTTGATCAACTTAAGGGAGAAAAGGAAAATTATTCAGCTACCATTCCAGAGGGGAGATACAGTCCATTATGTTGGAAAAGGCATGGCTGGCTGACAGAAGCTGAAGGTAGCTTTGGTTATGTTTATCAAGAAGACTGAGAACTGCAAAACTTTCTCTTTTTTTTTAACATTTTTTATTATTATTTCCGCTCATACAAACGTAATAGGTACACCGGTTCCCTCTCTCCCTCCTCCTCCCCCCAAACCCCCTGCTCCCTCTCCCCTCACCCCTCGCTCTTCATCCCCCAGTGCCTTCCACCCCAATTCCCAGAGAGTCCTTTAATATGCATCCCTGACTTTCCTCTGGGCCCTCCTCTCCGATGATGTACAAGGACCCAGTGGCATTTCCCTGAACCCTTTCCCGTGTTCCCCTTAAGCATAGGAACACTACTGTGGCTGTCAATCCCTTGCCTCCAAGGATCTTGGTGCCTTTAGCAGATGCAGACTTTGTGAGGTCAATAGTGTGTTGGACATTGCACAGGGCATGCAAAGTCCAATTATGATTGCTTCGGCCCTAACTTGTGTGGAGTATCTTGCAAATCATTGCTCCTCCCATCCTTTTGCTCTTACACTCTTACCGCCCCCTCTTCCGCAAATGTCCCTGAGCTTCAGGATGGGGAGAGATTAGCCTGGCCTAGTTCTAGGTGGTTGATATAGTCTCTGATATAGTTTGTTGATTTTCTTTGAGAACTGCAAAACTTTCAAGTGTAAGAGTAGACCTCTCCCCGAAGTATGGTGGAGCTAATCAACCTCAAGCCTACCCCCTGTGACATCCTTCTTAATTGTGCCATGACCTTCCCAAACAACTAAAGATTCAAACATATGAGCCTTTGGAGAACAACTCACATTTCAAACTGAGCTGGAGGCATGATCCGCAAGGAGGCATGATTAGAAGTCCTTTCTGGTTGCCTAGGAAATGTCTCAAAGAGAATTGTGGAACCTTGACTCCATCCACATCTCTTTGCTTTCTGGCCATGAGTTAAGTGGTTTCACTCTATTGTACACATTGCCATTGACATCTGTGACCCCTGCTAGAGGCCAAAAGTAATGGACCTCTAGGTTCCCTTCTTACCCACTAGCTTCTTTCTCAAACTAACACTTTTTTTTTTTTTTAAAGAAGGCTGTAGTAACTCCTATTGCAGGCAATAAAACATGAAACCATAACTAAATTATCTGCCTGGAAAAAACTTGCCCATATAAAAGAGTGTCTTTGTTTCCTTTCCTGCTATTGTGGCAAAAGCAACTTAACGGACAAAGGGGCTTATTATGGTCCATGATTCAAGAGTACAGTCCATTATGGCAGGGAAGTTAAAGCAGTTGCTTAAGGTAACTGGTCACATCTCATCCATGATCTGGAAGCAGAGATAAAGAGATAGTAACAGTGGGCCTATTTGAGTTACTTGAAGGTATATGTGGCAAGAATTGTGTTTAACTGGAGTTGCTGGGGGGAAAAAGTGACAAAGAAGCTAATTCAGAATATGGGAACCCTTGGAAGTTTTTAAAGCCCAAGCAACAGTTCACTGAAGGGGTGAGAAGAGGAGAAAAAACCCAAACTGATAGAGTGAAAAAGATTAGATTTATCCTAGTCATCATTAGTTATCCCTGCAAATTGTACTGTGTGTACTGTGTTTCTCCCTTTAAAGAAAGTCTGCAGGAGATGAAGATTGCTACCGTGGGGCCCATCAGCTGTCAGTTATGACCAGTTGAGAGGCCATGGCCATTGCACCTTCCAGAACCTTTCAGACCTAGTGAGTCAGCTCAAGAGGCAGGTGCACCAGGCAACAGTACAGCCTTACCGTCCCAAGCAAGAATAAACAGTTTAACTTGGTCATGGATAGACATGTGTGCAGCAGCTTCTGTGACTACACTCCAGGATAAGGAAGCTGGATGGAAAATGGAGAATAACAATTGATTATGGAGGGCTAAATGAAATAAGATAGTGCTTCTGTAGCCAACATTGCTTTTTGAGGAAATAATTGATACAAGTGGTAGACTCTTTATTTTGTAATGGAACTTGCTAATAGATTCGACCTCAGCTACTGAATCCCAAGACAAATTACCACTTGTATAGAATGGACAGTGGTGGACCTTCAGAGATCTTGTCCACTCTATAAAAAGGTTTTATTATTGTATTAGTTACTTTTCTCATTTCTGTGTCAAAATGCCTGATAAAAGCAGTAAGGAAGAAGAGTTCATTTTGGCTCAGTTTATGGATATAGTCCATCATGGACGACAAAGTATTACAGTAAAAGAGACTCTAGTTGTTGCAGAAGAAGCATGAAATAAACCAACGTACAATTAAAAAGTTAGTTTGATTTAATTTATTCATTTTTTAGGAGGGGAGTGACATAATCACACATGTGCATATGACTGACACACATGTGGAAGTCAGAAGAAAACTTTCAGAAGTCAGGTCTCTCCTTCTACCATATGGGCTTCCAGAGATCAAACTCAGGTTATTAGGTCTGTGAGCAGGAACCTTAACTGCTGAGTCATCTCTCCAGTCTCCAAAGTACAATTGCACCAAAGTCTAACTTGGCTAACCAATGAGTTTATTGGCATTACAGTAGTATAGGCGATGGTTACTTATAGGAATCAGGATGACTCAAAATCAGCTACATTCCCCAAAAATCCCACCCCAGCCCAGGTGAGACTCATGAAAACTGAAACTTTGGAGCTTTCTGTGTGATCTGCTCTTCAGAGAGTCTCCTCTAGACCACTGGACTGATCTTGGCAGTCTCCTCCCCCAACAGTTGCTTACTGTTTTCTTTAGCTTGGAGCCCCCTCCTCCCTGCACTTAGTTTCACTTTAAAAAATTATGGAAGCATCAATGATCCTCCCACCAAGGTGGAATATTTTAAATTGTTATACAGCATCTTTCTTAGGTTAGATTGGAAGCAAAGTTCAAATAGCAGCAGCCTGTAAGAAAATTGCCATCCAGCAGGTACCTGGTCATATTTTGTCTGCAGTACAGAAGTAAAGAAGAATAAATTCTAATATACTTGCTTTCTCTCTTTTTATTCAGTCCAGGATCCAAGCCCATAGAAGGCAGCCACCCACATTCAAGGCGGGTCTTCCCTCAGCCAATCCTCTACAGAAACATCATCACAGACATGCTCAGAGTCATATTTCCTAGGTGTTCTAAATCTAGTCAGGTTAATGGTAAAGATCAGCCATCACAAGGTCCACATTTTGATATCTAACCATATCTCTTATTTATTGCTTTAATTGGTTGAGTGAGTGCGTGAGTAAGAGACAGAGTTTTGCCATGTAGTTATGGCTAGTCTGGAATTTACTAATTAGGACAATTTGGCCTTGAAATTACAAGGATTATTCTGCCTCTGCATCCCAAGTGTTGGAATTAGAAGCATGAACCACCATAACCAGCTCACAAGCATATCACTTATAAATCATAAAATTCTACTCTTGGTCTTCAATGGTTCAATTCATAATGCAAAATGCATTTAGTTAAACTCTAAAAGTCCCCTAATTGCTCAAATTCCAATTTCTCTTTTGAGAGTCAAAAAAAAAAAAACTTAACTACGAGTACAGATAAAATCAAAGAACAAGTTAATACTTGCAATATACAGTGGAACAGAATACACATGCCCATTCCAAAAGGAAGGATGGGATAGAGCAAGGAACTATCAGACCAAGTAAGACATAAACCCACTAAGGTAAACACCAAACCCTACAACCCAGAATCTGGAGTCCTTGGTGACATTATCTGGGCTCTCATGGCCCCACGTAGCTATTCCTTTACAGCTTGGTCACCTGCAGCTCATGTGGGACCATTTTCATTTAATGCCTGCAGCTTTGATCAGTGAACAACCCACTGTCCCAACATTCCTGCCATCCCGGGTTCTCCATTGTAACTTATTGTATGCTTCCAAAATGTCACCAGCGGATGACAGAGCCAAGCTCTACTATCATCTGAAGACGTAGCAGTCTATTCCCCTCTACCACAGCTGTAGTGAGCTCCTTGCATCTGAGGCTCAACCAGGGAAAGTGCTACCCTAGGCAGTTATTTTTGAGGTAATACCTTCAGCTATGTTTTTTATTTCAATTTCTTTTCTTTCAAAATGAATTTGCATTTTTACAAGCTGAAGTCTTTTGTTGTTATTGTTGTTTATAAGGTTCTTTATTTTCTTTATAAAATAGACCAAAGAAAGCACAATAACAAATATCAATCTTACATTCATGTCCCTTAAAGGAACAAGTGTAATTTTATCATAGGAGTCTAATTTTAATTATGTTAGAAAAACAATAAAAATCAAACACAAACCTTTAAGCCCATTTTTCTTCCCCTCAAGTACCCAACTTGTGTACAGGAGATGATGCTCAGAAAATAAGGCAGAGTCAATCAGAGGGCAGCAGTAGTGATGCCTAGCCATCTCCCTGAATTAGATGATCCTTCTCAGACTTTATCCTACTTGACCTTCCTACAGAGTGTAGTAGTTTCTTGTTTTGTTGCTAGGAAAAAATATCTGACAAAAGCACTTAAGAAACAAAGGGTTTATTGTGGCTCACAGTGCAAGGGCATGGTCCATCATGTCAGGGAAATTTTCAACTCCAAACTCATCTATGTTCCTCCCATAAATTAATTCCAAAAGTCTTCAAACTACATGGTAGGTTCATTAAAGCAAAAGTCTCACTCCTTGGCATCAATTCTCTATACTAGTTACTTTTCTTGTTTCTGTGACATAATACCTGACAAAACCAGCTTAAGGAAAGAAGAGTGTATTTTGACTTACAGTTTTTTGGGAGGAGAAGTATAATCTATCCCAATAGGGAAGATGCGGGGATGACAGTAGCTCTAGCTGTGGACCATGAGGCTACTGGCCACATTGCAACCATAGACAGTAAGTTGAGAGAAATGAATATTGATACTTCACTCATTCTCTCCCTTTTATTCAGTCTATGTAATGGTGATTTCCAAATTTAAGATGTGTCTTTCATCCTCAGTTAAACATCTCTAGAAATGCCCTCACAAACACATTAAGTGTGTGCTTCCTAGGTGACTGTAAATCCTGTTAATATGACAATGAGTTGTTGCCAAAAATATTACCACTGTTCATTGCATGCCATAACTAGATTAAAACACTATTACTAAAGACAGTACATTCATTAGTTGTCAGACACAGAGAAATGAAGTTGAGACTGATTACAAACTCCCTCCTGCTAGTTGATTTTTGAGTGTCAAAAGGGGCTATGCAAAGTGCTGGGAGAGAATTGTGCCAAAAGTCCTGCTTGGTTACAGACTTGTCAACCTGTTAGGCAAGGTATGTCTGCTACTGCCAGAACAGAACATAAGTGCAACCAACTACTTTCCAATTGAATTCAAGTCTGCTCCACAGGAAGAAATTCATTGTTAGTTTTTTAAACCATAGCACAAACCTGTGGGTGGGGAAATAAAAGTTCCACTGTAGTAGGAGGCTACTACTACTACCACTACTATTTTGTTGACTGGACATGGTTCCATACTCCTTTTAAATATCTGTGTTTTTACTTGTATACTACTGCTGCGTAGTTCTCAATTACGGAGGGAAACTTATTTTCAGTGGTCTGTGGTTACAAGTCAGATTGCTGTGAATAAATGGCAGTTGCTCTGCCAGAAAACGCAAAAAAGACCTAAGAGTAGGAAGGTGGAAGGTGGGAAGGGATGATTAGGATGAAACCTTTTAAAGGGGAGATTTAGGATCTCAAGACAAGGGCGAGGGAGGGAACAATTGAGAAAAATACATAGCAGGGAATGAGGGGATGGGAGACAGGAGGGATATGGGAAAAGGGACTCATAGAAAACCCCAAAAATGGTGGGCAGCAACCCCAAGGAACATGCTATGCTAGTAATATGTCCAAAAAAAAGTCTTTTAAAGAAAGGAACAAGAGTGAGCAGTCCCTATGCAGAGGAGCATAGAATGAGGAAAACAGGAAATAAAATAAAATTAAAGCCTTGACTAATCCACTTAGAACACAAGGACACAATTATATTAGAAGTAACAGGAATGTGGCACTTCTTGATAAAATATTAGTCAGAGAAATCTTAAAGGCCCCCAAACATTATAGGCTTATAGGCTTTTGCCATGGCTCCTGGTTGCTCTCCGAAAACCGTCAGTAAGACCCTATTATTAAAGATGCAACACAAATTAAATACAGTACATGGGAAAGTGTGTCAGCTGGAACTGGTCTGAGGACTTTCTCCTTGCTGGATAACTTACACAGCACCAAGAAATACTGTAGAAGCTGATCAGAGAAATAATCATAAACCCCATCAATGGCATAAGATCTCTAAGTTTCAATAAAGATCGCCAGGGCAACAGGTGACCACCAGTGTAATAGTGGCATGAATACTGAGACAACCAACACCTTTCTGATTAGACTCAAGACCTGCATGTCAGAATGGTGCCCATCCCTGTTACTGTAAACTAGAATAAGAACCTAAAAAAGGGAAGGAACTAGATCAATAGGGAAGACAGCCAATAAACATATAAGTAGGAAGACAGTACATCAAGCTGCTCTGTAGGCAGCTGTTATTATATCCATAGAATGGGAACTCACAGTGGAAACCTTTGGGTCTAGGGATGAGTGAAAGGAAATGCATATATCAGTGGGGTGGCCTGAAGAGAGGTAACTTGTTACACTACGGAGGTCTGAACCTCCACAGGAGTAGACAAGCCAGAGTGAATCCTGAGGTCCACTGAGCATGCGGGCAGAAGGGTGGGAGAGAATGGGAGGGAATAGTGAAGGGGAGGGAGGGAATCTGGGATGAATACGCAATATGCTTGTAAAAATAGAAAAAAATTAATGAAAAAGAAAAAAATGGCAGTTGCTTTGGCATGATAGCTCTGTACTCAATTATAAATGGGTTAAAATAATCAGACATCTGTATAATAACCTCCAAGGCTAAAGAAACATTGTCAAAGAGGTGGCAGAAAGAATTTAAGAGCTGGAGGAAGATATGGAGTGTCATGTGACTGTTTCTTCTGGAGAGAGGAAGGAGGCTTGTGGGACACAGGAAGCTCACAAAATGCAAGACTTACATGGTTCTTTTCTGAGGTTATACAAGCAGTAAACAATTGTTGGGGGAGGAGATTCTTCCTCAGAGTAGCACCTTTAAGATGGGCAGAGAGCTCCAGTGAGGTGGCTTTCATGAGTCACCAACCATGCTGGTAGCATAGTGTCTGGTTTACAAAGTAGCCATGGGGGAGAGAGGGGAGGGGTGAGAAAGAGAGAACAGAGAGTAGGATTAGACTATCAAACTCAAGGCCTGCCTCTAGTGACATAACTTCTCCTGTAAGTCTCTACTTCCTAAAGGTTCTACATCCTTCTCAAACAGCTGGGAACCAAGTGTTCAAACACATGAACCAGTGGAGGGGGGACGTTTTGCATGTAACACAACAGAAGCCTCCAGATGGTTTTATGGCTGCAAGTGCATGCAGAGTCACAAGCGAGAGCGTGGTCACTAGATCTAGTCAAGCCACAAGAATAAGATAGACAACCAGGTCTTAGTTTGCTGCTAAATTCTGAGGTGGCATGTGTGCTTGTTATCAAATAATCCAATCTGGCCTCAAGCTTATAGCAATCCTGACTTGGCCTCCTGAGGGATGAGATTACAGGAGTGAACTTGGCTTTGGGGTGATGAATTAAGCCGCAGCTGGTATGAAGAACAGAACCTGTGTTGACTAACTGTGGATCTGAAGAGTCTCTTCTTCCCAAACATCAAGCAGAGTAGCTCTACTTTTTTGTTTTTTATATTTTAGAAGTCCTCATAAGAAATCATTAGGCAAAACACAGCTTCAACTGTTTAATAGTTGCCATAGGTAACCACTTTGGCTAAATGAAGTCCCCTGAGGACTAAAGAACCATACTAAGACATTGCTTCCTCCTTGACTACAGTCTCTGGGATACATTCAATCATGGATATGTTTTTATGTCTTGTTTCTAATTCCCTCAATTAAGAGTTCCAAATACAGTTTCTAACAGTTCTCACCAGCAGAAAGTTATTTTTTACTTACCAACTCATCAGCAATGCATATGCCCTAATTCTATTCTTGTCCTTGAGTTCAGAAAAGGTGCTCATAATATCTCTCTTAGCGATCTGCATTGTAGGTCTTAGAAGAAAACAAAATACACTTTCCTTGTAGCATTTCTTAATGTAGGCAAAATATTATGAGAAAATGTGTTTCAACAAGGGTATTCATTTTAATAAAAATGGCTTTTTCATAAAACTTGCACAATTTACAGGCCTAAGCTTCGTGGAAAGCATTTGAAGTGCTCTTGCCAATCTAAACTGGTTTTCCTTCGGCACTTAGCAGAGCTATATATGGAAAGAGTTCCTTAAAGGCTTCCAGCACGCTAAGCTAAGAGCACTGTTTTTAGTCTTGCTATGCTGATACTCTCATTCCCTTTATCATTCAGACCATCTGTGATGAAATATATTTTGTTAACTCAGAAAACCTCAATTTCTGTAAGACTTTAAAATGAGGCATTACCATATTTTTAATGTATTGTGCTACCATTATGGTTTTGGAGACTTCTCATTTCTGTTATTAAAAAGAAAAACCCTGTCATCTAAGCTTCTCATAAGAAGCTATTTCTACATTCATAATCTTTAAAGATGCTTATGGAAAGAAGTGCTTTGAACTCTTTCGGCAAGATTTTAGCTCAGCCTAAAGCTTAACAATAATGTAATTTGTGAGGGAAGCTGATCCCCACCTGTCAGAGATACTTTCCAAAGATACATAAATCATCGCCAGAATCTCATCTGAAGCCAGGTTAAAAATTCATGTGGCTAATAGCCATTCCTGTGTGATCTGGTTTCTTAATGCTATACTACACCCTGGAAAGGGATGGCAAACTGTAGCACATCCTAAAAATAGTCTCATGAAAGCTCTTTGTGCTGCAGAGGAGTAAACCGAGGCCACACACTCCAGCAGGAAGCATGCTTTCTTTCCACTGTTGCTTCCCTAGTCAGTGCTTCCCAGACTGGCAACACCACCGTAGAGTTCGTGAGAAATTCAAGGTCTCGAGCAGCTCACCAGTCCAACTACATCAGAGTCTATTTTCACGGGTTCTCCAAAAGACTTCCAAGCATGTTAGTGTTTGAAACAGCCTGATCCATACTACACTGCTTCCTAAGAAAAAAGTAGATTTTGGAATCAGATAGGTCTAGATTCAAAATTCAGAATTTCTATGTCCTAAGAAAGGACATATCAAGCAAATTATTTAGTTTCAGTGATCTTCAGTTTCTTCCATTGTTAAATGGGGATACTAGAATCTACTCAGAAATATCAGTCTGAGGATTAAATGAGATGATGCTTGTATAATTCCTAGTCAAGTGCCTGACACAATAGGGCCTTGATAAAAGGAAATTACTGCTACTGCTGCTTCCGCTACTGCTACAGCTGCCAGCACTACTACTGTTAGTACTGCTGCTGCTATAACTGCTTCTGTTATGGCTGCTGTTCCTACTCAACTGCTGCTTTAACTCCTACTAGCCTTTGCTACCATCACCATGGCTACCAATATCTCAGTGATGCTGTCCCTTTCTGCCTTCCAGACACTGACAAGTGACCAAAGCCAAGCTGTAGCCCTGCGGCCGTGACTGCTGCGCTACGCCACTCTGTACATCACAGATTTCCTTCTGTTTTAAGTCATGCTGAACACCAGAGGCAGCATTCTTGTGCAAGGCCTTTTTACTGCTTTTAAAAGACTTGCAGAATGGCAAACATTCTATTACTTTCATAAAATAAAGAGGTACAGAAAAGGCAAAGCGCTCAATTCTGTTTTCTCTAAAGACTCGGGGCCGAGTCTCTGCTAGGGGCAGATTTGGTTTCTTTAGTTATGGAATACTTGTCTTCCTCTAATTTTGCTTTTGGCTTCCAAGAAGATTTTCCACAGAAAGTTTTACTGATATGATAATACATTTGTTTTCTTAAAAACAGGATATGTGTTAAACTCTCAAGTGACCTTGATTTTTAAATGAACCTTATTTATGCATTTTATTCTTGGCCCCTTCGGCATTCTCTCTTTAAATATTTCCACTGTTCCCACCTCTACAACTTCATTTGGAATTGTTGCAAAGTGAGGCGAACCTCTTTATTTTAATAGAATGTTTGCCATTTTGCAAATTGAAATTAATATTAATTTCTTTCTTCAAAGTTCCAGAATAACCTAAGTTCCTGTTCTTAGAACTGACGGTATGTCTTACTTGAAAACACTGACTGACAGACATGCTAATCTCTTAGCCTCAGACTAGAAATCTATAACACCTCAATGAACAAGTTAGCATGCATGTGGAAACCATCCAACTATCCCAAAAAATACCTGTTTTAGAACATTTTCATCTGATGGTTAATAGCACAACTTCTTCATATATTTAACTAGGGAAGTGTAAACATGAGGAAATGATTATGCAGTAGGATCAGTTTCAGCTCCATCCATGGCAGACAATGACACACTCAGGCTTTATAAAAATGCCTGGCTTTATGGCTGAATATGAAAGAACACCATGAGAGCTAAATATCTGAGCTCACGGGTGGGTTCTTCTGTACCAGTGGTAGAATTCTGGAATGAAATGAAATGTCCTGAACAAATACAGGTAGAAAAGAATCACCCTACCCTGTTATAGAGACGAAAAGGAGGCCAGCACTTTTTGATTTCAGCAAGAACATAAGGGAAACAGGAGCTTTCCAGCCTCCACTGTATCTTGCTCAGTTTAGCAAACACTTTGTCTGCGCTTTTAACAAACATGTAAGCGTTTGTACAGATATAAATGAATCAGAAGAGCTAGTAGCTATTTTTATAAACACCCCCCCCCCGTACATACGCACAAAGCAACTAATTTTGCAAACAAGTTGTTTTATCAGACTCCATAGGTTTTGACAGGCCTTGATAATGACTCCAGAGGAGATACAAGCCCTAGATGGAAGAAAGTCTATCATTTTTAGACTGTGGACACAGAGATGTAAGTAGGTTATGCTGTCTGTTCTAAATTCCAAAGATCTTTCCTCCTGATCCTCTTTCTGGGATGGAGATGTGGTTCAGTCAGCAAAATGCCTGCTGTATACACATGCGGATCTGAATTCAGATCCCCACACTCACATAAAAAGCCGGGCATGCCTGTAATCCCAGCACTGGCAAGGCAACAGGAGGATCCTCTTATGTTCCTGACTTCCCAGCCTAGCCGAATCAGTGAGCTTCAATTTCAGTGACAGGCTGTCTCAAAAGACAAGCTAGAGAGTGAGAACAGAAGACCTCTGGCCTCTGCACACACTTGAATGTGCACACATACGCCTGCATGTGAACATGTGCACATGCATACACCATACACAGACATATGGATGCATCCTTTGATTTCTATTTATTTACACGCGTTTATTTTCTAAGCACTTATATAGCACTAACCAAAAACTATTTGAAACACTTCACAAGTATTAACTTGTGGTACCTATATTTATAACAGTATTTAGCAGACAACTGTTATTTTTAGCCCCATTTTACATATGGTAAAAGAGAGCCACAGAAAGTTTCAGTAACTTTCTGAAGATACGTAGCTAATAAGTGGCAGGATTAGAACTCCAGAATTTTGACTTTATGCTACAAGACCAGCAAAGTTTTTCTTTGGAGGTCATATGCTGCTATAAATAAATATAAAAAATGTAAACTAAGCATCATATCAGAATCATCTTAAAGTTGCAAAATAAGAGGCCAGGTATAAATGTCCAGAGCCTGCAAAGGACCTGTCAGATATTACTTAAAAGAAAGTATAAATAAGTTGTTTGTTAACTGAACACCTAATACAATGTTTCCTTTCTCTGTTGGTGTTTGCATGAAACCCTGTGCTTTTGCTTACAATTTATTACAGTTAGAAAAGTTTCCAGCAGCTAACCTCAAATTGAGGAATCAAAATACCCCAATACACACTTTAAAAAAAGAGGAAAAAATTGAAACAAAACAAAAAACCACACAACCTCCCTTCAACTGTAGCTAGAGCACTTCTTTTTTAAAAAATTTTATTTATCCATTCATATTGTGTGTGTGTGTGTGTGCGTGTGTGTGTGTGTGTGTGTGTGTGTGTGTGTGTGTGTGTGTGTGTATCAGAGGGCACGTGTCCCTGTGGAGGCCCAAGGGTAACTTCGGGAATCATCCTGGATTGCTTCTACCTCCTTCTTGCTTAGTTCTGGGATTTCCCTGGCTCTGCCCACCAAGACTGAAGTGTTGGTAGCCAGAGCACTTCTAATCATGGACCTGTCTCATTGTGCCCCAGCCACTTCAGCACCGCCCACTGCACATGGTGGTGCAGACCCTCTATGTGGGCTGGTTTCAATAACCAGCAGCAGCTCATTGCAGAGAAGCAGGATGGCAGCCCAGTTCTGAAGGCACTGGGCTTCGACCTGACCTGAATATTGTTTTTCCATTGAATTTCCTTTTATTTATTTATTTTCAGATATCAACTTTCCTTGAACTTTCCCTCTCATGTGTATTGCAGTTGGCAGGACTACAGAACTTCCTTTTCTTTCTGTACAAAAAAAAAAGGAAAAAATAAGTGTTTTTTCTTTAACAGTTCCTGAAGTGTTCCCTCTGGCTCCCACAAACATGCACATGATGTACACACACACACACACACACACACACACACACCTGTGCTTCATTGTATGACGATCTAGGGCAATTTTACTGAGTTGACGCACTCCAAGAAGTGTGAGGACTCATGTAACCCTCCAAACTCTGCTGTGACTCATTCAACGAAAGTCACATTTCATTTGTGACAGTCAGAGGTTGGAATAAAAATAAGACCCCTGTTCACTTTATTCGGGCCATGATCATAGAGTCTGTGCTTAGTAGTAAACACATAGTTACTTATAATTTTCCTCACCCTTCCTCGTGTTTACATGTTGACCAAATATGAGGAGTGCAAAAATCTAAAAACTATTATCAACTCTGACCCATGGGGATTGGGAAAAATTCATTCTTGAGACAAGACAGGAGCTGTACTGTAGTTGAGGTGAATTTTGCCTCCTCTGGTTTGGAATAACTTAGAAGTGGTTTGTCCTGCTGTTGGTTTGTTTATCGGTTGTTAGCAAAGACTGTCAGAGAAAAATGTTTTTGGGCATGGTATCCAAAAGGCTGACAGAACCCAGAACTTGCTTGGTATTCAAAGGAGAGCTCATCCAACATTACCCTGCACAGTGTATAATTATATGCATATTGGGAGCCAAAAAAAAGGGAATTCAGTCCTGTGAATGTGTGTTTATACTGAAGAGTTTCAGAAGCAAAACAATCCAGCAGCTTTCTCCATCCCCAGCATCTGGGAATAATTAATTGACTTGCCATGGTATGCACAGCAGGAAGTTGATAAAATCCAAAACTATATTTGGGATCATTGACTTATTCCAAAGTTTTTTGATTTAAAGGTTGATTTGGAACTAATTTTAATACATATTTTTTTAAAAATTTTTATAATTAAAACAAGGCCAAATCTTCTAATTAAAGCTTCTTAATAATTTTCAATCTTATTCCCAATGTGTTTGGGAAGCTAGAATTCAAACACCTTGCTCTCTTGTTCCCCTGTGGTGTAATATCATGGAAAAGGCTCCTAAAAGTGAGACCTTATGAAAAGTCAGAGGAGACTAGGGAGAATGGCCCAGTGTTTAAAATACTTTCCAGGCAAACAACAGGTTTAAAGTTCAGTTCACCAGAAATTATGTAAATACCAGGTGAGGCAGGGAATCCCTAAAGTAAGCTGGGTAGCCAGTGCTCTGGGTTTAGAGACCAGGATCACAATACTGAATCGGAAGAGTGATTGAGGATGATTCTCGATATCACCCTTTGGTCTCCACAAACACACTCATGTGCACTCATATACACCCACATGTGCTCATACACAAGCAAACACACACACACATACACACACCACATACACATATACATGGACAAAACAAAAGAAGAAGGAAAGAAAGAGAGAGAAAAAGAAAGAGAGAAAGACAGAGAGAGAGAAAGAAAGAAAGAAAGATTTAAAAATAGTCCTATTTGTAAGTTCTGAGTTTAATTGAGAATCTTTGCCTCAAAGAATAAAGTCAGAGTCATCAAAAAAGATTGCCAATATTAGCCTCTGACCTACACACACACACACACCTCACATGTAGAGACCCACACACATGAACATGTGTATACACACTCATGAATGACACACACATACATAGTAAAAAAATATACTGGGATTTTTATGTATATTTTTTCATAAATAAATACTTGGATTCTGAAAATATTCCTCTGGAATAAGGAGTGTGTTTTGCTCCATTTTGCAAATTTTAGGCTGAAATACTGGAGATCGTTAGATAAAATTATGTCTCTAAAGTTCGTGCTGAGTGCTGACGGCTTCTGTTGGACACAACATTCCTTTAAGGGTAATGCTTGGGAAGAGACTACACTTTATGTACAATGCCCACTCTGCTGCATCTCATAACACAACACACTGCAGACCCTAGGGAGCCACCTGGGATTCTCAGTGAGGTATGTGTGAATGAAGTACCAGCTGTCACTCCAACTTAGCTTATTTAATTCAGGATTTCAAATAAAAACAAGTATTTTATTTTGTTGGTTAACATTTTTCTATTGCACTTTTGAAAATTGCATCCAGCTATTTTCTTGTTGAATCTTAGTGAGAAAATAAGGAATTTCTCCACGTTGCCAGGCATAGGCTCTCCATCCCCCATTCCAGCTCTCTTTCCTCAAGGTTTACCTCTGTGCTTTGACAACCACTTCCAATTACTTGTGTACTGTACATTATGCTCTTCTGAGCTATTTATGCATCTTTACCCTTCTTGGTGCAAAACAGCAACATCTAGAAGGATTTCTATTTAACCAAGAGAAGCTCACCTGGGGTCCAGACTGAAGGCTGAACCACTGTGTCAACATCCATGCTCAAAGTTGCTGCCTGCTTCTTAGTCTCTTGCACTCAGTTTTAATGTAATGTGTGTGACCCCTCCTGCTCTCTTCTTGGGAGCTTAGAAGCAGGAATTGGACCTTTCTAGTGGCAGCTAAGAGGCTCTTGCTATAGCTCCTCAGTGCCAGTGGATTGGCACTAGTCAGCTACATGGTTGTTTTTTTTTTTTTTCTGATAAGTTTGATACATAAAGGAAAGGAAAAGAAAAAGGAAAAAGTGAGCTCCATGAATATAGAAATGTTTCCTATTGGGAAACCATTGTATTTTACTGTGTGTGCAATATCACTTAGTAAATATTTAATGAATGAAAAAAGAGTAAGTGCATAAGTAAGGTTTTTCTTAGGCCTGAATATGCCATTTTCAGGTTTCAAACTTCAGATACTATGTCCTTTCTACATTTCCTACTTTTACATGTGTTTATTTTGCTTTATAAATGATGTAAAAATGAAGAGTTATTAGGAACTGATGAGATGACTCAGAGGTTAAAAAAAATGTTTGCCATCCCAGCCTGACTATACTGACTTTGGTCTCCAGGGCCCATGGTGAAAGAAGGAAACCAATTCTGCAAAATGGTTTTCTGGCCTTCACACGTACATCATGGCACACACATGCCTATACATACATGCACACACACAATCATACAAACGTAATAATAAATTTAAAAAACAATAAAGAGCTATTGGAGGGTTTATGAACCTTATGCCAGTTCCCTGGTCTAAAAAAATTCAAAATTTGAAAATTTCTGTCACAATACATGCTTTCTCTTGTTGTTGTCTTATCTCCCAAAAATTATTCTCCTTTCCTTTCTGACAGTTGTCTTTGAAGGAGGGGTAATAAAAGGTCAATGCCTATGAACCAAATTAATAATATAACTCAGAATCACCAAAACTGCTGAGCATCTGTCTGTGCCAGGCCAAAATATTCACATACTATCTACGACAGTTCTAAGAGATACTATTTCCCTTTGACAGATGAGGAGACAAGAAACATTTTGGATGGTCCAAGTCTTCCAAATGAATAAGGAAATTACAGATGGCCAAATAATGATTAACAGAAGATGTGAGACTGAAGTGAGCCTCACAGTCAAGGGTGATTTGTCTGGGAAATAGAATGGCATTCTAATAAGAGTGAAAATAAGAGGGAAGAATGCTTGTTATAGAAGCATTAGCTTGTAACAGAATCCAGATTGACCTAGTTGGAAAGCAACCTGCAGAAAGGGAAACTATGCATGCAGGTGATTGGATAGAGTTGTCATGTTGTTAAGTACTTGGTGTTAGGCTGTTATAACAGATTCCATTAATTGGGTAATTTGCAAACCACAGAAATTTTATTTCTTACAGTTCTGAGGGTCAGAAGTTCAAGCTGAAGACATCAATAGATTCAGGTTCTGATGAACTTCCTGCTTCACAAGCTCTAGTCTCATATGATAGAACAGACTTCAGAGGGACTCCAATCACATTCATGACCATACTATTTTCATGGACTAATCAAAGGACCCACTTCCAGGACCAGTGAGATGGTAAAGGGGCCAGACTCAAAGACTAACTTTCAGGTACTCAGGACTGCGTGAGGTCTAATGGGTCTCTGATAGCCACCATTATCTACCTGCCTATAAATCCTCAGGGAGAAGCAAGGTGTCCTGTCACTCTACCACCACAGCAAGATATAGACAGGCCAATCTTGTGCAGGTCTTGTGTGGGTACTTACAACTGGTTTGTGGTAAAAAATGTAAATCTCTGGGGGAGGGAGAGACATTCTCTTCTGTGGAAGTACCACTGGCAAGAAGTTCATGTTCCTGTAAACACCTCAGCCAGAATCCTGTAAAACACCCTGAAAAAAAAAATCAATGGGTTACAAAAACCAACCAACCAACCACTACACAAGCAAACAAACAAACAAACAAACACCTGAAAGCAGAAAGGAAGACTAGAAGAAGAAAGGGGGTTAGCAAAAGTTGAAAGGAAGCAAGAGAGGGAATTGGAGGGTGAACATGATAAAAAATGTATAAAAAATATCATAATGAAATCAATTCTTATGTATAATTAATATATTCTTCAAAAAGTCTCATCTCCAAATTCTCTCACACTAAGCATTAAGATTTAAATGAACTTGAGAGGGACACTACATTAAGTCTATAACTTGCTTACTTCTTGACTTCCCACTTAGTCAACCAGTGCCTTCAAAGATACACTTTTCACTGAGTTTATTAACTTGGCTGCTTTGGACTTCTTAGGATGTTGTCTGGGTAGATTCAGAAGCCAGATGGTTATATTTTTCACTTCTAGGCTTTTTTAATATAAGAAAAAAAAAACCTCTATAACGTGTCATGCCATCACATGAGTTTTGAAGCATGATTAGTTAATAATCTTGCTGCAGAGTGTACAATGCACGTACAGTTTTCTAAGACTTGAGACTATTGCGTTTCAAGTATTTAAGAAG
This sequence comes from Typhlomys cinereus, assembly GCA_023101885.1. Classification (NCBI taxonomy): domain Eukaryota; kingdom Metazoa; phylum Chordata; class Mammalia; order Rodentia; family Platacanthomyidae; genus Typhlomys; species Typhlomys cinereus. Next base: position 2,911,667 of record JALPQD010000139.1, read on the forward strand.
CTCAATCTCCTATAACTTTCCAATGTCAATAATGCATCTGTAAGCTTGACTGGAAATTGTGTATCACTGGCCTTCTATAAATTCTGTAATCTATATCAACTCTTAATTATCCCATATGAAGTATGAAATGCTGATAAACCTTGTAATATACATTTGTGTAAATTACAAAGTTCAATGCCATCTGGTAGGTGTTCAGTAGCAAGTATAGTTGAGTCTTATTATTTGTGAATTCCATATTTGTAATTTGCCTACTTGCTAAATTTGTTTATAAAGCCAAAATCCACACTGAGCAATTCCATGGTCTTTCACTGACATGTGCAGAGCAGTGAAAATTTTGAGTCATTTGACATACATTCCCAGCCTGAGGTCAAGAAGGATGGTGCTGATGTTCTGCCTGTTGTTTTAGCTCTCCTACATATCAGGTGATGATGCTGGTCTGGATGTATGTGGGGGAGGGGGATTGGGTTGTTTAAAATGGTCTCTGAAGAAAATACTAAAGTGTTGTCTAAGTCCAATATCTTAAAAGTACCAAATACTTGATTTGGAAGTCCCACTTCCTTCCTTCTGGTTCTACCTTACTCAAACCTCAAACAATGACCTTTCATTGCATGGTCTTCACTGAATTCTTGGGATAATTTTGTACATATAGCTATTAATTCCTGCCTTGGACCCACTGTTTGTTCAATTTAACTTGACATTAGATATCCCAATTCAGCCTTACTAGTTGTTGAGTCCCACCAGAGTGAAGAAGCTCTGAGGCTCAGCTCTCAAGTCTGTATTGCAGTCCATAATTCTGGGATTTTGTGCATAAAGATGAGTCCTTCATGCCCATTACATCTCTGAATCTCATTATCTCAGCATTTCCTACAACTGAACACCTACCATGTGGTTCACATGTATTGATCCAGTCAAGTTTATCCTCTTAAAGATAAGCGAGAGATAAGTCTATAAACAGATGTAATCTAGTGTGGTCAGTGATGTGCAAATGAAACTGGGAGGTATGTAGGACAGTCTATAAATCAAGCAAGAAAATTTTCAGATAAGTTAGAATCAGAATCTAGTCTTACATCAAAGTATGATGGTTAATATTAATTGTTAAGGAGAGACAACCTTTGTCTGAAACCTGATACATAAGAGACAGACTTCTAGGCACATCTCAGAAGGATTCTCTATATTAAAGTTCACTTCTGAACATGCCTATGAGCAACTTCCTTGACTGCATTACTCGATGTGGGAAGGCCCGGTGCAAAATCGACAGCACAGGATGGGTCTCAGACTATATACAGCAGTGAAAGTGAGCTGAACAGTGCCAAGTGTGCCAGGATTCATTCCCTCTGCTCTGGACCATGGATGTGATGTGAGCAACTGCTTCAAGTTCCTATTGCCGTTACTTCCCCACAGTGATGGACTCTAAACTGGAATTATCAGCCGATTTAACCCTTGTTCCCTGGAGTCTGCTTCTCGTCGTGTACTTTTGTCTCGGCAATAGGAAAAGGAAGCTAAAGGGTATGTAAAGATGTTGCCTGTCATGTCACACTGCTAGAGCGTCAAAGGTGGAAAGACAACACAGCAAAGAATCCAAGGTACGGATTATACAAAGATGATTCTGTTGTCTTTCTGGGGGTTAAATCTGAAGATGCAAATTGGAGGCAAAGATACTTTTTCAAAGCTTTTCTGGTATTTCTGGGATACAGGAAATGTTGGAATCCTGAATTAAAGTGGCTGACTGGTGGGCCGGAGAGATGTCTCAAGAATTAAGGCTTTGCCTCAAAAGCAGAAGGACCTGAGTTTGGATATGAATCCTATACAAAAACACCAGGTGGGAATGGAAGCGGCTTGCACTTCTGGTCTGGAAAGTGGAGCCTGGGAAATCCAAGAGCAAAGCAAAAAGGAGGTAGAACAATCCATGATGATTTCAGGAGTCACCCTTGATCCATCACAGGCACACATAATGCTCTATGTTCTCTCTTTTGCACACACACACATGTACATATAAACACACACACACATACACACACACACGTGCAAAAAAAAATAGTCGAGTGGCTGGAAAAGAGAGGTTGTTGATTCCTAGACTTGGGGAGATAAATCAGGACTTGAGTTTGGATTGCCAACTCCCATTAATAATGCCAGGCAGGTTTGGCAGTCCCACAGAGCACTTATTTAGAGTCACGTGACATACATATTCCCAGCCTGAGCTCAAGCAGCATGCCTTGTTTTGCTCTCAATTCTGTAAACAAGTATCCATTTGTTTGGGAATTCTGAGAGTAGGATAGCTAGCAAGACTAGGCCTGTCAGTGAGCTCTGGATTTAACTGGGGAGCCAGTCTCAAAAGAGTAAGGTAGAAGAGTGATCCTGGATGATTCCTTAAGACTTCACATGTGTTAGGCAGTTTTAGAGCAGCCATGCTGGGACGGTCCCTGAAGGTCTTCAAAGGTCATCCCCAGGGCTGGAATTACCCTGAAGGAACACACCTTATTAACTCTAATTCTTCTCAGAGATGGAGTCACTGCCATGCCCCAATCCCTGTTTATAAAAGGATATGGCAATTAGTTCTTCATTGTAGATAAGTCCCATCAAGAGGTTGGGTACACAATCAACTGGGTTGGGTCCCAAGATGAACAGACAATGATATGTAGAGAACCAAAAGCTCTAATCAGGTTTGCAGAAACTGGAGAGCTAACCAGTTAGGAAAGGCCACCTTCTCCCCACCCTATCTACCTAAGCCTACAAATAGTCCTGACCCTGGCAGCCATCTTTGGCTCTCTTGCCCCTCATGGTTAGGCAGTTTTAGAGCAGTTATGCTGGGACAATCTCTGAAGGTCCTGGAAAGCATCCCCCACTGCTCAGATTGCCTTAGAGGAATACCCTCCTGGAGCTAACCAATGGGGAAAGGCACTCTTTCCTGGGTTTTCCTAAATGCATAAACATACCTGACCTTGGCAGCCATCCTTGGCGCCTGCCTCTCATGGCACTCCACATCTGGAGTCCATGATTCTTGTCTAGCTCCTTGCTCTGCCCACACTTCATGCGTGAAGTCAGTGTTTTCCAGGGTGTCCTAGACCCTCATGGTGCTCCAGGTCTGAAGTCCATGAGTTCTGTTCTTTCTCTCTAATAAACTCTGTCCCTTAATCCTCCTTGTGGAGAATTCTGCTTCAATCCGTGGGACACACATAAATCTCCCCCATGATAGGCAACATTAAGAGTCAACTCTGCAATACTGGGACTCCATGTCTGGAGTCCATGAGTTCCAGCTCCCTTGTTCCTCATGGATTCCATGCCTGGAATGATGTCACCACAAGATCAACTGGGTTGGCTTCCAATGTGAACAGACCAATGAGACGTAGAGGACCAAAAGCTCCAAACAGGTTTGTAGAAACTGGAGCTAACGAATGAGGAAAACACTTTTCCCTACTAAGTCTAACCCTGTAAATACCCCGACCCTGCCAGCCATCAGACCTCTTTTGTTCCTCTCAGGATCCACCTCCATGTTCTTTCTCTCCTCTAATAAACTCCCTTAATCCACTCTGCATGTTTTGGTTTCAGTTTTTGACTCTGGAACACAAGAACTTGGACATAAAACACTGCCCCCCTGCAATACTCTCTCCTTGCCCACTCAGAGAGCTGTGGCCCCAGCTTGCCTCAGGCTGAGTAAAGACATGATTTTTTTTTTTTAAGAAAATCTGAGAGGAACAAACAATGGTCTTATGTGATTTTTACCCCTAACGATAATTCATCTTTATTAATTAGCACTCTTGGTGTGTAACTTCATCCATGACCATGTGTTTTCCTTCAGAGACTGAAAACACTGCTGTGTTTTGTTTCAAATGTTCCACTGACCTGTCTTTTCACTTGCTGATTGCAGAGGTTAGTTTGGCATCTCCAGTGTTGGGATCCTCTGCCAACCTACGAGCAGCCTTTGCAGAATGTTTGAGAGGTATGAATTCAAAGGGAGACACCCCTACATCTTGCAGTCTATACGCCAAGCTGTGACTATTTCACAAGTTGGGCCTTATCTGGCAATTCTTACATTCTTGTGGAGTCCCAAGCAGGACACATTCCTGGCTGGGTGGAGGGAAAAATTCCTGACATTCTTCAGCCACTATCCTCCAGGAGCTGGAGTGGGATAGAAGAGGAAGAAATAAAGAACCAGAACCAAAAAAGCCCTTTTATTTTCAACGTTTGGTATTAATTTGAACTAAGTTCTACTCTACAAGTCATTGGAGGGTGGGGAGGAAGAAGGAGAAGGAAGAGGAGGAGAAAGAAGAGGAGGAGGAGGAAGAAGATTCAGGGCTGTGGAGACATGTATGGAATCATCAGTTCCTCACTGTCTCTCAGTAGGCTTCAGGGCCTGTACTGTCTATATTTGAATTTTATTTATTGCTTATACAAACATTATCCTTTTGCAGCAGCAATACATGTCTATCACTTTTGTAAATGAATTTATACTTCACAATGCTTTATTACTTACATAATCTCATTTGACCTTCACAAGAAATCTAGAGGTTGGTATTATTAATATTTACAGTTTATTAAGCAGAAAGCCAAGCTGAGAAGTGAGGTACTTGTATACTTTCAAATAGCTGATAAAGCAGAGATGGCCTGTAACCAGATCTTCTGACTTGCCTTTATGACGACTCCCTCAAGACCTCCCATTATGTCATCACAAATGCTGCAGAGTGGTCTCCCGCAGTCTGCACAGTTAGAGGGTAACATCTAACTCTCCCTCCCAACGAGAGGCCACAGTGATAGACTGGAAATTTGGAAAGTCTGGTCAGTGTGGCTAGGGGACAAGGTCAAGATGTCCTACAGCTATGAAGGGTGACACTGGAAGGACAACAAGCAAGTCAAGACACTGACCCAAACAGGCAAGTCAACTGTCCAACTAGCGCTTTTCAAGGTATGGACCACAGCCAACGGGTAGGGCATGAGCATTCTTCTGATGTTTCACAGACCTCTCTGAGTATCTATCTTTTCTTGGATCTTATTGGCAAATGACTCATGATGCCTAGATGTATGTGTGTGTATATGTGCACGCATGTGCTCCTTAAAGCTGGGTTAGGAATTAGTAATATTTGGCATTCATAAGTAAAATAATGTTACTAATAAATTTTAGCAAACGACCAGACTTTATTAAGAACTTAACTGAGAATCAACTTTTAGTGATATTGAAGAAACTCTTATTATAAACATTCATGGTCATAATAGCCTTAGCTTTGGGGAAGATGGCTTTGTTATCAAATCAGTGTGTATGCTTTTCTAGTGGCTTTTATTTCTGAGTTTTAATCATAAGTTAGACTACCTTTATTTCCATCATCATTCATGTTTTGCTTGAAGCAGATTGTTTGTTTGAACCTATGGTAGCATTCTGATGCTTATAAAGCATAAGTGACATAATTCATGACCTGTAAGTTTTTTACTATATTTATTTATTTATCCCCAATCATACAAGCTTAATAGGTCTTCTCCCTCCCTCCACCCCTCCCCAGTCCCCCTGGCACCCTCCTCCCTTTTCCCCTTCCTTTCACCCTCCACCCTCTCTCTCCTCCCAGTGTCTCCCCCTTCCCTTCCTCCCATTCCCTGGAGCAGCCTTTTGTGTGAATGCCAAACTTCCCTCTGAGTCCTCCATTCTAGTGTTGTGTAAGAGCTTTTTTCCCTTTGGTATGGGAACACTATTATGACTGTCAATCCCTTGCCTCTAAGGATCCTAGTGCCTGTGATCCATGCTAGACTTTCGGGAGTCATTGACATGTCAGGCATTGCACAGGTCATGCAAAGTCCAAATATGACTACTGCGACCCTAACTTGTGTGGAGTATCTTGCGTATGGTTGGTCCTCCCTATCTTTAGGCTCTTAACAATCTTGCTGCCCCTTCTACTGCAAGTTTCCCTGAGCTTTAGGATGGAGAGAGATTTGGCTGGTCTGGTTCCAGGTGAATAATGTAGGGGTCTCTGGTGTTCTGGATTGTGATTTGTTGTTGTTTTCAGTTTTGCTGTTCCTGTACCGCCCTTGGCTCCATCCTGATTGGTACTGGAGATCACCTCCTGAGGAGCAGGGAGTCGGGTCCGGGTCCAGGGCGGAAGGGACGACCTGTAAGTTTTATAATGAACACTTGAAAGCAAATTGGGTCATAGTACACATAGGAACCATGCATACTAATATTGTTGATACAAATGTTCACAATGTCCACAAAATGTTCTGCATAACAGTTTATTGCTACCAAGGAATTCTTTGAAAAGTAGGAAAGGCTGGAGGAGGTGGGTCTTACAGTCTTTCACCTCCCCAAATGGTCTTTAGTCAAAAAAGTTCAAGAATCGCTGGGAAGAGATATAGAACTTGGCTCATTTCAGTGACCTGAAGAGAGCAAACATTTGAAGAATATCTGGGAGGTACAGACACTGCGAACTTATGGTGTTGAGGAAATGATGTCTATGGGTGTCATTTCAGATGTCTGTAGCCTCAGGCATAAATAGGGAAGGAACACGAGGACTTAAAAGGGGACATCTTCACAGGGTACCAAAGTGGCCTGGTTTGTGCATGTGAAAAATATACTTCCATGAACAAATGAGGACCAAAAGGCAGTTGACCCTCACTGCCATGAACTCTAGCCAGAATAGAGAAATCCTTTGTCATTTGTCTGCATCTACAGAATGCTTTTTAGTAAGTGGTTTTTAAGATGAGATACTTCTGGATGCTATTGTTTCGTGGATACGTTGAAGGTGACTACCTTCTGCTCACAATCACAGAAAATAGTAAAGTAGTTTCATGGAGATGATAGTCTTAAAATATAAAATTGTAGCATATTCTAATAATATGCTTACATTTCTGGAAAAATAAAATATGGAGGAAAAGAATAAACAAACAAAATATATTCTTCTTTTTTTTCAAATGCCACCAAGAAAAACCTTTCCAATATTGGAATGGGTAGGGCAAAAGGAAGAATCCATGGGGAGGTGTTCTCTTTCTCTAAGAATCTTCAAGCTTGAATTTAGGCAAGAGAACGATGTGCTTATTATTTATTTAATATTTATTTTGTGTGCACCCACATGTATGTGCGTGTGCGTGTGCATGTGTGTATCAGAGGGTACTGTGTGTCCCTTTGGAGGCCCAAGGGTGACTTCAAGAATCATCTTGGATTACTTCTACCTCCTCTTTGCTTCATTGTGGGATTCCCAGAGCTCTGCCCACCAGAGTCAGAAGTGCAGGCGCCTGTTGATTCTGGCTGGGACCTAGGATCCATACTCAGGACCTTCTGCCTAGGAAGTAGAGTCCTAACCTCTGAGCCATCTCTCTAGCCCCACCATTGGTTATTATTAAGAATCATAAGCTCTTTAAATTGAGCTGCCACCTTCAAAAAGTACTGCTATAAATCTATCCTAAAATATAACTTCGCAAATACTTTTTTTTTTTTTGCATGTGTGGGTGAGGGTGCATGTATACGGGGGGGAGTTACTTATGAGGCGGAGGGGCTGTGGATAAAAAGAGGGCAGTTGAGTATGTGTGCCTGGGGAGGCCCAAGGGTAATGTTGAGAATCATCCTGGATTACTCTACCTCTTTATTGCTTTGCTCTGGGGTATCCCTGCCTCTGCCTTCCAAGGCCAGAAGTATAGCCTGCCACTATTTCTGTCCACCATTTTTACGGGATCTGGAGATCTGAACTCAGGTCCTTTTGCTTGCAAGGCAAAGGTTTTAATCCCTCTGCCATCTCTCAAGCCAACAAATACTTTATTATGGGTTTATACCATGGTTAATCACTGAATAAGTCCCATTCTATAATGTGATTATTGTCTTAAAGTAAACCTAATAAATCATAAGATATCGCAGACGATGCAACATGAAATTGTAGTTTGGCTGCTGAAAATAATTCATCTTGTTCTCTTGCCTTATAAATGTTGGAGAGTTGAACTGATATTATTCACAAGCATTTTGTTGTCTAAGTTTCCATATTCATTTCAAAGTTCACATTTCAAAAATGCCCCTAATCAATTTATTCTAGGTGACTATTTTTACCACATAAATGAAACTCAGTAAAGTTAACCTAAGTTTCTGACATGCCAGTTATTATCCTACCAAGACCATGTGGTTGTTCCCATGTGAGAGTTATTAAATGGAGAAATGCATTATTTTTGTTTGTCAATGGTTTACCAATACACAGAAGACCAAGCTATGGTTCATTATAAAGACAGACAAAAAATCACATTATTTCAAAAAATAAGAAAACATAATCCCCCATGAATTGTCAGTGAAAATCAAATTCCTAAAGGCTGGAGCCAACTTCCAAACTTGTTCACATAAATTACGAATGGGCAAGCCCATTGCAGCAGCTATTGTTTTGCTCAATTATTGACATGAGTGTAAAGGCCTAAAATATAAAATTCAGAAGTCTTTGAGGGATAAAACAAAGATAGCAAATGAATGCAGCTTTTTAAAGATCATGATGAAATACAAGTAGGGGGAGTATAGCAAAAACAATAATTACTCCTGTCTTTTTTTGAGACAGACTAGAGGCTATTGTTTTTTATTTGTTCCTTGAGGCTAACGTTAGGAAATAAGAAAAGCAATAACTAGTACTTTAGGGTTTATAACCTACGTTCATATTTATTAGCTTATTTGAGTAATGAGGTGTAAGGCATTTGTATTCAACTAATTTTTCCAGAATTTAGTCTATATTTTTAAAAGTTATAATAATTAAGAAAATTCTCAACACCAGTAAAAGTGGTTAAGAGGCATATTCATGAAAATTAATGAATTATGTGGTGACTTGATTTCAAGATTAAATCCCAGTTCATCCTTCACCCTTTCTATGTGGATCCTACACATTCATGTGTATATTTGCAAACAATAAAGACCTTTTTTATTTGCTTTTTTAGGTGTATTTGTACTCGCATAGAAATTTTTTCATATATTTAATGATCCATTATTTCTAAAGATTTTATTTATTGATATATTTGAGAAAGAGAGAGAGAGAAAGATATGCACATACATGTCATGGTACACGGGCAGAGGTCAGATCACAGGACAACTTTTGAAAGTCAGTTCTTGCTTTCCAGCATGTGGGTTTATATGGATCAAACTTAGATCACAGGTTTGCAAGCAAGAACCTTACCTGTTGAGCTATCTTGCCAGACCTCAGTATTTTATATTTTTATTTACTAGAACTATATTGGACTCATCTTAGTATAGAAAGTATTGAATCTTAAAGATCCTGACTCAGGGCTGGAGAGACGACTCAGGGGTTAGGACTGTGCCTCTCAAATAGAAGGTCCTGAGTTCAGATCCCAGGTCCCACATTAAAAAAAAAAACAGTGGAAGCCTGTACTTCCAGTTCTGGTGGATGGAGCCTGGAAGATCCCAAAGCAGGAGGTAGAAGCAGCTCAGAATGATTCCCGAAGTCACCCTTGGACACCCCCTGCACACACAATAAATGAATGACTAAAGTTTTTTTTAAAAAAGATCATGACTTAGTTAAAATATCGCTTTAATGCGATTCAAACCCTGCCATCTTACTATAAAGCCTGTTTGGTTTTATTTCTTTACTTTTTCTTTTCTAAATTTATTTTGTATGTTTGGGTGTCTGCAAGTGGGTGCATCTGTAGAGGTCAGAGGACAACTGCTGTGAGTTAGTTCTCATCTTCCATTTTGTTGAGGCAAAGTCTCTCTTGTTTCTGTGTCTTCCAGGATGATTAACCCACTAGCTTTAGGCTTCTCTCCTGTCTCAGCCTCCCATCTCACCATAGGAGTGCTGGGATTACAGATGTGTGCCAACCACATCTTTTTCTAGCAAGTGCTTTATCACCTGAGTCATCTCCCAGGCTCCAGTTGTAGATTTTATAAGTATACTCTCTAGAGTAAACCCTGTTCTTTTTTTATTTAGCCCCAGCAACGATTCAGGCTTTATTAATCACAGATAATGAAAATTTCACTTTACCACAACATCCTCTTGACTGGTTCTGCTGTTTTATAAATCACAGATGTGAAACAGATGAGAATACCATAACTTTTCTAGAAAGGCAATATGACATGAAGTAAGGCCAGTGTGTCTTTGTTTCTTTGTGTGTGTGTGTGTGTGTGAGTGTGTGTGTATGTGTATACAAGAGGGCAATTTAAATGTATGTGCCTGTAGAGGGGCAAGGATGACTTCAGGAACCATCCTGGATTGTTCTACTTCTTGTAGCTTTGCTCTGGAGTCTCCTAGGTTCTGCCTTCCAGGATCATAATTGCAGGCGACCACCTGAAATTTTTATGTGGGATTCCAGCTCAGGTTCTTTTGCTTGTGAGGCAAAGTCTTTAACTTCTGAGCCATTTTCCCAGCCTTTGCCTTTAAAATTTAATCACTGAAATTCTGTTAATGAATTAATAGATCTTTGTCATTCTTGCAATAATTAGGTAACTTCAATACTCAAATTTTTCTTTAAAATTTTTTGTTTTCAGAATGGAGAAATGGCTCAGGGGTTAATATTCTGCCTCACAAGTAGAAAGTCCTGAATTCTGATCCAGGTTCCACATAGAAAAACCAGGAGAAAACAGTAGAGGCCTGCACTTCCTACCCTAGTGGGCAGAGCCTGGTAAATCCCAGACCAAACAAAAAGGATGTAGAAGCAATTCAGGATGATTTCTGAAGTCACCCGTCGTCCTCCATGGGGGCATATAATGCCCTTTCACACACACACACACACACACACACACACACACACACACTCTCTCTCTCTCTCTCTCTCTCTCTCTCTCTCTCTCTCACAAATTTTAAAAAATCAAAGTTTTTGCTTTCTATTTGCTTAAATGTCCTCCTCCCTAATTGGTTTCCCTAACATTCTAACTTCTCATCTAAGATGCTACTAGTTATCTAGTACCTGAAACAAGTATCATAGATAGATGATTTCATACTTCTTTTTCAAACCAATTGAAGTATCAGAATTCTTTTTTAAATAAAGTGGGGTAGAGGTATGTGACTCAGCAATTAAAGCACTTGCTATGCAAACAAAAGGACCAGAGTTTAGTCTCTAGGTTCCATATAAATATACTGGGCAGATGTAACTGCCTGCCTGCAATTCCAGCCATGACAGGCAGAGTCTGGAATCCCCAGAGCAAACTAACTAACCAAACTTGCCCTACAGAGTGAGTCCTGGGTTTAACTAGAGACAACGTCAAAAGGATAATGCGGAAGAGCAATCAAGATGGATTCTCAATGTCAGTCTTGGCCATGTGCATAAGCAAACATAGGCTCTGCACCCACATAAACATGTATATCTACATGTATACCAAAATATGTTATCTCTTCTCTCTGACATGTACGCATGGAAAAGGGGGAATAAATGGCATTAGCTACTAGTTTATCCAAGGATTTAGACTTTAAAAATTATATAACAGCTTTATTTCATGATTAAATTCCAATCCTTCATCAAAAAAGTGTTCTAGAGACTGAATAAACAAGTAAGTGGTATCTTGAGCTATATTTGACTTGGCAGACCCAAGGAGAAAGGGCAAGGGATGCTTCACCTGAACACTTGTTCACACTATACTGTACATCGCAATCTCCAACCAAAAAAAAAGTTACCTCTTATCTCCTTCCAAGAAAAAGGACTTGAGGAAACTTCTCCTTAAATATTGAAGGAAATATCAGTATCAGTGGAAGAAGAACTTAAAAAGAAAGCAATCAGTGGCCTCATGTCTTCTTTGTGAACTTTTTCTCTGGGTTAGGAAAGTTATCAAATGGGAAAAGAAAATTCTAGTGGTAGCCAGTACAGAGACTTCCAGACCAAGGCCCTGCCATCTGAAGGCAGAGCCACACCCCTGTCTCTGACTTCTTCATTCTCCAGACTGCTCTATACTCACTGTTTCCTTGAATTACTGAATCTGAGGATATAGGGATTATGCTATGGGCAAAGGGCAACGGGAAAGCAGCTGTCCTACAGACCATGAGTCCATCTCTGTGTCCCTACTTGCTATTAGTTTACAACTTAGAACATCTTACTTTACATGAAGTGTTTGGTGAACAGAGCCTCTGAAGCCACTGGTAGATTTGGGAGTTATAAGCAGAAGAAGGGAAGCTGAGCACTTAAAAATTAGTTAATTCCATCATCCGGTGATATGTGCTGATATTAGAAGTGGTTTTGCATAAACAGGAGAGAGAGAATAAAGATTTGGGGTCTAATTAGTCAGAGATCTGGATTCTTGCCACCAAGAAGCAACTAAGTTATCAAGTCTTAAGCTAGCATCCTTTCAGTGAGTCTGTCTAGTGGGAATCTGAGGCTATTCAGTGACAAGGAGCTAGACTAAATAGTAATCTAAAGTCAATAGTCACAGGACTTGAGACTACTCCTACCACTCGCTAGTTACCACTTTAGCATGGGTAGTTATTGTGCTTCATCAGAATAGGGAAAATAACTCATTGGCTTGCTTTCTTTCCAAGGTGGTAGTAAATATTAAATGGTATAACATGTATCAAAATATTTTATATGTATATGAAAAACTGAATAGTGAACGAGAATATGACTACATAAAGGACCAGCTAAGATGCTTCCTACTAGCACAATTATGTTCAATTGACAAATTTGATGATTTGAAGTCTTACAAATTTATGTGTAGAGAATCTAGCTTTTGCAGAAATGTCAACAGATCAACTCTGTCGTATTTGGAAGGTTAGAATTATTATGGGCTTAAAGTAATAGAAAATACATTTCTTTCCATTATTTCGCATCTAGAAGAAAATGCTTAACTTCTGTCCAGGAGGGAGGTTCTACCGTATCATAAGGGAGAATCAGGGGACAGGAACTAGGATGTCATTTCAGGCAACTTTTTCAATGATGAAGAGGTTGTAGACCACCTGAAGATATTTATCCTTGAAGACAAATGAATGGGAAGAATATAAATACCATCAGCAGATCACTCTGTTCTAGGATACAGGCTACAGATGATTTATGTTGCAGTTATTTTTCTTTTTGCTGCTATGAGACGTCACTCTTACATACCTTAAGGGGAGAAAGGGAGATTTATTGGCTTATGGTTCCAGAGGGAAGATACAGTCCATTATGGCAGGAATCTCTAGTAGAAGGTATGGCTGGAGGCAGAAGCTGAAGGTGGTTTAAGTCGCAGCCATAATCACGGAAGCAGAGAAAGCAAGCGTCCACTGCAGATGCAAGGCTGGGTCACCAAACTTTGAGGTCTGATGCCTGTGACTTGCCTTCCTCCGCCAGAGCTCCACATCCAAAAGGTGCCACACCCTTCCCAAACATTTCCATCAACTGTGGATTAAAACATATGAATGGGAGACAACTCACATTCAAACCACAATAGAAATGACATGGAGTTCTTAGATTTAGATTAAGTAATTTTTTCAGTTTTCTTAAAATCCTGATGCTATAAAGTCATGGGAGAGAGAAACCGTGAGTCAGGACAGGGGATACTTTCCACAAATAAGAGTTTTGTTTCAACACAGAGACCACACTACCTGGAAATATTTTTGACAGGGCTATGTTCCAAATGAAATTATGACAGAAGACCTCTCCAATTCTAAGGTTGGCTGACTCTTGAGTAGGATGCGTCATGAAATGTACTTAATGTGTTCTTCAAGGCAGTAATCTCTGATTACTCTTGGTAGTGATTACTGTCCCTCTCTCTTGCTCAGAGTTTAAGCAGTGCTTTTCTGGTGCCAGGTTTTCTCACTCCATCAATGGCTTTTTGCTGTTGCTCATTACAACCATCTTCCAGTGGTTGTTTTTACAGCAGTTACAAAGCCAAAGTCACATACTTTGTCAGATGTTTGCTTGCACTAAGAAAACCTCATACTCCACCCAGAATGAGCATATCTTTGAATTCTTTTTTTATAGTGTACAATTAACAGACTGACAAACATACAAATAAATCAAGATCATTCTGATATTTAAGAATCAGTCAGATGGCAACAGTAGCATCAAACTGTTGATTAGGTCATATGCCTTTAACAAGCCATGGTGTTTTCTGATCTGGGAAGCCATATAGCCTGACTCTGAACAAACGTTGCTGGAGTTTTAGAACATCATCAGCTAACCATAACTTAAGTAGAAGAAAAAAAATGCAACTGAAAATTCTCTGATATTGAAGTGAAGTACATTCCAACCCAGTTACAAAGTAAATAAATATGTAAGTTAAATGAATAAGGAAATAATGACTGTTGTATGGCTTGTAAAAATTAGAAGACAGCAGAAAATGCATACTTTTGTATAGAGGATACTTTTAGTCTCAAATATCAGAAAAAATAATCTCAAAATATCTTATGCAAAATATTGGGTCATATAAAAAATTTCAGGCTTAATCACTACAAGGAGCCAAATGATCCTCAACAAAATATTTCTACTCTTCTACTATTTCATGAGTTTTATATGGCTCATCTTGGCTTCATTCTGAGGAGATCCCTCTACTTGGTACCTGCTAACCTATGAGCCTAGCTAGCTTCAAGTTCAATTAAAGGCCCTATTTCAAGAAAAATGGGTGGCTTCTGTGTACATGTATAGGCACAAACAGTGGCACAAACACACATGCATATACATCACACACACACACACACACACACACACACACACACACACACACACACAAGAAACATAGTGATATGAGTAACTGAGAAGCCACTATACCATGGCCCTGGGAAGCTGAAGATCTGGTATTTGCTGTTTTGTGAATAATGGCTTTGGGCCTTTTGACATATTATCTTTTTGCCTACTGTTTCAAACTTTATCACAATCAACTGTAGACATACATTTTAGCAAGTATTTGTAGTTCTCAATGGTGAAGAAATATTAAATGTAAATGAGGCTACAGTAGCTCTAAGAAATCCTGAGTTGTTTCTGGGCTCTGTATGATCATCAATTCAAAAACGGAGGTCATGCACTTGGGGCAAGAAGATCCCATGTACTCAAAGTGGCCTTATGAGATACAAGTACACACTCATTGGAACTAATGTCTAGAAATGTCAGTCTAGGAAATAAAGGAAAGTACCCACCTACCTCCAAAACAGAACAGAAAAACATTCCAGAGTAATTCTTCCTGTCTCACACCCCATCCCTTCACCCAGACTGGATTCTACCCTAAGGTTTTAATACTTATCTCCTTCCTTTGTGTATCTGAATGTTTAATTGCAAATATTGGCAGTTTTAATACTGTATTATTGATAAGGAAACTCTCAGAAGAGAAAACACAGGCCAGGCTGTGGAGCACATATCTATAACCTCAGTACTTGAGAGGAAGAGGCAGCAGGATCTGGAATTCAAGGCATGATCCTGTCTCAAATATATAAACAAAAAAATTAACAAACAGTAAATGTGATGTCCCAGAAGTACAACATTCAAAAGAAGGCAACAGTAAATATTAGAACATGGAATACAATTCTCTCTGGGCACAGGGATGGGGAAGTGGACCAAGCAGAATTACTCCTTGGAAAATTTTTCTGCTCTGCTTGGGAGATTACATGGGTAAGTGTACAAACTCAGATTTCTAAGTAAGTTGAAAATTTGGTTGATCAATAAAAGAATGGAAAAACAAGAAAGCTGTACAGAACAAGAGAAACCTAGAGTCTTTTAGGGACCCAAAATGAGTGATTACATTAGGAGCCATTGATTTTATGCTAAGCACACAGAAATGACACTGACATGTTGTCCCTTAGGAGTCCTTTTGCCTACTAGTATCAAACCTCAGTCACAATCAGGGGTAACCATGAATTTTAGCAAATATTTGTGTTTCTTGATGCTGAAGAAAATATTAGTCCATGAATGGCCTAAAAGAAAAACCATGTTTCTCATTTTCAGCCTCCTTTCTATGAAATCCAGGAGAAAAAAATGGAAGCAAAGAAGAGGGAGGGAGGGAGGGAAAGAGAGAGGGAGGGAGAAAAGAAGGAAGGAAGGAAGGAAGGAAGGAAGGAAGGAAGGAAGGAAGGAAGGAAGGAAGGAAGGAAGGAAGGAAGGAAGGAAGGTTGGTTTGCTAAAGTTGCCATAATAAAGTACCACAAACCAAGTGTCCCAGACAACAGAATATATTGTCTCAGGTTTGGAGGATGGAGGTCCTTTCTACAGTAGAGGCATCAGCAAGGTCTGATCCTTCTGAGGACAATGAGGAAGCATGCCTCTCCCTCAGTTTCTGATGGCAATTGGTGTCCCTAGGCTGTAGAAGTCTCACCCCTTCTCTAGCTTTATCTTCATGGTGGTTCTCTCCATGTGCATTTCTGGTTCCAAATCTCTCTTTTGTGAGGCTTCTAGTCCTACTTGAATAGAACTCAGTAAATGATCTCAATTAATTACATCTGCAAACAGCCATATTTCCAAAGTTGGCCACATTCTGAGGTCTATAAGTGATTGCACCTGTGCCCCAGTGCTCCAATTCTAGGCTTATGTGTATGCTTAGAGTCATGACTGAGACAGGCTTCAGTGTTTCCTCCTTCCTATTGCTGAGCTCATCATGACTGAAGAACAGAGAATCCATCAGATGCTTACAGTTGGAAAGATTCACATAATCTGGGTTATATGGAGACAGAGCAATCTAGGATGACTCCCAAAGCTGCCCTTGAGCCTCCACAGGCACACAAACTCTGGTGTCTCTACACACACACACACATACACACACACACACTCACACATTCATGAATGCATACACTACACCAAATTTTTATAAATTTATATAATCTTTTGGAACAATAATTTGGAGGAAAATAATTTGTTTGCATAAAGAGATTCCTTGATTTTGCAGTGAGAGAGAAGAACCCACTCGCTTTACTCTCAGCAGGGCTGGGAGGGTAGTGTACTTTCTCCTCTATGCCCTCTTCCTACTACTTGTCTAACAAGGGCTTGTATTAGGGTTTTCTAGAGGAACAAAACCAGTAGAATAGATGTATATATAAAGAAATCTATTAAATTAACTCATAAAATAAAATTCATGTATGACAATAGGTGCTGTAGCTACTCAGTTCTTGAGCTGAATATCTCAGGAGACTAAAGGATCCCTGGAAAATTTTGAACCTTAGTCACACCAGAGGGCTGAAACAGCTGGGCTCTGCCATCAATGAGGAACAGAAGCAAGGCCCAAGAGCAGCCAAGAACAGCAGCAGTGGTGTATGCAACATCAGGAGAAGGCGGCAACAGACCAGCAGTAGACTCACACAGCTAGTCTACACAGGCCAAGGAAGGGCAAATCCCTCCCTTTGCACATTTTTTTATCCAGTCCACCACTGGAAAGCATCACCCATTATGGGATGAGTCTTCCATATCAATTAAACAATCACCTACAGACTTGTCCTAATTATCAGTTCTTTACAGCTGTGCCCCAAACCCAGCCTGCAATTGTGAAATTGACACCTGAATTTAACTATCACAGGGCATGAGAGGGAAATTGGTCCATTCTTAATTAGATTTTTTTAAAGCAACTTCTGCTGCTCACACAAACCAAGTGATCACATGCCACTGGAAATGCCTACTTTCCCAATATCAATGAGGCTTTGTGCTAAGTACAAGGAAGTCAGCTCTACATTATCAGAACCTTTGTGGGACAGTCAAGAACGACATGAATGATTGCAATTCATAAGTAATTACCGTGTGTCATCTCATTTTGCCTACATTTTAGGACACAGGCAGCTATCCTACAAAGAAATAACAGTGCTAACCCTAACTCAAGGGCTGATCTTGCAGAAAGGGATGTTTTCCTTCACTTTTTCCTCCCCTTATATTTTCAGTCCAGCCAAGCATAAATAAGTGGGCAATTTCCATCCTGATCACCGGAACTCTAAAGATAGGGCACTGAACCCAGCACAAGATGAATACATGCCATATGGAGCTAAAGGCAAGTTCTGATGCAAATTATCTCTGCCTTCCTCTCTGCATTGCAGATAAAAATTCCCTTGTGGCCTCTCTTTGTACTGTGCCCTGTGTATCTGAAAACAGTTAAAGTCACAGAGAACAGTGAAACATATTCTTTCTGTGGGAAAAGTATGGCACACTGCTTTCATTAATGATCATGAATGCTTTGTAAACATCTGATGTTACACAAACCATTTCATTTAGAATCCCATACTGAATCCTTTTGGTCAGTTACTCACAGTGTGGTGTAGAAGAACTGACAATTGTATTTGACAAGCACCAACTATGTGCCAGTTCCGGTGCTGGGCAGCTTATATAAGTTGTACCATTTATATTCCAACAGCTCACCTTTTCCTGGATGAAGGAACTAATAACTGGAAGAGCTAGACTCCACCACAAAGCCCACATCATTCCCAACATTCCACACCACTCTTACTTTACTTTAGATCTTTGGCTCTAAAGCAAATACATATTCTCCCTCTTCCTCTCTGTCTCCCTCTTCCTCTCCCTCTTTATCTCCCCCTCCCTCTCTCTCTCCTCTTTTCTTTGTTTTTATAGTTTTGAGAGAAAGTCTCACTATTTAGCTTGGACAGTCATGGAATTTGTTGTGTGGCCTGGGCTGACCTTGAGCTCCTGATTCTCTACATCTCAAGTGCTTCTTCCTATTTATTTATTTTTTTAATTTAATGTCTTTTAATAGCAAACTTAAAGGAACAGCACAGAAGACAGACAACATTAAAAACATGTACTTGCATGTAGGACAACTTAGAAAAGTATAATGAGTGGATGGAATCTACTGTATGATAAAAATGCCACAGTTTAGTTGCCATCAATAAGAAATTTACTTATTTTTTAAAAAACCCAAATGCTGGCATTGTCCAGAAAAGTTTAACAGGTTTATTTATAATTGTTATAAAGTTGAGCAGGTGAAACTTGTTCGCTGAAACATTTGATTTGCATTAATGCTTTACATCCTGCATTTATATTAAAAATTTATACACAAATGAAAATGAAAAAAAACGCCATTACCTGATTGCCGTCTCCTAGTTTTCTAGTTGTAATCATATACAACAGGAAGAAGAGGAAAAAATTTTTTTTTCTTTTCGAGAATGAAATATTTCCCATCACAGTGGATTTTGAAGCACGTTCAAGTATGCGGCTGCTAGCTGGATATCTTTTGGCATAATTGTTACACGCTTTACATGAATAGCACACAGGTTGGTATCTTCAAAAAGGCCAACCAGGCAGGCCTCACTTACCTCCAGCAAAGCCCCAATAGCTGCACCCTGGAAGCGCAGATCTGCAGATCTGTTTTGAAGTCCTGAGCAATTTCTCCCACCAGACGCTGGAGGGGAGTTTGAGAATCAGAAGTTCAGTGGACTTCAGGTAGCGCCTAATTTCACGATAGCAACAGTACCGGGCCTGTAACGATGAGTAGGGGGCGCAGTTTTACTAGCGGTTTTTGTAGCTTTTGTAGTTGTTTCCTGGGTGCTTTACCACCGGTAGGCATCCGCTTAGTATGAGTCATGGTATAGCGAGCGCCTTACTTACTTTACCCCCTTTTCCTTTGGCTGCGGCGCTGGCGTTAGAGAGCGGTGGCCTCAGGTGTTTCTTTACTCTTTAAGAAGTTGCATTAAATACCCTCCATGTCGACTTGCAATTCAAAAACACTGCTTTTTTGCAGTGAGTCCCTTATGAAATGTAAGTAAACCTTTTAGCTAAATACTGCCTTTCTTCTTCAAATTGTATACCACCTCTTCTCCTACCTAGCTTTTGTCAGAGAAAGTGCAAGAAAACCAATCACTTCTGAAATGGACTTTGCCTCACAAACGAAAGGACCCTGAGTTTGGATCCCAGATCCCATATAAAAATGCTGGGTGGAAATGGTAGCGGTCTGAAATGCTGGCCCTTTGAAGGCAGAGCCTGGGAAACCCCAGAGCAAAGTAACAAGGAAGTAGAACAATCAAGGATGACTCCTGATGTCACACTTGGGCCTCCACAGGACCACACCTTCAAGTGCCCTCTTGTATGTAAGACTCTCATACATACATAAGTTAATTTAAAAAAATTCCACAAACTGGAAATTGTGTCAATCCTTTTTTTTTCCAAAAGAGTGGATACAATTTTGGGCTGACTTTTCTGGCTCTGACTCCTGAAAGGCACTGGTATGAGGACCCAGAAGGACATTTTCATATAATCCTGAGGAAGGATGGCTACATCCCATTGGTCATGAACCCCAGGATTGCACGTATGTCTGAATCACTTGCAGTCCATCATTCGTAATAGTCACAAAACACCGAAATATTTTTAAAATTTTAAAAATAAGCTCAAGTCCCAGAAACCTGAGAAACATAGAAACTGCATTGCCTTCTTGGTGAGCTGTCAAAGTAAGAGCAGTGTGTGAAACTCGATGGGAAATGTCAAGTATGACAGAAATACAAAACATGGAAGATATTTTAGAATATATTTCGATATATTTTGAAACAGAATCTCTATTATTGAGATCATCTTTAAAAATTGAAACTATTTTCATTAATAAGCTGAAACCTTCTGGCTATATTATGATTATGCTACTATCAAGTCTTTCAAGATTTTCCTAAGAAACCACTTTTTACTGATCTTACATTTAAAGTAAGATATAAACAAAAAAACATTTACAGTTATTACTAAATGAGCAGTAGATTTTGTAATTTCAGGAAGTAAAAGTAGCTGGGATTCTCTAGTCTTCCATATTTCTTTGTTTAGCATAATTTGCATGAATTGTTTTTGAAAAGTCTCCTGACATAACGGAATCCCATAAATCTGCCTTGGATCACACTGGATTGCATATAATGTTTCAAGTTTCAAAAAGAACTGCCCAGGAACAGATGGAGTGACATGTACAACATCATGAGAGTAATTCAATTGCAATAGTCACTGTAGCATGACATTTAGTGAATGGAACTTTGGGTCGCTCTTTAGAGTAACTCTGGAAAAGGTACAGAGTTTGTGTGTATTTTGTTGCTGTTTGTTTGTTTATATCTGTAGCACTGAATATAGCCTTTGGTCCTTTTGAGGTGGTGCTTATTTTTGGAGACAGAGATTTGGTAAACTACCCAGACTGAGCTCCATTTTGTCATCTCCTGTTTCAGCCTGGGATTTTCAATGTTGGGATTTCAGACACGTGCTGCCATATCTGATTTACGACCTGAAAAACAAAAACTTTAGAAATAATTCAGATAGATCGTGGACAAAGACATCCAGTTATAAAGTCACACAAAGTTCCAGTCATCAAGAATGGATGTTACTTCTTTTTGCCTCACTATGGATGTAGTCCAAATCAACCCTGAACTCATGGTCTTTCTGTTTCAGAGTGTTGAGTGATAATTACAGGTATATGCCACCATATCCAGCTTTTAAAAAATGCTTTTCAAAATTTTGGGTGTTCTTCCCTTCCTCAAGTGAGTATTAAATTAAGCATACAGATTTAGTCAAGGTTAGGAAGTTGGAGTAGACAAAGAATTGGAGTCCCGCTGAAAATCTTTTCTCTATAAAACTAATCAAATTTGAAACCCAGAGTTGGAATTTTCTGATTGATTTCAGCTGATATAAAAATGCCAGAAAGAAGAGGGAGGTGCACTAATGACAAATGTATTTGCATATCTTAGGCATCTGTTATTGTCAGCAAACCTTTGAAAGAAAAAGTGAAGCGCCTTTGTGTGTTCTCAGGTTAATTTAGAAAACAGTTACACTGAGAAAAATGAGATCTCAAATAGCAAAATCTGTCTGCAAGTCAATCTTTGGCCTTTTGTTCTCTTTCTTCTCCATGGATTGGTACTTTTTATGACATAAAAGATCAGCTAAAATTAACAATGGCTTACATGATTTTTTTCCATTTCATTTTTTTAACATTTTTTATGATTATTTCTGCTCATAAAACTTAATAGGTACACCGGTTCCCTCCCTCCCTCCTCCTCCCCCGCCCCCCCGCTCCCCTCCCACTTACCCCTCCCTCCCCATCCCCCAGTGCCTCTCCCCCCAATCCCCGGAGAATCCTTTAATGTGCATGCCAGACTCTCCTCTGGGCCCTCCTCTCCAATGACGTACAAGGACCCAGTGGCATTTCCCTGAACCCTTTCTGTGTTCCCCTTAAGCATAGGAACACTACTGTGGCTGTCAATCCCTTGCCTCCAAGGATCTTGGTGCCTTTAGCAAATGCTAGACTTTGTGGGGTTAATAATGTGTTGGACATTGTGTGGGGCATGCAAAGTCCAATTATGATTGCTTCGGCCCTAACTTATGTGGAGTATCTTGCATATCATTGCTCCTCCCATCCTTGTGCTCTTACAATCTTACTGCCCCCTCTTCGGCGAATTTCCCTGAGCTTCAGGATGGGGAGAGATTAGTCTGGCCTAGTTCTAGGTGGTTGATATAGAGTCTCTGAAGTTCTGGATCATGGTTTGTTGATTTTCTTTTGCAGTTTTGCTGCTCCTGCAATGCCCTTCACTCCATCCTGATGGGTATTGGATGTTACCCCCTGGCCAGAGATAAAAAGCTGTTAAACTAGAGTCTTGTTATAAGAGTATATTCAAGGGTAGATGTAATAAAAGTAGGAAAACACAGTGAGGGAGGGGTCAATCATCCATTTGCAAAATGGTTACTTTTTATCTGCCAGACTGTATGCCCTCCCCTTCTGGTGAGATCATACCCCCTCAGTTGTAAATGATCAGGAATGAAAGTCTGTGAACTTAACCAGATGTCTCATTACTTACTTGCAGTCCTTGATGGAGGCCTATTTTCTCTGCTGTAACATGGTCCCCTCTCTCCTTGTTTCTGGTGTGGCCCTCCATTTCATTTTTTAAAAGGCTAGTATTGTTCAAGGAAGAACCTTGAGATGCTCAGCCTTCTTCCTGCCCACCACTTTGCAATCCCTCATCCTTGTCCAAGGCAGCTACCTGACCTCTGCCAGGACATCCACAGCCCATCAGTGAGATGGAGAACAGGAAAGGCTGACTCCCTCTCTTTGAAGAGACTTTCTAGGAGTTATACACAGACTTAGACAAAAGTTAAGCACTGGCAACATCCAGCTGCAAAGGTGAGGCTGGGAGGTGATACCCAAGTAAAAATGGCTCATCTAGAAACTAGGAGTCTTCTTACTAGAGAAGAAAAACAACATGGGTAGAGAGATCCATTAGTGAGACCTTCTATCACAAACACAATATCTGGCAGGAACAACTTAAGAGAGGAAAGGTTTATTTTAATTCATGGATCCAGAGGTATCAGTCCATCATGGTGGGGAAGGTGTGGGAAAGCAGAGCATCTCATATCGCGACACTCAGAAAGCAGAGAAATACCCACACTAGCAGCAATCTTCTTTTCTCCACTTTTCTTCTATCCAGGTGTCCAGCTTATTGGATGGTGCCACTATTGGCTAGTCTTCCTCCTTTTGTTAATCCTCACAGACATATAATTCAGAAATGTAGTCTACTGATCTTCTAGGTCCCTCTCAATCCAATCAAACTGACAATCAAGATTAGTTATCATAAGAGCCATGCAACAATTTTCGCTTTTGATCTTTTCCCAACCTCCTAAAAATCTCCATGTAACAAAAAAAAAACCTCTAATCCAGGTCTTTGATTTTTGTAGAGGAATGAGCTACATGGTCATAACTTGACTGCCCCAGGTTGCAGCTAGGGTCCAGGGAACAACAGAACTCTGTGTGTAGGGAACATTGGTACGTTGGATTTAAGCCTTAAAGTATTTTTATTCAGCTTCCAAATACTCAGGTGCCTGATGACCTTTGATTAAATGTAGTTGCAGATAATAGAACTGTGGAGTACCTTGATCAGTAACATATTATATTCTTTTCCTTCTTCTCCATCTCCTCTCTCTTTTCTTCCTCTCTCTCCTTATTCTCTTCTCCTGCTTTTGAGAAAAGTTCTCACCTTTTAGTCCAGGTTCGACTTGAAACTCAATATTTAGTCTGTCTTCTAACTCATGGCAATCCTCCTGCTCCCGCTTCTTAATTGCTGGGATTATGATGTGGTCACCATGCTCTTAAATTTCTCTTTTTTTTAAGTTGATACACAATGTATTCTGTATTTATAAACACTACTATAATTCAAGTATATGTCAGCTTTTACAATTTTTTTTATCTAAGTGAGCATTTATTTGTATTTATAGTTAATTTTATCTTCTTCAATGGATACACATGAAATTGCAAAAGTTTCTTGGCCTCTTTGCTTGCAGTTTGGGGAGTGAACATAAGACCTCGAGCATATTAGGCAAACACTCTACATTTTTCTTTTCTTTTTTTTTAACATTTTATATTATTATTTCCGCTCATACAAACTTAATAGGTAGACCAGTTCCCTCCCCCCTCCTCCTCCCCCCGAACCCCCTGCTCCCTCTCCCTCCTTCCCCATCTCCCAGTGCCTCCCCCCCAATTCCCAGAGAGTCCTTTATTGTGTATGCCTAACTCTCCTCTGGCCCTCCTTTCCGATGACGTACAAGGACCCAGTGGCATTTTCCTGAACCCTTTCTCGTGTTCCCCTTAAGCATAGGAACACTACTGTGGCTGTCAATCCCTTGCCTCCAAGGATCTTGGTGCCTTTAGCCGATGTTAGACTTTGTGAGGTCAATAGTGTGATGGACATTGTGCAGGGCATGCAAAGTCCTATTATGATTGCTTCAGCCCTAACTAGTGTGGAGACTCTTCAAATCATTGCTCCCCCCATCCTTTCGCTCTTACAATCTTACCGCCCCCTCTTCCGCAAATGTCCCTGAGCTTCAGGATGGGGGGAGATTAGGCTGGCTTAGTTCTATGTGGATGATATAGAGTCTCTGAAGTTCTGGATTGTGGTTCATTGATTTTCTTTTGCAGTTTTGCTGTTCCTGCAATGCCCTTCACTCCATCCTGATGGGCACTGTATGTCACCCCCTGGTCAGAGACAAAAAACTGTTAAACTGGTGTCTTATTATAATAGCACATTCAAGGGTAGATGTATTAAAAGCAGTAAACCTCGGTGAGGGAGGGATCAGTCACCCATTTGCAAAATGATCACTTTTCAACTGCCAGACTATATGCCCTCCCCTTCTGGTGAGATCATACCCCCTCAGTTGTACATGATCAGGAACGGATGTCTGTGAACTTAACCAGGTGTCACATTACTTACTTGCATTCCTTGGAGGCCGATTTTCTCTGCTGTAACATAGTCACTTCTCTCCTTGTGTCTGGTGTGGCCCTCCAATCCCATCCCTCCTGTTCACAATCCTTGCAATTACCGTATTACATAGGTTTACCCTTGAGTGTCTCAATGTGGGCTGGGTGAGTTTGGTACTAGGAACCACCTAGTACCCTAGGTTTGGGATACTTCACTTAATATAATTGTTTCTAATGACATCCATTTCCCAGCAAATTACAGTAATTCATCATTTTTGATGGCTGAGTAGTACTCCATTGTATAGATGTACCACAGTTTCCTTATCCACTTGTCAACTGTTGGACATTTAGGTTGATTCCATGACTTTGCTATTGTAAACAATGCTGCTATGAACATGGTCGTGCTTGTGCTATCGAGGCGAACCTCTGCTGCATGGGGGGTTATTCCCAAAAGTGGAATAGCAGGGTCATATGGCATTTCAATCTTTAATTTCTTTAAGAATCTCCAGACGGCTCGCCAGAGTGGCTGTATGAGCCTGCACTCCCAACAGCAATGTAGGAGAGTTCCCCTCTCTCCACATCCTCTCCAGCACTTGCTGTTGTTTGTATTGTGGATTTTTGCCATCCTGACCGGGGTGAGATGATATCTCAGGGAAGTTTTGATTTGCATTTCCCTGATGGCTAAAGAAGTGGAGCATTTTTTCAGATATTTGTTAGACATTTTAATTTCATCCCTGGTAAAATTTCTTTTAAGGGCCCATTTTTTAATTGGGCCATTGGTTTCCTTGGTGTTTAATTTTCTAAGTTCTTTGTGCACTCTGGACAGTAGAGCTCTATCAGATATGTGGTTAGTGAAGATTTTCTCCCATTCTGTGGGTTGCCTTTGAGCTCATGTTACAATCTCTTTATCTGAACAGAAGCTCTTTAATTTCCCAAGATCCCAACTGTTGAGAGTTGGTAGCAGTGACTGTGCCATTGGATGTCTGTTTAGGAAATGTTGGCCTAGCCCAATCAGCTCAAGGGAGTTCCCTATCCGTTCAGTTATGATTTATATCTGGCCTGATATCAAGGTCCTTGATCCATTTGGAATTAAGTCTTGTATATGGTGACAAGTACGGGTCCAGCTTTAATCTTCTGCATGTGGAGATCCAGTTTTGCCAGCACCATTTGTTGAAGATGCTGTTCTTTTTCCATTGGATTCTTTGGGCCCCTTTGTCAAAGATCAAATGGCTGTATTTTTGTGGGCTTATATCTGGGTCTTCAACCCTTATCCATTGATCTGTGTGTCTATTTTGGAGTCAGTACCAGGCTGTTTTTATAACTATGGATTTGTAGTATAGACTAAGGTTTGGTATGGTAATACCTCCAGCAGTGTTTTTGTTACTCAGGATTGTCTTTGCTATCCTGGGTCTTTTGTGCCTCCATATGAATTTTGAGATTATTTGGTCAACTTCTTTAAAGAATTGCTTTGGGATTTTAATTGGTATAGCATTGAATTTGTATATTGCCTTTGGTAGGATGGTCATTTTTACAATGTTGATTCTGCCAATCCAGGAGCATGGGAGGTCTTTCCACCTTCTGATGTCTTCGGCAATTTCTTTCTTTAGGGTTTTAAAGTTTTCATTGTAAAGGTCTTTTACCTCCTTGATTAGGTTTATACCAAGGTATTTCATTTTTTTAGGCGCTACAGTAAATGGGATTGTTTCTCTCAGGGCTTTTTCACTTCTTTCATTCTGGGCATATAGGAAGGCCTCTGATTTTTGCACATTTATTTTGTATCTTGCCACCCTGCTGAACTTCTCAATTAGTTCCAGGAGCTTCCTAGTGGAGTTTTTGGGATCCCTCAGGTATAAGATCATATTATCTGCAAATAGGGATAGCTTGACTTCTTCCTTGCCGATTTGAATCCCTTTTATGTCCCTTTCTTGTCTTATGGCTTCAGCTAAGACTTCAAGTACAATATTGAATAGAAGTGGTGAGAGTGGACAGCCTTGTCTAGTTCCTGATCGAAGTGGGAATGCTTCCAATTGTTCCCCATTGAGCATAATCCTTGCTGTGGGCTTGTTGTATACAGCTTTTATTATATTGATAAAGGTTCCTTCCATTCCTACTGTCTCTAGCGTTTTGATCATAAAAGGCTGTTGGATCTTGTCAAAGGCTTTTTCTGCGTCTATCGAGAGTATCATGTGGTCTTGGACTTTGGACTGGTTTACATGATGAATTACATTTATTGATTTACATATGTTGAACCAACCTTGCGTGCTGGGGATGAAGCCTACTTGGTCCCCGTGAATGATCTTTTTGATATGTTTTTGAATCCGATTTGCTAAGACTTTGTTGAGAATCTTTTGTGTCTGTGTTCATCAGAGAGATCGGCCTATAGTTTTCTTTTTTAAGTGAATCTTTATTAGGTTTTGGGATTAAGACGATATTAGCTTCATAGAAGGAATTTGGTAGTGTTCCTTCCTTTGCTATTTGATGGAACAGTTTAAGGAGTATTGGTGTTATTGACTCCTTAAATGTCTGGTAGAACTCTGTGCTGAATCCATCTGGTCCAGGACATTTTTTGGTGGGAAGATTCGAGATTACTTCTTCAATTTCCTTATATGTTATAGGGCCATTTAAGTAATTCACAGCTTCCTGATCCAATTTAGGTAAGATGTGTTTACTTAGAAATTCATCCATCTCTTGTGTGTTGTCAAACTTCACTGAGTATAAGTTTTTGAAATATGATGTTGTAATTCTCTGGATTTCTTGGGTATCAGTAGTGATTACTCCATGTTCATTTCTAATTTTGTTAATTTGGATTTTCTCTCTCTTGCTTTTGGTTAATTTAGCTAGGGGTGTATCTATCTTATTGATTTTTTCAAATAACTAGCTTTTTGACTGGTTGATTTTTTCTATCGTTTTCTTAGTCTCGATTTCAGATATTTCTCCCCTTATTTTGCTAATCTCTCTTCTACTATTTTTGGGATCAGATTGCTCAAGTTTCTCTAAAGCCTTAAGCTGAATCGTTAAGTTATTTATTTCTGATGTTTCCATTTTTTTGATGTAGGCATTAAGAGCTATGAACTTACCTCTTAGAACAGCTTTCATTGTGTCCCAGAGATTTTGGTAAGTTGTATTTTCGTTATCATTCACTTTCAGGAAATCTTGAATTTCCCTTTTTAATTTCTTTCTGAATCCAGTTCTCATTCAGCATCATATTGTTAAGTTTCCAGGAGTTAGTGTATTTTCTGTTGTTTGTTGTGTCGTGGATGTCCAGCTTTAGGCCGTGGTGGTCTGATAGGGCACAGGTTAGAATTCCAACTTTTTTGTATATGTGTAGATTCATTTTGTGGCCCAATATGTGATCTATTTTGGAAAAAGTTCCGTGTGCTGCTGAGAAAAATGTGTATTCTTTGGTGCTGTGGGTGAAAAGTTCGATAGAGATCTGTAAGGTCCATTTCTTTAAGGGTTTGATTAAGTTCCAAAGTGTCTCTGTTAAGCTTTTGAAATGTTGATCTATCCCATGTTGAGAGGGCGGTGTTGAAGTCCCCAAGAATTATCCGTTGGGGGTTGATTTCTTGCTTTAGGCGCTGTAGGGTTTTCTTAATGAATGTGGAGGGGCCCATATTGGGTGCATAAATGTTCAGTATTGTGAAGTCTTCCTGGTGAATTGTACCTGTGACTAAAATGTAGTATCCATCTGTGTCTCTTATGATTTTCTTTGGTTTGAAGTCCACTTTGTCTGAAAGCAGAATTGCTACCCCTGCCTGTTTCCTGGTTCCATTAGCTTACAAGATTTTGGACCAGCCTTTCATTCTTAGGATGTGCCTATCTTTTGTGGTGAGATGAGTTTCCTGAAGGCAGCAGATTGTTGGATTGTGGTTTTTAATCCAAGTTTGTAATCTGTGTCTCTTAATCGGCGAGTTAATACCATTGACATTCAATGTTATAATGGAGAAATTATTTTTAATTTTGGACATTTTTTATGTTTAGTAGATTTTGTAAGCATGTTGTTTGATATTAATGTTTTGGTGGTATTATACTTCCCTTCTGTTCTCCTGGATACGCTTGTTCTTTTCTTCAAGCTTGAGTATCATTTCTAGCATTTTTTGAAGGCCTGGTTTGGTAGACATGTATCCCTTCAAGTTGTCTTTGTGCTGGAAAACTTTTCTTTCTCCCTCAATCATGACAGATAGTTTTGCTGGGTATATCAGTCTGGGTTGGCATTTTTGCTCATTTAATACTTGAAGTATGTCTCTCCAAGCTCTTCTTGCTTTTACTGTTTCCATTGAGTAGTCATTTTTTATTCTAATAGGTTTACCTTTAAAAGTGAGTTGCTTTTTTTCTCTTGAAGCTCTCAGCACCTTTTCTTTGTCTTGAATATGGAGTGTTTTGACTATTATTTGCCTTGGCGATTTTCTATTTTGGTCATATCTGTTTGGAGTGCGAAATGCCTCTTGTATTTGGATAGGCCTCTCATTCTTTAGTTGTGGGAAGTTTTCATTTATGATGAATTGAAATATTTCCTCCGGTGTGGTATTTTGGGATTCTTGTTCTGGTATTCCATGAATGCGCATGTTAGGCTTCTTCAGGGTGCCCCATATTTCTTGAATGTTCCTCTCAAGTATCTTTTTGGCTTTAACAATCTCTTCCATTGAGCTGGTTAATTCTCCCACTTTGTCTTCAAGATCTGAAATTCTATTTTCTGCCTCATTTGTTCTGCTGATAAGACTCTTTGTTGAGTTTGGGTTGAAGATAACTTGTCTTTTAGTTCAATTTTAAACTCTGCCTGAGACTATTTTAACTGCTCTATACCTATTTTTGTTTCTTGAACTGTTTTTCTCAACTCCTCCAAGTGCCTGTTGTGTTCCTGTTCAAAGTGGTTGATACGGTTGTTTAACTCTTCTCGGATTTCCTCTTTCATAGTATTAGTCATGGTAATGATCATACTCTGAAAATCGTTATGTTGGGTTTCATGGCTATTTTCTGTGGATTTGTTCTAGTCGGAATCCCTCATTATGGGATTGATTCTTTCGGCAGGAGATTGGTCTTCTTGTGTTTTGTTTCTCCTGGATCTACACTTTGACTTGTACATTGTTGTTTTGTTTTTTAGGACCTTTCAGTTTGTGTGTTTTTCACTGAATCCACGTAGTTGGTATTGTTACACTTGCCAGTTATTACTAGTGCTTGCCTTGGATTGGGTATGTTTGTGAATTGTTATTGTTATATCCTAGATGAGGCTACTGGGCTGTTAGTACATCAGTTAAGTCAGGTTATGTTACCAGGGGGTGAATATTAGTTTGGTAGTGCACTTTTACGATTTAGTATCTTGGTGAAATGTGGGGGTGAGTGGTGTACTCCTTGGAGTTGTATGTTGTGGGGTGGCTGTATGAGAAAGTTGATCTACAGCATTGATACTTTAAAGGATCAGTAAGGTGAAAAGAAAAAGTTTACTCATCTTTGGGCTGGATGAGAAGAAACTCGCCCACGTGATATAATGATTGTAGTGGAGTCCAGATGTATGGCCTGTGTTCCCTTTGTTCCTTAGAATTTTGCTTGAGTTTCCTTTGGGCTCTATTGAATTCTGAGTAGCAGTGTGTCTTCCGTGGACCACGTGCGTAGGTCCCCGGTGGGCCAGAGAGGCAGAGGGTCTGGTGTTGATGGCAGAATTCTTCACCTGCGACCTGGGTGGGGGGCGGAGGCGCGCGGGGGCGGGAGGGTGTGAGGGGCTGGGGTCCAGGGCGGGGCCCCGGGGGCTAAGCTGGCGGCCGCGCAGCCCTGTGCTGCTGGCCTGGCGGCTCCGGGGTGGGGGGCGGGGCTGGGCTGGGCTCTCTAGCTGGCTGACTCACCTGGGAAGGTCAGCGTGGAGGGGGGCGGGACGCCGGGGGCAAAGCCGGCAGCCGCGCGGCTTGGTGCTGCTGGCCGGGCGGCTCCCGGGTGGGGTTGGGGCTGGGCTCGGCTCTTTCGCTCGCTGGCTCAATGGCAGAATTCTTCACCTGGGACCTAGGGGTGTGGCGAGGCCCACGGGGCGGGAGCATGCGAGGGGCTTGGGTCCGGGGCGGGGCGCAGGCCAAGCCGGAGTCGGCACTGGGTGCTCGCCGCCGGGACACAGTGGGGCTCCGGGGTGGTTGGGCTACATTTTTCTTAATAGCTTTATAGCAATATAAACCAAATGGCATAAGTACTACACATTTAAAGTGCATTACTCAGTAACTTTTAATATATTTACAGTTATACAACCACAATCACTATTTTTTAAACATTTTCATCATTTCACAAATCCAGTGTCCCTTGTGTTTGTCTCTTCCTCAACCCCTGGATACCACTGTCTCATGAATATGTCTAATCTAGACATTTTGCATAAAGAAAATCATATTCCATATTGTCTTTGGTCATTATCTTCCTTCATGAGATGTAATGTTTTCAAGGTTCAACTGTGCTTTTGTAAAATTTAGTACTTTCTGGGCTGGAGAGATGGCTTAGGGGTTAAGACTCGGCCTTGCAAGTAGAAGGTCACGAGTTCAGATCACAGGTACATGTAAAAAAAAAATCAAGTGGAAATGGTGGTCTGAACTTCTGGTCATAATGGGCAGAGCCTGGGAAATCCCAGAGCAAAGCAAAAAGAAGATGAAAGGAATCCAAGAAGTTTCCCAAAGTCATCCTTGGGCCTCCATAGGGACATACAGTGCCTCTGATATACACGCGTACACACACATACACACACACACATACACACACACCACACAATAAATAAATAAACTAAATAAAAAATAAAAAATAAAAAAAGATTTAGCACTTTTTTCTGATTGCTGAACAATATTCTATGGTTGGTATATGTCACATTGTGGTTATCCATCCTTTTATCAGTTGATGGAATCTGAGTTGTTTCTACTGTCTAGCTATTGTGAATGATGTTGCTGTGAATGCTCATCTGCATATTTTTATATGGACATAAGATTTCATTTCCCCCTGTGTATACTTATTTGGAGTAGTATTGTAAAAGACATATTAATTCTGTTTACCATTTTAAGGAACTGTCAAACTCTTCCCAAGTCACCCTTTTTTTTCACAGTGCCATCAGAAATACACCTTTACTACTTTGTCAATGCTTTTGTTTGTGTTTGATCCATAAGCCATCTTTGTGGTGTGAAGTAGTGTCTTATTGTGGGTTTAATTTCCAATTCTCTGATAACAAAATGATGTTGAGTAACTTTTGTGTTTGTTAGTCATTTATATATCTTCTTTGGAGATATATCTATTTAAGTTCTTCACCAATTTTAAAAGTTTAATGATCCATATATTATTGAGCTGTAATTCATACATTCTATAAATCATTATCAGATGCATGGTCAATTTGTTAATTTATTTTTTTTTTGGTTTTTATTATATCTTTAGTGATCAAAAATTTTTTTAAAGCTCAAAATTTTTAAAGATTGTTTTTCTAAATCAACAAACCACAATCCAGAACTTCAGAGACTCTATATCAACCACCTAGAACTAGGCCAGCTTAGTCTCTCCCCATCTTGAAGCTCAGGGAAATTTGCGGAAGAGGGGGCGGTAAGAGTGTAAGAGCATAAGGATGGGAGGAGCAATGATATGTAAGATACTCTATACTAGTTAGGGCTGAAGCAATCATAATTGGACTTTGCATGCCCTGCGCATTGTCCAACACACTGTTGACCTCACAAAGTCTAGCATCTGCTAAAGGCACCAAGATCCTTGGAGGCAAAGAATTGGCAGCCACAGCAGTGTTCCTATACCTAAGGGGAACACGGGAAAGGGTTCGGCAAAGGCCACTGGGTCCTTGTACGTCATCGGAGAGGAGGGCCCAGAGGAAAATCAGTCATGCACAAGAAAGGACTCTCTGGGAATTGGGGTGGGAGGCACTGGGGGATGGGGAGGGAGAGGGGTGGGGAGGGAGAGGGGTGGGGAGGGGGAGCAGGGGGTACGGGGGGAGGAGGAGGGAGGGAGGGAACTGGTGTACCTAATAAGTTTGTATGAGCTGAAAAAAAAAAAGATTGTTTTTCTATATGTAAAAAATTATTGCATCCAAGGGCATGAAGATTCGTTTGTTTCTTCTGAGTTTGAGAGTTCAGCTAGCAATAATTAAACTGATAATGCATTTTAGGGTAGTTTTTATCAATAATTTTTTTCTGTACTCTTAATCTTCAGAAGACATAAAGAAATAGTTACACATGGTTTGCTGTTTTCTTGAGAGGGTTCAAATAACCCCACATTCATGTAGGAAAGATTGAAGTCTTTGGTTTGAATTGCCATTGAAGTTATAAACGCACACATTAAAAAGCAGTAGATTCTAATAATGTTTTTTTAAGTTGATTTTTTATTACTTTTCCATTAGATATGGGTGGAAACAACTGAGCTAGGAATTGGTAGATACCTCCCTCACTCATGATAACTACTATTCTGCCTTCATAGTCACAAAAATTCAACTATAAACCTTCAAGTTTTAGTCAGTCAGAAATAAAATCAAGACAAGAATCATAGAAAATAATCCTAACTTGGGAAAGAATAAAACTGTATTAAGGGAGCAAAAACTGATTATTATAACAGAAACAAATATAAGGAAACACTTAATCCCTCTCTAAAAATTCTGCATACATGTATTTATTGAGTACAGATGTTTTTGAAAATCACAAAATTAGGCTGGAAGTTGGTCATAAGATCTTATTTTTTCCGTCCTTTGGTTCTAGTTAGTCAATAACCATTTTCCTGGTTCCCATTTTACAGATGAGACAAATGAAGCATCTCTCTCTTAGCTCATCTCTTTCTCTGTTTTGCCGCCCACCCCCACTTTGTTTCAGTCAGGTATTCTTGTTCCAGTGGAATCCTCTGCAAAAGAATATTCATCTTCTTAGTAATCAATCCCAGAGGAAAGAGCTATGTCTTCTCACTCCATCAAGGGTGGCGGATTTCATGTGTTTGACTTAGATGTGAATATTTCCATACATCGTTATATATGTCCTGTGTTCCCTTGCTTTATAAGACAGTAAAGAATTTCTTATTTCTAATTTTCTTTTGGATTGTATATTAATCAGTTTTGTAACTACTATAAAAATGCTTGATATAACTAACTTCTAAAGGGAAAGGGTTCATTTTAGCTCACAGTTTTTGAGGTTTCATGTGTGATGGTGATCAACTAGTTGACTCGGTTGCTTTCAAGCAGGAAGTACATTATGGCAGACCTCATGGTAGAGTAAAGCCTTATGGTCAAGAAGTGAGAGAGAAAGGAAAACATATACTTTCAAAGGTATGTCCCTTAAACTTGGACCTTGCAGAAGAGAGGGGGGAACATTAAAATTCAAACTATTTGAACAATTCGTATAACATTTTATATAAATTATGCTTTTATTTATCTGAAGTAAATTTAACTTTATTTCAACTTGAGATTACACATTTTTAAATTCCAATATTTTCTTGCACATAGTAGGAACTTGATAAATATCTGCTCATTTGTATCAACTGATTTGACATTGAAACAGGAAACAGAATCTTCCACACAGAACAGGAGCATACAGTGAGCTAAAGGAGTCACAATGAGAGGTTGTTTAGTGTAGAGTCCAGCACCCACGGCGTGGTGTGTCTCCACCCACTCACACACTCATTCACACAACTGCGCAGCCTGCTGTGGTGACGAAGAAAGGTAGGTTCTACTGTCCCCACCTCTGCCACGGGACAGGGAGTTTGTCAAAAGCGAATCTCGATTTATTGGGGGTAACAATGCAGCTTATATAGACAAAAGACCACAAGGTGCCAAACTGGCACCCAATTGTGTCAAAGGTCAACACATCCTTCAGGTGCTAGTGGTCAAGTCTAGTGTCACTCAGCACAGAAGGCAGGTCAATACCTGAAAACCAATTAGGGCTCTCTGTAATGTGATCAGGGTTACACCCAGGACCCTCAGCACCATCTTTAGTCCTGTGTGCTCGGCCATGTCCTGGGGCAAATCCTGGGCGGGCCTAACAGTTGAGGAAAATATGCCCAGCAGACTCTGAAATTCATGGTCATAAAGCATGTTCATAAAACGAGTCAGCGAAAACATACCCTTTTTATGATATAGCATATGGAAGAAATTCTAGGAAAAGAGCACTTTTTGAAATATTTTTTATTCAATCTTTAAGCTGCAATGTGTCTGTGGACACAATGGATTCAGAATTAGAACATACAAGATCTCCCAGGCATGGATTTATTTTAGGGAAGAGATTCTATTTTGATAAACTAGACATGATTTGTAAATTTGACATTTTAGATGGAAAGCCTTTAGAAAATGAGAGAACATTTCAAAGAGCTCATAGCAATGATATACACAGTATTTCCAATCTCAGACTGTTACCAGTAAAATAATTTTTTTAAAAAATCAGTATTATTTGTAATATTTATACTAACTTGAAGCTGTTTGTATACATTTTACATTTTTTAAATCATGGAACACATAAAAATACAAGCAACCTTTCAATTCCTTTATTCCTAAGAATGTCCAGAAAAATATTAAAATTTCTGAATAAAAGATAATAAAATAAAATGTTTTTAAAGCACAATCTCAGTAAGCAGACAAGCTGGTACTCATTCTGCAGCTCAGGTTGACCTTGAAATCAAGATCTTGTTGCTTGCCTCAGCCTCCTATGTACCAAGATTACAAGAATGCACCATTCTAGAAATTTTTAAAATAATTATTTTAAGAGTGTGTCATAGTTAGAGACAGGTATGAACTTGATGGTTGAGAGTTCCAGTTGGGTACTTTTCTGAGAATTAAGCCCAGAGGAAACCTCTAGGAGATTATCTAGCTGATGGGGAAGGTCCAGCCTATGGTGGGGCATGATGAATAAAATGGAGGAAACTAGTTGAGAAAATTGGCATTCTCCTGTATATTAAGCCAGACATGCTGGTCTGGAAAGTGAGAACTGTTTGTCTTTCAGTTGTTAAGTGGAGAGGGTGTGTCCAGCTCCCTTGGCCCTTAGTGTTGGTGTGGGCTCTCCTGCCAAGCTGGACAAGCAACTCTAACCAAACTATCATAAGCCAAAATTAAATCACTTATAACCTTAAGCTGTTTTGTCATGACTTTATCAACAACAATGCAAGAAAACTGCAACAGTTTAAAAGGAAAATAATATCACACACCTGCACACACACATACACACACACACACATACACACACGGCAGAGTAGAAAGAAAAGCAAGTTTAGAAGTGCGAACCCTTAGAAGAAGCATATCATGGGCCAGTAAGATGGCTCCTTGGGTAAAGATAATTGCTTCGAAGTCTGATAACTTGAACTTGAGCCCTGGAGCTGGCAAGCAGAAGGAGAGAACCAACTCTGCAAGTCGTTCTCTGACATCCACAAGTGCATTATGGCAAACACCACACACATACACACACTAGCTAACTAACAGACTGACTGACTAACTGACTAACTAAATAAATAATAAATAAACCAATAAAAGTAATCTTAAAAAGAAGCAGCATATTATAATAAAGCTCTTTAAAAAGGTATCATTCTGTCCTTGATAACATATTTAAATTACATGTTTTCTTGCCTTTAAGTAATAGAATACAGAGGCATCACAATGAGCCCTCTTTTTTCCATTTGTGTTTTATTTTGTTTTCGTATTTTGAGATATGGTCTCACTTAACTCAGGCTGGCCTTAAACTCCCATGTAATGGTATAATAGAAGCTGACTGTCATGGTTTTAATGTGAATTGTTTCTCCACAGGTTTGTGTGTTTGAATACTTGGTCCCCAGCTAATGATGCTTTTTGGGAAATTGATGGGACCTTTTGGAGATGGAGCCTTGTGGGAGGAAGTGTGTCACTAGGAATGGGGTTCAGGTTGGATAACAGGGTCCATCTTCCACATTTGTTCTGTTCTCTCTGTCTCCTGATGACTACGGCAATATGAATTCACCTGATTCAGACGCCATATCTCCCTGAATTTCCGACCCTAAAATTGTATCCCTTTGGATCCATAAAACAAACAAATCCTTTCTCCCTTAAGTCAGAGTTTTTTTTCTCACAGCTATAGAAGAGTAACTGCAACATTGAATCCCCTGTCTCTGCTCTCTTCCCCAATACTGAAGATTACAGACATGTGCCAACATATCCAGTCCCCGATCACTTTTCTTCTTGTGGTTGTCTGTTAAATACAGGTTTAATTCCAGAATTTAAGGATAATATAGAGTTCAATAGTCTAAGTTTATCCCATGAATACAGTTGAAACAAGTACATGCTATGGATTAACATGCTAGGGGAACATTTTTTGTTCAATAGATTTTATAGGTGTGATAGTTAATCTTGGTTGTCAACACTAACTAGACTAACTAATTTGACTAGACTAACACATTGGCTGTTAGACTTACCTGGAGAGATTATCTGGATTAAGATAATTGCAACACAAAGATTACCCTAAAACTAGATGGAACCTCCCAGAAGCTAACCAGATAAAAAGAATCACAAAGCCAAAGAGCTCTGCAAAATTCATCTTTCCTCCTGCAGCCATTAGAATGCAGCTTCTTGACTCTCCATGACAGATGTGACTGAAGCCACCTGCAGATTCTGCTGCCTGCCTGCGCCCCCTCTGCCAGTGGACTGTCTCCCATCTGGAACCAAAAGCCTAGTAAACCTCCCTTTCTGCTCTTAAGCTGGTCGTTTGAGCCCTGTCTCACAGCAGAAGGAAGAGTAACTGTGACAATAATATTGAATTTCATATTGCACACTGAAATTACTAAAACAGGACTTCCATATTTGTAATTTTTCTGCATTTATCATTGAAAACACTACTTAACTATATTTTGACTTTCAAACTCACTACCACAGATAAAAGGCCAGCAATGTTAGGTCAGGTGGATGTGCCTATAAACCCAAAAGCTCATGGCATGACGAACCTACAGAACAAATTATTTTTCCAAAGCATTACGTTACATCATTATTTATTTGTGATCTTTCTGTTCTCTCTCTCTTTGAGAGAGACATTTAGCTATATAAACTTTTTTCTTTGGACAGCCTTCATTGCATTCCGTTACCACTGAATAGAAGGAATTTATAAATTTTCTTTTCGGTTTCTTTCACAAGCTATTCCTAATTCAAAAATATGCTCTTTAAACAAGATACTCCATTAAAGCCTGGGCTGCTGGCAGCCAGGATATTTCTACAATGTGATTTGACTTTGTCTGACTTGCACAATGGCTGACATGTCAACAAGCCCTCAAAGACTAGCCCAGATGTCAAGAGAAAAGGCTTTAGCAGTAAGATCCTTAGAGGTAAGAGGTTAGATGTATATAACAGAGTTCCCATATTAGTGGGTGGCCCAGGAAGGCCCCCAAGATATACCACTGAATCCTTGAACCCTCACTAGTGTAGAAATTCAGCCCCCATATAAACAGATGTTCTGGAGGATGGGAGAGAGCAGATGGGGAAACAAGAGAGGGAGAAGGAGAGCCCAGAGAGAAAGAGAGGGAAAGGGGGAGAAGTGGGATGGGAGAACAACAGAGAGGAAGGAAGGAGAAAGGGGAGGCAAAAATATCTACCTGTTGAGCTTGTATAACTAGGTAAAAGATAATAAATAAATTTTTAAGTTATGTCTAATAAAAATATGTTGTTTAATTTCCTTGAGTTTTTGTGCTTTCTGTTATTTCCCTTGCTGTAGGCTTCTGGTTTTATACTATGATAAGATAGGATTCAGGATATAATTTTAATTTTACTATATTTATGGAAGCTTGCTTTATTTCTGATTATGTGATCTATTTTGGGAAAAGTTAGGTAAACTGCAGAGAAGAATACATATGGCTTAGTGGTAGAGGTCTGTCAGGCTTATTTTACTTATAGTTTCACTTAACTCTAGAGTGTCTCTGTTCAGTTTTTGACCAGTTGAACTGTCTTTTGATGAGATTGGTGAATTGAAATCTTCTACTCTTACCATATTTGGGTTGATTTATTACTGTATATCCAGTAGTATTTAGTTAATGAATTTAGATAATTCTGTATTTGGATCCTATACATTTAGAATTATAACATCCTCCTGATGGATTATTCCCTTAACTAGTATGTAATGGATTCTTCATATCTTATGATTTGTTTCAGTTTGAAGTCTATCTTTTCAGATTAGGATAGCAACTCCTACTTGTTTCCTATTTCCATTTGCTTAGAGCACCTTTGCCCACCTTTTTACCATAGATAGTGTCTATATTTCATGGTAAGGTATGTTACTTGGAGACAAAAAAATGAGGAGTAGTGATTTTTAACCCAAGCTATTTATGTCTCTTGATTGAGTAATTGAGTCCATTGATGTCTGAGGTTATTATACAAGATGTTTATTGATTCTTGTCAATTTGTTGATTTTGTGGTATATTCATTTGTTCTTCTTTCCTTAGCCACTTTTTGTAGCCTTATGGGTATATTTATCCTTCTCTTCATTGTTGAATATTCCTTCTAGACCTGACTTGGTAATTGTCATGGTTTGAATGGCAGTTGTCTCCCACAGGCTTATGTGTTTGAGTTCTTAACTGAAGTTAATGTTTGGGATGGTTGTTGCACCGTTAGGAAGTGGATCTCTGCTGGAGGAAAGCATAACATAGAGAGCAGGCCTTGAAATTTTAGTAGGCATGCATTAGTTTGTTCTTCTCTCTGCCTCCATTATGGCTGCAGTGATCTGAATTCAGCTTCCAGCTTCTGCCTCCAAGCCATGCCTTCTGTTATGAGAGTACCAGAATAGTGGACTTTATTTCTAGATATGGTCCTAGGGAACCGCAAGCCAAATAAATGTCCCTTTTTCTCTCCTTAAGTTGTGGTTAAACATCTTTTCATGGCAGCAGAGAATAGTAACTACAACAGATATTGGTACTGAGAGAAGAGTGTTGCCATAAGACTAAGAGAATCTGATACCAGAAAGTGAAGTATTGCTGTGAAACTGAAAGAATTTGGTAACAAGAAATATATTTATTGTTGTGATGTGGCTAGTGTGCCTTTGGAGCTGTCTTGTGGGAGATATGTGGAGAGCTTTAGAATTTTGAGCTCCAAGATACAAACCTCTTGGAGACAGAACTTAAAGGTCCATTCAACTGAGAGTTTTAAGAGTAATTAATTCTGAGACAGACATGGACAGTGGAAGCCCAACTTAGGTTGTTTAGAGAACTAGAATGGGGCAATTGAAATGATGCTTTGGCAGAGAGTTTGGACTCAATTTGCCCTTGTCCTGAAAGTTTGCCTGAATGTAAATTAAAATGTTTGGCAGAGGAGGTTTCAAAATAATATGGTCTTGAATCTGTGGCATGGCTACATTTTAGTAATCTTATTCAGATTTATGATGAAAAAGACCAGCAAATTAGACAGAAGAAAATAAAAACAATGAAGTTTGGTGAGGAAAAAATGTAAGCAAATATAAAGAGACTGCAAACAGCAAAATCACAGCTACTGTTTAGGCTTAGGCCCAGTAATAAACCAAACCTTTTCCTCACTGGATGACAGAAATGCCATGGCCTTGAGGGCAAGATCTTCAGAGAAGGCTCCCATCCATCAGAATGCAATTTCTCTTGGAAGCAAAGAGCCAAAAGTCAGAGTTCCAAGGGAACTGTCTATTCCTTCCTTAAAGCAACTGCCCAAGGAAGATTCTCCCCAGTATCAGCACAAGGAAGCTGAACCAGCTGTGACCTAAGAGGAAGTTGGATTCATTTGGATGTTACAGCAGAATTTGGGGAAGTTGTTTAGTGGTAATAGTTTTGGAGGCACTAAAAATGCAAAAATGAAGATGTCATGAATTCCTCCTTCAGGGTTTCAAAGTAGAGAGTGGCCGAGGCCACTTGTGATAGGATCTGAAAACCAGAAAAGAGGCCAGAGATGGCATTGAAAGATGTGGAGTTCAAGACTGGATTGCTGTTAAGACTTGAGGATGTTAGAGATGCCAGCACTAACAAGGAAGTCTGTCAAAGCAGGGCTCTATTATCATAGGAAAAGTCAGCCCAAAAGAGAGAGATGTGTTATGCAGGCAGCTATGCTAGAAGGATAGAAATGAAGCCTTTTGAACTGATTTCAGCAGATGATATATGTTTTATTTGGACTTGCTGGATCTAGTGCTTCCTGATTTGGAGTTTGTCCTGTGGTTTTTGTCGTTATATACCAATCTTTCCTAGATATGCTCCCATTGAAGTGGAAAGTTTACTCAATTCATTTACTCAATTCATTACTCAATGTGTCATTGCATGTTGGAAGTTTGTTAATTTTTGGTTTTAGATTTTTGGACTGTGATGGACTGCCATAGTCTGTAGGACTTTCAAAGTTGAACCGAATGCAATTTGCATTTATGAGGTGGCCATGAATCTGTGGAGATCAAGGGGCAAATATCAAGGTTCGAATGTGAGTTGTTCCTCAGAGTCTCAATGTGTTTGAATTCTGAGCTGATGTTAATGTTTGAGAAGGTCATAGCACCTTTAGGAGGTGGGACCTTCCCCAAGGAAAGCATGTCAGAAGGAATAGGCCTTAAGGTTTGGTGGCCTTGTCCTGCTTGCAGTTTGTTTCTGTTCCCTCTGCTCCCATGATGGCTGCAATGACCTGAACCCACCCTCCAGCTTCTTCCTCCAAGCCATGCTTTCTGCTGTGAGATTTTGTCAGAATGAACTATATCTTCTCCCTGGAATTGCAAGCCAAGCAAATCTCCCCTTTCTCCCCTTAAGTTGTTTCTGAGCATTGTTTTACAGTAACATAATTGCAGAAAAGGTAGTCACATAGTCCTTCAGTCTGTTTTTATCAAGGAAAATTTTCTTTTCACCTTAAATTATGACTGCTGATTTTGTTGTACAGAGTAGCCTGTGGTCATTTGTAAATTGAAGTATGAAGTCGCCAAACCCTTCTGGCTGCTAAGGTTTATATTGAAAACTCATCTGTTACTTTGATAGGCTTGCTTAAACATGTGACTTGGGCTTTTTCTCTTGCAGATCTTGAGATCTTTTTATATATATACATTTTTTATTATTATTTCAGCTCATACAAACTTAATAGGTACACCAGTTCCCTCCCTCCCTCCTCCTCCCCCCGAAACCCCTGCTCCCCCTCACCCC
The DNA here is from genome assembly GCA_023101885.1 of Typhlomys cinereus. NCBI lineage: Eukaryota > Metazoa > Chordata > Mammalia > Rodentia > Platacanthomyidae > Typhlomys > Typhlomys cinereus. The sequence goes on from JALPQD010000139.1 coordinate 2,953,671, forward strand.
TCCCTCCTCCTTCCCCCGAACCCCCTGCTTCCCCTCCCCCTCCCTCACTCCTCCCTCCCCATCCCCCAATGCCTCCCGCCCCAATTCCCAGAGAGTCCTTTCTTGTGCATGCCTGACTCTTCTCTGGGCCCTCCTCTTCGATAACGTACAAGGACCCAGTGGCATTTCCCTGAACCCTTTCCCGTGTTCCCCTTAAGCATAGGAACACTACTGTGGCTGCCAATCCCTTGCCTCCAAGGATCTTGGTGCCTTTAGCAGATGCTAGACTTTGCTGAGGTCAATAGTGTGTTGGACATTGTGCAGGGCATGCAAAGTCCAATTATGATTGCTTCGGCCCTAACTTGTGTGGAGTATCTTGCAAATCATTGCTCCTCCCATCCTTTTGTTCTTACACTCTTACCGCCCCCTCTTCCGCAAATGTCCCTGAGCTTCAGGATGGGGAGAGATTAGTCTGGCCTAGTTCTAGGTGGTTGATATAGAATCTTTGAAGTTCTGGATTGTGGTCTGTTGATTTTCTTTTGCAGTTTTGCTGCTCCTGCAATGCCCTTCACTCCATCCTGCTGGGCACTGTATGTCACCCCTTGGCCAGAGACAAAAAGCTGTTAAACTGGAGTCTTATTATAAGAGCACATTCAAGGGTAGATGTAATAAAAGTAGGAAACCTCAGTGAGGGAGGGCTCAATCACCCATTTGCAAAATGGTTACTTTTTATCTGCCAGACTATATGCCTTCCCCTTCTGGTGAGATCATACCCCCTTAGTTGTAAATGATCAGGAACAAACGTCTGTGAACTTAACCAGGTGTCACATTACTTACTTGCAGTCCTTGATGGAGGCCTATTTTCTCTACTGTAACATGGTCACTTCTCTCCTTGTTTCTGGTGTGGCCCTCCAACCCCATCCCTCCTGTTCATAATCCTTGCAATTACTGTAGGTAATATATAGATTTACCTATGAGTGTCTCAAGGTGGGCTGGATGGGTTTGGTACTAGGAGCCACCTATTAAGGAGTACATACGGTGCTTAATTTTGTGGGTTTGGAATACTTCTTAATATAATTGTTTCTAATGACATCCATTTCCCGGCAAATTCCAGTAATTCATCATTTTTGATGGCTGAGTAGTACTCCATTGTATAGATGTACCACAGTTTCCTTATCCACTCGTCAACTGTTGGACATTTGGGTTGATTCCATGACTTTGCTATTGTAAACAATGCTGCTATGAACATGGTCATGCTTGTGCTATCGAGGTGAACCTCTGCTGCATGGGGGGTTATTCCCAAAAGTGGAATAGCAGGGTCATATGGCATTTCAATCTTTAATTTCTTTAAGAATCTCCAGACGGCTCGCCAGAGTGGCTGTATGAGCCTGCACTCCCAACAGCAATGTAGGAGAGTTCCCCTCTCTCCACATCCTCTCCAGTATTTTTTGTTGTTTGTATTGTGGATTTTTGCCATCCTGACCGCGGTGAGATGATATCTCAGGGAAGTTTTGATTTGTATTTCCCTGATGGCTAAAGAAGTGGAGCATTTTTTTAAGATATTTGTTAGACATTTTAATTTCATCCCTGGTAAAATTTCTTTTAAGTTCCAGGGCCCATTTTTTAATTGGGCCATTGGTTTCCTTGGTGTTTACTTTTCTAAGTTCTTTGTGCACTCTGGACAGTAGAGCTCTATCAGATATGTGGTTAGTGAAGATTTTCTCCCATTCTGTGGGTTGCCTTTGAGCTGGTGTTACAATCTCTTTATCTGAACAGAAGCTCTTTAATTTCACAAGATCCCAACTGTTGAGAGTTGGTAGCAGTGACTGTGCCTTTGGATGTCTGTTTAGGAAATGTTGGCCTAGCCCAATCAGCTCGAGGGAGTTCCCTATCCTTTCAACTGTGGTTTTTATAGTCTCTGGCCTTATATCAAGGTCCTTGATCCATTTGGAATTAAGTCTTGTATATGGTGACAAGTACGGGTCCAGCTTTAATCTGCATGTGGAGATCCAGTTTTGCCAGCACCATTTGTTGAAGATTCTGTTCTTTTTCCATTGGATTCTTTGGGCCCCTTTGTCAAAGACCAAATGGCTGTATTTTTGTGGGCTTATATCTGGGTCTTCAATCCTTATCCATTGATCTGTGTGTCTATTTTGGAGCCAGTACCAGGCTGTTTTTATAACTATGGATTTGTAGTATAGACTTAGGTTTGGTATCGTAATACCTCCAGCAGTGTTTTTCTTACTCAGGATTGTCTTTGCTATCCTGGGTCTTTTGTGCCTCCATATGAATTTTGAGATTGTTTGGTCAACTTATTTCAAGAATTGCTTTGGGATTTTGATTGGTATAGCATTGAATTTGTATATTGCCTTTGGTAGGATGGTCATTTTTACGATGTTGATTCTGCCAATCCAGGAACATGGGAGGTCTTTCCACCTTCTGGTGTCTTCTGCTATTTCTTTCTTTAGGGTTTTAAAGTTTTCATTGTAAAGGTCTTTTACCTCCTTGGTTAGGTTTATACCAAGGTATTTCATTTTTTTAGGGGCTATAGTAAATGGGATTGTTTCTCTCAAGGCTTTTTCACTTCTTTCATTCTGGGCATATTAGGAAGGCCTCTGATTTTTGGACATTTATTTTGTATCCTGCCACCCTGCTGAACAAAATGCTAGAGACAGTAGGAATGGAAGGAACCTTTATCAATATAATAAAAGCTGTATATAACAAGCCCACAGCAAGGATTATGCTCAATGGGGAACAATTGGAAGCATTCCCACTTTGATCAGGAACTAGACAAGGCTGTCCATTCTTACCACTTTTATTCAATATTGTACTTGAAGTCTTAGCTGAAGCCATAAGACAAGAAAGGGACATGAGAGGGATTCAAATTGGCAAGGAAGAAGTCAAGCTATCCCTATTTGCAGATGACATGATCTTATACCTGAGTGATTCAAAAAAATCCACCAGGAAGCTCCTGGAACTAATTGAGAAGTTCAGCAGGGTGGTGAGATATTTTTTTTAGTCTGAACATTTAGTGTTTTACTGTAATGCATCATGAGAAATTTCTTTTCTGATCTTGTCTACTTGGTGTTCTGTATACATCTTGTATTTGAATGGGCATCTTTTTCTTAAGGTGCAAAGAGTTCTCTTTGTTAATGCTGTTGAAGATTTTTTTCTGTATCCTTTTTCCTGAGTTTCTTCCTCTGCAATTCCCTTGACATGTAGGTTCGATCTCTTCACCAAAGCTTCTGAATGCTTCTTTCATTCATTTTTTAAATTTACCTGCTTCTTTGATTGACTGATACAATTCCACTATCTTGTCTTCAAATTTCTGGTATTTTGTCTTCTACATTATTTTGTTCTGTTGTTGAGACTTTCCACTGATTTTTTAATTGGATATGTTGAAATCTTAAATTTTTATTTTACTTGGGACTTTCCTAGTGATTCTACATTTATTTTGTATCTCAGTTTGTCTTCTTCATTTCATTTAGTTGTTTGTTTCTGCTGTCTTGCTTTTTTCAGTGTTCATCATTTTCCTCTTCATATTTGTTTATATGTTCATATCTGGTCTCTTAGTGTCCCTTAATCGTATTTATGTTAATATTTTGAATTTATTGCCCTGATTTTAATCTATGGAGTATTATTCAAGAAGCTACTCTCATTTATACCTGATAATATAGGATTGATGAATTTGGGAAGAGACATATTTTCCCATTTTGGGGGTATTTGCGTACTTTGATTGATTTCTTTGGTACATGTTTCTGGCACTCCCCTACAGAGAAAATCAAGGCCAGCCTGGTCAACTAATGAAGAGCCTGTCTCAATTTTTTTTTCTTAAATATGCTGGGAATATAAAGCACAGTGGTAAAGTGCTTATCTAATATGCACAAGGCTCTAGGTTCAATTCCTAGTACTGAAGAAAAATAATGCCCTCATTATTATTCATTAGCCCCATTAAAAAGTCTGACGCGTATTGTCCCCTTTCAAATGATGTTTGTTATTGTCATATAGTTCTGATTATAGTGATACATCCTTTTTTGATTTAGATCAAAGTCTACCTGTTTTACCATATCTATTTTTTCAGTCTCTTCTACCTGTTTTATTCTAGGAAGGGTTTGTTTTTTTTTTTTTTTTCTTGCTTGCCTGTTTGTTTTCCTGAAGAGAGAAAAATATTTTCAGAATAACTTGTCTTAAGCTTTATGATTGGTGTCTCTTTTCATACAGCCCACAATAGCATTTTATTGCCTTCATTTGTAATGTATGCCTTCATTGAGCATAATTTGTTGTCTCTGGTGCTTAACAATCTGATAGATAAGAAGTGAAGACTATATCTCTCTTAGCCATCATAAGTAGATATTGGCTTTTGGAAGCTACATAGTTCTTCAACCAGGGGTTGTAAAGGTCTTCTCCAGTAGAAATAACAAGGTACTTCTAATCTAACATGGTGGTATTATTTCCTGTCCTAGTCTTTGGTCCCTTATCACAAAAATGTTATCTTCTGTCCATCTTTCAGTCTTTGACTATGTGAACTTCTAGAATCTTCTTCTCTTGAACTATCTTCCTTCCATTGCAGCTTCCTATTGTATCTTTAGGACGAATCTGCTTACCAATTCACCATGACCTGGCATTCCATGCAGACTGAATTTGCTGAGGTATTCTTAGTGCTACCTAATAATTTATTACCTGGAACTGGAGAGATGGCTCAGGAATTAAGACTGCCTCACAAGCAGAATGTCCTGAGTTCGGATCACAGATCCTGCATAAAAATGCCTGGCAGAAAGGGATGAGGCCTGCATTTCTGGCCCTGGTGGGCAGAGCCTGGGAAACTCCAGAGAAGAAGCAAAAAGGAAGTAGAAGCAATCTAAGATGTTTCCCAAAGTCACCCTTGGTCCTCCATAGGGACACACTGCCCGCCCCCCCCCAATTAATTAATGAATTAATTAATACCTAAATTCCAGGATCTCTGCAGTTAAGAAAATACTCTACTGCTCTTTCTTACCACTGTTGTGATCACACTGGTCATAAATTACATTCTTTTGCAAAGCCATTTTTTTTATTGTGCCATTATAACAAAGAAAGTCTGCCACTGGCAACTATTTTATTAACTATTATTTTTATAAGCTGTGGTTTAGGTTGGAGAATACCCAGGAGAACCATACGTATGTACCTCGTTATTACAAGACACAAGACAACTGTTGCAGATAGTGTTAGCATCAAGTTGACAACTGAGAACTCAGCCTGTAGGCACATCTATGAAAAATTGTTTAATTAAATCAAGTCTCTGAACAAGCCCATATACGTGACTGTTTAATTGACGTGGAAAGACCCAGTATATAATAAATGGCATCATTCTTTAGGCAAATAAATAAGATGGAGAGAGATATAGTTTGTTTTGACAGACTGGCAGGCTTGAAGTATGCCCCTCTTTCAGCCCTTTCTGTGGATATGATGTCAGTTCTTTTGGCTCCTGATATTGATATGAACTCTTTTTTTCAATTTTTTTTATTATTTATTCAGTTGCGTGTGTGTGTGTGTGTGTGTGTGTGTGTGTGTGTGTGTGTGTAGATGTGTGTAGAACCACAGGCGAATTCGGGAACCACCATGGACCGCCTCCACCTCCTCCTTGTTCACTCTGCCCCAGGATTCACAGGCTCTGCCCTACCAGGACCAGAAACACAGGCTGCCCCCACTTCGGCCCAGCATCTATACGTGGGGTCTAGGATCCGAACTCAGGACCTTCTGCCTGCAAGGCAGAAGCTTAACCACTGAGCCACCTCTTCAGCCTCTGGTTTGAACTCTTATTGCTATCATAATGAACTACAACCTGAAACTGAACGTGAATAAACAAACTCCTTGTTCACCTAAATGGTTTGGATCATGTATTATTTATCACAGCAAAATTGATATAGAATGATATGAAATGAAGAAAGTAACTTTGTTCATAGCTGGGAAGTGCCATAATTATAAATAAAGAAATTGAATATTTAACAATATGCCTCCCTTTTTTTTTTTCTTCAAGGTAAGAATGAATACTTCAAGTATGATCAAATCATGACCCCTAAATGTATCTCTTTAATAAGAGCTGTGTAAGGAAGAGAAATACTTCTTTTCTACACTGAAGTAGGCTTTATTAAGAAAAAGGTCATCTCGTATGTTTTGAGATGACAAAAATGGGACACAGATAGTGCCAGATAACTATTTTAAGGGCTTTTCTCAACAGATGTGACTCAACATTGTTCTATATTTATTATATATTTATTGTATAAAGTAGACTAAACTTATTTTGTGGATAAAATTCATAATTTTAATATTATCGATCAGAATTTCTTTAGAAGACTGAACCATGGCACAAAAACCTGAGTCTTGCTGAACATTTGAACTTCTTTTCTTAGAGAAAGGGATCCATTGAGGATATTTTGAAATTCAAAACTTGCAGCAGAATGTGAGGAAATACTCAACAGCTCTCATGAAGTCCTTTTTGTCTCTATAGATCTAGTCACTGTTGGAACGACTTCTGAAAAGACAGATTAAAATGATATTGTGGCTTGCTCTGGCTCCTCTGTTACTACCCCTGCTCTGGAATTTTCTCCTTTCATAACTTACCCAGAATATTACCAAGCTCAGGAGCTAGCATGGCCTTCTTTCTCAAAGCTTGGTATTGCTCATGTGAGACGAGGGTCAGCAACAGAGTACCTTTCCCTTGTTTCATGTCGAATAATCTGATAGGTAGAGGTTCTATCTACTGACAGCTCCCTGTTACTTGCTCTCAGATGAAAGTGATTTAACACCACACAAAGTAGATGGGTGGTATCAGAGTCCTCTAAGACCGTGAATTCCCAGTAATTTTTCTTTGCTTTTCTTATATCACATTATTTCAGAAGATATTAGTTACGTTATCTTCTTTACACTATATATAGCCATTCTTGAATCCCAGGAACATACTGACTAGATGTTATGTCTGATTATCTCAAATTTATTCCAGTTATTGAAAACACAGAAGAAATTAAGCTAATGTCAATCTATATTTTGTAATACACCAAAGGCCTTTTACCTTTCATAAGAAATGACCAACAGGGGCTGGGTAGAGTAGCTCAGTGGTTAAAGTCTTTGCTTTTTAAACTAAAGGACCTGAGTTCAGAACTCCATATCTAACAAAAAAATAGCCTGGTAAATATGCTTGACTGTCTGTAATTCTTGCCCTAGAAAGTGAAACCTGGGAATCCCCAGAGAAATCAGACTAGCCCTAATGGTGTGTGCTTTGGGTTTAATTTGAGGCCTAGGCTTACAACAATAGGGTGGAAGGGTGATCATGGATGATCCCAATATTTTCCTTGGGCCTCCACAGGGGCATAGGCTCAAGTCCATTCATGTACATATATCTGTACATATGTACACCTACCCACATGCAAACACACACACATGTGCATGTACACAATACATGAAAAAGAAAAGGGAAAAGAGATAAACATATAAGTCATGGTCAAGAATCCCTGCCAATTTCACTTTTAAAATTTGTTTTCAATTTTTACTACATTAATTTATTCAGTGTGTGTGTGTGTGTGTGTGTACTTGTATCATGAGTATATGTGGAGTTTAGAGGACAACTTGTGGAAGTCTATTCTCTCTTTCTGCCATATGGGTTCTGGAATTCATATTCAAATTGTTGGGTTTGATGGCAAATTCCTTTACCTGGTGAGTCATCTTGCTGGCTCCTCTATAATTTTATAAGAAGTAAATTTATTGAATTTAGCAAAGGCTTTATCAGACTGGGCTTTGGATTCCAATTCATAACTTTCCTGTAATAGTCCTAATAGCTACCCACTTACTATCTCTGAAAGCTGCAGGCACACTGGCATGGACAATATTTGTGGTTTAGGACTTTACTAATCCAGTTTGAAGCATCAGGCTGACAGCATGGTAAAGACCAGTGAGGTTCTCTAAAGTCAGTTGGTAATAGTTGATCCCTTAGGCCAGTGATTTATGGCTGTCATGCTTTCTAACTGATAGTGCCTGGACATTTTGAGTTTCCACATTTTAAATATTATTTCCCAAAATATATTCTTGAAGATTTCTAAGGCTTCTGGTCATTCAATATGTTACTCAAGAATAATGGTAAATCCTGTTGAATCATCAGTGGACAGAACATGTGGATTTAAAGGCAGTCAAGATTGTTTCTCTGCCTCTCATAACCAGGCCTAGGTTGGCCTTTAATTAGATTCCACAGAACTGTGTCCAAGTCTCTAATCCCAGCACTTAGGTGGAGACAGAATCATGGGTTTGAGCCAATTAAACTATGTAAAGAGACACTGTCTCAAAAACAGAAAAAAAAATGAGGTGGAATTCAGTATGCAATTTAGGTTCTGGAATTAGGACCATTTCAGGCTCAGTGTGTAAAATTTCCCTTTGATTAACTTAAAATATTTGTTCATGGGTAACCTGAGTAGAAATAATTCATGAAATGCCAACAATTTTTTAAGGATTATTTTCTTTTTTGCTCTTTTTTTAATGCGCGCGCACGTGTGTATGTGTGTGTGTGTGTGTGTGTGTGTGTGAGAGAGAGAGAGAGAGAGAGAGAGAGAGAGAAACAGAGAGGGCACTGTATATCCCTGTGGAGGACCAAGGGTGACTTGGGGAATCATCCTGGATTACTTCTACCTCCTTTTTGTTTTGCTCTTGGATTTTCCAGCCTCTGCCCACCAGGGCTGTTTTCACCTGGTGTGTTGTTGTTGTTGTTGTTGTTGTTGTTTGTTTTTTAATGTGGGATCTGGGATCTGAACTCAGGACCTTCTGCTTATGAGGCAGAATCTTAATCCCTGAGCCATCTCTCTAGCTCTTTTTTTGATCCCATTATAAATCCTGGGTTAGCTTCAGACTTGCCATTCTTTTTTCTCTGCCTCCCAAAAGAGAAGATTATAGTTATGTGACATTATTACATCTCACTGAAAGATGACTTTCTGGCAGTCTTTTAAAGCTTTCATAACAGTCTAAGAATTTAGGTTCTGTCCTGGTAGGTGGGGAAAAGGCTACTATTAAAAGTACTAGATTTTTAAGTACTGTTTTATGTAACAGGCATAAATCTCAATTTGTTTATTTAAAATATTTTATTTTATTTTGAAAGGAGAGAAGGGGAGAGGGAGAAAGAGGAGAGAGAGAGAAAAGATTATGGTACGCATGTGCAAGGTAGAGGTAAGAACAATCTTGAGAAGTCATTTCTTTTCTTCTTCCATGTGGACTTCTAGGTATCCAACTCAGGTCACCAGTTTTGCAAGCAAATACTGACTTACCCACTGTATTCCTTCACTGAACCCATAAATCTCAGTTTAAAGAAAGTCAGGCTTGTTAGAAATACAGTTTTCACTTTTCCATTATTCTACTCAATTACAACTTTAAGCTCTATTTTCAGAAAGGAGCAGCAAAGCCTTAATGATCTCACAATGGCAGAGACTGAATCTTAGTTTGGCAGGATCTGGTGACTTCCACAGTATCTGGGTGTCAGGAAAAGCAGATGAAACATTTTGATTCTGGCTCCTCATTTACTATGTTGGCTCTCCTTGAGATTTTTTTTAACAGTCATTCCTCCTTCCTCTGAAGCATCTAGCCTCACAAATTGCTGTTGAGTTCATGTTAGTTTATCAGTAAGGTTCCTTTAGGTCTGGTGACTTTCCAATACCTCTGCACTTTTTGAATGTCTGGAAATTATGTTGAATTTCCCAGGAAGTTGATGATATTTTGTAAGTTTACACTGTCCAATATAGTAGCATTTTAATTAAAATTAAATAATATTAAAACTCAAGCTAGTCAGTAACACTAGCCAAATTTCAAGTGCCCTGAGCGACTTCTAGAAATCCTATAGGATGGCAAAGGACAGAACATTTACTTCATCACAAAAAAAAAAAAAGTTTTACTTGACTATGCCAGTTTGAAGTTGCAGCTTGCCTAGCTAGACAGGGCTCAGTTGATTGGTACTTTTCTTCTCTCATTGGGCTTGCCTTGCTTCATCCTTAGGGCTCTAAAAGGAAAAAGTTGCATCTCTCAGATCCTATAGGTAGCTTCTGTCATTTCAGTTATCCTTCTCCAAAGCTGGTGCCAGAATAGCGTGAGAATGAGCATTTTTCAGGGATTCACCAGCACCGAGGCTCTTACAACGTTTTCTCTTTCTTCCTCTTCCTGCTCAAGGAAGTTATGTCTCATCTCTGTAAAAAGAAGCTTTACTGTTAATCTATACCAGTACTGTCTGATAGTAACACGGTGCAAGAGGCATACAGATTTTACATTTTGGAGAGCTTGAGCTGTAGCTCAGTGTTAGTTGTCTGGCACATACAGCTCAGAACTCAATTCATTGTTCAAGAATAACAGTCAGTCCTGTTGAATCATCAATAAATTTTTAAAAATTTACATTTTTTCTATCAGCCAGATTAAAGAAAACTAAAGAAACAGATGAAAATTTTTTAATTTTTTAAACTCAGTATATCCAAAAATATTATGTCAACATGTACTCATTATAAAATCATTAAGAAGATAGACATAAAGTTTCCTTTTACAGTACTTTGAAACCTTTAAAATCCAAAGATAAGAATTTTATTACCAGGAAAGATAATGACTCATGCCCATTGGCTGTGTTTTCTATATGAGAATCTCCATTTTGGCAGTTTCTGAAACAGTAACTAAAAGGCTTCTCCATTAAAAAGAATTTTGTCCTTTCCCAAACTTCCACTGGAGAGAAGATTTAGAGTTTGTGGGTGGTATTTCGCCACTTATTTTTTCATTTGAAGTTTTCTGGTGTTTAAAAGCAAATTTTATTTATTTATTTTTAAAATAGAATCTTTTGCTAAATAAAATTTAAAATTTGTAATCAGCATCCAATGGCCTATTCTATTACAAGCCAGTTAAACGGAGACAGAAGAAATGAGAAATTAAAGCCCCCACATATAAATAGGGTCTTTAAAAGGGGCAGCATGAATTTGGTGAGCAATTCTCGAATTGGGGAGGGGTCAAGATGTACAGGATGATTGAAAAGAGAAATGGAATCTTTAGGAAAAGTAACTTCTGGCTTGCCAAATGATCTTACATAATGTGGTATGAAGGGGGTTAATGAAAATCTAAGGTAAATGAATATTAGGTATTCATATCACAAAGAGCTGAATTCACCAAAATCATTGGTATTCTTTTGTGAGACCTACTGATTTAGAGGAGAGGAATTATGCTAAATGCACCAAGTGTCTTTAGTCATTCAGTACCAAATAAAGTCTTTGGTACCAAATAAATTTTGTTCAGGAAGTGTTTGAAAATCCATTTGAATTTTTTTGTTGAAGTTTGCTACCAAACATAATGGCATGTGGCATTAATCATCATGTGAGTGTTTACTATGCACCAGACTTTTATGTTCATATTGTTCATCATCTTGACATTCCAGAAAGGTGGGTGGGTTTATAAGTTTTAGAGAACAGCAACTTCAGAAAGATTAAGTACTTTTTCTTGTGTTTTTTTTTTCAGATGTATGTGTGCATAGGGTACATGCATTTAGGTGAATGCATATATGTGCAGATACACATGCATGAGAGTGTGCACACATGTGGAAGCCTGAGGTGATATCAGGAGTTATCCTTGATTGCTTTTCCATTTTATTATTTTGAACAGAGTATATCACTAAGATTAGTCTAGCAAGCTCTTGAAATTCCCATGCTCTGCCTTCCAGGAATAGAATTACAGGAAGGCCACCAAACCGGCCTGGCATTTTTACTGGCGATCTGGGGGTCCTTTTGATTACTAGCAAACACATTTACCACTGAGCAATCTTCCCAGCCCAGTGTTAAATGATTTTTGAGAAAGGCAAGACTATTAAAAGATATTGGGATGATCATATAAAAACATTGAAGAACAATAATAACCTGATTATCATGTGGGATTTAAAAGTTTTTAATTTATTTATTCAATTGTGCGTGTGTGTGTGTGTGTGTGTGTGTGTGTGTGTGTGTGTGTAGAACCACGGACGTATTCAGGAACCACTATGGACCGCCTCCACCTCTTCCTTGTTTACTCTGCCCGGGATTCACAGGCTCCGCCCTACCAGGACCAGAAACGCTTCTGCCCGGCTACGTGGGATCTAGGATCTGAACTCAGGACCTTCCGCCTGAAGGCAGAGGCTTAACTCCTGAGCCACCTCTCCTCTCTTCTAATCTTTTTTAGAAGATTAAGGCAGAGTTTATTAGGAGAGAGAAAGAATGGAACTTATGGATATGAATCCGTGAAGGGCAAGAGAACCCAGAATTCATGGCGTCCACACATGGAATCCTTGAGGGACAAGGAGCTGGAAAAGAACTCTTGGACTGCAGACATAGAGTCTCATAAGGCTCAAGAGAGCCTCATGTGGGATGTACTTAAAGGATAATTTTGATGAACACAGTTTATGACCATTTTTATAAATTATGCATTAAAAAGCCATACACATATGATCATTTATTAATGAGGCAGAATATCTTACTATATATTGTACTGCTTAGCATACAACTCAGGAAAGACATCTGAAAATTCTAAAATGTATATAAAAGATAAGGATAAATTATCTTTTATATGGTTTACATTTTTGATTTAAATCTACAGCAGAATGAATGAAAGCTATTTTCTTTGTGGTATTATTAGATCATTTTCTTTACTGAGAATTAGATACAGGATTCAAGTCTTCTCATCTCTCTTGAATCTTCAATATCTGTCATTTCCTTTTCTCTTGCTCTCAATTCTCACCAGCAACCTCTCTTTCAAAGAATCCGTCTCTGGACCTCTTTATAGAGTTTATTTGTTCCCCCAACTTTAATAATAACAAGAAAAACTTTTGTTTTCTCCCCCCCCCTTTTTTTTTTGCCTATTTACATGTTTATTTCCATTTCATTTCCGTAGGACTTGATCATTGCTTGCTGAACCATTGCTTTCTCTAACCATCCCTTCCCAGTTTATTTTCTTCAGCATGCATGTAAGAAAAATTATTTAACTTGGGGCTGGGAAGATTGCTCAGTGGTAAAGTTGCTGCCAGGCAAGCAAAAGGACCTGAGTTTGTTCTTTCTCCCTCCCTCCCTTTGTCTTCGCTGCCCTCCCCTTTCCCTCTTTTTTTTTTCTTTCTTTTCCCTGCACTTCTCTTTCTTCTCCCCCACTTCCTTATGCAAACATTGTACCACCAAACCACACTCCTAATAATTTTGTATAGTTCTCCCTCAGTGTTAGACTTCCCCAGCATTTTTATTCTTCTCTCTGTGCATCAGAGGTTTGTGAAACATCCAAAATTGAAAGAAAGTTTTTGTGTTTTGGGGTAGGATATTTTCTCCCCTTTGGGAAAATGTCTATAATTCGCATAACCTCAAAAGAGACCTTGAAGCTGGGCAGTAGCTTGCATCTGTAATTCCATTAATCCCAGCACCGGGATGCAGAGACAAGAGAATTTTGAGTTCAAGATCAGCCTCAGCAATATACAGAGACGTTTTCTTAAAAAAAATCAAACCAACACTATCACCTACTCTTCCAGGTCCCAAACTAGGCCAAGGTTTGGCTGTGCAGTCCTGTAATCCCAGCACTCTGAAGGCAAAGGCAGAAGGGTCAGAGTTCGAGGCCATCCCTGGGTCACAATGGTGAGTCCCAGGCCAGCCTGAGATGCACCGAGAGATTTTGGCTGAGTAGGGTGAAATACCCCTGCTCTCACTCTCTTTCCGTTACTATATCCTTCCTTTTCCTTTAACCGCCCCCTTTTAAATAGCCAACCACTCCCAAATCCACTGGGCACAAGGAGATCACAAGCGGATGGGAAAGTCAAGATTCAAAGAAATGTTCAGAATCAGAAAACGGCTGCGTGCCGCCCCGCTCAGCTGTTGAATCCGCTTGTGGACCAGTTGACTGAGCCTTGGGCGGGGGCGGGCAGGGTCAGGGAAAAACCCCGGGAGGAATCGAATGACATAAAGGCGTGTGTGTGCAAATCTCTAGCTGCGGGTGACGCAGCAGAGGGAGCGCCAGGTCCTGGGTGGGAAGAAGAGAAGTGGGGGACACGCAGCAGCCTGACGTTCCCCCGTAGCGGCAGCACAGCCCGCCCCGGGCTCCTCTCTCCCGCCCCGGCAGGTCGCCCGCGGCGGACCGTCGCCCTCGGCCGCCTCTCTCCAGTTGAACACTCCTTACTCCTCCCGCCTAGCGCTTCCCCTCTCAGCCATTCAGAAACATGGGCGGGATCGTCCTTAGCGCTTTCCAATTTTTTCAAAAGGACAAACCCGGCGCAGCATTCCGCTTCTGGAAAACACGCGCACTCACGCACGCACGCGCACACACACACGCGCGCACACACACACACACGCACACACGCGCACACACTTCGCCGGCCCAGGGCCGTTGCCTCCGTAACGGTCCGTAACGGACGTGGGGATTGGCCAATGAGGCGGCCCGGCCCGCTAAGGGTGGGCCCGGCCGCAGGGGTGGGCGGGGCCCGCCCGAAGCCCGGCCAATGGCGGCCTCGCGGACGGAGGTGGAGCGCCGCGGGTAGGGTTAGTGTGAGAGGTGCGGCGGGGGAGGTAATGATGGTGGTGGCGGAGGAGCGCGGCGGGGGAGGGGTGCAGGGCGCTCGCGGCGGCTCCGGCGGGGCTCGCTAGGGCGGGGGACGGTCGCGGCGCGCTCGGGCGGGCAGGGGGCGGGCGAGGGCTCCGTCCGCCCGCAGGGCCGCAGACCCCGGCTCCCGCGAGTGCCGCGCGGGCTCGGCCGTTCCATGCGGCTCCGGCGGGGATGGACGGCTTGGCGGTGGAGGCGGCCGAGGAGCGGTGCTGAGGAGGGCGCAGGGCCAGGCTCCGCGGGACAGCGGGACTGGAGGTGGGAGGCGCCCGGGGGCGGGGGCGCGAGGCCGGGCCGGGCTCGGCGGGCCGCGGGCACCGGTGACAGCGACGGCGGCCGCAGCCGCGCGCCTCGGCCGGCCGGCGGGCTCGGGCGCGGTGCGTGAGCAGACGCGGCTGCCGCGGGCCGGCGGCGGGCGGAGGGGGAGGGCGGCGCCCCGCACCGTGGACCCTCTCCCGTGGCGGGCGCTTTCAGCCCAGGCACGACTTTCCGTTTCCCTGCTCTTGGCAGCGCAGGAGACGAGGAACCAAATGGCCTGGAGCCGGGACCTGCCCTGCCTTGGCCGGGGCTCCCTCCGCTCCCACTTTCTCTTGGCTTCTCCCTCCTCCCGAACGGCAGCGCTGCTCCCTGCTCCCCACTTTGTACGAAGCACCATTCTCGGACTCGAGGCTGTTAATGATCAGCTGAAAAGTAAAGTTGATTTTAAAATACTCCACTCCTCCCTCTGGCTGGCGTGGATGTGGAGCTGCATCTGCAGACTTTCCCGCCCCGTTCGCCCTCTGCGATGCTGGGCAGGGAGGGTGCAGCGGCCCGCTGGGTCTCCCTGGTTGGTGATGCTGAAGACTGATCCGTTGCCATGTGTCCGCGGGAGCTGTCATGCAGTCCTTGGTCTTGCATCTTGATGTTACCAGCTTCCGAGGCTGGTGTTTTGTTTCATTGTTTGAAAAACATGCAGATAACAGAGGTTGTTGCAGCCTTATCTCCCATGGGTGGTTAGACGCTTCTTAGCTTCTCTCATATTCTCTTTTTGTTTTTGTTTTGCTTTCAGTCCTCCAGAATACTTGCCCTGTAGTCTCCGAGGTGGAATGGTGATGTCTCCATGAGGGAAGCTCTTCTCACCCATCCTGTAATGTACATCATCATCCTGTTCCTGACTGGGCCCTTCCTCTGAGATGGGATTTACCCTGTGAAACAGGGAGAAGACTTATGGACCCCACTCTTTTCAAGTTATAGTTGAGTTTGTTTTTGTTTTTGTTTTTTTTTTAAAGTACAGACATACATGCAAAACTCTTTTGCTTTGGACCCTCAACTTTTTTTTTTAAAAAGCTTCCGTGTTGCTAATCCAGAACCTATCCATTCTACTGACCCATCACCATGGCTTCGGTTTGGAAGAGACTGCAACGTGTGGGAAAACATGCATCCAAGTTCCAGTTTGTGGCCTCCTACCAGGAGCTCATGGTTGAATGTACAAAGAAATGGTAAGATGTGCTTAGAGGTAGAGTTTGCTGTCCTGTGGCCTAAAGTCTGTGACTTGAATGTCCGGTCTTGGGTTTACCTTTCTGTAGTGCACAAGTATTCAGAAGGTGGGTCCACGAAGATGACTTTAATAAATAATGTGGTATGTGTTGTTGTTGCTGGTACTGTCCCTGTGGATTTTAATTACTACATTTCAGTATGGTTCAGAGGACTAGAATGGAGAACACAACATGTACAGTAGACTTGATCTAAAGGCCATTTATCATTAGTTTTAGAATAACTTAATTTTTATAGTTTTAATTGAAGAATAGTTACGAGTATGGTTTAATGCAACATTTTAATATAGAAGTGTATATTCTGTATACTTTTTTCATTTTTTTCTTTGCTTAGCTTAAGATAGAACATTTTTCAGTATACAAATGATGATGGAATGTTAGTTCATACAACCTTAGAAATTTTTTTTGTGAATTGCATTTTCTTTTAATTGTCTAGTGGATACATTTCTTGGCAGGATTTAAGGAAGCAATTAGCAGCAGTGGCCTGTGATTTGCTTCTTTCTACTTGAGAAAAATAAATTTAAGCTTTCTTTTACTTCCCTGAATGATAAGCAATGAGAATTTATATCTAGGGGAAAAAAGTGATTAAGCAGTATCACTTTGAAATAAGTTCATTGTCCACAAGGACAATGTAATCTCTTGTCTGTAATAGCTTCTCTTTATAACATCCTTTTATTCAATACAAAAAATAGCTTGCTTCTGTTTTAGAATTCTTATAGCACATTCAGATACTTATTTAGGAACTAGCATTTGAATGTTTTCTTCTTGAACTTGTTAGAAATTTTTTTTAAATCAGTTAAAGACATGGATACAATGTTTACCTAATTTATACTAGATACTATTGATTTAGAGATAGAAATAATATCTTTCCTACCTTCAAGGAGCTTACAATCCAGAGTAAGTATATTCATGTAAACTCTCCATGATGGATTAAAAATATAAATATATCTGATGTAAGGATTTTTATCTATTTCCATTCAGTTTGTTGTACAGTGATTCATTTCCCATGAGTATAAAAGTAATAAGCCACCACTTCATAGAATATTAAGTGAGGTCCCAGGAGATGGCTTAGATTAAAATCTTGCCCTGCGAACAAAAGGAGCTAAATTCAGATCCCCAGATTTCAAGTAAAAATGCTGGGTGAATGAATATATTTGTGGCTTGCAATTTTGGCCCTGGAAGGCAGAGCCTGGGAGATCCAGAGCAAAGCAGTAAGAAGGAAGAACAATCCAGGATGATTCTCAGTGTTACCTTTGGACATCCACAAGCACACACACACTCAAATGCCCTCTTTTACACATGTGTGCACATATATGTATACCTATCCACATGCAAAACAAACACATGCAACAAGAAAGAATAAGTGAGTTAATACCTTTACAGTGCTTGGAACAGTTGGAAAGACAGTAAATGACCATGTAATGCTGTTAACCTCTACAGTACAGAGTTCACAGAATGGAAGCAATAATAAAAATAAGGTGTTACTTTAAAAATATTTATTCTTTGATAATTACATACATATATGCAATGCACCTTGTTCATATCCACCCCCTACTGCTCTTGGACTCCTAACATGTCCTCTTCCACATCATGTCTTTGTGTGTGTGTGTGTGTGTGTGTGTGTGTGTGTTTGTGTGTGTGTGTATCAGAGGGTACTATATGTCTCTATGGAGGATCAAGGTTCACTTTAGGATAATCATCCTGGATTGCTTCTACTTCTTTCTTGCGTGGCTCTGGGATTTCCCAGGCTCTGCCTACCAAGGCCAAAAGTGCAGGCCTCTTGCCATTTCTGCCTGGCATTTTTTGTGTGGGACCTGAGATCTGAACTTGGGACCTTCTGCTTGCAAGGCAGAGTCTTAACTCCTGAGCCATCTCTCTGGTCCTTGTCCTCTAATTTAAAAAATTATTTTTGGAACCTACTGTATGCAGTTAGTACTGTCCATCTGTATATAGGTGTGGAACCATGAACTGGAGCTTGGGTCATCCACTAGGGGCTACAACCCTGAAAATAAATGATCTCTCAGAAGCTATCAACCAACTGTCTATATCTTCTTGTTTAGGGATGAATCTTTTTGAAGCCCTCCCTTGTTCTTGCCTGACTTCTTAAATTTGTAGAGATCTTATGCAGGTAACTGCAGTTGCCATGAGTCATGAATGCCCAGCCATGTTATGTCTAGAAGACTGAGTTTCATACCCTTCCTTATCCTTCTGTCTAATACTTTGTTTCTGCCCTCTGAGCTCTGGCAGAAGGGCATTATACAGATGTCCTATTTAGAGCTGGACCCTCAATGATCATTTGCTCTCAGCATTCTGACAAGTTATGAGTCTGCATTAACTGCTGACTACTTAGATATGTACTCTCTGACCAAGGTTAAGAGCAACATTAATCTATGGGTATAAACAAATATTTAGGAGGCAATTTGGCAACTTGTCCACTTAGCAAAACAACATCATTTAGGGCTTTTTGACCAGGTTTATACCACCAGACATGAATTCTCTCCTATGGAGCAGGTCTTAAATCTAGTCAGAAAGTGGTTGGTTACCCTCATAGCAGTCATGTCTCATAGTAGGCACAGCTCATGTGGCAAATTGGTGGTGTGGGATACAGAGATTAGCACTGTGTAAGACCATTGCTGCAGATAGCCTACATTGTTGCTGATAAATTACCATCAAATGACTTGGCAGGAGAGCTCACACCAATACCAGGAGCCAAGGAAACTGGTTGCATTATGTCCACATAATAACTAAGAGAGGGATGATCCTTTCTTGCTAAACTTGCACATCTGACCAAGTATACAGAAGAATTCCTACTTTCTCAAACAGCTTCCTCCATTTTATTCACTTGCCTGGGGACTAGTCCCACCCTCCTTGAGTTGGGCCTATCAGCTAGCCCATCAACTAGACAATCTCCTGCAGGTTCACTCTAGGCTCAACTCAACTACTAATTCTCTATAAATTTGCCCAGAGCTCAAACCCTCAACTGTCACATTGACAACCGCACCTAAGTAAAACAACCATTGATATTTGCTGGTAAACTGCACAGCTGCTTCTAGCACCAGGAAAAGCTAGTCAGCAGGGAGGAAGTTTCCCATCCATTTCCATTTGATTTCTGACTCAAATATAGGAATAGCAGTAAGGTTTTATCACCTACTTATGGTGGGTAGCCAAGAGCCCCAATAGCCTATGTTGCTTTGGGAACCTAGAATTGAAATGTTTGTTTAATAACGCAAGTCTTCTAGAGTAATGTTGTCTACTCATGAGGACCTTCATTCAAATTGTATTTTTTAAAGTAGCTTATAAAATAGTGGGTTCCCATAATTTTTTTTAACTTATCTTTAGTTTTGGTTAATGTATCCAAGGAATAGGGTTTTGCTAGCTTCCTGGGTATAAGTTGAATCTTAAGTAATTAAAAAAAAATTCAGTCTGGATTGGGCCATTGAGTCAAAGGAATCCTCCTGTCTCTGCCCTCAGAGAACTTTAACATCTGCCTTTTTATGTGAGTGCTGAGGATCAAGTTCAAGTCTTCATGCTTGGGTGTGTTAAGCAGTTTACTTAGTTGAATTTAAGGAAGCTGAATTTTAAAGATTTATAGTAGTTGTCTAGGAAGCCAAAGAGTGAAGAGCATTTTAGACAAACTGTACATAGGGGCCTTAAATAGCATGACATGTGCTGGAAATTTAAGTAGTATAACTTGGCGACAAGTTATAAGTTGTAAGTGACAAGACTTAAAGTGTAGCATGAAGGTTGAGTATGGTAGCACATGTTTGTATTAATACTTTGAGTATTAAGTATTTGAATCTGCTTGGACTAAAAATTGAGATCCTGTCTCATAAAGAAAAAAAAAGATAGGTTTGAGAATCTGGCAAGAATTATAGAAAGAAAAATTATCTATTAAAAATTATTTATGCCATCATAAATAGCTTGGGCTCAGTACGTCAGTTACAGGAACATAGTGTAAAGTTGAGCAAAAGAGATGTTTGGTTCGTACTTGGAAATTCACCATGTAAACAGGTGGAGTAAAGATTATAGAAGAAAGACTGGTCAGAGGCAGGAGGCAGTGATGTCAAGGTAGTTCTTCAGTAAGCAAGCTGTGGGTCAGGCAGCAGAAAGCATGGAGAGAATTGACTGGAAAAGTGATTGGACTTTGTTGTGTTTCAGTTTGAGAACTGAGAAAAATGAGGAAAAGAAGAAGGAATAATAGAGATTTTCATCAGGTTTCTTCATGGAAAGGCTTGTTGTTCTGCTAACCAAGATGAGAAAGGTCCTGATTATAAATATTTCTGAATTTGATAGTATACTGAACTTGATAGTATACTTTAATATGGTCAGATTTGAACAACTTTCCTTCCTTTCTCCCTTGTTTTTTCCTTGCCTTTCTTCTTTTTCAGGATAGGATGTCATTGTGTAGAGCAGGTTAGCCTCAAATTTCCAGATATTCTCCTGTCTCTGCCTCTGTGGAGGCAAGAGGGACTAGAAGTTCAAGGGCAGTCTCTGCTACAGAGCAAAACTTTTTTTCTCATTTTAATAGTTTTTTTTCTCTTCCCTTAGTTCCTAGTCCTATTATCCCTCCCTCTTTTTTCCCTTATAACTCTTCATCTCCCCCTTTTAACTTGTTTAGTCCACAATGCGTCATCCAGTTTGTCTTTGATGTTATATGCCTGACATGATTCATGATTTAGCAAGTGTAATATAGTAGATATTAGATATACCACTAAAGAGAGTATCTTCCTTTTCTTCCCTATTAGTTCTTATGAGTCTCTCAGGAAGGTGTGGAGCTTCTTGAGATCTTTCCTTTTTCTTGGTGAGATGTTGATAGGACAGTTCCCGTGCAATTCTTACCATGTCCAGGAGATAGTATCTGGCCCACCATTGTCCTACTTCAACCTCTTACAATCTTACCACCCCCTCTTCAGCCTTGGGATGGGAGTGAATGTGACTTAGATGTCCTGATTATTTATTTGAAATAGAAGGAAAAAGGAAGGGAGAGAGAATGGGAGGAAGCGAGAGAGGGAGAAAACATGAGTACATGTCTATGGTGTATATGTGGGGCCAGAAGATAACTTTAGGAAGTCAGTTCTCACCTTTTACCATGTGGGCTTCTGGGAATCAAACTCAGGTCATCAGGTTTGAGAATGGTACATTACTCATTGAGATATCTTGCTGGTCCCTATGTGATAAATTTGAGGCCAGACTACATTATATAGTCAAAAAAACAAACCCAGAGAAATCTGACTCATCTTTTTTGGCATGGTCACTCACATCTGTAATCCTAACACTAGGGAGGAATGTAATAGTTACTCTTAACTGTTGCTATGAGAGAACACCCAAAGTCAAGCAACTTATAGGAGAAAGGAGATTTATTTAGCTTATGGTTCCAGAGGGGGGATCTTTCATGGCAGACATGGCATGGCTGACTGGCAGAAGCTGAAGACAGGTAAAGTCACTGTAAACATCTTGGAGGCTGCCTGCTTGATATAAAGGCAGACTTCTCTAGGAGGTAAGGTGGGACTAATCTACCTCAAGGCTTCCTCCATCAAGACTCAATTTGCAATGACCTTCCCAAACATGAGACTGAGAGGGACACATTTCAAAACCATGACACTCCACCCCTAGTCCCCACAGGCTCATTAACATCTCATTATATAAGCCATACTCAGTCCAACTTTAAAATCTTCATAGACTGCATCAGTATTCCTAACATAGTCCAAAAGGTTCAAAGTCCAAAGCTTCCTGTAAAATCAAAAGACAAGTTATATACTTCCAACATGCATTGGCACAGAATAAATATTCCCATTCCAAAAGGGAGGAATGGGAGCATATTTGGAAAGATTGGTCCAAAACAAGTCTGAAATCCAGAATAAACTCCAAATTGTGCAGGCGAGCCTCTCATTGAAATCATTTCAGTTCTAAAGGGCTTTGGTTCTACCCCTCCAATGCAGCTGCCTGTAGAACACATCAATCTCTTGGGCTGACTCCTCCCAGGGCATATAGCTTTCCTTGGCAGATGTCCCACATTGTCTCTGGCATCTCTAACTAATCTTCACTTGTCAATGGCAAGCCAGGCTTTAATTATACAGCATAAACTGCCCTTCTTGGGCCTCCACACTGCAGGCTTTCTGCCATATGACTGGATTCCACGATTCTCTGAAACTTTAGAGGAGGGATCCACGACCTCCTCCCTCTTGCATCTTTGATGCCTCTAAAACCAGAACCATGTGAATGACTTTGCCAAGACAGGCTCCCTTGAATCATAGTTGATTTAGCTTCTCTGTGCTGACTGTAAGAAAAATCTCTTTCACTTCTGGGTGGTTGCTTTAGGGGAGAAACAGACCCTTGGTTTGGAACTCTACCCTTTAGTGCATTCCTTCCAAAAGAATTTGCATTCTTATGGGTAAGAGCCTTCTCAGAGAATCTTGCCCTCAAGATAGGGCCTTTCCTCTGATCTAAATGAAGTGTGGACTTTGATTTGCTAATGGAGCTTCTCTGTTTAGCAGCATTTTGCTAACTCTTTAAGTTTGCCATTACATTTTTCCTCATCAAACCTCATAGTTGTTGCCTCTTTCTGCCCAAATCTCTGCTCTTTTTCATAACTCGAGCACTAAAAAATACCCATATCACTTTGTCAAGATTACATTGCTTTGAAATTTCCTCCACCAAACACTTGTTTCACTTCAGGTGAGCTTTCAGGACAAGGGCAAAATTTCACTAAACTCCAGTTCCAAACAATCTTTGCTTCCCTTTGGACCATCACAAGCTGGGCTTCCACTACTTGTATCTCCCACAGTGTTGCTCTCTTCTGAGTTCTCAGGACAAAGGCTTATTTGGCCCAATCTCTGTATTTCTCCCAACAAACAGTTCCAAAGTCACACTAGCCATATCATAGTGTTGGTCGTACTGCTGGGTACCAAATGCTCTCAGCTTCACAAGTGGCTTCACTTTTTGGTATCAGATTCTCTTAGTTTCATACAGCAACACTCCACTTCTCTGATACCAATTTCTCTCAACTTCAAAACATTTCATGTAGTACCAGATGCTCTTAATCTCACAGCAATATCCCACTTCTTTGTACCAATTTCTGTATTGATTATTCTTGTGTTGGAGAACACCCAAAATCAAGCAAACTTAACAAGTTTCTGGTTTCAGAGGGGAGATAGTCTTTTATGGCGGATGTGGCATGGCTGGCTGAGAGCTGCAATTCTGCTTGCCTACAAAAGCAGTTCTCCAGGAGGTAGGGTGGGATGAATCCACCTCAAGGCCCACCCCCTGTGACTGCCTTTTTCCAGCAAGACTTCACCCATTAAGGGTCCCATGACCTTCCCAAACACACGAGACTGTGAGGGACACATTTCAAACCATGACAAGAGGATTATCCCAAATTTGAGGATAAGATACAGAGTAAATCCTGTCTTAAAAACAAACCAGCCCTTGTTCTCGTATGTTCCCTCCTCAGTTTAGACTTTTTTTCTTCCATGATTTGTAACATCATTGGCATATCCTGTCTCCCCTCCCCAACGGATCTGCCTGTTGAGGAAAACCCTATGATTGGATCTTGACTTAACACATAAAATTCTGTAATTTTCAAACATACAGTTCTACATTTTGTGAATTTTTTCTTGCTCTCACTTAAAAATGTAGTTAAAGCTAGCAAGTTGACAATGCCTAATTAATAGCATATTGATATATAGGAATTCAATTTGTAAGTGTACCCTTAAGTAGAACTTTAAAGTATTTTCTTTATGTAGAAATTGGTTGTAATCATCTAGTTAACATTCTTCTTGCCTTACTTTGCTTTGGGACTTTATGATGCTATAGATTAGGTCTGATATCTAAACTATTTTGACTTTTCATTCCTCACTTTTGATAATTGTAATAATTCTTAAATGTTTATGTATCTATCATGCACTCATGTGCCACAATGCCAGTGTGGTGGTCAGAAAAAAACTTACAGGAATTGGTTTCTTCCATGTGGATTGTAGGGATTATATCCAGGGTATCAGACTTGATGGCAAGTGCTGAACTAGACTGTTTGAAGGGAGTGAAAATTTACTTGAGAGCTGGAGAGATTGTTCAGAGGTTAAGACTCTGCCTTGCAAGCGGAAGGACCTGAGTTTGAATCCCAACTCCCATGTGAAAATGACAGGCAGAAATGATGGCAGCCTCCACTTCCGGCTCTGGAAGGAAGACCCTGGACAATCTCAGAGTGAAGCAAAAAGAAGGTAGAACAATCCAGGATGACTCCTAATGTCATCCCTGGACCGCCACAGGCACACACAGTGCCTTCTGGTGCACGTGCATGCACACACATACATACACAAATAGACTTGAATATACAGCAAGAACATTTAACATTAAAAAATGTTTATTTATTGTGCATGCATGTATCATAGTGTAAGTGTAGCAGTAAGGAGAAAACTTGGAGGAATTTGTTTCTACCACGTGGACTCTGGGGATTATTAGGTTATCAAACTTGATGGCAAGCACTTTTACCCACTGACCCATCTCACCATTCTTATAGTAGGAACATATTTGCCATACATACATACATACATACATACATACATGCATACATACATACATTATATATGTATATATGCATGTATGTATATTATGTATGCATGCATGCTCTGATTGAACTCAGAGCTTTGTACATACTCAGCAAATACTCTGTATCACTAAGCTACATCCCAGCTCTGCTTTTACATTTTTGATATTACTTTGGGGAAATGGAAGAATAGAGGGTGGAAACTTAGAGATGCTGGTAAAATAAAAGTGACATTGAAGATAAGTTTTAAATGCTGGGAGGATAAGACAGTAGATCTGGCATAAATTAGTGAAGAAGGAATAAATTGTAAAAGAAAGAACTTCTGTTAGGATTGTGCCTTTGAAGCTTTGTGCCATTGCCTTTTAGAATCTGTTTGCTTAAAAGTTTTCCTGAGACTCAGGAGCACCTGCAATACCTGGGAACCAGATCTAACAAATTTCTACTTTTACTTTTATTATTGGCTCCAGGTCATTTAATTACTAATCTTGGTTTAGGTAGTATATCCCTTGGCAAGTGGTAAGACTGACCACTGGAAATGAGTTTGAAAGAAAGAGACCGTGTCATTTTCCTCATAGCTTCTTCCTGTCCTGTTAATGCTTCTTGTAGGCTGTTAGTTTTCTGTATGACATTTTCACTGTCTGAATTGATATATGTAGTTATGCTGGTATTTAAGGAAATTACTTTAAAGGTGGCAAGTTGTGGTTAGGATGTTAATTTAACTACTAGGATGCAGAATTAAATTCTATGAAGAGTTTTTAAAATATAATATGAACCATAATGTATGAATATAATATTTTTGTGTACATGTCTCTGTTTTCTATGTATGAGCATATTTTATCTATTGGTTATATTCCATCAAATTCTTAGTTATAATAAGACTAAAAAGTAATTATTTTCCTAAAAGTAGAAAATTTACTTTTTATTTTCATATAAAATTCATCTTTGTTCCAAAATATAATTATAATTATTTCTATTAAAAATTCTTTTTAGGTGTGAGTGTGTCTACATGCATTTACATATTTATATTATGTGTGTATGTGCCAGAAGTTGATGTCTGGTGCCTCCTTCTATTTCTCTTCAGCTTCTATTTTTAAGACAGTGTCTTATTGAACTCAATGGCTGGCTAGACTGGCTGACCAGGCTTCAGGGGTCTGTCTTTCTCTGCCTCCTTAGCACTAGGTTTACAGATCTGAGCACTATGCCTAACTGTTGCACATAGGTGCAGTAAGCAGATTTTCTGACTAAACCATTTTCCCATCTCCTATAATTTCTGTTTTGTGTGTATGTGTTGTGTATGTGTAGAGAACATAGATCAAACTTGGTTGCCTTATTTTTTTTTTTTCTGTTAGAGACAGAGTCTCTTACTTTTCTGGGACTAACTAATTAAGCTAGGCTGAGATCTGCCTTTCTGCCTCCCCAACATTGGGATTCCAAGTATGAGCTACCACACCTGGCTTTTTAACATGGGTTCTGGGGATTGAACTTGGTGTGCTGAGTACTTTATCTCCCCAACTCTATAATATATTTTAAAAAATATGTAAAATAATCATAGTTAAAAGTGCTAGAAATACAAAAAAGATGAATGTATTTATATCCCTGAAAGTAAGTCTTCATTTGCTCCATTCCACACAGTCTACACACCTTTTACTGTAGGATTTAAAAAATAGGGGCTGGAGAGATGGCTCAGAGGTTAAGACTGTCTCGCAAGCAGAAGGTCCTGAGTTCGGATGCCAGGTCCTATGTAAAAAAAACACCCAGATGGAAACGATGGCAGCCTAAACCTCTGGCCCTGGTGGGTGGAGTCTGGGAAATCCCAGAGCAAATCAAGAAGAAGGTAAGAGCAATCCAAGATGATTCTCCAAGTCACCCTTGGTCCTCCAAAAGGTATACACAGTACCCTCTAATACACACACACACACACACACACACACACACACACGAACAAAAAGTGAGATGTGAAAGCAGTAAAAGAATATTTTATCAGGGCTGGAGAGGTGGCTCAGGGTTTAAGCCTCAGCCTTGCAGGCGGAAGGGCTTGAGTTGGGATCCTAGACCCCACGTATAGACGCCTGGTGGAAGCGGGGGTGAGGGGGTGGCCTGCGTTCTGATCCTGGTAGGGCAGAGCCTGTGAATCCCGGACAGAGTAAACAAGGAGGAGGTGGAGGTACTCCATGGTGTTCCAGAATTTGCCTGTGGTTCTACACACACACACACACACACACACACACACACACACACACACACACGCACAATTGAATAAACAATAAAGAATATTTTATATAATTGTTGAGGTTGCTTTAACAGTGAATGAGCCAGAAAGGTGGGAAGTGGAAATCAGTGAGTAGTTTAATTTTTGGAGAGAGTGATCAATGTTAATTAAAGGACCAGATTAATTAAAGGACCAGATGGTGATCTCCTTGGATCACACATGTATGTCAGTTTTTAAAAATGAGCACATATCCTCAATATATTTGTAATTAATATGCTATATTTTAAATGTATTTAAAATGTTTATAGACAATTTCTTCCTATATTTGTTTAGGTCATCTTAAGTGCCTTGGAGGTTCTCCTTTTCTTTATAGAATGTTTAGAAATGAAGAAAGCCTATTTTTTTCCAGCCCTACATAGTGACTTTTTTTTTATGTTCATGGAATTTAGGTCTAAAATTCAGGACAGATTATCAGTGTGACTACTGAAGTTATCAAGAATTACTGGGAAGAAATGTTTAAGATAAGAAATCAGGTGCCAAAGTTTTAAATGTGTGACAGGAGTGGTGGAGCAGAATGGTAGATCCATATAAACAAGAAGAGGTGTGAGTTCCATAGTTTCTTGGTTTGTTTCTAGAGAAACTAGGTTGGATTACATTTTTTTGGTAGATTATATGAGTCTTTGTTTTCTGAAATAAAACAGTGTTATCTTCTATGTCATGAGCATGAAAGACATTCAACAATTTCAACAATACAAAACATGCTAACTTGTTCGCAATTTTATGATAGTGGCCTGTAGACTGATTTTTAAAATGAAATTGTTACATAATTTGTTGAGATTTTAAGTGGCTGTTTTATGTGAAGTAGGGCTTAACCAAACTCAGTTGCCATTGGTTCTTGGTGACATTTATTGGAGCCTTTTTATACCATAATTGGACATAGCTGTGTTTAAAAGTGATTGCTTCTGCCCATGACTAAAAGTATACCTCTAGAATAAATCAGAAGTTGGCAAAATCTTATCTGATTCAAGTTGCCATGTAAATTCTTTTGCCTATTGTCTGTGATTACTTTTATCTTATAATGACAGAGCTTAGTAGTTGTTGCTTAGAGTGGGTAACTGGAAGATTTAAAATATTTAGTATATGAACCTTTAAGGAAAAGTTTTCCTTTGTGGGATTACACCTTTAATTCCAGCATTTAACAGGAATTTGAAGTCAGCCTGGGCTACATAGTAGAATTTCAGTTCAGCCTGGATTAGAGTGAGAAGGTTTTCCTTAAAAACAAACAAACAAACAGAAAACTGGCAAGTGAAGAATCCAATTGAAAGCTGTAAAATAGCTGTAAAATCTTTGTGCCTGTATTTTTATATATGTATATATGTGTATGTGTATACATGTGTATTATATCCTTATGTCTACACATATATAGACACATGTATACTGTGGACATGTTACCTAACTGAGGTGGGAAACTGTGCCCTCATAGATAAAACAATATTAATTAAAGAAAATCAAAGAAGGCCAACAAAATGAAAAAGAAAAAATGCTTACTGACTTCTGTTGTGCATCATGGTGTAACTGAATTGGTAGAGCATATTGTACGTGTTTAACCCTAGAGAAAGACACTTTAAAATAGCTTTAAGGGATTATTCAGGTCTGTGCAGGTACAAAGTAAATGTATGACTAGTAGATTTATGACTGAGTAAACTCGGACAAGTAATCTCTTAGTATCTCATTTTCCAAATGGGGATGATAATAGCACTCCTAAGGTAGAGTTGTTTTTTTTTGGGGGGGGTGTTAAGTGACATAATATCTATAAAAGGATTATAGCAATGTCTAACTTAGATAACAAGCACTTGGTTAATTATCAATTATTATTGCTGTCTTTATCTAGTGATCTAAGAAGTGAAGACTAAAGTGAGTGAGAAGACTGAAAATATAACCTAAACATTAATAAGAGTATTAGAAAAAAATGTGTTGGCATCAGAGGATAGAGTGACTGAAGAGATACAAATAAACCCAGTAGGGCAGTGGTGCAAACTGTTTTGATAATGTGCTACAGAAAAGGTCAATATTTTCTTTGGCAAGTTTGGATTATTAATAATTTTTAATTCTATATTATTTAAAATATTTAATTAAATATATAATTGACTTTAATATGAAGAAATTATCTTTTAAAAATGTTGATACTCTGCCTGTCCATCAGTTTGTTGGCTTAACACCATGTTGACTAATTTGAGCTATAAATAGAGCAGAGATAGTTTTGGAAGAGCAGGAAAGTGCATATTGCTAGACCCTAGAGAGATATCAGTTGTTAGCATTGGATACTAGATTTGGCTCTGGTTTTACTGTCAGCTGATGCAAAAAGAGAAACATATTGGCTCATATAATAGATTTTCATTAGAAAAAAGCCCATGAAACTGAGCATGGCGCCTATGCCTGTAATCTCAGCATTTAGGAGGTTGAGGCAGAAGCATTGTGACTTTTGGAGAGAGGTTTCTGGGCTACTTAGTTCATTCCCATCTGAAAATGAAAATAAAAATTTGCTGCATAAAATCTCCAACTGTGAGATTACTGTTAAATTGGAAATGTTTCTACTTTTAATAAGGTTCCTTTAAGAGGACATGACTGAGAAATTTAGTTCTCCTATACAGTTTAGAACTTGGTTCTCTTATCATTCAGTTTAGACCATTAGTGTAGCTTGGGTACTTAGAAAAATGAACATTTACTTAACATTAACATAGTTCTGGGGTATCAAATATAGAATTAATTAATAGTGGCTATTTTTATCTAAATTTAAATTAAATAAAATTACAGATTTAGTTCTTCAGTTTTACTAACCACATTTTTGTTGCCTGCTAGCCATGTGAAACTAAGAGGCTACCATATTTGACAGTGTAAATCCAGCGTATTCTGTTTATTTCATAGTACTGATTTGACCCTTGTTTCCTAAACTTACAACCTACAACCTTGCCTCTTAGAATGGTTCATCTAGGTTGGTGCTGGCAAACTAGGTATTTTGAATGTTCTCAAATTGCATAAGAATAGGTTTTAAAACTACTACATTTTATTCTTTCTCTAACATTGTTCTCAAGAAAAGCTTTAGTAGATATTGGATGACAATACCTGTTGGTTCTCAAAAAAAAATTTAAGTTGAAATTTTGTATTGTCCTCCTAAGTAGCTACTTTATGAAGTTTTTTGTTTTGTTTCTTTTTCTTTGTATTAAAGTGAGATTTGAAATATTTTATTTTTTCCATCAATCTTCCCAATTGTCAGAATTAATATAAGCATTAGAAGAGATTCATTGACTAAGTTAAAGGAAAGACTGATTTTAATTATTTCTCTAACATATGTGCAGAGACACATATGTTGAGTGATAGGGTAGAATTTTACTTATTTATTTTTCATCCAAAGTATCCCTTATTTTCACTTTGATTTCCTTTTGGCTATTGCCTTCTCTCTCTTTTCTTTGTTAGTTTTTGCCAAGACAGTGCTAGGGAGCCCAAAACACAGAACTCAGAAACACAGAAGCTTGAAGGAGTTTTAGATTTCCACATTGCTTTCAAGGGTACCACATTTTTGCAAAGCTGGGATTTTGGCAGCTGCCTGTGACAAAAAGTAGGTATCATGAAATCTATGTGAACGGATTCAAGGGCTCCAATGTCCAGTTAGATCACCAAGTTTGAAAAGTTGTCCAGTGCCAGTATAGGTAAGTTTTTAGGGCATACATCCTTAACTTGTTTGGACCTGACTTCCTAATAAGCAGAATGGTTAGGTATTTTTTGTTTTTTGGCTTGGAAATGGGAGAGCCTATTAAGAAATTGCCATTGTAAATCAGGCAGTTTGGAAATCTCTGGCAGATTTTAATGTTATCCCTTAATGCCTTCCATACCCTTCTGCTTATTGTGTAGTTTGACCTCTGTAATAAACTTTCCACAATTCCTCTTTGTTTGCAGGATACACTTAGACCCTTAGTCTAATGGTTATACTAAGTGTATGAAAATTTGGGATATACTGCAGAGAGATGTGTTCCTCATCACGTATGATGAGAAGATACATGGTAGGAAATTGACATCACTGGCGACACCAACTTCTCAGTCTACAGGGTTTCTAAACTGTGAAGTTAACTGCTTTACCCCTTCCGACAGTAATTCCTTAAAAGCCAAGCCATGAAATCCACTGTACACTTACGAGCAGAAGAAATTTTGTTCCATTTGCTAAAAGAAGTATCAAAAATAATTTGTGAATGCATGTTAAAACTACCATAGAACTTAAAAATTTTTGAATATATAGCCATCCTGTTTCTCCTTAAAATTTGGCTATTTGAAACTTATCAGCAAACTTTGTCTCTAGCAATTGTTATGTCCTAATTATAATTTTCTGTTTCCTTATTCCTTCTGTATTTATTATGTACATTCTTCTGTAAGGAAGAATTTCCCTTATTTATATCATTTTACACTTATATCTAAAAATTCCTTTGATATTCATTACTGCTATTTGTACTAAGGTTCTGACAAGGAGGCGCATTGGTTTGCTTGTTGTAGTTATCTTCTTTTACTGCTGGAGACAGTATTGATACTAATCTTAAGGGAAACTGGGATATTTATTTGATTTTCTGTCTTTCAGTTGCTATGATTACAAGTTTGTACCATCATGACTAGATGTAATTTTTTTAAAAAAATTTTATTTATTTACTCTGTGTGTGTCTGTGTGTGTGTGTGTGTGTGTGTGTGAGAGAGAGAGAGAGAGAGAGAGAGAGAGAGAGAGAGAGAGAGAGAGAGAGAGACTGTATCCGTGTGGAGAACCAACGGTGACTTTGGGAATCATCCTGGATTGCTTCTACCTCTGTGCTTCACTCTGGGATTTCCCAAGCTCTGCCCACCAGAGCCAGAAGTGCAGGCTGCCACTGTTTCTGCCTGGCATTTTCATGTGGGACTTGGGATCTGAACTCAGGACTTTCTGCATGTGAGGCAGAGTCTTAACCTCTGGGCCATCTCTCTAGCCTTGGATGTAATTTTTTTCTTACTGTTTGAAAGTAAGTTGCACCATAATATTTCTTTAGCCACAATAAGATGCTATATATTTCCCAAAACAAGGATATTTTATTATATAAACAATTCAGTCTTTCAAAACTAGGAAATTAACATTTATATAATGCTATAACTTAATCTCTGGACCTATTTCCAATTTCTCCTATTTCTCCAATAATTCTGTTTATAGCAAAGATGAATTTTTTAGGCCATTTCAGGGTCATACGTCATGTTTAGTTGCCACATTTTTAAAATTTATTTTTCTAGTTTTACAAACATATGAGTACATACTTATCCCTGCTTCCTTTCATCCCCCCTCTCATCCCTTTTCCTTCCCTTCAAGTTGCCAAATATTTTTAATTTCTTACAATTCTTCAGTTTGTCATTGCTTTTCATGGCCTTGATTTGGGTTTGTCATATGCTTAGGTTCAGGTTTTGAGTTTTTGTTAAGAATAACAAAATGGGGCTAGAGAGATGGGTCAGGGGTTAAGACTGCCTTGCAAGCAGAAGGTCCTAGGTTTGGATCCCAGGTTCCTCATGGAAATGGAAGCCACCTGCACTTTAGGCCCTAGTGGAAGGAGCCTGGGAAATCTTAGAACTAAGTAAAAAGGAGGTAGAAACAATCCAGGATGATTCCCCAAGTCACTCTTTGTCCTCCATAGGACAGAGGACACACACACACACAAACACACTATACTTGCAAAATAAATAAAAATAAAATGATGTATATTCATTACATATCAGAAGTCATTTGATTTAGTATATTAGTGGCATTAATTTTGATAACTAGTTTAAATGTTGTTTACCAGATTTTTCTATTATAAAGTCACTGTTTTTATCTTGGTGGGAAGATATTTTGAGGCTATGTAAATGTCCTATTTCTAGTTAAATTTTTCTTAACTATTCTAAGCCATTCTATGTGATGTCTTTAATTTGACTAAGAGGTTGGTTAATCTGCTTGTAAATTACTGAAATTTTAATGTGATTCCTCAAGTAAAACCTTTTTTCTTTAAAATATATGTCCCTTGTAATAGTCCGTGTTCTCTAGAGGAACAGAACTCATAAAAATGAATACAAAAAGGGGAATTTATAGGATTGGCTTATGGAATAAGGTCTAGTTAGGTAGGTAGTCCAACAATAACTGCTTGTAGCTGCTCAGATCAGGACTGAATATCTCAGTGGTCCCAGTCTGGTTCTGAAAGCTAAAGGATATCTGGAGAGCCCACTGGTCTTCAGTCCACATTGAAGGTCAGGAAAGATGGTATGTATGTTTTGTTGAAAACTGAAAGAAATTTAGATTGGCAGAAGTTACAAAACTAGTACAGAGCATTTTTATGTGTTCTTCACCCAACTTCAGTCCTTTAATGCTGTATAATCTCACATTACCATGTACATTGTCAAAATGAAGAAACACACTGGTGCAGTAATACCAAACAAATTCCAAATTTTACTCAGATTCACCAGTTTTCCAGTTGATGTCCTTGGTTAATTTCAGGCTTCAGTCCAAGGTGTTCTACATTATGTTATTTGTGGCTAGTTCTCGGTCTTTTTTGTTTACCAGTTTGTTTTGCGTTACTGTCCAAGATTTATTCAGGATTGTGTGTGGATTCTGAATTACGGTTAAGTACAAAGATTGGACTTGTAGTTTAACATCCATCCCAATTTCTGATTCTTATGAGTTGTGTTTTCCTTTTTTGGACAAATTGTAGGGATAGTCTAAGAAGAATGTAGCTAGATTGTTTTTAATAGAAAAGATGATGGCCCTATATGAGATAACTTCAACCTCAGGGACCTTTAAAAATTTTTTTTTAGTGTGTGGGGTGTGTGTGTGTGTGTGTGTGTGTGTGTGTGTGTGTGTATGTGTGTGTATGAGAGAGTACCGTGTATCCCTGTGGAAGAACAAGGATGACTTTGGGAATCATGCTGGATTGCTTCTACGCCTTATTGCTTCACTCTGTGATTTTCCAGGCTCCACCCAGCAGGGCCAGAAGTGCAGCCCCAGGGATTTCCCCCTGGCGTTTTTTTATGTGGGACTTGGGATCGGAACTCAGGACTTTCTTCTCTGAGACAGAATTTTAACCCGAGCCATCTCTCCAGCCCTCTCAGACATTTTTGCTGAAACCAATCAAGTAGTAACTCATGGTTCTGTGCTAGGTGTTCTACAATACCTTATACCATTTCAGGATCCTCAACTTAAATTTGTGATTTGGGCTAAATTTGTTGCATTTTAACAACTTCTTGGCAAAGTTATATGCCTATTTTACATAGTACCCCTGAATTTCTGATTTTACACAGAAATTTAGTGCAGTATAGACTGGGAATAAGATCTTTGAAGCAATCTAAAAAAATGCATCTCTTTGGCAAAACATGGATTATTCAGATGTAAAATCTTTACCAAAACACTTGAGAATTATGGGCATATCAAAATATGATAGTGCCAAGTATTCTAGTGGGTTCCAAAAATTATATTTGTCCTTTATTTTGTGTCAAATAATTTGGATCTTTTAATTTCTGTTTCTTGGATACCTTCTCCTATAGTGTTATTAAATTGCTTGTTATTCTCCTATAGTGTTATTAAATTGCTTGTATTAAAACAACAACAATTTGGAGGGGACTGAAAGAACATGAGAGGAATGTGAGCTATTACTATTCAGCCTAGTGGAATTTGCATTGGAGTATTTGATGCTTTTGTGTGATTTTGCTTTTTACTTTTTGTTGATTTGGTAGGTGAGGAATCAGAATTACTACTTTCCCAAAGCACACATAGCCTTTTTTTCCCCTTGTAGTTCTGAAACTCTCCCACTTGTTATCTTTCAGCTCTTCAATGTATACTTTCTGAATAAAACATTACACAGGCACTTAGAATTCTTTATTCATTATTATTCTTGCATTTTCCTTTTTTTTCCTTTTATTATTATTATTATTTCCGCTCATACAAACTTAATAGGTACACTGGTCCCCTCCCTCCCTCCACCTCCCCCATCCCCCTGCTCTCCCCTCTCCTCTCCCTTCCCTCCCCATCCCCCAGTGCCTCCCCCCATCCCCAGAGCATCCTTTACTGTTGCATTTTCCTTTTTTTGCATGTGCATATGTTGTATAGTTACACATTCATGCCTTATTGTGTATGTGTGTAGAGGCCAGAGCCAACATCTGATTTTTCTCTATCAAGTTCCATTTTTTAAAAAATGTATATGTATGTGTTGGGTACATTGCATATTTGTACGTGGGTGAGCCCACATATGTGTATGCAGGTGCTTGTACACTTGAGGATGTTTGTGTATGGAGGCCTGAAGGTGGTATTGGAAATCATCCTTGATCATTTTTCTACTCCAGCTAAACCCAGAGTTGGCTAAAGGGATAGTCTACCTAGCCAGCTTATTCTGTGGGATTCCCAGGCTCTGCTTTCTGGGGCTGGAATTATAGGTGGGCTGTCCAGGCTGCCAAACTCAGGTCTTTTTGTTTGCAAAGCAGGTACTTTAGCTGCTGAGTTATCTTGCTGGGCTTTTACTTTTTTTGAGACAGGGTCTCCCAGAACCTGGTTCACTGAGTGACTAGACTGGGACGCCAGCCAAGCTGGGGAACCTCCTGTCTCTGCCTCCCCAGTGCTGGGATTACAAGTGCACACCACCACATGTGGTCGTTTATGTGAGTGTGGGGATTGGATCCGAGTTTCTCATTTTCCCATGGCAAGTACTTTATTTACTGAGTCATCTCCTACCTTCTTCCTCTTGTATTTTTCAGGATATAATATCTTTTATATTTCTGAGAAATTCCTTTTATTCCCTTTTAAAAAACCATCTTGTCTTTTATGTTATATTTTTCTCAGATAACCCTTGGTTGTTGGTTCACATTTTTCATTCGTGTGTGTTTGTGTGTGGGGGGGTGTTTGTTTATATAGGTGCTTGCATGTGTATGGGTGCATTTATTTGTGTTTCTGTGGACCCAGAATTGATTTCAGGTGCTTTCCTTGATCACCTTATTAAGGCATTTGAACCCAGAATTTGCTTTTGGCCAATCTAACTAGCTGACTTACTATAGGGTCCCTGCTCTGTGTCTCCAGTGCTGGGATTACAGGCTGCGACAAACTGTATGGCTTTTACAAGGTTCTGCATGTCTGAACTCCTGTCCTCAGGTCTGTGCAGCAAGACATTCATCCAACTGAGCCATTTTCTCATCCCCTGTATGTTTTCATTTCAGAGGAAGACAGTACAAATTTTTTTTTGGAAGTTCATGCATATGTGGGAATTAGTTACTAGCCTTTTTGTTTATTAGAGGTTGCTATTCCCTTCCCCTTCCCAAAGCTGCCCCTCCTTCCTTTTCCCCCAATTCATGCTCTCTCTTCATATGCTATATTATTTAATAGTAAAAGTGATTCATACTTTTTTGTGTATATACATATAAGTATGCATTTGTTGTATATGTGTGTGCTTGCATATTTATGTGCATGGGGTAGTGGCACACGGATACAAATGTGTGAGTGTGCGGGTAGAAGCCACAGGGCAAATGTGGGTATTATTCGTTTCAGACACCACCCACCTTATTTCCTAATATGAACATACTTTTGAGATAAACATGATAGTAAATTGTTGTTTGTATGAAATACAGATATTCCCAGGAAATACTTTGTTTTTTTTAGTGTTTATGCTATTAACTTGTGAAGTAAATTAATGTGATAATTCTTTTAATATAGCATATTATATACTTTTCTTTTTCTAGTCTTATTGGAACAAAATTCACGTTACTAACACAAATGTGAATATTCCTGTGTTATATCTTAAAATATGCCTACTAGTCCTGTGAGGATCTTTTTTCACAAGTGAGAAGCTTCTTGGACTTATATGATACAAGCAGGTAAAGCTACCTTTACAAGATTCTGTATCTTATATTTCACCTTTTCTCCAACAAATGCTCTTTGAATCTTTCTTTTCTCAAGGAAATCTCGTGAGAACTTTAAAAGTCAGTTACAGACAGACACACAGTAACAGTTGCTGTTTTGTAGATGCTTAAATTTCAGTACACTGAGACCGAGTTTAATCTTTATATGCCTAAATCATTTTCATGTATATGAAATCAATCTTTCTAATGTTTAAAGATCTCCAATTAATGAGATCTTTATGAACCTTTGAACTGTTTTAGAAGTAAGGAACCATAAGTCTTCAGAACATGACACGTATACATTCCTCTTACCATAGAATCTAAAAAATGCTTTGAATGAGAAAGAAGATCAAAATACTAATACCAAACTTAATGTGCCATGACACTTCAGTAGACAGCAAGGTTATTCTTTTAGAGGCAAGGGCCCTTAGTCATGACTCCACATATCATGGTGGGGTGCAATGAATATTGAAGCAAAAGGAGGAAAATTGTCACAGAAACATTACTTCACTATTTCTCAAATAATTATTTCTACCCTTCAGTAAGTTCATGGGCCTCCTACTGTTCTATCATTGCACAGCTCTAGTTAATTACACCCTTTGTACGATTACTTCACAAGTTAATAGCATAAAAATGTCTGAATACAAAACAAAGTATATATAACAAAGTATGTAGTTATATCCTTCCTTTCTGTAGAATTGAATGGCAGTGCTAATAATGAAAGTTGTAAGACACCCCTGTCACAAGTAAAAATGCATTTTAAAAACTGTATTTTGCATCACCTTGTCATTTTCAAAATATCTTGAAGTGATTATTCTTTGCTAAAAATATTTAACTAGTGATGCATGTAGTCTTTTTATTCAGTTGTATGTGTGTGTGGTGTGTATATGTGTGTGTGTGTTCGTGTGTGTAGAACCACGGGCGAATTCAGGAACCACCATGGACCACCTCCACCTCCTCCTTGTTTACTGTGCCCCAGATTCACAGGCTCCGCCCTATCGGGACCAGAAACACAGGCCGCTCCTGCTTCCGCCCTACGTCTATATGTGAGGTCTAGGATCCAAACTCAGGACCTTCTGCCTGCAAGGCAGAGGCTTAACCCCTGAGCCACCTCTCCAGCCTGCATGTGGTCTTTTACTAGCCCCTTTTTAAAATACTTGTATGCCAGTGTCTAAGGCAATATGGTATGGTTCAGATTGAGGAAGTACAGTTTGACATACATGAGCTAAGTATAGCTTTTGATAAACCATCAAAAAGTATATTATTCAGTAGCATAAAATAGTTTCAATTTTTTAATGATCAAGATATTTCTGAAACAATCAGCACTATGATGATGAATCACTGCTGTGTATGTATGAAATACAGTTTTTACCAAACAATACTTTCTGCTTTCTTATTTGATAGTGTTGCCCATAATCACTCTTTTAATTTAGCATTTTTTAATTGTACTTTTTTCTAATCCTATTGGAATCAGCCTCAAATGTCACTAACACAAATATCTCAGTTTATGTAATAGATACACCCCAAAATGAAAATAGCCAATATAACATAAGTTTAGTTTACTTTTTGCTCACTTCTCAGAACACAGAGGATGTCTGAGGTCAGCTACCTTCTGTGTGATTATTCAGGGCCCAGAAATTTTGTATCTTATTATTTTGCCCTCTGCTACATTCTAAAATTCTTTCTATTGAGGAATTGTAGAAGCAGTTTACTGTCAATTTTATTTCAGAAATGATACCAAGTACTTCTTACATTTAAGAAGTATCATGTGATCCCCCCATCTTAATTCCATGTGATAATGGTGCTAGATAGAGGAGAGGTAGGGGTGGGAACCATTCTGTAATAGGGAGCTTAAATCTGTGGAAGTTGGCATACTAAATTCTGGTAATATTAGCTTCTTCAAAGTGGACAGAGACTTGAAATCCTTTACACTAATCCATTTCCTCCTTTTTTTAAACCATCAAATATATTTAGCTAGTTTTTGTCATCTAATCTTATAATCACTTAACCATAGTATTTTAGAACTAGCTGTAGTTTTAGTATATTCCCTTCATTTGATAAGTTAAATTGAGAATTATTCCTAAGATCTCTTGGCATTAGACATAGGAAGGAAGACAAGTTTCTAGCACTCAGTCTGAATTCCTTCTAGTGTGTTGTATCATCTTCAAAGACTCCTCTTCTAAAAATATGCATGTTCTGGGCTGGAGAGATGGCTCAGGAGGTAAGACTCTGCCTTGCAATCAGAAAGTCCTGAGTTCAGATCTCAGGTCCCATGTAAAAAAAGTGCCAGGTGGAAATGGCAGCAGCCTGCATTTTTCAGTCCTGGTGGGTGGAGCCTAGGAAATCCCAGAGCCAAGCAAGGAGGTAGAAGCAATCCAGGATGATTCCTGAAGTCACCTTTGGCCCTCCACAGGGACACGTGCACTCTGATACACACACACACACACACACACACACACACACACACACACACTGAATGAATAAAAAAAAAATCGGAGCTTTTAAAAAATGCATATTCTAGCTAGAACAATTTCCCCACTTTTTTTTTTTTTTCTTTCTTAGATACTTAGCCTGGAAAAGGAAAATCTAAGTGATTTGGATGAGAATGAGTGATCTGAGAAGCATGTTGTTTGGACCCATCCATTTTTACTGGAATATTGCTGGAAAATATCTCAGGAATAAAGGGACTTCAGAAAAAGGAGGGAAGGATGCTGGAGTCAACATTTCCTCCTTGTAGAGGATTTGTGTTAAGGCACCCCCCCCTCCACACACTTTTTTTAACTTAGAAAACAATTGAGTTAAAGAATCCAGAGACTCATTAAATTCAATGCAATTTTTTAAAAAATTATCGTTTGATGTTTGTTCTACTTTTAAATTTAATTGTATTGTATTGTAATTCACTTCATGTAATATCTCTTTCAGCATAAAGTAATGTAAATTCAATGTAGAAAATATAGAAATTTTTTTGCTTTTTCCGATCACTTATAACTTAGTTTTTATGCTTTAAAATGTTTTTATTAGCATATTAGTTATACATAATAGTGGGTTTCATTGATCTATTTATACATGTACATAATGTATTTTGATTGTATTCACCCCCTTCCTTTATTTGTTCTCATCTTCTTGCTAATCCCCTCCCTTCCACAACCCTTCTACTTTGTTTACTTGTTGTTATTGTCAGCTGATGAATTTCATCAGTATTACACAACAT
The DNA here is from genome assembly GCA_023101885.1 of Typhlomys cinereus. Taxonomy (NCBI): domain Eukaryota; kingdom Metazoa; phylum Chordata; class Mammalia; order Rodentia; family Platacanthomyidae; genus Typhlomys; species Typhlomys cinereus. The sequence continues at coordinate 2,993,618 of JALPQD010000139.1, forward strand.
GGGAGAGCATTTATCTACAGGAGAATGGGTACTTTACCGGGGGCTACACCATTGAAGCAAATGTGTCTTCTCCCTCATCAACCATTAATGGCTTAAAAATCCTCAGGGTAAAGGGGGGCCCTTCCCCCTTCCATGACAAGATGTTGACAGACCCAGTCTGCTTGTGCAAGCATCCCACCTGCTGTGAGTTCAAGAGTGCAACAGTTATATCAGTGTTCCATTCTTCTCCTTTTCTTTCTTCCAGCTCTTAACATTGTTCCTGACCCTTTTCCTGTGATTTTTCCTGAGCCCTGGAGGGGTAATTTGGTGTCCTATTTATGGATGGGCATTCAACAGTCATTCTCAGTGTTTTGACCAGTAATATTTCTCAAATGGCATGTAATGTTATTTCCTATTGATAAACACATTTAGCATGAGGTATTTGCCCCTGGTGACTTCTTTTATTATATAATAGCAGAGAAAGAAGTTAAAATCTATATTAAATAAGCAATACAAATTCTAAACATTGTCTTACCCTTTTGAATGAATTTAGAAAATACTTTTTATTGCTCCATAATTTTCTAAGCAGATAAACTATAATTAGTCCCTTGCCTATTGTTGTACTGTACATTAAATACATCATTATAAATTATAGGTTTTACAAAAAGTCATGTCATCTCTGCCATTGGGCAGCTTCTTTTTTTCAGTGGGCTCCTTTTCTGCTTAAAATCTTTTTCTTCACTCTATTTCTCCAACTTTGTGCCTCCCCTGGGGGTATCTTAGTTATTTCTGCACTAACTTAGCACTTCAAAAGATCAGTTTGTCTTTTCTCATCTTTGTATCTCTGTTGCTCTATACAGGACTAGGAGCATAGTAGGCATTCAGGAAAGTATCTGTTGAATGCCTGAAAGTATCTGTTGACAATATAAGGTGACTGATTTTTTAGGTAATATTGTTAAATTTTTTTAAAAAATTAAATTTATGTGTGGGTGTATATGTGTGAGTTATGTGCATATCAAAGGGCACTCTGTGTCCTTGTGGAGGACTAAGGGTAACTTTGGGAATCATTCTGGATTGCCATTACCTCCTTTTTGGTTTGTTCTGGTATTTCTTCTAGAGCGGAAATGCAGGCTGCTGTCATTTCTGCCTGGCATTTTTACATGGGATCTGGGATCTGAACTTAGGTCTTTCTGCTTGTAAGGCAAAGTCATTCCCTGAGCCATCTCTCTGAGTTTTGGATTTTTTTTTAATGCCTTCTAAAATTTACTTCATCTGTGTGAAGCACATGGGAATGGAAAAGAGTACCAGAAAGCTCATTATTTTTTTTTTTCTTTAAACTTGCCTTCTTATCAGTAGTTCATTTAGTGGCAAAGATTTATTTGCAGGTTAAAGAAGGAAAAGCTAGGGCTGGAGAGGTGGCTCAGGGGTTAAGCCTCCGCCTTGCAGGCGGAAGGTCCCGAGTTCGGATCCCAGATCCCACGTATAGACGCCAGGCGGAAGCGGGGGCGGCCTGCGCTTCTGGTCCTGGTAGGGCGGAGCCTGTGAATCCCAGGGCAGAAGGAGGTGGAGGCGTCCATGGTGGTTCGCGAATTCGTCCGTGGTTCTACACATACACAGACACACACATACACACACACACAGACGGGCGCGCACACATACGCACAGTTGAATAAATAATAATAATAAAAAAATTAAAAAAAAAAAAAAAAAGAAGGAAAAGCTTACTACTGTATAATCTAGCCTATTGTTCTCTGTCCTTCTCTTTGACCTCTCTTTTCTGTTCTCCAGAATTTAAGGTCAGGATTATGATTTGAGACAAAACTTGTTACCGTCAGATTCAAACTCTTCCTTTTTTATTGGCTCTGAGAGTAAGAGAAAAAAAGGGACAAACATTTTATTTTTTGAGACAGGGTCTCACGCCATAGCACAAATTGGCCAGATACATACTATGTAGTCCAGGCTGGCCTTGCTAGTTTCTCAGCTGTAATAAGCCCTCCAAAATGCTTAAGATTTTGCAGTGAAACAGTTTGTACAGAAAGTGTGACCATGTGCATATATATATGTATACAAAATGTTCATATGTAAATCTCTATAGGTACTCTGTGTGTGCATGCAGGTATGTGTTGTGTGTATGTGTGTGTCTTTGGCTACCTATTATTGCTTGGTTCATGATGATTGTTGAGTTCTCTCTGAAATCTTGAGCTCTGTCGGTTTTCCTGACTGTTTTGGTAGAAAGTCATTACAAATGTAGGTCCTCTGCTAGCTTGACAAAACTCTTGACAATTGCTGTGTTCCTTTCTCTGGAAACACATCAGTAAATATTTAATGGTTCTTTTCTAACCAGCATGATGCTTAAAATATTAATCATGGACAGCCATTTGAGGATTGTTGGTACTCTTCTATTGAGAACAACATCCTGTTTTTGAATACTGTAGAATAATGTAAATCTGTACCCATTTATAATAGAAGTGTGTATAGAGTATGTTTTCTGGGGATCAAATCCATGTTCTTATACGTGCTAGGCAAGCATCTATGTACCACTGACTTGCTTCCTCATCCTTTAGTGGAGACAGTTAACAATGTGAATGTTATTGCAATCACAAAAATGCTTAGTCTCAGGGGAGCATTCCCAGGTATGTTGTTTATGTTCCATTTGCATTCTGTTTGCACTGAGCATACAGGTTAGATGACTATTCTTGCTTTTTTTTTCACAGTGATCAAAACCCTTTTCTAAGGCATTGAAATGAGTTAGTGAGTGGAGACTAGTTAGAAGGAAGCAAAATTCAAATAGCAATGGAAAAATGTGGTGGGAGAAACAGTTTTGTCATCATAGGTAATGTTTCATTAGTGTTTCAAGTCAGTAAGTGTGGTGATTGCTTATCACTATCATTATTAACCAGTGGCTTTCTGTTATGGCTGCATCACTAGAATCATCTATGGAATTTTTAAAACTCTTCACTCCAGACCTGTTAAATAAGATTCTCCAAGTCTGGAATACAAACACTTATGTTTTTATTTGCACATGTGTGTGTATATGCCTGTGTGCACATGCGTGGGCATGTGTACATGTGTGTGTACATGTGCAGAGGTCAAGGGACAATTTTTAGAAGTTGATATTCTTTCTATCATGAGGATTCTGGGAATCATATTCAAGTCATCTGCCTTTGTGGGAAGTGCCTTTACCCACTGAGCCATCTTTCAAGCCTAGAATTTTTAAGAAACTTTCCAGGAGATTTTAATTTTTAGTCAAAAGAAGCATCCCTGTAGAAAGGATCTATTATATTCCTACTGGCTTTAGTTAGACTTCATCAATTATAATTAATCAAATGGAAATTTCTGGATGAGATTTAAGGTTCATCATTTACGTGTAAATATTCATTGGGCCTTAACCTGATAGCTTTTTATTATTTCTAGTAATACAAACATAAAATTGATGAAGAAATGTGGTCTAGTAGGGAGGTAGAAATAAGTAATTCTGTAGTACAAATTATGAGGATAGAGATGTATTTCCTGGGGACACACAATAGGAACCATTAATTTACCCAAGGTTTGGATCTATGGATGTATGTGTTTGGGGTGTGTAGAGTGGAGGTGAAAGATGACATAAGGGCATGGCCAAAATCTCACAAAGGGACATGTTAAGTCTATCAGAAACGAGGGGTGGGGATTTTGGGCTGGACTCCTTTTTCCCCCAAGTTACAATATTAATGTAAAGACATTGATGGAGTGTTTGTTCAGGGATTGGATGGAGAGGCAGATGCCTGTGAAATACATATAGGTTACAATAGAGAGGTAGGGCTGAGTTAGTTGGTAAAGTGCATTATAAGCCAATGTGAGGATATCATTAGATTGCAAACTTGGAAGCCACAGAGCCAGATACAGGTCTAACTAGGTCATTTTAAAGAATGAAGCTGCTCAAGTATGAAGCTGTCTGGGCAGCAAATGCCTTAAGACACTAAATTAAGAAAAAGGAAATAAAGGATGAAGTGATGATGGTTCAGAGATTAAAGACTCTGCCTTTTAAGCAAAAGGACCTGGATTTGGATCTTAGATCCCACTTAAAAATGCCAGGTGAATATGGAAGTGGCCTGCACCTCCAGCCCTAGAATGTAGAGATTGGGAATCCCCACCCAGATCAAAGCAGTAAGGAATGATCCAGGATGATTTCTACCCACATTCAAATGTCCTCTGGAGTGCACATGCATACACATACAAAAAAAAAGTTTAAATTCAAAGTAAATAAAACTGTATACTTTTAAGGTCAAATAAACTTGTAAAATTCAGTTTCCAAGATCTCGTTAGTAGCTCCTTTATAGTCTAACATAGGATGATAAGTGAGGAAAAGCTGTAAGATATGATAGCATTTTTGTAGAAGTGTTGCAGAAATAGAAGTTATGAGTTAAGGGCTGCGAGGAAAGCAACAGTGTAAAGGTTAGTGTAGTAATCTTGATGGAGTGTGCCAGCCAACTATGCTTGTTGTCATCCATCGCAGTTTACACTGTTGGCTACTGAGTTCCTCTGCTGTTAAACTGCCATCATTAGTAAAACCCTCTTTTTGACTGCATCTGTCATACTGTTTTCCATCATCTTAATCTATTATTCTGTGTTAAACAAAATGGTTTGTTTTTGTTTTGAATTTTAGGATTTTCTTTGTTTCACCATTGATGCAGAATCTTAAATTAACACTGTGTCTCATAGAAACTGTCATCCCTTTTATCTGTACTTTATCATTTCTGGTCAATGTTTTCAGCATGTGTCACTCTGGAAAGATTTATCATGATTGTGGGGTTTCTTGAATATTATATTTCATTTTTTATCAAGTATGATTCTTATTGGAGTTTCAAGTTTCAAAGAATATTTATTTTATAATGAGAAATGATTGTGTTTTTCAAGTTTGACACTAGCTGGAATTTATGCTTAGTCTGGAATGGAGAAACACCATTTTCTATTAATGATACCATGTTCATCTTTACCATTAGAAACATTGTACCATTGTACATTTGTTTGAATAATGCCTTAGTTATACAAGTTTTATTTTTGATATCTTCCGTGTGTGTGTCTGTGTGTGTGTGTGTGTGTGTGTGTGTGTGTGTGTTTGAGCACGCACATGTATTTTGTTCAGTTCTGCTGTCCACACGCATGAAACATTTTCCCTTCTCTCTTGCATCTTACTCCTTCATGAGCTCTTCATTTTTGTGTGCATATGAGCATGCCTTAAATGGTAGTTCGGTCAGATATTAAAAAAAAAAACCCTCTAGGGTAGGAGCTGATGTCCGTAGTATCTACCAAAGATCATTGTCTTAGAGTCTGTTGTAGCTAATGAGAAGTCAGCTGCCCGTTTAAATATTTGTGTGGCTTGTCTCTATTTTTGCCTCTCTGTAGTTTGTGTGGTATGTAGATGCAGGCTTTTTTTGTTTGTTTGTTTTTTACTTCTGCTTATTCTTTGATTTATAATATGTTATCCTTTACTTTTCTCCCTACTCTCTTTTTCCCTTTACTCTCTTCTTCCCTTCTCTTCTTTTTCCTTCCCTCTACTCTCATGTAGGGAGAACTCAAGAGCTCACACATGCTAGGCAAGTACTCTGTCACTATTTCTCACTGCTTTTTACTTTTCATTTTAAGTCAGGGTTTTACTAACTATCGAGACTGACCTTAAACTCACTCTGTAACTCAAATAGGACTTGAACCTGTGATTCTCATTCTCCTAAGTAGCTTAGATTTTCAGGCTTTTTAGCTAAGTTTTTTTTTTTTTTAAAAACCAAAAATATAAGTAAAAATTAACTGATAGTTACATGATTGCTGTTTTCCTTAAACACAAAGGAGAATATATTAGCTGAACTGTTTTTTTTTTTTGCATGTATGTGTGCATGAGCGTGTGTGTTTATGTATTTGTATAAGAGGGCACTTGTGAAGTGCCCGTGGAGACCCAAGGGTGACATCGGCATCGTCCTGGATTGCTCTTCTATCTTACTGCTTTGCTGTGTTTCCCAGGCTTCACCTTTCAGAGCTGGGATTGCAAGCTGCAGCCACATCTCCTGACCATTTTTTTTTTTAATTTTTAAAAGGAAGGCTGGTGCTTGAGTTCAATCTCGTGGATTACACTTTTGGCAAGTTTCCTACTGTTATATGGACATGGTGGGCCATGTTCCTGGCCACGCTTTCAATTCCCTATTTCCTGTTTCAATACTGGGCCAATGGCTACAGCAAGAGTTTTCATCCACTGATCCATTCTCTTGTCCACGGCTTGCTTTTCATAGTATTTCAGCTTGGAGTTCTAGGTTTTATGCCAACATACATTGTGTTGGCATACACACTGCCGCCAGCCTCCCGGTTCATTGTTATACTTGAGCAGATTCTTTTGATAATGAAGGCACATTCATTTGTCAGAGAGAATGTGCCTCGAG